>OZ022515.1:38989759-39589759 GCA_963989385.1 Ctena decussata
CACTGGGTGATCACAATAGCTCACCCTGAGCCTATGGCTCAGGTGAGCTAATAATTGGTTCCCGGATATTATCCCAATATTTAGGATAAAAGACGTCATGAATAAAGTTTGTTTACTTGAGTTTTTTTCCTTCATACACAATATATATGCATTTGTGAATGGATATATTTCACCTTAGCAGAACACATCGTTGAACATGATCAGCACTGATTCAACGTTGATTCAACGTCACCACATTGATTTTGGTTTTTGTCCAGTGGGACTATTTTCAAATAGTAACAGTTGGAGTTGCCGTGGATAGCATCCGTGGCCCATTTGGCTTTTTCATTAGATGCCTTGTCACGAAACAATAGGTCTTACAACATATGCACATCTGCATTTTCAGAGTCAGGTCGTTTTGGACAATGGGTTAACACCTTTGATTTAAATTTCCTCCAAACTAGGATTCAATTCTGTTCTTCTCTAGCCTTTGCGCCCCTTCTTTACTTAGTAACCCTATTGACCCGATATGATAAAAGACCGTAAATCCCCAAATAATTCATCCAACAATTCATCCATTCATCAGCACAGATCAATCTTCGCCTCTCCCTAGGATTCGTAGATTTTTCATGCGAGCAGGGATGAGTGACCAGACTATAAAGATGTGCTGATTGTATACACATTTATTTGTCTATAATGGAAAAAATAAGCAGTTTCAAAAGAAACTGATGCCATTTTATCCGGCGTTACTTTCAATTTTTGTGACTGTGCCTCCAATTCCGGTTCCTCGGTGGAAAATGCATCACCCGGTTCCCGATAGGGGTATGAGGATGTTTAAAATTCTACTTTAGCCAACTCATTGTGAACCTTTTCCATGAAAGTTAAAAAGTACGAAACTTGAGGACGTGAATAAGGTCTAAGTGAAAGGCCGAACATATAAGACAAAAATCACTTTGAATGTTACGACAAACAAACGTAGTTTCTAAACTAAATGAAGTTTCGACAGTTAGTAAAATCTATGTAGATCCAGATAGGCCAATTCGTTATACTCACTTACCGTTTTTAACTATTAATTCATCCGACTTTTGTAACCCGCTGTCAAATTTAATGGCGGCGATTCTGACAAAAAGACCACAATTCGGCGTGAAAATACCGCATATCCGGCGTTCGTACCACTTTTCCGGCGTTTCGATTGGACGGGTGATAAACTGAGAAGTAAACTCAAACGCCCAATATAACATGACATTTCATGTTATAGTTTTTCTTGTTATACAATGCGATGAGGATAACAGGGCCATGTAAATGGGTTCTTGTATATTACATTTTCGCACACAGAAGACTCAGATAAGCTTGCACAGTCTAATCAGAGTCATCCTTGTTTGCATGAACAGTCTACGATATTTGGAAATTTAAATTGCAGATTTGCCTGTCCACAAAAGTGTCAACTCGCCACAAATGGATTTAATCTGAGGCATTCACTCAGCAATTGTTTCTGCAGTAATTCAACTAATTTTTCCTCCAAGCAGTGCCGTCGCAGGCTCGTGAAAAGTGGTCCGGCCATGTATTTGCGCGTACCGAAGGTACGAGAGAGGAACGCACGAGAGCGAAAAATCCCGTTTTTAGTCAAGCCGCAAGACTATATATTAATATGAGTCCAAGTTTTTTATGTGATGCGTTTGGTGTTTTAATTGCTTACTGATGAATAGAGAATCGATTATACAAGGAAGAAAACTTAAAACCTGTCAGTTAACAGTCTCATGTAGATAACAATTATTAATTGAAACGTGGGACTAGATCTAGATGCGCAAGTATTAAAGGAAATGAGTACTTTGGATTCGGTCCGTAGAAATACCGGAACGAGAATGGAGAATAGATAACAAGTGTAACCCGCACCCGCATCCGCGTAAACCGCATTGGAATTTTATGAATGGCTGAACATGTATGTAGCAGCAAAACAAATAATGTTAAGGCATTTAAATAGTTACATATAGGGCTAATCATTTCAAACCCACTAAGAAAATACGTAAGTCTGATATAGTTGAGACTATAAACACAAAAACTCGAATTCAAAGTAGGTAAAATGTGTAATCCGTACCAGCGATAGAATGCCCGCGTTGGTAGTTAAAATCCCATAAATGCCCTCTTAGCGGTAGAATGTACGTCTATTAAAGATGAAGACAAATGATATATAATACGCAATGTCAAATCACACTAACGAAATATGTAAAAACACGAAAATACGGGAACGCACCAGAATGAACGTGTTTTACCGAAACGAACTATATATAAATAAATATGGTTTTCCAATACAGATACTCCATTTTTGGGTTTTAAAATGAAGTGCTTAGTTGGCGAAAATCATTATTTGAGCCATATACTATTATTGTGCAGAAGAATAACATACACGATACCCTTTAGTAGCTGCTAAAAGAAAATGCATGTTCGGGAATTCTAGTCAACTGATTGATTTTTTTTCATAGTTTTACCTGTACAGCACTTGTTTCATATAAACACATCCCCACTTGCCTCTCTTGCAACCCAAAATGCCCTTACTCTCTTGAGAAACAAGTGCCTGAGCTGTACAGGAAATCTGATTTGATCAGGGTATCATACCCCACCCTTTGCGGTGTTCTTCAAAGTTTTATAATATAAATACCCTTTCCTCTGTATGCAACTTTCAGTAAGAAGTGTTTAGACGATCATTTACTGTTGCACGTCATTTTGATGAAATTTTCATATCAAATTCAAACTAAAAAGTCAAATTCCTGTTTTCTGATCAAATGCTTAAAACATATTAGGTATATTCCGTGCCACCCAGGTGCACATGGAAATTCCCGGAAATTCTGCATTTTTTTTTTTTTGTCTAAAGACAGAGTGGTACTACAAAAGAATGATTAACGTCCATTATCTAATGAGCTAATTGCTACGTGCATCTAGTGCCCGATTACCCTAAAATTCTAGTCAGTCACTGTATACTGTATTCAGATTGTCTGCGTATGTGTACTTGATCGTGTGCGTATACATGTACGTCCCCAATCTTGTTAGACTCGGGTATAGATTTTTGCAAGAGATAGATGCCTGTTACGGTAGCAACTTGATACTTTAATACATCAGCAATGTGCAATTACCGATATTACCAGGTTATTTTGAACCATATTTCAATATCCAATGATTTCGCATTTTTGCTACTTTTATACACTTCGTCAGTTAATATATTTGTAACTATTCAGTTCACTGCATTATAATTTTTAGAATGTTGCCAAACTCTGAAAATTTTGGCCATAAAATCCTCATCAATAGACCAAAATAAATAATAATAATAAAGGACTTATTATAATAAGTATTTGTCTCGACTGTAACAAGTATTAGCTCTCTGAAAACTAACGACTTCATCTCTAAGAACAGCCCAAGCAGTGCAATGTTTTACATTGCTGATACATGAATGTCGTCCCAGAGATGGACTGTCACAATGTGGCTTGACTTCTCTGACGGCATTTCGTCAGAACTAGCTTGTTTTCTTTTTGGAGGGGGGGGGGGGGGGGGGGGGGGGGCGGAGGGAGGGGTGATGGGGGTTTCGGGTGGGTTTCGGGAGATCTCTCCCGAGAAATTACTACATTCTGAAAGTTTGTAGGTGCGTTTATGTTGCATCTCGTTTAATTTATTATTATTATTATTATTATTATTACTTTATAAATAAATTCGTAAAGATCATCGAGGAATTAGAGCTGATTTTCTGTTAATACAGACTGGTTTAGTTCTGATAGCCAAAACATTAAAACAAACAAATATTAATTATTTCGATCCGTCGGCAAGTCTCGTCAGGCGGTGGCAACCACCAACTTTATGCGACGGTTAGGTTTGATAAAATATTCCCACGACACTACTTTAGTCGAATTGCGAACCATGAATACTGAAAACTTGCTGAACAAAGGCCCATTTTGGAATTTGAACGTCTTTTGCTGATTTGGAACTGATGCGTGATGGAGTATTCATGAATTATGCAAATACGTTTTCAGAATTTGAATACGTCTGTAGTGTTCAAAAGAGTCTGTATGCATGTTAGTTTCCCATTAGCTATTTATTTCATACAGCATTAAACACATTGATATTAATTTTATTCTATACAACATTGATTGCCCGCCGTTTTATAACCCTGTGATATAACTACCTATGTCAGATTTGATGAACAAACAAATTAACTGAACTGTTGCATATAGGATAAAGGCACCCAATAAACATGTTAATATCTCACGCGGCTTCATCTTTGATGTCTAGTTCTTTTAGGATATTCATGTAATGAATATAAATTCTTAAAGACCTAGGCGACCCGGATACTACCCGGTTTGAGACCGTAAGTGGGCGGCGCTATTATTCAATTATATTGTTTTACTAATAACAATTCATCCCAAGGTCCCAGGCTATTGGTAATTACCTCCACAGAAGCAACAACCAGAAATCGGATCAGTAATTGAACTTTCATGACTTGCTGGAGATGCTTACTGTTTGGTGCCCAGAGAAATGCTGAGATGAGATGTTTCGATTCTCATAAAAATGGTCTCCAAGAGGCTCAGCGGAATGAATCTATGTCTGCATTTCCTAACAGCGAGTCTGTTCATTACTGAGATAAACTACCTACTTCTGCCTTGTATTGTTCATTAGGCCTTTATAAAAAGTTTTATTTATTTTTTTTTTTTGCGTGCGTTGAGCGAGTGCAACGGCACATTTAATGATCGCGGTAAAAAAATATTTAAATGAAAGTAATGTCACGCCAGTTATACGCTCGCTCAAAAAAGTGGTCCGGCTATAGCCGGACCGGCCGGACCGTCGGCGACGGCCTTGCCACGGATAATTCGGGGATACTTTCTTTATTTTTTTTCAATGAAAATATATATTGTGACCCCTCATTAGAACCATCTCGGTACGACGGTTCTAATAAGGGGTCACAACATATGCTTTGCTAATTATTTCCAAATTATCCCTGCTACCCCTTCTTATCTGAGGCACTTACACTGATCAGACTGTTTAGTCTGTTGTTGAATGAAACAATATTTTCTCATTTTTATCTGATCAAAGAATCTTCGGCGATAATCTGAATCACCAACAGGTTATCATAAGAATAGACGACACGTGGGGAATTAATGCGACACAGCGTCATAAATTGACCTGCCTTAGGGGTTGAAGCGAAGAATCAGTCACATTTCATTGCGATTATAAGCTGTCTCCATGCGGACAGCGAAGACTCTGATCAGACTGGGTGGAGTATTCCCTGTCCGCACATGCCACTTTGTTTGTTTTGACGTGTCGCGGCTCATATATTAATACAGATATAGTATTATATGATTTTTGCATCAATTTATCAATAAAACATATGAATCCAAGATATATACATGTATTAGTTCAGTATTCGTTGAAAAAGCTGTCTCTTTCACAATAGAATTATTTTGAGAACTTTGAGTACAAGTTCACTTCATTCTTGCATAATATGTTATAATTGTTAACGATATTTCATAAGAGAACTAGTCAGCGCGAAAATGCACACGCACATTTTAGTTGACCTTTTTATGCGTGTCGTGGATTATTCTGAAATACGTATATTGCTCTTTAACCCGATGTACGCCCAGTGGACTCTCCTATTTGCATATATTGGAAGAGAGTATTTGTCATTTAAGGGGGGTGTAATTTTATCATTTTTATTTTGTTTAAAAGTAGAAATTATCATTTGTCTTATCCAAATAGTGAAGATCCTGATCCGATGCCGTTTTGCGCCGTCTGGTCCGGGTCTGTATGGTTTATCTATGTTCCACTTTTTTGGGAGGCTAGATACTGATATGCGGTGTAGTCATGAAAACAACTATGTAATCAAACGCGCAGACTTGTCCCTACTATATTGTTAACCCGCAAGTTATATTAATCACGAATCTAACTCAAGAATAATAACAAGAGGGCCATGAGGCCCTGAATCGCTCACCTGATATTGTCAAAATGAGAGAGTTCTGGGTCAAAAGTCAAAGAATGGCCTTGACCTCTTGTACTCATAAACCTTCATGTACTCATTAGGATGAATGTACATGTATATATGAATTTTTAGGCCTAAATCTTCAAAACTTTCCAGGAAATCTTATGTTCTAGCATTTTCCCATATTTGACCTTGCCGTAAAATGGTCAAGGTCAACCCAAGGTCATCATTTTCAACAATCTATATAGTACTGGAGTACCCACTGCTACATACTAAGTTTCAAGGCCTTCGGTCAATTGGTTCTGGAGTAGAAGATTTTTAACGGTTTTTACTATATATGGGCATGGCAGCCATGTTGGTCATGTGACCTGGACCATCTGAACAAATTCACATTCTCTCAACCCCTGGAGGCTCTGTATGAAATTTGGTTACAATTGGAACAGTGGTTTTTGAGGAGATTGATATTGTCAAAATATGACTGGTCTGGGTCAAAAGTCAAGTATGGGCCTTGACCTCCTCTTGTACTCATAAATCTTCATGTACTCATTAAGATGAATGTATATACCAATTTTTAGGGCCTAATTCTTCAAAACTTTCCAGGAAATCTTATGTTATAGCTTTTTCCAATATTTGGCCTTGCTGTAAAATGGTCAAGGTCAACCCAAGGTCATCATTTTCAACAATCTAGATAGTACTGGAGTACCCAATGCTACATACTAAGTTGCAAGGCCTTCGGTCAATTGGTTCTGGAGTCGAAGATTTTTAAAGGTTTTTACCATATATGGGTGTGGTGGCCATGTTGATCGTGTGACAACGACTGTTTGAACAAATTTTCATTCTCTCAACCCATAGAAACTCTATTTGAAATTTGGTTACTATTGGCCATCAGGTTTTTGAGGAGATTGTTTGAAATTGTCATAATATGACAGTTCTGGGTCAAAGGTCATAGAATGACCTTGACCTCTTGTACTCATAAATCTTCATGTACTCATTAAGATGACTGTATATACCAATTTTTAGGCTAAAATCTTCAAACCTTTCCATGAAATCTTATGTTCTAGCATTTTCCAATATTTGACCTTGCCGTAAAATGGTCAAGGTCAATCCAAGGTCATCATTTTCAACAATCTAGATAGTACTGGAGTACCAAATGCTACATACTAAGTTTCAAGGCCTTCGGTCAATTGGTTCTAGAGAAGAAGATTTTTAACGGTTTTTACCATATATGGGCATGGCGGCCATGTTGGTCATGTGACCTGGACCGTTTGAACAAATTTTCATTCCCTCAACCCCTGGAGGCCCTATCTGAAATTTGGTTACAATTGGCCCAGTGGCTTTTGAGGAGATTGTTTGAAATTGTCAAAATATGACAGTTCAGCGTCAAAGGTCAAAGAATGACCTTGACCTCTTGTACTCATAAATCTTCATGTACTCATTAAGATGACTACAGATATCAATTTTTAGCCCAAAATCTTCAAAAGTTTCCAAGATATCTTATTTTCTAGCATTTTGCCATACAAAAGTACAAGGAAGCAAATTTGACCTTATCGTAAAAAAGGTCAAGGTCAACCCAAGGTCATAATTTGAACAATCTTGGTAGTACTCGTGTACACGATGCTACATACCAAGTTTCAAGGCCATCGGCCTATTGGTTCTGGAGAAGAAGATTTTTTTAGGTTTTTACCATATATGGGCATGGCGGCCATGTTGGTCATGTGACCAGGACCGTTTGAACAACTTTTCGTTCCTAAGGTCTCAGGAGGCTATATATGAAATTTGATTACAATTGGCCCAGCGGTTTCAGAGGAGAAGTCGTTTGAAATTGTGGACGGACGACGGACGACGGACGACGTACAACGGACGACGGACGACGGAGCCTTACCATCCTATAAGCTCCCCCGGAGCCTCTGGCTCAGGTGAGCTAAAAAGCGAAGCGAATTATAACACATTGATCAAATGTTATGCTAAGGAAAGAAAGAAATAAAGAAAGAAAGAGACAATAGCAAGATTAGGCAAATTCCATTCCAGAATAAGAAGATTCTAGCAATAATCCTCTCTACTGTGTAGGTCTTTGGAAAAATGGAACGCTTAACACTTTTTGCAAACAGCTTCTAGAAAGGACTTCTCCCTCGTGCAATTTTATTTAATCCACACTATTGCGAACACGTTTAGATGAAGCCATGTTGACGAACATATGGTATCAGTGGAGAAATTTAATTTGTGACATGATGAGCAAAACAAGTCAATTATATTCTAAAACTGACAGCTTCACTTGTTTGAGCTTTAATGATGTGTCTATAATCCTATACAAACAAATTAAAATGACAATGGTATTATCTCCCGAAATCAATTAAGTTTGTCCAAAAACATATTTTCGATTTGAATTTCCTAATTGCTTACGTACTTTGTAGCCGCCGAAACTCTGACACCTTTAGTAATTTGTCAATTATTGTATGTTTACATCGCTGAGCAAAAGGACCGCTAGCTGCCATGTAAAGTCACTGTTGTCTAACCGACCCGTATGTGCTCTGATTAGTCATGTAGGCCCCGTATGCAATCGTGATTGGTTCGAGTTTCAAAATGGCGGCGAACAACACACCACGAGATGCCAACAGGTAATTTTCAGCTTTTTTTACCATTTCTTTTCATCATCGGAAGTAATTGCAGTTTGCAACATTAAACTTTATTGTTTATTACATGCATTTCGGAATCCTTAGGCAGGACTGTTCACCATATGAATTGCAATCCTTCATCATTTGTGTGCTCATTAGGACATAAATATGTTGAATCGAGTGACGATTGTAAAAATATGAGTTTTTGCATCTTTGGACCATCAAAGTGTGCTTTGAATGGTGTTAAATCAGTTGTTTGGTCAATTCTTTCAATATCCCACAAAGCATGGGATCCAACACATTTGCCTTTCAAATATATTTAAGAATACACAAAATGGTCATAACACGGATTAGTCTTGTGTAGTTTATGGTCAGACCACGGATTAGTTGAGCGAGGAGTGCGGATTAGTAAGTAAAGACAACGGATTGGTTTCACATTTAAGGATCAATTATCCAAGTATAAAATAGTTTTTTTACTATCATTCATAGTGTGGTAAGACTTGAGAGTGTAATGAAGTCACGCCAGATTCTCACAAGCTCATCTTAAGTGTCATATATGATTGATCCTTTCTATGCAGAAATAATGTGAACGTCCTAAACACGTTTTAACTTACCTAAGCCGAACACTCATCTAGGCGAGTTTTTAGTAGATCAAGCCATCTGCTCATAATCGCTCGATCATCTCACGCTGTGGCCGTAAAACTGAATCAGAAAAAATCCAGCCAGCGTCCGTCGTCCGTCTGTCAACTCAACTTTTTTTCATATATACATGTATCACATATAGAATTTATAGTTAGGGGAAATGAATGATTATGTTTTTGTGCCAGTCTAATAAGAAGTCTGGTTGCTTTGGATCCGGAGAGGTTAAATTTTTATTTTAGCAATTGCTGTACATTACGATAACAAGCCTGTGCAATATACTGCCTTTTTCACGGCTGTAAAATTGGTAATTTTCAGATGAAAAAATATGATGTTTTTCCTAATTTTGCTCAAAAGATAAATTGTGGGTACATGTCAGGCGGTTCTAACGAGGGTCCATAATCTACTATGTTTTAGAGCAAAATAAGAACACAATGAATACCCTTGTCGGAGTAAACCGCGGTTTTACTAATAGTATATAAATGTGGGGTGTCAGTTTCACTGGCGTGTTAGCATGATGATATTCAGGTGAGACTTGTGGCCATTAGCCTCTGTTTTTTTCTCTTTAAGAGATATGGTTACTGAGACGAGGATGTACGAGCAAACGTATTGGGTGAGAAAAAGAATTAAACACTTTATTAAAGCTCATTGTTCTGTAGCCTAGAATGCCATTATCGCAGTCTAGCTCTTGGCGTTTGATTTTGAGAGTTTGATCACTATGTAGCTGACTGGTGTGGGCGATACACATCGCAATTCGCTGGTCTGGAAAGGACAGTAGTAACTGTCAGAGAGTAGCTTTTCCCCCCTAGTAGTCTTTCCGCCCGGAAATATGACTATGATTTTTCCATATTAGAATATCCCACCGGAAAAATGGCTATATAGTAGAATTTCCCCCCGGAAATATGACTATATAGCCAATTTTCCCCGGGGAAATCTACTATACGTGTTTTTGCATAGCCATTTTTCCCCTCTATAGTGGATTTTCCCCCTGGTAATATGATCACAGGAAAACAAGCTACATAGTGGAATTTGCTCCTTGAAGGACCTTCTCCAATTATAATAGTGAGGTTCATAACTGAAACAGGAATATGAGTATATGTCCGTAAAATATCGATTGATAACGGATGCTAGAACCGCATGCATGTGTCCATCAGTCTGTTTTGTTTTCGTTTTGGGGTGTAACGGAAATGGTTTGTTTACCAAGTCGAAATTCGCTTGGTTTGCAACATTTCTCGATAATTCCACATCTCTCTCCTTTCTGACTTCGCCGTTTATTGTACACTTATCTAAACTATTGTAAGGAATAAGGTTTACCTCCAAATATCTTTTCTGGCATCTGTAATTTGCTAAAATATATCCAGTTTGTGATCATTTCCTGATATTTTTGCCGGCATTGCATTTGACGCAACCGTCCTTGAGCTCACCGTTTGATTGGCTAATACAGGTCACGGTGTATAACATGTGCTTTGAGTTCCGAACTGGGTATGTTTCAGCCGTTTCCATTGGTTAAGGCTTGTGTCCGCACGGGTATATAAAGCCTCGTCATACCCTTGTTCGTGCTCTTGGATTAAAAACGAGAACCTCGTACAAGTCCTCTAGCCTTCTCTCTCTTTGGAAGTAATGTGAGTACCTCACCCACTTCCAAAGACTGTCTCTAGTGTTTTAGGCCGAAAATCTAAAAAGGGAGGGTGGTTTTCAGTTTTTCCGTAGGTGTCTAGAAACTAACTATAGGGGGTGGCTTTTTGTAAGGAGGGTCTCGGTCCTGTCCCAGGGGAGATCTTCCTGACTTTTCACTACAGTAAATATTTCACTGGCTAAATATTTTCAGGTAACTAAAATTTGATATTGCATAAAGAATAGAAAACTATAGTTAGCTTTTGTTTTCATTACTTTTGGATATCTCTACGCCTTATTTTCCTGGCAAAAGAACCTGGGTAAAACTTGTGTAGGAGAGAGGTGTCAGGGGTCTGTCACCTGTCGCCTACTCATATTCCGGCGGACTCGGTCCGGGGACTTTGTCTGGCCCGGAGGGGTACCGCTCCCGTTACAGGGGAAAACAGGTAGGCATTTTTGTTTTTCCATGTTAGCTGTAAAAACAGATATGAATGTACGAAGTTGTGTGCATAAATTTGTATAATTTTGTGTTTGTACAAGCGTTCATCTGGGGATGCGCACAACAGAGTGCCTGGAATAGTGTTCGCCTTTCATGCAGGAGTCATGGGCTCAACTCCCATTGGGACACACGTCTGATTATGATTTTTATGTAATAAACTCCCTAAAACAAACATGACTAGACAAAACACCCGTTCGTACATCTTCCTGTAGCTTGCACGCGTATGTGTAAGCGTATAAATATCTGCGATGAGAAGAAATCACAACTGCCTCGTTTCTAAAATTAGTAATTATTGATTATTATAAAAATATGGTTGCTAAATTTGCATATTGATTTTTTGGAATTTATCACGTTTATTACCTCCCTTGAAGTACTTAATACATTTCTGATGCGATTAATACCGTAAAATGTCTCTTTTCCATACCGTTCCGTTTCGTTTCGTTCCGCAAAATACCAATAGCCATACCAAATTCTTTAGTAGCCAATTTCCCGGTGGGGGAAAAAGGACTATGGGGGAAAAGTGGCTCTATGAGGTCCGGGCAGTCCACTATATAGCCGTCCTTCCTATAGCCATTTTTCCGGGGGGGGGGGGGGGGAAGGGGGAAAAACCACATTAAGTCCATCTCTGTTTAGTCTATGTGTTCGAATTTAATCTGAAAAAATAAATCTCATATTAAGGGCACTCCGGCCTCAAAAGCTCTTACTTGTATGACACTTCCTGCTTTCATTCCGTTTGTGTCATTGTGGCATGTTGGGTAAATTTTAGATAAAAATGTTGACATGAACAAAAACTACAGTTATCCAACTGCAATGTATGAAAGTACTTTGGTTCACATGTATGTGTTTCTGGTATTATTTACAATGTTTGCTTTTTACCATGCAAACTATTTTAAGCAAAAATTGGAGAAAAAAATTCTACCAGAAATATGTACATTTGGGCTAAAATACTTTCATACATTGTAGTCGGATAACTGTAGTTATGTTAATGTAAATGTTTTTCTCTGAAATACACCCAGCGTTTCACAGTGACGCAAATGGAATCAAACCAGGGAGTAACCAAAATGACTGATAAGCACGCTGCTGAGTACTCAAAAACTGTATTTTGGGACGTAAAGTAATCTGTGTGACATATATAAATTGCTCATACAATAATATAGCTAGAAATATCAGTCTCCTTGACAAAATGACCATTTTTGTTTGCACAGGTAAATTTTCATACAAGTAAGAGCTTTTGAGATCGGCATCCCCTTAATGATGAGTTATTTGCGTCAAAATAATCTGATATGATTGTGTATGATTATTAACTAGTCTACAAAAAAAAAACTCTTCAAGAGCAATTCTGGTTCTGAAAGTTACCTTGCTATAAGGTCTGCAGCGTAATTATTGTATTAAATGCTCAAATGAATAAAAAAAACTTCAAAAACTGTATCAGAATAATGATGACTAATCCGTGCTCTTTGTTAGAAAAGCTCATTCCAATCCGATTTCTGTAGGATACTAATCCGTAGTACACCAGTTTCTAATCCGGGGCAAACACAGGTGTGTAGAAAACTATAAAAATCATTTACTTTCACATCAAAATACAAAAACAAACAAAGTAAAAGCATAAGCGACAGTAGCAATCACTTTTTGAAGACTTCCACGTAAAAACAGAGTACAACTGCTAAATGCGAGTAAATACCAGCCACATTTTCATGGATGTTGTTCGATTCGAATATTTTTGTTTTCCATGAGCACAACTTTATGGATCAATATCTCGTTTTTGGGTATCGTTTTGCTGAAATTTGCATAAGGGTCAAATAGATATTTGTTTGGATAAATTACTTCGTGAAATAAAATAAATTAGCTTACCTAACTAATGTGTATCGCTTCCTTTCCTAAATGTGTACACAAATGTGTTGCGGCTCGCCGCCATCTTGAAACTCGAACCAATCACGATTGCATACGGGGCCTACATGACTAATCAGAGCACATACGGGTCGGTTAGACAACAGTGAAAGTGTTTACATTAATTTAAATAACTTAACAAACAAATCAATAAGTCATTATACGTTTACAAAGCTTTTTTCCCCTTTTTGTTTCTTTTCTTTTATTTTGCTTTTATTTATTTACCTTTTTTTTAGACATTGACCGTTATACTTTCGATTTTGAATTTCTGGACTTAACTTAAAACAAAATTCTTCGTGCTCAAGAAAAATTGAATCAAAATGATTAAATTCTTATTAAATTCTTTATTTATTTATTTATTTATTTCATTACATTTCATCCTAGTATGGTTAATTTGATTCGTTAGTCCGATTCATATAAAGCAGCCAAAAGAGTAATGCAGGAGTGCGCATGATTAAACTTAGGCGATTGAGTTACCAGCGCCAAACTCTTAAAGTTTCGGTTTTTAAACGCATGGGGAAGCATCAAGACATAATGTTAATTTGAGTGAGTGGTGAGTGGACTCGGGTTTAACGTCCCACCAACAACGAGGTCATATGGAGACGAGACCTCGGTTTAAAGTCTCATCCGAAAGACCGGAGAAGCGGGGGATCGAACCTGCGACCCCTGGATTGGTAGTCTGGAGTGTTATCCACTACGCTACAGCCGCTCCTATGTTAATTTGAAAATAAAAGTATCATATTAATCCTTGGACTAAAGACTTTCAGAATTTAGGTTATAAAAAATATCAGAAAAGCTCGAAATTATCAGAAATATGCTCTGAAAATGGAAAATTTCGTAATTCTACTGTATGCGCCATTAAGTATAATGGTCAGTATAGGTCTGTAATTTAAACGCCAAAGGAAGCAAGTAAACATTAACTTTTTCGAAAAATAAAAACACCATCGTGTAGGTATTGCATTATACTTTCAGAATATAGGTTATAAAAGATTCAAATATTTTGAAAAAGATGAAAAATTCATATAAATATAAATATTCCCTATACATTTCTATATAAACTTAATACCCGATATTGGACAGGTAAGACTGGAAAACAGGGGAGATAACAAAATCGATAAGCAAAGGGACCGGTAAAGAATGTTCAGTATGGCTTAACCCACAGGGCTACCTATGGGGATGAGGCTATTATGACATGGCATCAAGCTTTCAGTTATATACATTTGAGCCGCGACACGAGAAAACCAACAAAGCGGTTGTGCGCCCAGCAAAAGATCAGATCAGCCTGGGCATCCGCACTGTCTGCTCAGAGCCTTCGCTGTCCGCATGCAAGAAGTTAAGATTCTTAGCTACCCTTTCAACGCTTAGCGAAGAGTCTGATCCGCCCAGTCTGATCTGAGTCTGCGCTGGGCGCACAACCACATTGTTGGTTTTCTCGTGTCGCGACTCAGTTGACTTGTCCAGATAATTAAACCAAGCACATCTGGCGAAAATCCACTTTCTGGTTTAAACGCTGTTCTAGTGAGTAATAGAAATATTATCAGGTCTCAGTGATGTATCTATGCAAATTTTAAATTAGTGAAGATTTAATCCACTGGTTCACGGGATATAGCGCCTAAACGGTGTTGTCTATTTTAAATGCTCGTGGGATCTTAAAACAGGGTCAAGGTCACCAAAACCTCACGTTAGTCTTTTGCTTGTGTGACTAGTTATGAGGAAATCCAGATGTTACACAAACAAGCTGGCACGCCAGCTTCGATGCTGGCGCCATCTTCGACACCGTCATAATCTGTATCGAAAACAAAATTTTCAAGTTTATGCCTACACTGTTATACTTTTGGGCTGATTAAAGCCTCGTTTACACGATATGTTTTCCACATAAGTTTTCTGTGCACATATGGAAAACATTACGTCTAAACTGAGTTATGCACTACTTATTCTTCCCACATGTGGAAAGCACAAGGAATAGAACATGTTCTATCCTTATGCTTTTTTCCATAGGCTTTTGAGCAATCAGAAGAGAGTTCACCGAGGTTAATTGCTATTGCAACCTCAGTAGGTACTGTACCTAAAAATACCAAAATATTGATATCAGGGCTATTATAATGTATATTCCTTGAATATTACATGTAAGGAGAGGAACTATATAAGTATTATTGCTTCCGTTCTGATCCTAACACTTGTAGATTACAAATGTATATGCTTGTTGTCATGTTCTTTTCATGCAATAAAATATGTTTAAACCAATATTACATGTATTTTACAAAGGATAACAACTTTAATGACTTCCTGTCTGCTTCCCTGAACGTTGAAGTCCTTTCATTTTAGGGTCTGTACTCTTGTATGTTGCTATTGCTCATAATCATGGGCAAGAATCACACACAAACTGGAATCATCAGCATGTCCTCAGTCTACATTTTTGTAACATAAAAGATAACAAAATTATGGAGACGCTTCCAGGTAAATGGCGGGGAAATCTGAGAACATATGTGTTCTCTGCATATCGTATAAACACAAAACCATATGTGCTATTTTCCATATATTCTTTTTGCCACATGTGCAAAAACATATGAGCCGCGACACGACAAAACCAACAATGTGGTCGTGCGCCCAGCGCAGACTCAGATCAGCTGGGCATCCACCCAGTCTGATCAGACTCTTCGCTAAGCACTTAAAGGGTAGCTAAGGGTCCAAGCTACCTTCATGCGGACAGCGAAGACTCTGATCAGACTGGGCGGATGCCCAGGCTGATATGAGTGCGCTGGGCGCACAACCACTTTGTTGGTTTTCTCGCGTCGCGGCTCATATCATGTAAACTCTGTCTTATTAAGGAAGCAAATAGAATACTAATTGAGCCGCGATACGACAAAACCAACAATGTGGTCGTGCGCCAAGCGCAGTCTCAGATCAGCCTGGGAGTCCTCCCAGTCTGAACAGACTCTTCGCAAAGCGCTTAAAGGGTAGCTTAGGATTTAAATTACCTCCATGCGGACAGCGAAGACTCTGATCAGACTGGGCGGATGCCCAGACTGATCTGAGTTTGCGCTGGGTGCACAACCACATTGTTGGTTTTGTCGTGTCGCGGCTCAATTATTACACAGTTGTTTTCCTTTGATACACATTAAAACAATATGCTATTACGATATTACGAACACAGCCTTCGTGATTCAGTAACTGTCAATGGCCATAACTTAAAGGAATAATTTTAATTCTGCGTCCAGTGA
This sequence comes from Ctena decussata, assembly GCA_963989385.1. NCBI lineage: Eukaryota > Metazoa > Mollusca > Bivalvia > Lucinida > Lucinidae > Ctena > Ctena decussata. The sequence continues at coordinate 39,006,167 of OZ022515.1, forward strand.
GTGAGTGAGTGAACTCGGGTTTAACGTCCCACCAACAACGAGGTCATATGGAGACGGGACCTCGGTTTAAAGTTTCATCCGAAAGACCGGAGAAGCGGGGGATCGAACCTGCGACCCCTGGATTGGTAGTCTGGAGTATTATCCACTACGCTACAGCCGCTCCTAATTCTGCGTCCAGAGTTCGATTTTTCATTTTTGTGGTTAAAATTAATTAAAAGCAAACCAAAGCACACAGTACACATCAAAACACTTTCTGGATCAATTTCCCATGTCTCCGCGTTATAAACTGGATACTATTGTTTCTATTTTCATAACGATGTTCTCCAGGGGCCGAGTGCACAAAGGAAGCGTGAGCTACGCCTGTGTTACGAAATAAAGTGACACCCATAGAATTATGATCCCCTATCCCCCCCCCGCCCCCTGGTCATTATTCTTTTAAAATATAGTGACTCCCCGGTCAAAATATTTTGACCCCCCGGCCATATATCATGACTCCCTCACGCGTAGTAAAATGACCCCACACGAAAAATTGTGACCCTATAGAATAACACCCCCCCCCCCCCCCTCCTCCCCCCTCATTATCTTTAAAGAAAAGTACCCTGGTCATAGTAATATGACCGTTTAAAATTCCAGTTCGCAAAGAAGAAAAGACGCTCCACCATTCCTCGCCCGGCCTCCATCCCCCCACCTACCCCAAACACCACCGAAAAAGTAACACCGAGTATACCTTGTGCATCAATGGTTCTTATTTCATAGCTTATTGAAATTGTCAACCAGGTTAGCATTTAACAATGATAGACAGGCTCCGCTGGTTTTGTCAGGCAGCCCTGATGGAACCGACCCCTCGTAATTCTAGGTCGCACCATTATGGCTGTAGAATTGCTATAAATCCCAATCGCTGTTTTACTTCGTTATTGTGCATATAGATACATGACGTACTTCTTCAAGATAAGAGTAATCTTGAAAAACTTGAATTCTAGAAATCTTGACGATACATTTGAGTAATTATATACGTTAGACATAAAATGATAAATTTTCTGCTGCTTTTGTACTATAGGAAACAGTAGAAGACACGTCAATGTATCCAATAAAAAACGGGGGTCCGTTATTCTATGGGGGTCACTTTACTTTGTTACACCGGGATAGGTTCCGAACGTCGGCTCAACTAAGTTCATCATACGACAGTATTAAAATCCTTGTACACGAAGCGGGCGAACGTCAGGCGTATTTGCCACTGGAGTACAACTAGCGTAGTTTAGCACGTGTGTTTTATGAACGGTTTTCTTGTATGATAAGAACCGCGTCAGACATAAATGTTGCTTCAGGTATCTGCGAACAGCTAGACCGAAACTAGTCTGTGACTCCATGAACTGACTCTACTTTGTAACAGTCCATGATTAGTATTTTCAGACTGCACACTTTGTTACACCGGGATAGGTTCCGAACGTCGGCTCAACTAAGTTCATCATACGACAGTATTAAAATCCTTGTACACGAAGCGGGCGAACGTCAGGCGTATTTGCCACTGGAGTACAACTAGCGTAGTTTAGCACGTGTGTTTTATGAACGGTTTTCTTGTATGATAAGAACCGCGTCAGACATAAATGTTGCTTCAGGTATCTGCGAACAGCTAGACCGAAACTAGTCTGTGACTCCATGAACTGATGTAGTTCCTCTACATTGTAACAGTCCATGATTAGTATTTTCAGACTGCACAGATGCAGAGGCTAGTCTGAGTCTTTGCTGTTCACATATGAGCCACGACACGAGAAAACCAACAATGTGGTCGTGCGCCCAGTGCAGACTCAGATCAGTCTGGGCATCCGCCCACTTTGACCAGACTCTTTGTTAAGTATTCAAAGCTAAGGGTCTGAGCTACCACCATGCGGACAGTGAAGACTCTGATCAGACTGGGCGGATGCCCAGGCTGATCTGAGTCTGCGCAGGGCGCATAACCACATTGTTGTTTTTCTCGTGTCGCGGCTCATATACCATATGCGCCTTTTTGCGACATATTCGTAATTATACACGATGCATTTTACTCTTTTGTTGTTATTTCTACAAATCAATGTTCAATACAACACCTTGTAATGTACATGTACGTTTGAATTGAAATGAAATGTCTGTCAGAAAAAAAAAGGATTGAAATGAAATGTCTGTCAGAAAAAAATATGAAAATAATGAAATGTGACAGTGTCTGGCATTTTGAGCCTTATGGAGCAAAAATCGGTAATTTTGTTTTTAACATTTTCATGTTTATTAGTACTTCCAGAATAGATTTCGAGAAGCACGAAACAATAGCGCTAACGTTTACTTCAAAAGTAATCAAAACTCATACCAACCCGAATTTTAGTTTTTCGTTTCACTGATTGGATACAATCTACATACTAGCTGGATAAACTTTTATAACTCCGGTTCATGACGTCGCATTTCAAAGATCTATTATGGGAACATTCTTAAAAGAGTATAGATGAAGAAGATTAAAGACTCCTATAGAAATGCTGTATCACTCTTCTAAGGTGACGCTTTGAAATTTGTTAGTCAATGCGCGGAAATCCAATTAAGGTGAGGTGGGAGTAATTGACAAAACACATGATTTTATTCATACTTCCTTATATTGTACATTTTCAGTCCCTTTTTCAGAAAATGTAATAAAATAGGGGGGTCGCCGATGTAGTTTTCAATATATCTGACGTCGAAAACGTCCATTTTTCCACATGTTCGACCCGACGTTATAATGGCGTTCTATGGAAAACGCACTTTTTTTTGCTCATCACTCTTGGATAAAAACCTTCATTCTGAGAAAACAAAACACATTTTTTTCTTCAAAAACTAACACAATATGGCCCAATGATAGAAGCTTACATTAAAGCAATAAAAATAGTAGGTCGCCGACTTAACTTTTGAGCTAATGTGCATAAAATGCCCAGCTTGCCGTCTCTGTAGACTGAAATGTTATCAATTATCGCTTTTTGTTGGCTACCGGCAAAATTTGTCTAGACTTTATCACGTATGATTGTCATCTTCGAGAAAGTGCAGGATGAAGACAGATATAATTCACTTTTCTGCCAATCTCCGCATAAGGCGTCTTAACTGTTTGCCCTCCCATACAGTTGACGCGCGCCCGAGTTGACAAACTCTCAGAGGCAACATCTTAGGGGGCTTCCACGTGTTATGACATCCGAATATTTCCCTTGTCCACTTGTCGTTTGTACAGTGTAAGCGAGTCAAGTTTTCCAGTTCCTAACCCGACGCAAGAAAGAACATATAATGCTCTGCTTTATAACCTAGCGTCCCAACGACTGGACTTCGGACTCTCTCTCTCTCTCTCTCTCTCTCTCTCTCTCTCTCTCTCTCTCTCTCTCTGTAAACATGATAGGTAGCTTGGATTCGCTTTAATGTTTAGGGGATGCAATAAAACGACTCTTTGATATACCCTTGCAACAGAAAGAAGAAATGAAAGACAGAAAAGTGAAAGATTAGGCCAGGAAAAAGAAACGTCACATTGTTTTAGCTTGTTGACAGTCCAGATCGTTGAATTATCGTAATCAACGTCGATAAAAGATTCTGACTACATTGCATTGACGTTGATACGGCTGCCTGGCGTTGGTCAAATGCTCAGCGCCGTCGCCGGCTCGTGAAAAGTGGTCCGGCCATGTATTTGCGCGTACCGAAGGCACGAGAGAGGAAGCGCGAGAGCGAAAAATCCCCTTTTTGTTTTCTTTTTAGAGGGGGGGGGGGGGTGGAGGGAGGGGGTGATGGGGGTTTCGGGTGGGTTTCGGGAGATCTCTTCCGAGAAATTACTACATTCTGAAAGTGCGTTTATCATTATTATTATTATTATTATTATTATTATTATTATTATTTTATAAATAAATTCGTAAAGATCATCGAGGAATTAGAGCTGACTTTCTGTTTATACAGACTGGTTTAGTTCTGATAGCCAAAACATTAAAACAAACAAATATTAATTATTTCGATCCGTCGGCAAGTCTCTTCAGGCGGTGGCAACCACCGACTTTATGCGACGGTTAGGTTTGATAAAATATTCCCACGACACTACTTTAGTCGAATTGCGAACCATGAATACTGAAAACTTCTGAACAAAGGCCCCTTTTGGAATTTGAAAGTCTTTTGCTGATTTGGAACTGATGCGTGATAAAGTATTCATGAATTATGCAAATACGTTTTCAGAATTTGAATACGTCTGTAGTGTTCCAAAGAGTCTGTATGCATGCTAGTTTCCCATTAGCTTTTTATTTCATACAGCATTAAACACATTGATATTAATTTTATTCTATACAACATAGATTGCCCGCCGTTTTATAACCCTGTGATATAACTACCTATGTGAGATTTGATGAACCAACAAATTAACTGAACTGTTGCATATAGGATAAAGGCACCCAATACACATGTTTATATCTCACGCGGCTTCATCTTTGATGTCTAGTTCTTTTAGGATATTCATGTAATGAATATAAATTCTTAAAGACCTAGATCCTACTCGGATACTACCCGGTTTGAGACCGTAAGTGGGCGGCGCTATTGTTCAATTATTGTTTTACTGATAACAATTCATCCCAAGGTCCCAGGCTATTGGTAATTACCTCCACAGAAGCAACAACCAAAAATCAGATCAGTAATTGAACTTTCATGACTTGCTGGAGATGCTTACTGTTTGGTGCCCAGAGAAATGCTGAGATGAGATGTTTCGATTCTCATAAAAATGGTCTCCAAGAGGCTCAGCGGAATGCATCCATGTCTGCATTTCCTAACAGCGAGTCTGTTCATTACTGAGATAAACTACCTACTTCTGCCTTGTATTGTTCATTAGGCCTTTATAAAAAAAGTTTTATTTATTTATTTTTTTTGCGTGCGCTGAGCGAGTGCAACGGCACATTTAATGATCGCGGTAAAAAAATATTTAAATGAAAGTAATGTCACGCCAGTTATATGCTCGCTCAAAAAAGTCGGCGACGGCCTTGATGCTAGGGACAATCTAAGATTTTTAATATAACTGAAATTTGGCATAACTTTTGCTGATTAATATTTTAAGTGTGGGTGGTATGAAAACGACTGTCTATGGCTGCTACCATGTTAACTGTAAAGTGCGTGATCTGACTACTGTTTGTACGTTTCTGGATTTAATTTCACGAGCCTTTGTTGTCGTATGAAAATTTGAAATAAAATTATTGCAACTCAACAGCTGCGAACTCCGTCTAACAAACTGACGAGAAACTGTCAGAGAACAGCTTTCTCCGCATGGAAAACTAGCTATACTTTTGTCAGATTTTTTCTCTACGGCACTTTCTATTTCCTTTAAATTTCACCCAGCGCTCAGCCTCCATGCATTTTGTGAGTAGTGATCACAGAAGCGGCTAACGTTGACGCCATCTTGTTTTTATTAAACGGAACGTTTGACGTCATTACGTAACGTTGCGACAGAAACTGCCGCACGGCGGCGCTGAATTACTCCCACCTCACCTTAACTTAACGTGCAAATTTTATGACGTCACTTTCATTTCACGTTTCGTGACGTCAACGTCGCACCTCCACAAGGCTCAAAATCCCAGGCACTGTCACAAATAGTGAACGTTGCCCAGATCTGAGATCTTAAACTCTAGATTTTCAAATGTTTCTACGTCAAAACCAAAATAAAAATAATAATAGAAATAGATAAAATAAAGATTAATAATTGAAAGAAATACAGCCGAACTTGATGTTCTAAGTCTGGTCGCAGCTCATCAACACAGGGTATAATCGATTCCGCTAATTTTCGCTTCCTGCAGAGACTGTACATCATATTTGGCTTCCGCCGAGACAGTCCGCGAACTCTTGCTTCCTGCCGAGACTTCTGTACATGATAAATGGCTTCCTGCAGAGACTGTCCGTGTGATTCTGCTTCCTGCCGAGGCTCTCGGCAGGAAGCAGAATCACGCGGACAGTCTCGGCAGGAAGCCATTTCTCGAGGACAGTAGTCTCTTCAGGAAGCAAGAGTTCGCGGACAGTATCGGCGGAAGCCAAATATGACGGACAGTCTCTGCAGGAAGCGAAAATTGGCGGAATCGATTATACCCTGTGATCAAGCAGTTCCAGCGACCGAAGGCGTGGTACGCGAAACCAGTCATTTAGCTCTATATGAGCCGCGACACGAGAAAACCAACAATGTGGTTGTGCGCCCAGTGCAGACTCAGATCAGCCTGGGCATCCACCCGTGCTGAGCAGACTCATCGCTAAGCGCTTAAAGAGTAGCTAAGGATCCAAGCTACCATCATGCGGACAGCGAAGACTCTGATCAGACTGGGCGGATGCCCAGGCTGATCTGAGTCTGCGCTGGGCGCACAACCACATTGTTGGTTTTCTCGGGTCGCGGCTCATATCATTATACATGTAGGTATCCAAATGATTGGTTCTGCTCTGATTGTCCTGACCCCTTTTAAAAGCCTTCTGTGTTGTAAATCATCCAGCCCGTGTAATATCCTGGCCATATCTGAATGCAGCACCGACGAAATAACTTAAAATGTATACGATACACTAATGTAACGTCTTCTGTCAAGCAAACGTGAGTTTTGAAGCAATTTTACGACAAAGTTTACGACACGCCTCGCTTGTGCACACCGATTGAAACTCAGCTACACTATTTACGACGGACGTACGATGGACGTACGCTTACGTCTGTTTTGTGCTGTCGGCCCCAGGTGGCTCAGCGAAACAGAAAACTGTTTGTCTTTATTTAACAGGTGGTTGCTGTCAATGTACTAATACAAACAAAACTAAATGAATTAATGAATATTCATTTTTCTGGTTTCGTTGTGCACTGTCATTACTTTAATGCACCAAAGGATGTTTAACCTGTCCGTTGGAGCCCGCCCTTGATTGCAACTCGCTTACGTGATTGTATTTTGTCTTACTGGCAATATCTTGCGAACATCTTCCAATAAGCTCTAAAGAACTTTTTTTTCTCCATCTGTCTAAAGATGTTTATTTATTGTATTACGTTTATCTCTATTGCACGCCTACCAATCGCTCTCATGCGAAACCACGGTTCAGAACGCCAATCCGTGAGAGGAGTTTCCGGTTTTGCAGGAGGGGAGCCGAAATCGTAAACAAATTTGACATCGGCACAAGGTTTGGGCTATATATTTTCTCTGAAAACTATTTATGCTAAATATAAGAATGCTATTTTGTCACATATAGATTGTTTTTTCGGCACATAAAAGGATTAGGCACATGGTATTGCATTTTCCAGATATGCCTTTAGTACGTCGGAGCATGTGTTCAAGGTCAATCTCGGCGATACATACATATAGGAAAAAGTCGCATTCTCTTGCTTGATTTTGAGTCTCTGACCTTGTCAGTCGCAAAGAAGTGAACAGAACTACTGTATGCGTGAATCCAAATGTTGTAAGTAAGCTTTCCATGATGGACAGTTTAGAATTTAGAAAATATATGCAAAAACTTGGCATCGTCAGCCTGGTTCCGCATGAGATAATAGAAAATATAGCGAATTCTTATCAAACACAAAAACAGCTTCTGAACAATAATATTGGATCAAAACTAACATGAACTCTGTGATAAATCATTATTTTATACATTGCAGATGACTTTCTGGTTGTTTTAATCCCCGTTTGTCTGTTTCTGAGGCATGCAAGAGGGTTTGAAAGAGGGTTTGCAAAAGGCCTAAAAGTCAAACGGGGAATAAAAACAGCTTGAAAGTCATCTGTCTATCACGGAAAGTTTACTTCCAACGTTTGGATTCACGCATACAGTAGTTCTGTTCACTTCTTTGCGACTGCCAATGTCAGAGACTCTAAGTCAAGCAAGAGAATGCGACTTTTCCCTACATGTATATATCGCCGAGATTGACCTTGAACACATGCTCCGCCGTACTAAATGCATATCTGGAAAAATGCAAGACCATGTGCCTCATCCTTTCATGTGCCGAAGAAACAATCTTTATGTGACAAAATAGCATTCTTATATTTTGCATGAATAGTTTTCAGAGAAAATAAATAACTCAAACCTTATGCCGATGTCAAATTTGTTTACGATTTCGGCTCCCCTCCTGCAAAACCGGAAACTCCTCTCATGGATTGGCGTTCTGAACCGTGGTTTCGCATGAGAGCGATTGGTAGGCGTGTATTGATATTGCTCAGTTAAACATTGTCAAACAGGATACAGATTGACACGAATCGTTTGACTTTCTTCATGATCCTTTTTGTATATTCTTCTGTATATGTGTTGCCATGTGTATTGTACTTATATTGTCAGTTTATACAAATAAAATAATGGTTATATTGAAAGATGTTATGGTCTTACAATTAACCTCACTCCTTTTAATTCGAGAAATGTTTTAAAAACTCCCAAGATGGTCTTTAATGTTGGCGACGTTATGACGTCGTTGACGCTGTTCCGCTTTTAGGAGAAAAACTGCACATTTAATGTTTTTCTGCTTCAACTATAGCCCCAAACGGAAATTTGTGGTCAAATAATAGATAGAAAAGATTGTAAATTTAAGCCGTGAACTTACTTTTTCTCGTGTTTACCGAAGTATAAACTACATTGGGTCGCTAGCAAAGTTTACATGAACCCCATTCGGGGTTCACATACTTTACACGCGACCCAATGTAGTTTATACGTGGGTTGATCATTAAATAGTGGAAACACCTTTGTAGATTAGTTGATTATTTACAGAAATAAAATTCCTTCGTGTAACACCAAGGAGTGTCTTTTGACCTTTCGAATCCAATTTTGAAATTGAAATGTTAGCGTGTTACCATAGCAATACATGACGTCACGTTCATGCCGGGAATCGCGTGTGATGTTTTTCGACATCATTTTGGCAAGGAGGTGCTTATATTATGCTTATTATATGCAATATGTAAAGAGAAATTGAAAATTTAGGAACACCTTCTGTTTAAGTTTGGTGTTGGCTTCACAAACATATCTATCATGATTGTTAATGAAAACGTTCTGAAATATGGCATTATTAAAGCTAAAATAGGGGTTAAAATAATTGATTTTTAGGGATTTTGACATTTTATTCCATAAATTCCAGTATTATGCTAACGTTAATTGATCGGTTATCAAGTTTCGGATAGTTTGGTTCTTTCTGCTATACAATTCTCCCAAGACTCTGCTTGTTAAAGTGCAATGACGTCACAATTCTGGTCCCTTCGGCTTAAAATCAGCGAAAAACGTCAAATATTGCTCGATCAAAAGTCTTTCACGGTCTGTATTTCTGCCAGGTTTGAGAGCAAGTCATGAATAACTATATATTTCTTTTAGTATCTGAGACTTGCATCAAGCCATCACACCATCACAAACTTCTTTCCATTCTTTGTTACTAATTAGCAGCAAATAAACATGAACAATATGCAAATATTTAGAGACTGAACCCTTATATGTTTAAGGCATCGTTGCCATAGCAAGGATATTCCTATGCCACATAAGCCACACTAGATTATTTTGATATCCATGATTGTTCGGACAAGGATGAAGCTCTTTTTCATTTTCCGAATACAAAATGCCCGAATGATTAAACGATAACGATAGAAATGCGTCATCACTTATCACAGTCATTATTATATAATCTACAAATAAAATTCATGTCATTGGTTCAGAGGCTGATCACGTGCGGTAATCATTACCTCATGTCGCAAAGCTGGCGACGTAATTGTCTTAATGTCGCATGGTTGGTGACGTAAAGACTGAATGGCGTGTATCAACGTCAACCGAAAGGACCTGGTATGTTAAGGCCCATATTTGGCCCCCAGAAAACTCATTTTTCAAAAGTTCTATTTAGATAATAAAATGTATTCATAGGAAAGTTCAAACATTGAATGTAATGTCAAACACAAAATTAACCAGTTCTTGCATGAAATATTTGTGTTTTCTATCTTGAACATACCCATACCCCCCAGGGGAATCTGATGAAAATGACGAATTTGGTAGCCTTTGCGGCTTTCAAAATATATGAGCCCAGCCTCCAGCATATTTTATATTTTGCATACATTATTACATGCCATGAAAATATTAAATGTGCTGGAGACCGGGCTGTATGTTTATTTTTAACTTTTTGTTACAAAACTGGCAGCGTTTAGAACACTTTCCCTGTTTTCTCGACATAAAAACGTCCATATCTCCGCTCATAGACAAAATAAACATATGTTGTGGGTATTCATTTTCTTAGTTAGAACACGAGGAATAATTGGATACACATTTCATTTTGATCAGTTGGAATTTTTTGGTTAGCGTCTCTGGACTTGCAAAATTGAGTGAATGGGGTACCTGGAGAGGCCTTGTGCAGTGCACAGGTAATAAGCAGTGTTATCTTAAGTATAAGCGTTTCACCAAAAGCCTATTTTCAATAGCTTTCAAAAGCTATTGTAAATGACCTTTTTCTTTACAGGAAAATGTATTAATCTCAAAGGGGGGTCTCCATAAGGGCAATTTTCTGGTTACAAATGGATTTTCACCCAACCTCACCTATCTGTTCTTGTAAGTGATGGCTATACTGAAATACTGATCTCATCGAAAGTGTATTTTGATTGATGTGCAGTGTCAAAGTGGGTGTGGTAATTCCACCCCATACCGTACTATGTATCTATTTTTTTCATTAATCTCTTAAAATTCAATTTGGTATTGTAAGAGAAATATTTCATCAGAAAACTGTATACATGAAGCTATTCATCCTTATGTATACGGTACTGAGAACACAAGGAGCACGTGCTTTTTCCTGACCGATTCGGTTGAACGATTTCAGATTCGATACATTGATATAATCAGGTATAAGAGAATATATATGTTGTAAAAGTTTGGTGGACGTAGCTGCATTCATTTTTGAGATATTCAAAATTAATGGGTGGAAGATTTTAAATCTTTTCAGTATAGTTGTTTGACGCAATGAATATGTATATTTATATGCAATTGATTCCATATTTTCAACTGATATTTTTGAAAAGAAATAATTTAGCACCCGAGAATAACATGGGTTGTAAACCTAGGAACTACCACGAAATTATGTTAACGTAATCTTGTTCCCACGCCACATACGGGAAACAACGGGGTAGTTCCAACATGTAAACAAAGGTTGGTGTCATATTGATTTTTATTTTATTTTACCATGATGAACTAATTGTGTGGAAATCGGGCAATGTGGTTCCAAATAAATATGTTTTAGCTTCCTCTTTAACCCCAAGTTTTTTTACTGAAAAGTCCTTTGCTTTCTTCAAATCGTTCTATCCGCACTTAGCATCGGATAACTTTTTCCACGCACTTTGTCACTGCGAAGAAAAGCGCCTACATAGAAATAACAATTCAAGTCTTAACTCGTTACAGAGACAAGTTATAACGAAAAAACAACAACAAAGACTGCAACCCGTCAATGCCACCAAGAGTAAAGATAAAACATGACAATTACAACCACAACTACCTCAGTCAATCACAACAAAAAGACCCGCTCTCTCTTCCATTTGGATTTTGTTGTGCAAAAATCTTCCGCTTTTGTTTGATCTACTCTAAATACTTACAAACAACGGTACAAAGGTTTATGGAAAGCAATGTGACCAACACAAAGCTCGAAAGATTGCCACTATGCTAGCGATGACAAAAAAATCACCAATACAAATATAAGACAGAAGACTAAGTGAGCAGCCACAAACGTCGGCTGGCCACAGAATAGTAACATATAATTCGATTTGTACAGAGGTTTTTTAACTCCTGCAATGTATTATCTTCGAATACAAATAAAATTCCGTCTGTGACGAAACAATTGAGAGGGCTCAAGGTCTAAACCACCACTGACAGCCATAGCTGAATTATTTGAATCACGAGGAGCCGGTGTAACGAAGTAAAGTGACCCCCATAGAATAACGACCCCCGGTCATTATTCTTTAGAAAAAGTGACACCTTTTCTATAAAATACTGACTCCCCTTGAAAAATAACGACCCCCCTGATAATATCTATAAAATAGTGACCCCCCGGTCAGTTTTCTTTAAGGAATAGTGACCCCCCACCTCATCTCCACCTCGGTCATAATATTATGACTCCTCATGAAGCAATGGTGTCTTCATATAAGCTTATGGCATACATAATGTTGTGTCCGGTCTGTTACAACTCTCTTGTTTGATGATGGATTTTAAATAACTTGGCACAAATGTCAAGAAGATGTGTCGCGCGCAAGTCCTAGGCACCGAACTCGAAGGTCAAGATCAAAGAGATCATTCAAAGATAATGGTGTCCTGCTATATGACTCTGACTAACAGAATGTCGTGTCTTACCTGTAACGTTGTCATTTGTAGGTAGACTTTCAATTAACTGGAAACGAATGTTAGCTACATTAAGACAATGTAACGCGTGCAAGATATAGGTCCCCACCTCAAAAATTAAAGTCAAAGTCACAAATTAAGACAAATGAAAATGTGTTTAGTTTGACTTATGATGTTAATGTAATATAAGATTTTAGCATCAACAGGTAGACTTATGCACTATAAAGAGGTTTGCTGTTAATTTTGAATACATATCACGACTGCACACTTACTCTCACTGCCTTTCTCAAGAGGGGCACTTAGCATTTTCAATCTTCAAATATATTTTTTCGATTTTCCCTATTTACTGAATTTATTGTGTTAAATATGCTTAAAATGAACAAGATATTACAGCTGTTTATGGTATGCAATAGCTTGTAAATGAATAGTACGCTGGCCTAATTCTAAGATGCAGAGTGTCTAATTACCCCACCCTCTTTTCAGTACTATCTCCCCCTCCCCTTTGCCTAAGCATGCCACTCACATATAATGTATATGTTTAAAGTCCACGCATACATGCAAAGTGGTTGGCTGAGGTACGGGGGTTAGAGGAAAGTATCTCCATAAAACGCTGCTTAGTTTCAATACATTCAATAATGAAAACACCAAAAAGTCTAAGTCTATCTTCTTGAAAATGAAAAAAAGTGCTATATATAGGAAATTCAGAGCAACATTTTCTGAAAGGAAATTTTGAAGTAAACCGAAAGTCCATTCGTCATATAACTTCGAGTGGAGGAGACATGATATTATGACCAGCGTACTTTTTTTTAAAACAATAAAAGCCGGGAGTCAGTTTTCTTTAAAAAGATTGACGGGCGTTTTTATTCTAAGCGGTCACAATTCTTCGTGAGGAGCCATTTAACTTCACATGGTGTGTGTGTGTGTGTGTGTGTGTGTGTGTGTGTGTGTGTGTATGGGGGGGGGGGGTCTTATATGATAATATTATGACCGCTAAGTCATAATATTATGACCCGGGGGACACTATTCTTTAAAGAAAATACACCGGGGTCGTTATTCTATGGGGAACTCATAGAATAACTCCTCGATGATAGCTATAAAATATTAGTTCACACCTAATAGACCAATAACTGACTATTAACTACTGTAAGTTGCATTATTGGTAACACTTGCTGATGTTGTTGGGAATTGTGTGTGTGTATGCGTGTGTGTGTGTTTGGGTAGAAGGGAAGGGCGTTATAAAATTATAATGTAATGACCCCAGAGTCATAATATTATGACGGGGTAGGGGGTCAATTTTCTTTAAAAAATAATGACCGGGGAGTCGTTTTTCTATAGGAAACCCATGGAATAACGACCCACGGTCATTATTTTATAGAAAAATGGCTCCGTGTCTAAAAGATACTGACACCCGTTAACTCCTCGATGACAGCTATTAATTGAAAATCCCCACCAAATTGACCACTTACTGACTATTAACTCCGGTAAGTTTTATTATTGGTAATACTTGTTGATTTTGTTGTTGCTATTGCAGCTGCTTCTGCAGCAGTAGTAGTGCTTAAAACTTTCATGAAGAAACAAATGTTCGTCATGAATTTTTAAGCACTACTACTGCTGCGATAGCAGAAGCAGCTGCAGTAGCAACAACAACATCAACATGCATTACCAATTATAAAACTTGCTGTAGCTGATAGTCAGTTAGTGGTCAATTAGGTGGGGATTAGTATTTTATAGCTATCACCAATGATTAACGGGAATCAGTATCTTTTTGAACGGGGCCATTTTGTTTTATAAAATAAAGACCGGGGGTCGTTATTCTATGGGTTCCCCATAGAAAAATGACCCCGGTCATTATTCTTTAAAAGATAGTGACCGTCCGTTATGCCTATGTGTTATAATTTAAAGAGTAACTACACTTCAGGAACTGACTGAATCAGATCCCAAACCCTATCCCCAACATCAAAGGGAAAGATTGACAAAGACATCCCAACAAACAATAAATTACAAGTGATAAGCCGAGTCAGCAGCTCTTTCCCGAATAGATGGCAACTCAGTTATCTTCATTGAACTAAATAATTTAGACCAACAGACGGGTTACAACGGACTAAGCAAATTATATGAAAAACATTTAACAACTATTTTTACCATTTTTTTATTTTTATGATAGACGAATTAAACTGAGAACACAATAAATTAAACAGCACCGAACATAAAACAAATGCAACCGCAACAAAAGTACCGCCTTGGGACGGTCAGTAATAACTACTGGGGGGTTTAAACCGGTTTTACTGGGCCCAAACCTTCACCCTAACCCTCCGCTGCGGTGCACACTATTAGTTGGTAGTTCGGTTCGTATGGCGGTCCCCTAACTCATCCGAGAGTCATCACGGTCAACAATTAAGATCAAGAAAAGACCGTGATGAAGCAAGGATGAGGACTCGACAGCCAAAACGTGTTGAGACACCCGGAGATCCCTTTAAAATTTCTTCTTCTCCCAAACGTTTCACATGGTGGTAATACCAATTTGCCTACCTGTGCTTTCGACCGAGTCAGTCAATTACCAAACATGCAAAAGTGGCTGTCGACCGAGACAATCGACAGCAGTATCAGCTCGTCTATATCCATAACAGTAGTACCATTTACCGTTATTGGTAATGCAAACGATCGTATTCTCGGTCGAAAGCCACGTTGTATAGTACAGACTCGGTCGAAAGCACAGGTAGCCAAATTGGTATTACCCCCGTGTCTAATGATTTTGAAAATATGATATTCAGCCTAGTATCAGGTTTGTTCACGCGATGACACTAGTTTGATCTTTGACCTTTATTTTACTCTGGTCAGCAATTCAGGACCTCATGGCCCTCGTGTTTTTCATTTTATAGAACTTGCTGTAAATTTTATGCAAACAATGAAGAAAATGATCAGGCGCGCATTTCTGCAACGTCTGATCAAGGTCTGCACGTTTGCCTCTGCCCCTTTTTAGGAACGTTACGCTTATATGGGTTAATGAAATCGCATGAGCTATAGGTGCATACAGTATACTCGGAATGACTTTATTTTTATTAAGTTATTTATTCATACAGTTATTTATTTATTTATTTATTATTGTACGGTGTGGTTGCGAGGAAATCGCTTGGAGTGGGTGGGGCTATGAGACGGGGGTGACCTTCTTTTCTTTTTCGCAAATTGTTAATTGTCATTCAACTTCGCGTAGAGAGGTAATAATATTATGACCGGCGAGGGGGTCACTTTGTTTTAAAGAATAATGACCGGGGGTCGTTATTCTATGGGGGTCACAATTCTTCGCGAGGGGTCGATTTATTTCGTGTGTGGGGGTCATAATATTATGACCGGGGAGTCATAATATTATGACCGGGGAGTTACTATTCTTTAAACAATAATGACCGGGGGGTCGTTATTCTATGGGGGTCACTTTACTTCGTTACACCGGACATATGCAACCCATAGTCTACATTGGCAGAGACGCTAAGCCTACATGTCACTGTAAAAATTGAATTATATGTTTTAGAACAATATCAGAACCCAAGGAGAAGATCTGTGCACAGTAAAATCGGATAAACCCTCCCAGCGGTTCTATTACCGGCCGTTCTAGGGCGGCGGTTTTGATATTGTTTTGGAATTACACGACTCTGTGGCCAGCCCATGCTTAGTCTTCTGTCTGATATTAATATTGGTGTTTCTTTCGTCATAGCTAGCATAGTGGCAATCTTTCGAGCTTTGTGTTGGTCACATTGCTTTCCATAAACCTTTGTACTATTGTTTGTAAGTATTTACAGCAATGCCAAATGAAACAAAAGGGGAAGATTTGTGTATAGCAAAATACCAATGGTTTGTGCTTTTGAGAAGCGAGAGCGGGTCTTTGTTGTTTTTTGTTTTGTGATCGGTTGTGGTGGTTGTGGTTGCAGTCTTTAAATGGGTTGTTTTTCCTTAATACACCGCTATAGTTTTTAAGTTACTTCAGGACAAATCTTGTCTGCCTTATTTTAGAACACAATGCTAAAGATCACTTAATTCACAGCACGGTACAGCATTAGTTAGTTACCTGAGAGTGACTATACAAATGCGTTTTGTATCAGATAACAATCTATAACATATCTCTGTTCAAATTGAAGCCATTCTTGGAATACTTTCTCGAATTAAATGCACATCTATTAAAATTGAAGCCATACCTGGATGCGAGTATTGGCGCATCTGAAAAAGAAAATTGTGTCGTTGGAACTACTGCTAAATCGTTGGAACTACCCCGATAGCATTGTAAATACCTCAATGATCTTGGAACTACCACATCTGAAAATCGGGGCCTGTCTCTGGAATGAGTAAAGACTTGAATGTTTTTTCTATGTAGGCACGTTTAGTATGGGTCTTTTTATCATTGTCATCAGCAAATGTTTTCAAATGCCAGCTCAAATTGTCAGAGACAAGCTTAGCTACATTCCGTCGCAGTGACAAAGTACGTGGAAAAAGTTATCCGATGCTAATTGCGGGTAGAAAAATTTGAAGAAAGCAATGGACTTTTCAGTAAAAACTTGGGGTTAAAGAGGAAGCTAAAACATATTTATTTGGAACCACATTGCTCGATTTCCCAATAATTCTTTCGTCCAGGTAAAATAAAATAAAAATCAAAATGACACCAACCTTTGTTTACTTGATTTATGATGTTGGAACTACCCCGTTATGTCCCGTATTTGGCGTGGGAACAAACACAATTTCGTGGTAGTTCCTAGGTTTACCACCCGTGAACAAGTCAACATGAAACATACATCAGTGATGTCTAGGTGCTTTCCAAAACAGGTGGATTGGAGTACCACATTTACTTGCGGCATAGGATTTGCACTAATATGAGCCGCAAAACGAGAAAACCGACAACATGGCATGTGCACCCAGCGAAGGCAAAGATCAGTCTGGGCATTTGCCCAGTCTGAGCTGAGTCTTTTGCTTTGCGCTTAAAGAGTAGGTAAGGGTCTAAGCTACCTCCATATAGACAGCGAATGCTCTGATCATACTGGGCGGGTGTGGAGGCTGATCTGGGTCTTCGCTAAGCGCACATGACACTTTGTTGGTTTTGTCGTGTCGCGGCTCATATAACTTTAATAACGCAGTCTAGATAGCTTTTGGGGTATTAACATTAAATACTGTGTGATAAAAAAGATCACAAACTGACAGGCTGCGCGTACATAAAAATATGTGTTAAGTAATATTTAATTTACATTTCAAGTCTGCATGTCTCCATTTTTATATATACGGTTCACAAAAAGTAGGGGATATTCAGGTATGAAAAATTGTAGCATCTACCACAAATGTGATATCCATATGAAACGCTAAATATTGATAAGATAAATATCTGTTAAGACACTTTTCATGAAAGTTTAGATGATATATCCTGTCACGTGATCTGCATACAATTTGTTTCATACAGGGGGTCAGGACTAAAATGTGGTAAATTCGAACAAAAATTTATTCAAAATCTTCAACTAAGCCAACCATTTTATGCACTTTTAAGTTTTGTATGCTAAAAGTTTTTTTTTCTTCTTCAAAACTGTTCTGTTGGGAAAAAAAACAGAAAACAAAATTCGTACAGGTGCATCGAGTTACCGAAAAATTTAGACGTTTATGGCCTGCACTCATTATTTTGTTGAAAGAGTGTGTAACCCAATTTTCAGTTTGTTAAATGAAGCATGCCGAGTGTTTCTGTGAAACTTTTGTAACCTGAAAACGATCTGTTTCCACACCAGATTCGTTTGAAATTTGGGTGTCGACCCCCTGTCTAAAACGAATGACACGCAGGTCACCTGACAGGATATACCATCCAAATTGTAATGCAAAATGTCTTATCGAATATTTGTCTGATGGATACTTGCCGTTTCAGGTGGATTTGGTATTTTTTCTATTTTATACGAGTTTTAATAACTTAATATCCCCTACTTTTTGTGAACAGTATAGTTTGATCAAATCCAAACAGATGCTCGGCTGAATCTGTTCTCAAAAACTGCGCCAATGTTCGGGGTACGTCAAAGACCTCACCTTCAAATTGCATCAGCTGCAGATCATAATGACTGCACCTGTATTCGTGAGATCTGCAATTCTTAAAGATGTAGAAACAATCTTTGAATTATAATCAGAAAAAAAGTTCATAATTGAATCAGCCAGTCCTCCCTGTCATCTTCGTCGGTATGATGCCACAGTCATAGATGCCCGCCTACCAACAAAATGGCATGTGCACCCAGCGAAGCTCAGATCAGCCTGGGCATCCGCCCAGTCTGATCAGAGTATTCGCTGGACACTTAATGCAAGGCTAAGGGTCTAAGCTACCTCCATGCGGACAGCGAAGACTCTAATCAGACTGGGCGAATGCCAAGGCTGATCTGAATCTTGGCTAGGCACACATGCCACTTTATTGGTTTTGTCGTGTCGCGACTTAAATATCAAAAGTCATGCAGAATAATAAAAGATATATTTATCTTTACATATTTTCTATTTGAAACCACAAAGCATAACAGAAAACAAAGTATACTGAAAGGATTTACTAGTAAAAACTTCTACCCATTAATTTTGAATATCTCAGTCAAAAATGAATGCAGCTATGTCCACCAAAACTTTACAACTTATATATTCTCTTATACCCGATTATATCAATATATCAAATCTGAAATCGTTAAATCGAATCGGTCAGGAAAAAGCACGTGCTCCTCGTGTTCTTAGTACCGTTTACATAAGGATAAATAGCTTCATGTATAGAGTTTTCTGATGAAACATTTCCTTTACAATACAATATCAAATTGAAATTTAAAAGTTTGAACTCGGACTGAGGCTTTATTTAGCCTACCGCGCCTAAATATCAAAACAGGCGCAAAGTTTTGGGCCAGATAAATAATGGAATTTCAAAAAGTGACGTCCAGTGATAATAATTGTGTTAATTACGTCAATTTAAAATCTCAGACGACGTGCACTGTTTACAGGAAGCTCAAAAGACTGTCAGAAAAGCATCTAACCGAGATTAAAAACCAGAGGTCATGACGTCAGCTAACGTCGACGCCGTCTCCATAATAGGCTTTGCGCGACAGCATCATCCGCAATGATACTTGCAAATCAACCAATCGGACATCCTCGCCAATATCTTCCATATAGATTCAGGATACGGAATTGGCCGAAGTGTTACGATTGGCAAATCAACGTGGATGACGTCAAAATATTAAGACAGTAAGAAATGGTCGAAAAGAGAGTTGCATAAGATAACGCCGGCATCGCCTTATGCATTTCAGTGACGTAACGCTCCTTTACTGACGCCATTTAAGTAAATCATACGAATAAACTGCCTAATCTTCAAATTTGATAAGCTTCAAGCATTTTGTCGATAAATACTCAACACTGTCATGGGTGTACAGATCAGCAGCCAGCAATAAAAAGTGGAAGTTTTTAAATCCGTTCAGTATAGATAGCCGTACAAGTAACCTCAATGCTAGAAATACAAACGAGGATCCACACCAGAGTACTCAAGCTTGTACTGGACAATGGCGTACGCAACTGGAGGCTTAATGTAACCTCGCAAGACATTAAATGTAACCAACGTTGCATATTTTATGCTAACTTTATAGGCAGACGAGGTAGATAGCAAAGTTTTCCAGGTACTGACATTTCTGAAGTAAACATGAATTTTTATTTACTAACAGTGATAGACGTATCCAGGGCCAAGCCACTATCAACACCGATTCACCACCTTTATTTTTAAAGACAAGTCCATTTTAATAGGCCCGTTTGAAAAAAAAAACAACAAAACGGAGCATATGAAGTTATGGCACTGACGTCCGTCCGTCCCTTGTTCACTTATCGCTTCCGGATAACTCTTCCTACTGTCCGATCGAACTGAAACTTGGAAAATACTAGTAGTTCGAGTATGAGGTGGACCAGCGCGTATAGTTTTGAGGTTACGCTGCAATGATTTTAGCGGAGTTACAGTCCTTTTCTTGGATTTAAGCATGTTCGTTTCCGGATAACTGCTCCTAGAGTTTTCATCCAATTAATCTGAAACTTTGTAAATAATAAGACTAGGATGTGTAGTAGAGCATATTATTTGTAGCGTACGCTTGAATGATTTTAGCAGAGTTACATCCCTTCGAAAAAATATACTATGACAGTTTATAAGGCAATTAATTATTGTGCATGATATAACTAGGTTACTGTTTGGAGTAACAAGATGAAACTTGACAGCAATGTAGACAAGTTGGCTTCTTTAAAAAGAATCCTAGAAAGGTCTTATGCAGTGCTTTACACAGGTTAGTAGCCGGTTTTCAATCAGGACCTCGTCAGTGGCATCTGCTGCATACAATGTAACTGCATGTTAGATTTGACTAAATGGTCATAAACGAATGCTTAAAACCGCAATGACAGTCATTTACATTTCCCTCTTCACTGTATACACAACAACCAATCACTTGCTAAAGCAGAATGGACGAATGGCTGGTGTTTTTACGTCCTTTTTTAACTGTATTTCAGTCATATCAGGACGATGGGAGGTGATGATGAAATGCTGTGTGCAATGGAACCCCGTTAACGGATAGAATGATTCTCACATCTAGCGGCCCAGTAGCGGGGCTCGAACCCGGGTCAGCTAGATCTGTAGGCCAGCCCTAAACTTACTGAGCTACCGGGGCTCCTAGAAACGGTATGGATCTAAAAGGTCTCATTACCAGGTGCGCGATTGTTAGTAGTCAATGGAGATAATAGTCCAATTATCAATTTAGTGATACCTATACTATTTTACCCACTTCTTTTAACCAACAGCGTTTAGGTTTCAAAAGCTTGCATACGTCCCGCTAATACATACGAGGACTACATCTATTCTGTTCTATTCTATTTTATCCATTTACCTTGCAAGATCGTTGGGGCACAATGGGTGACTTCGCAATAATCCCGTTTTGCCTTATCGTGTTTTCAGCCATATTTTCAGCCGCTGTAGTTGAACTGCTAAAGTCCATCCCTGTCAACTCTTTAATATTGTCTTACCACCTCTTGTTCTGTCTACGTCTTTTTCTTTTCCCTTTCACTGTGTCCTGTAGAATCGTCTTTACTATATCATATGGCCTTCAGACGTGGCCAAACCACCCTAGTTTCCGTTTCTTGACCATGGTCAGGAGTTCTTCTTATTCTCCAATAGCTACTTGGATCTTTCTGCAAACCTCCTCATTGATTATGTGGTCCTTGTACTAAAATTTTCAGTAACCTTCGGTAGTGTCTCATCTCAAAGGCATGCGGTTTTTTTAACTCTGCTGACTAGGTCCACGATTCACAGACATACAGAAATGACAAGGAAGCGCATCATTTCCACCTTTGATCCAAGAGATGGTTCTCTCTTCAAATTGGCTTCAGCTTTGTTAAAGCTGCAATGGCTTGTTCAGTCCTTGAGAGAACCTCCGGGGTCAAGCCATCATCTGAAACAATGCTTCGAGGTATTTGAAGCTTATTAAGGTACCCGGCTTCTGTTTTTAGTTGATTTCCCTCTGGATGTCATTGGCGCTGTTTGCCATTAGTTTGGGCTTCTTAGCACTATCTCCATCTTACACCTTATGCTAAAGAGGGTGGGTGACAGGAGACATCCTTGCCTACTCAAACTGTGTTTTCTGAACCATTCTCCCGTGCTGCCATTCATTTAGACTGCACTTGTAGCCTTGTCGTAGAGCTGCTCGATGGTTTGAACTAATTTTGCACTGATATTGTACTTCCGTAAGGTGGCCCATACCGCATGTCCAAGGCTTTTTTTTAAATCAGTGAAGACATGGTATAGGTTTTGCTGATGCTGGAGGTTCTTTCTACACAAGATCACTTTGTTCGACTGACTTAAGAGGCTGATGGTTTTGTAGTTCTGGCAGAGCTGTAGTTTGCCCTTTTTAGAGGCTGTAATAATCAGTGACTGAGTCCATAGGGTAAGCCATTCTCCAGGTCTTGTTAGAAATGAGAGATTTGTTAAAACATCATTCATGGTCTCCCCCGCCAGCTGGAACAAGTTCCGCTGGTATATTATCAACTCCGGCAGACTTGTTCAGTGCTGCTACTGCAATCTCAACTGCCTCGATTAAACAAACCCAACGAAAACAGCATCATTGGGTGAAAGTCTTCATAGAAGAAGTCTACGTTCAGAATATAACTCGAATCTGAGTCAATTCTTACCGGTAATAGTTTAGTTTCATCGTATTTTATTGCAATAAACATAAACAATGGGGTTGACCCACAAGTTCTCACAACATTAGTTACGGCCCTTCCCCTACAGTATAACAACAAATACCGGTAATATCCGAGCGACCCTGCTCAGCCTGGTAAAACACGTAGATTAAGGGGGTCCTGGTATATTAAGGATAGGTCCAATTATTTTGGCTCTTTGGGTCTGGACGTTTATATCATAGGCAATTGGCTAGTCATTGAATTGCTGAAAGAAAATAAGACGCTTTACCTAAATGCCCGGGGGCCTCGATGATCGAGTCTTCCAACCCGATGGGTCAATAAGGGGTGGTAATAAAACCACATGTGTTTTGTTACATGTCCCCTCCAAAAGAAGGAACCTATAAAAGCAAGTACATGTGTGCGCTGGGGTACACATTTTTACATATTCTTATATGGCTGTTGCATTTCAATGACTAAAGAGAAGTGATTTCCATTTAGCTTTATACTTTTAAGATCAGGCGAAACAATTGTTATTTACAAAATGATTAATGCATAAAAATTGAGAAAGAGAGAGAGAGAGAGCTAAACTCAGTCAGTTTCAAATCTTAGTGTTTACCAAGGTACGGCACATCATCTTTATCGTTACTGATTGTTTATACCTATTCGGGAATGAAACGCTGTTGTCTGGTTTTAGCTTGCTAATAAGATGGCTCATATAAGGACAACTTATATTTACAAAAAAAATGCATTCGCTGCTTGATAAAATGTGCAATGCTCAACAAAAAATAATACGCCGTACATTGTTCAAGACAGTGAAAATTTGCAATAAATCTTGTTACCTATTGTACCTTAATAAGCACTGTGATTTCGGACTGGACATCGCCTTATCGATTTTTCATATGTCGGCGATGAGAGCTTAAGGAGTAATACATGCAGAACCAGATTAAAATGCCCAGCTTGCAAAGTGAACACTGTGGTCTGAAGACCTTTCCAATGAGATTTAGTGTTTGCCCCAGATAATAAACCAATCAGATCACCTGAATTTTCAAATTTTCAATAGATTTATTGGTGTAGACTCATCACTTATCCATGAAGAGAGTCTTCACCAATAAATCTACTGAAGACTTGAAAATTCAAGTGATCAGCTGTGGCTTGTCATGTCTAAAAATAGCTTCAAAATGACAGGTCAAATTGATTTAGAAGTCAATGTAGATTTCTCGAATGAGGGGTTTTTCTCATTACAGAGGGACAGATGAAGGGAGTATTTGGCAGTATTCTCCATAAAAATGTGTTTTATGGTTACTCCTTAGAACCACCTCGACGAGGCGGTTCTATGGCAAACCATAACATTATTTTTTAAACTGTAAAAACATGTGGATATTTATTAAAATCGCCTTGACGAGGCAGTTCTATAGGTACCCACAGCATTGTTTTAAAGCATGTTGTAAATATTTGTTAGAATTGCCTCGAAAAGGCAGTTCTAATGAATATCTACAACATACCTTTTTTAAATGGAGAAATAAAATCAAAAAATACTCCTCTTAAATGTAAACTGTCCTCTGTAATAAGATGCATCTCGTAACACAAATCAAATAACTATGATTTGTGTAAAGAGAAGAAATTAATCCTCATTCAACAAAGGAAAATCAAAGTGACCAGCCATGTTTGAGCTCCAAAAACTGAATGAATGGGAATGTGCAAAGTCATCTGAACGCAAATCATAAATGACAGCATGACACTCACTCTAGAAGCAGTATTCTAATTATGCTCCTCCTCTCCAAGCTAAATAACAGCATGACAAATACTTTAAAAGCAGTATTCTAATTAAGCCCCTCCTCTCCAAGCTATTTTGGGACAGTCATGATATTGCATCATGTTTTGAGGTTGTATCATTACTATAATCAAAGTACATTGGAGAGTGGTCATTTTGGGATTTTTTTTATTTATCATTTTTTCTTTTTTTTTCTTTAAACACAAAATATCGCTCAAAAAAGATTATCTAAAAGATGTTGGAAAACAGGACAGACCAGGATCAGTTTATTATCTGGGGCAAACACTAAGCCGGTTAGAGGCTATGAAGAGAAATCTTCGCAATTAAGAACCTTCCGCTCGCTACGCTCGCTTCAGGTTCTTAATTGCGAAGATTTCTCTTCATAGCCTCTAACCTATACTAAGACAGCATGTCTTATGTACGGATATGGCTGCTCCCTTTTATTTAGTTTTGGAGTTACTTCCCTTTGATTATATTTTAGACCAATTTTGTACACCCCATAACTAGATTACTTTTCGGAACGCAGTGATGAAACTTAAAAGCAATGTAGATTAGGATGAGGCGGTATGTCTCATATAAGAACGATTGCTTCCCCTGACTTAATTTTGGAGTAACGTTCCTTTGATTAATATCTTAGGCTGTTCTTGTGCAAGCCATAACTATGCAACCGTATGGAATGTCTTGGAAAAAATATAGCAATGTGTATAAAAATGAGAAGGTGTGATTGAATGATGTCAAGATTATTGCTTTCCCTTCCTTATTTTTGGAATGACACCCCTTTGATTCGTTTAAGGCTACTTTTGTTGAGTCCATAACTACATTTGCCTTTGGAAGATCTTGATGAAACTTTTATAGCAATGTGTCTTAGGTTGAGAAAAGATGCCGTTTTTCCAAGAAAGATAGCCTTTCAGCTACTCCGACTGAAATAACAGTATCTTCGTTTGTTACCTATTTTGTTTACTTATTTATTTTAAATGACAAAACAAAACAGAAAGCTAAGTGCACAGCTATATAGGTGATCATATAACCAGAAGACCCAAGACAACTGGACATAAGAACATGTACCTCTGACGAATCACAACAAATGTACCGCTTTGGAATGGTCAGAAATAAATACCTAGGGGTGTGGTGCGCGGTGCGGAGTGGGCTTAAACTAGTTTTACTGGACCTACATCCTCGCCCTCTGCTTCCTCAGTGGTGCCCAACATTCAGCAAATGAGACTTAAGGAGTTCTAATGCACATGTGGGCCATTTACGTTGGGCGCCATTTGTCACTGACTCTCATACCCCGGCCGAGAATCGAACCGGGGACCCTTCGATCTAAAGTCTTGGCAAGGCAGTACAAGTGTATGATATACCTAACCGATACCCTGTGACAAATAAAATGATACAACTTTTGAACGCACATGATTTTTTCGATGAGATTTTCAGCAATATTGTTCTCTTTATTTCCTTTATCACTACAGTAAAGTTAATACTTTTAAACACTTTTTTTCTCATTTGACCTTTAACCTTACAACATCCACACTGAGACTGTAGCTATTGATAAAAAAAAGTGTCTGAGCACTGCATCTTTGCTGAGAAAAACAAGTGCATCATATAAATCGCAATATACAAGATACTTTTTTGTATTCCAATGCCTTCATGTATTCTTTTTTCCACATACCCTTCTATTTTGGAATGGTCTTCCTGCTTCTGTGGTCTCCATTTAAAGCGCTTATCAAAGCTCCATATCAGAGGTTTGTATTTTAACATGTCCCTGATTTGCCTCTTGTAAATAGTTGTATGACCTTTCGGTTTTTTTTTCTGTTAATGCTAAATCGTCACATGTAGATAGATAGGTCTACTTTGGCCTATTTCCTATTATAGATATACAAATTTAAATTTAGAAGAAAATAAAAGAAAATAAGCGTACATACAAAGACACTTAATCAACTTTCTTGTATCTCTCTTTATTTAGACATGTCTTGGTGTCGCGATATTGTATTGAGTTTTACCCTATACTTGTATCTCAGGAATTCCAGCCTATATGAGGCTCACCCTCCTACATGCCACATGGCAAGAGGAGGTAATTGTAACCATGACTGGACACGAGACACCCCGAGACCGGTATACGGTCAAAAAACTCCCAAAAAACTTGTGGGGTTTAATGTAAGTTTCGGACCGCACGCCGGTCACGAACTTTCGTGCCAGTGTAACGGTCAGAGTCTGTATTTAATGTGGAAGAAGAACCGGAGTACCCGGAGAAAGAACCACAGCAAGCCTGCTCGGTATACAGACAGAACCGAAACAGACATAGTCTCGTCTGCCTAAGGCGTCAGACACCAGTGGTCTGCTGTCGCAGGTCGAAACCCTTGACAAACAAGCTGCCTCGGGCCAGTGGAGGGGTACACTGCTTCACTGGAAGGCAAAATCTTCCTCGGCAGCCTGCATCATAGAGAGGGCAGTAGTCCTATACATAACTGGGGTCTCTCCGGTGATTCGTGACACCGGTGTAACTGCAAGATGCACCGGCGCATGCAAAATCTCACTAATTAAGCAAGTCATGTGCGAATTTGCAACGGTCCAGTTAGGAAGCTTTAAATTTTAATGCAGGCGGACTTATTTCGACGAAAAAGCGTTCATAGCAGAGTATTACAACACTTCCAAAGGAACCTGTAAGCGATGAGCATACTGGCATAATTGTTTCATTTCAGTAAAATAATATGTTACAATGTCATGTGTTTTCGTGGCTATTTCATTTTAGGCAGACACAATGCAAAATATCCTAGGCCTTTTTGACACTTACCTTGACTCGACAAAAAGTTTTAGAATAGTAGTAAATTGAAATGCACACCTGCGCTAAAAAACATGAGTTTTTGCTAGTGATGGGCTGATGATCTTTTGCCTTTTTCGTAATTTTCTTTCAAGAGGTACTGCTGGCTAAGTCTTATCTCTTCTTTTTTTCGTTTTTCGTCAACCTGGCAAAAGGTTTCTTTTTAAGGAGACTGACCTATTTAACAATGTTTTTAGGTAAACTAGTATCCCTGTTATAACTGTTTTACATGTATTGCAACTCAGAAATAATTTTATCAAACTCAACCCGTGATCTTAAAGCTCTGTAAATAAATTTGCCTTTGATGACAGCTAGTATGATGCGCATTGTATTTTTAACATTTTCGTGTATATCTTTCTTTTCTTTTCCACTAAAGATATTGTTTTACTAATTATGTACTTCCTTTACAGCCTTTTTACACCTGTTGATACTTGCTATACATTATGTTTGTCGGTAAATAGCTATTGTAGCTAATGTTATTTGTTAGGAAGTGTCTCTGGGTATGGTACCGTATCCCTAGACCCTGGGTCTCCAGGTAGGGAACCATACCCCGAGACTCTGGGTCTCCAGGAATGGTTCCGTGCCTGGAGACAGTCCTGTGAGGATTGGCTCCGGGTACGGCAGTAAGTTTTTAATACTATGTATTCAGTAGTTTTACCCATTTAATATATAGTTGATCCATCAATTTTTAGCTCGCCTGAACGAAAGTTCAGGAAGAGCTATTGTTGTCACCACGGCGTCGGCGTCCGGATGGATGTTTTGGTTAAAGTTTTTTAAAGACCTATATCTCCCTAACCCATTGATGGATTCTTTTGATACTTGCACTGTAGTTAGATATTGGTCCAAAGTTTAACATGGTACCACCCCCACCCCACTCCTTGACCTTGATGTCAAGGTCATGGACTTAGAAAATTGGGATTTTTTTGGGACTGGATGTTTTGGTTAAAGTTTTCTAAAGCCCAGTATCTCCTTAACCCATGGATGGATTCCTTTGATACTTGCACTGTAGTTAGATATTGGTCTAAAGTTTTCCAAGGTACTACCCAGCCCCCCTCAGTGACCTTGATGTCAAGGTCATGGACTTAGAAAATTGTCTTTTTATTGATTGGATGTTTTGGTTAAAGTTTTTTAATGACACATATCTCCTGAAACCATAGATGAATTCTTTTTATATTTGCACTGTAGTTAGATATTAGTCCAAAGTTTTACAGAGTACTACCCCAGCCCTGCTCGGTGACCTTGATGTCAAGGTCAGGGACTTAGGAAATTTGGTCTTTATTAAAGTTTTTTAATTGCGTACTGATTCATAATGCTTGGCAGAGATTTAGTTTACACTTGAACTGATGTTAGACACTTTTTTGAGTTTTTACAACTATATACTTACCCGACTGGATGACCTTGATGTCAAGGTCATGGACTTTGAGTTTTGTCTTAAAGATTTTGATTAGTTTTATATTAATGAAGACATAATTTCACAGTGCCACAATGGACTCAGTTGATACTAATACTTGGACTGATGTTAGATAACGGTTAAAGGCTTTGATACATCCTAGCCCTGCCCTCCTCCCCCCTACCCCTTAGTTCTTTGACCTTAAGCTCATGGACTTTGAAATTTCATGTGGATTTTTTTTTTTTTAAGACATTTCTGAGATAGTGTTGTCATTATGGACATGCTTGCCTAAAGTTTTATACATAGCAGTCCACACCACCATAGCGACTGTGTGATGGGCAAGCACCTATTCAGGCGAGCTATGCTGTCAGGCGACAGCTTTTGTTTAACTCCTAGTAATAATTTCATTAAGTAGCCATCTTGCTAGGGAATATAAAGTATGTCAATCATTTGCGTTATTCTGACTGATGTACAGTACACGCACGTGAAGACTTGATCTGACACGCTCTCGCGTGACACATAAAATCGCGAGGAAGGGATTAAAATCCACGAGATTCTCTCGCAACTCTCAAGCATTTCACACTAAACTTCCTCGCGTGTTTGAAAATCGCCACGTTCCACGCAAGAAAATTCCTCGCATCTCGCGTGAAATTCATAGAGTGGAGTATGCGAGAAACTTTCTCGCATCACGCGTGGAATTTTGTCCAGGTAGGTACATGTACAGTAAATGCAAGTTTCTATACAAGTACATGTACCTTGACAGACAAGGCACATGATTCGCAATGCATTTTTTTTCGGCGCTGATAACGGTTCAATTAATACATTGTAAGCATGCGTGAAAAACCTAATTGATCGCATCCTCAACGCAAGTATTGTTTTACCGTAAATTAAGGATGGGTTGATAAACAATCATGATCAGCCTAATTTTGTTGCAGTTACTCGGCGAGTTAATAAGAGAGGCCTATGTTTGAAAGAATATTGTTAATAGGTTAGTTAGTAGCAAAATTCTAGAATGATGACACAGACAAAAAATTTCGCTCCGCCGATAATAGCCCAATCCATGTCAAAACATTCACAAAGATCAAAGCGTTTCGATCAGTTTTTGAACTCAAAGATATAGCCGCTAGTGGCATGTGCCGAAAGATTTACTTATTAACCAATATAAACTTTCTGATGTAAGAGCTGTCAAGTTTCCATTAAAAGCGCACGCGACAACAATGACTTGATTAGCAAATGGGCTGTCTCAGCGGTGATTGACGTCCACTTATCCACTCTCTGAAATATGCAAATTTGTAAACCGGCTAAAAAAATACGTCACAGCTGCATCCTCTTAATCAGTTCATTCATTAAATATGGAAAATATGATTTTGCGTCGTGGATCAATAGTCAAAGTGTTTGGATTTTAAAAATGCATCAAATGAAGGAAAAATAAGAGGTGAGAAGTTTGTTTTTTATTCCGATCTCCGCGTGGCAAAATCACATTACCTATATGAAAAACGAAACTGATTCTGCTGCGCGGAAAAATTCTCAAAGTATTCGGACAAATAAACATAAAATCTATATTCACATTTAGAGGTGACTGAATGCATTCAGGGCCTTCGTCATAATAAAATGTGAAGACGGTAGCATTTGTTGAAATACGTAAACACAGCACGTTTATAGGTCAGTCTCGTGCCTTGACATCAAAGGACCCCGCTCAGAGCACAAAATGGTGAAAGGAATCTTATTCCATACGCTGATAGTAAATATTAGGATCAGCCTGCGCAGTATTAAATACAATGCGACAAACTGGTATGCTTTACGCGTCATAGCCTGAGCGGTTGTTCGGCACTTTCGGTTATTTCCGGAATGGCGGAAATTGACGATCGTAATTTATGCCGCAAAAAATATTTGAGTCGGCGCCAAAAAAGACCAGTCGGTTGGAAACCGGAATCACACAGCTTTTTTTTAAGCACAATGTAAAAATATAAATGAATTACCTGTACAACATATAATGACCTGTGAAATTGACAAGAATCGTTAATCCTTTCCACTCGAAAACACGCGTCACGCGTGATTAAGTTTGGCGCCGATGACTCACCTGAGCATACATGGAGTTAATCCTTTCTCTCGAAAGTTTCGTGTCTCGCGTGAAAAGAAATTGTTTTCTCGCAAGTTTAACGTCTTGCATCTCGCGAGTGTCTCGCATTTCACACGCAAAAACCCCACTAAACTTTCGTGGAAAAGATTAAAATTTCTCGCGAGAGCGTGTCAGATCAAGTCTTCACGTTGCGTGTACTGTACATAAACTGCGAAAAAAACGGCCGAGGTGTGATCTTCGAACGCCCGCTAATTGCTCGCCTACAATGACTTCTGAAGAATGCAAACAACTATCATCTTGTTATAATCTGTACAAATATTTATTAAAAAGTATCCATCTTTTAATGATTCTGCGATAAGGCCAAAAAAAAAATGTCTTGTTTCCGGAAACGTCACCAAAAATAATAGGGTCGGTAGGTCGGAAATTTTTTTTTTTTGAGAATTTTTTTAAACCTTCTCCAAACATTTTGCGCTAGATGCTAAGGTTTTAGCATGTAATGTGTTAGTCTTTTCAGGTGTTGAACTAGCCTAGAGGTTTGATGCCTGCAGAAACCCAGAGGACCTCATGGAAGATAATAATATAAGATGTAAATCACCAGCAAGGACGCCGCCATCTTGATGGAAGCAGGGCTTCCACTAACTTTCAAAATTTGGAAGTCCAGACTTCCATGGTGTCAGATTTGGACGTATTAAGAGAATTTTTTGGAAGTCTGAAGTTTTAAGGAATGACTTAGCATCGTTATTTTAAGCCCCTCCCCCCCCCCCCCCCCCTCTCGCCACCACTTTCTCTCTCCCATAGTGAACTTTTTTGTTCCACGAAGGGAAGCCTGAGCATTTGCGCAGTCTAATCAAGGTCATTCCTGTTTGTTTGTGAACAATACGGAAGACATGAGCATTCTAAAAACTGGGGATTTGCCCAAGTTACGATGGTTGCACTGTCTGTTACTGCATAATATTCCCTTTCATTGCCGCCGAATGGGCTGCGTCGGAAATAGGTGACTTATGAAACGTGTGGAGAGCGTATATTGACACGCTTTCACCGAAGAACTCGGTTGTCTTTAGGTCAGTGTTCATTATTATTCATGTTAGATGCGAACAAGAAAGACCGGTCTGACTGCTTAGTTGCGCTGGCTGATACGATTGTTAGTTATCAGTGTGTGTACTGAGGTACCTTTAGCCGCCTCTCGGTTAAAATGACACTGCTCACGGCCCGCGTATGCTCACAGCGGCGTCTTTGATATTAACATCAAAGCAAAACGTGCTTGACCCCTAATCAAGCAGGTAATTGCATATCAACGCTACTGTTAGTATTGTACCGAATGTATAATCGCGTAGACCCTGATCAGAATGCGCTATTTTTGTGCACTTTTCGGCATTATTTTCGCACTGGGTTGCATGACAATATGACGATACAACTAGGAAATCGGTGAAATGGACGTTTCAAGATTCGTATTTTAAAAGTACCATTAATTAAAACAATGTAAATTATACCAGAGCGTGGACCATAACGCGCGGAAATGGACATTAAAAGTTTACCTAGGCTGACATTCTACATTTGAGATCGGACGTTCTAGGTAAGGGGGCATTTCAAACGTATACATCGCATCGATTGTGGTGCCGAATTGCGTCGCACGAACAGGGAGTTTAGGACATTAGCGACGAGCAAAGACTCAGTCCAATTTAGTCTTTACATATGCATCAAACCAGGAAGACTGATCAGTCTGCGCCGGTGCGCAAGCTGATCCGAGTCTTTCTTAAAGGCACGCACCGTAAGGTAAAATTTTACACGACGCCAATTGCAGGATTGAATTAAAACCGTATCTACATCGTTGCAACATCATATTTACATCATGACGTTGCATCAGCGTCGATTTGACGCTGACAACTTTTTAGCTACATTAGGACATCTAGGCAAAAAGACGGTGTATGTCGTTCTTTCTCGTCTGGAAAGCATAAATAAACGTGGTGTTATTTATATTTTCGTTTTGCTGATACTGAATTAGCTATTTGTTCAACGCCAATACCCCGCCAGGGAAATTTTTTTCTTCCATTTTGATCGGTTGAAGACAGCTTGTGATAGCGCCACTCAAACTAAATCGTCAGCCCATAATGTAGGGCAGAATAGCGCAAAGCGGGATCTAGCCGTGTAAACGTCTCCGTCATGATGGAAAATTACACGTGATGTCAGCATTTGTCATTGGAAGTGCGCTCTTATCTGACGTTAAGGGTTGCTTTACCAGTGTATGGCACACAATTTGACTCGGCTATTTTGTACTACTGAATGAATATACAGGGTTTCAGTACCAGTCTGTTGGGAGCCCCATAAGGGCTGTCCTGATAAGCTAGCAGTCAGTGTTCGAATCTTGCTGGAGGAGGAAAGCTTAAACTACAAACGGGATTCTTGCACATTGTGTGAACATTATGCCAAAACTGAAACAGCATAAATTTGCATGCAGCATGCTTATATGTATACATGCAACGTATGTATATGTGTCAGTGATATCTGTTGGAAACAAAAACGAAGTCGTATCAGGCTGACTGCACAGACGCGCAGATAGATCTGAGTCGTCATTGGTCGCATATGTACAGCAGATCCTGTTAAACGTCGACGCAGTGGCACGCTGATTTTACAGACGAACATCTATGATCCGATCAAGGCCTGCCAGTAAATTAAATATCAATCAAAATTTTGGATGATTACAAGTTGTCATAATATGTAGAGTAATTAACTCTTTTTAGACTGGTAACCCGTTTTGGCGGCATATGCGAACAGTGTAGACCCAGTTCAGACGCCGCATAATGCAGTTCAGACGCCGCATAATAGGATGAACGGAATATTTATACAAAATACAATAAAAGTGGAAACATGCACCAGAAACCCCTAAAACACAGAAATGGAGTCATCCAAATCCATGTAACAGACTTTAAAGAAAAAGGGGATTGGGGAGACTTGGGAGCGGGGGGGGGGAGCTAGGGCGGGCTTAGATTACCCACAATTTAATGGGCTAACAAAAGCAAATGTACTACCCCAGCCTTTCCCGGTGTACATGTATACATGTGCAGTCTGGCCAGGGCATGTGCATTTAGTCCACATAATTGATTCGGCATTACGGCTCGTTCCCAACAGCTGAAAACGCCGTGGCAATATAGCATTTGATATGTTCTGTGCACGCTGCAAATAATTTGCTATACAAAACGTTTGAAGCTTATCAAAGTTGATACGCCAGCGACACGCTGTTTTAAAGTTTCCTGATCCTTGGTTAAGCTAAGTGATGAACTTTGGGTACATTCAGGGTTCTGCCAGTGGTGTCATTGGCGATTTGCCAATGGTGCCATTGGTAACCGTAAACCCTGAACATGTGACCTTTGGCAGCCAACTATTGGTAGAGCCAATGGCGCCATTGACACTATTGCAGAGCCATTTTTCTCTGTAATTAGAAAATTTTAGTTTTTCTAATTTGCTTTCATCACTGTCGGGAACAATTATTCTCCTGTCACAACTCGAGCGTTTATGATGGATTCACTAAATCGCCATATTGAATGACGCAATTTTCTGGCGTTTGTAATGTTACCCACGCCCTTTGTTGTCTGCAGTACTGGCAGCCAATGGTCGGCAATATTGGTACCTTTGGTACCGACGGTAGAATCAATGGTGCCAATGTTGAAACTCTGAACGGCATTGACATATCTATGCTGGCATTGGCAGAGCCCCAAACGCACCCTTTGTTAACGTATACTTAGTATATTCTTGAGAGTGACAAAACACTGAAATGGCGAATGGACGTTGCGTTGATGACGTTGCAAGGACATTGATTCGACGACTTCCTTTGTAGCAATGCATACCAGACAGTCTGCACTCGTTTTGAAATGAAGTCGCTAAATCTGTCTCGACGTTTATGCGACGTTGTTTGGTTTCTGCGTGAGTTTCAGTTTCCTAACATTTTACATGTACTTTAACTTTGTTGGCAGAGTTTATACAACGGTTCAAACGTTGTAGTAATGTCGACATTGCATCGACGTTGATTCGACACTTGCCCGCTTGGTTCCTTCAGAAAAGGCTTCCAACACTTACATCTCAAACCAGCCATGTAGATTATCCAGCCAAAAATCCTAAATGCATACAGCTCTGTTCAATATATAAGGAACAGCGAGTATCGTGATCCGACTGCACTTATGTGCATGTCTTAACAAGGGCAAAATACATAAATACATGTTTTTGTACCGAGCAAGGGCGCACTAGCGGAAATCACACTGAGCGTGTTGGAATTTTGTCAGTGTGACAAAAATTTAATACGCACCTGCGTATTTGCATACAGGTAGCTACGCTTTTGCCGACATTAGAATCCAGTGTCTGCTCATCGTACACGTTATAGACACACGATCGAAATCGAAAGTAAACACGTCCTTCTCGCAATACAGATAAACCTGTTGTTTTGGTATTTTATTGTTCAGCCATATATTAGTACAAAATTAAGTCATCTAATTTGAATCAGCGCTCAGTTCATCTAAAAGATCCATCCATCCATCCATCCATCTAGTCACCTACCTACCTAACATTCTCACCTGCCTACGTCCCTACCCTCTGAATGTCTGTATGTCTGTCTCTCCGTTCACCTACCTACTTACCTACCTACCCTACCCTATCCTACCCTACCTACCCTGAGAGGCCGTCTGCCTGTCTCTGTCTGACAGACCGTCTGTCTGTCTGTAGCCTTATGCATTATTTATAAGACACCATTATGTTCAGACAGAATGGATGGATAGATGACTTGCGAATTAACGTACATATCAGGACGCTGGGTGGGTGATAATGAAAGCGATGTAGCCAGTCTATGATTAAAATGATCTCCGCCTCCGGTGGGGCTAGAACCCCAGACCGCTAGATCAGCAGGCCAGCGCTTAACATACTGAGGCTCCATTTTTATACAGTACGAATAGTCTGATTAAATAAAGACAGAAGACCCAGATCGGCCTAATGGTAAAAAAAAAAAAAAAAACATCACCAACAACAACAACAAAAAAACAACAACACTTCAACTTGTGCTTGTAAGATTCCTGAAGATCCGAGCATAATGTGCGAACAGCAAAGACTCTGACCTGACTGCCTGCATGCACGGGTACACTTTCAGGGGAAGCAAGTCTGCCATTTGTATCTTTTGCCTCGCTTTTTACTTAAGGGTCAAACCATAAGGGAGCCGGGCCGCGTAGCGCAATCGGTAGGGCACCTGACTCATAAGTCAGAGGTCCTGGGTTCGAAACCCGGTCTGGCCACATACTTTCGTTTCTCCTTCCGCTGGTTTAAGAAGAGCAGTTGTCAGTTACTGGCGAAAGTATGTGCACTTAGTACTGGTTAACCGCTTAGGAGGTCTAAGCCTGCCCAGGAATAGTGTGGTTAGGCTAACTGGCCGTCCCGACATGACCATAGATGTTTACCGTGGACGTTAAGCAATAAATGAATCAATCAATCAAACCATAAGGGGAAAAAGCTACCTCTGGAGGTTCGATTTTTTTCCTCAAAGCATTGTTTCAGTTTGAAAGGGCAACGTTTTTCCGAGAATAAAACAGGAAGTCACAAAAAGCATGACAGCCCAGCAGGCACATGACGTTGAAATGACGTCGTACTGACGTCGATGCGACATGGTGACGTCGCATCGACGTCAATATGACGTAATTCTGACGTCATGTGCCCGTTGGGAGTGAACCAATTCATAAGACAGGTTTGCCTACAGCTTGATACTTGGCACATGTTATGAGAAAACGTTTTAAAGCTCGTGCGAACAGCGAAGACGATAATAAGCCTACACTTCTGCACAGATGGCTGGATGGCTAGGCCGATCGATAGATCGATCAATAGGTAGATATATAAATAATTACATGTAGATGGATGGATGGGTGGCTGGATGGATGGATGGATGGATGAATTGCGATTTTACGGCCTTTCTAACAGTATTTTAGTCATATCAGGACTATGGGTGGATGATAATGAAAGGCTGTCCATGGAACTCTGTTTACGATTGAAAAGATTCCCGCCAACAGCGGGGCTCGAACTCGGGATCGCTAGATCAGCGGCCACTGCTAAAGCTACTAAGCTACCGGAGCTCCTTGATAGACAGATAGACACCAGCAGGCACATGACGTCGTATTGACGTCGGTTCTACGAAATGACGTCGCACCGAAGTCATCACGACGTCATTTTGACGATACGTATCCGCTGGGCCAGATTAGGGAGGTAGGTTACATGGAGGAGGAATGGAAAGACAGATAAAATGATGGATAAATGGATGGTTGGATGGTAGGTTGGGTTATAATTGAATAGGTAGGTAGAGAGAGAGAGAGAGAGAGAGAGAGAGAGAGAGGGGAGAGAGAGAGAGAGGAATGTGGTCGAGAGAAAAGAAAACAAAAATGAGGAAAATTAATTAATCTCGAGGGTAATACCAGTTTCCCAACCTGGTTTTCGACCTAGCCAATCAGTTACCGCACATGCAAAAGTGGTTGTCGACTGGGACAATCGACACCAATACCAGCCATGTCGATTTACAATAGTATCATTTACCGGGACTGGTATAGCTTTCGACCGAATTATCGGTCGACTTAGTACAGTTACTTTGCACAGTACCGGATAGGTCCACTGTTGGTTGGTATTATCGGCTGTCAGCCTATATTTCAACCATGACAAATTAAGTTAGTCGCCCCTGATTTATGTTGCGTGATTTTTCCATTCCATGTTAGGGGTGATCGGTTTGGGCGATGGTGCTGCTGAACATTCAATGTCGTGGCGTTCTTCTAATTGGCTAATAGTAGGGCAAGGGCCGGTCGGCCTGCAGCAGGTGCGGGATGGGGTTTGTTTGGATTATTCTAGTCTCATCTATGCTATCTATACCTTTTCTTTCTTGCTCTCTCTGGAAGCAGCTCGAAGAGACTGGAATACTATCTAAAAGAGCCGTAAAACCCAAACGCCAACCACCACCACCATCCAGTCCATGCTAGTACAAACTTATGAGATAACAAGGATCGTTTGTCCAGAGCGCATGGCTTGCGTTTGAAGACGACAGGTTTCTTACTTACTGACAAACTCCCTCAGTCGTAGTCCGTACCTGATACTCTTGAATCAATAATAACAGGCAGCGAAACGACATGACTGGACCATAATATATGCTATGACGATAGAATAGAAATCTAACAGCCCACAAGCAATACGCCCAAATGACATATGTATCATTATATCTCTGTATGATGATCCACATCAGTAGGTTCAGCGCTTGCCTGCCGATCTAACGGACCCGGTTAGAGATGCGCGAGAAGCGAAATCTTTCCGACTGTAAATGGGGCTACATTGCACCCAGACTTTCACTATCAATGTTCCATCGTCCTGATACGAAAATACTGTTCTAAAGGACGTAAAACTGCAACACATGATGGCAATTAGTATCGGCAAATTTCATAGCAATCCGTCCATTTCTTCTCACGTTGTGATTTAAGGAGCACCTTGGACATCCCTATACACCGGCGTGGCATTCATTACAGGGTTGCACGAAGACGCAGGCTGATCTGTCTTTCCGCTATAGTATGCATCAATTGTGACTAGGATTCTTTTAAATTTGAGATGACCCCCAAGTAGTTTGTCAGCCTCGAATATATAAACTCAGCGTATGGTCAAAGTTTTAATGTCCAGTAGCGACTATTTTAACAGTGTATCTTCGCTTTTCGCGGAAGAGGTTCGTATTCCTAAAAACTCAATTGACGACAGTATGGATCATGACAAGATCTTCCGTTGTTTGGGCAAACGTCAATATGAATGTTGTGTTTCGTAAAAACTTCGGACAGAGTTTGTTACTATCGCGAGAATGTAACTAACCTGTATGTGTAGGGCGTATACATGCCGTCTTCAAAAGTTTGTGAATGTAGCCATAACGCACGAATACTGAAGCATGTATTGTAAAAATTTATCCAAACGCTCAGTCATCGTGATTTGATCAGTTGTTTTGCAGACTGTTGTAAGAGGTTGAATCTACGAGTGGGCGTTATTTTGACACTTGTTATTGACAGGTAGGCATTCCCACGTGTGTTACCTGTCTCAGTTCTCCATACGGACAATCTCGATTGGCCCGTAGCCTGGGCGTAGGCGGTCTTTTCGCCTGGCTGACACCTGTGGTAATCCTATTAATTATGACACATGCTAGAATTTCAAAGCCAGTGGCGATATTTTATATGTCGGGACAAGATCTAATGGCCGTAAGCGACAATTATCGGAAGACACGGTTGCAGTAATGGCGGTATGTGCGGTTTGGCTTACTGGCTTACGCCGCGGGACTTGTATAAAAACCGGGACTTCCGGCAAAAATGAAGGTTGCCGATTTTTACCGATAGCGAGGCGCCTTAAAAAAATTTAGAGTCGGGACCAAAAAAAAGGGGGTCGGTCGGGTTTCCGGAAACAAGACATTTTTTTTGGCCTAAGCAAAGAAGGCCCAAAACAGACGACTACAATACGCATGCATCGTTCTTGAAAAACTCGGACTGAAGACAACTCCCCTCACAAAAATCTCGGCCCAGTACAACCCGCCCCATATTTTTTTAACTTACCACAAGTCAACTCGTCTCATATCATATACTTGCCAAAATTCGGCCCAGATTTATCATGAGTATCTTGCTCTTTAATTTTTAAATTCCACTGAAAATGTACCGTCTGATTTCATGTATGCACTGACAGAATAACAGTCCCTGACACACAACCTGAAAGGATTTACGGTAATTACGAGTGTCTTTGTAAATTTGGTTTTAGCTCCCCCCGCCACCCCCTCACCCCTAAAAAACAACAACAAAAAATTAAATAAGAAAATAAAAAATAATAATCACTAACTTTGCAGAGAGACATATAATTGATTTAATGCACTTCAGCGGAAAGTATACATATAAGCCGCAGTACCTGGGCGCCGTTCGTCCGTCGAATGAATAAAAACTGTTACTCATTGTTGAATTTCATCATTATTTTGTACAAAACAGGTGTGAAAAACAACAATTATTGGTGCGAGCGCGAAAACGTCATGTTATTTTTTATGCAAAATAAACACATTTTTGACCGCATTATCATTAATTATTTTCTAGGGCTGGGTACCGCAGAAAAAAATTGTACCGCGGTATACCACGGTTTTTCATCAAATACCACGGTACGTACCAAGGTATACCGTGACTGCCATTCTGTTGTTGTTCTACTTTCGATTTCTTTTCACAACTGTCATGTGGACTGTTAAATTTGAACTGCCACCACCTGTGCGCTTTACAACACAGTCACAGGCTCTACAGATGGCTACATTCTGCTCGATACTACTGCCGGAGTTCTTTTTGCGTGCTTTCCTCGCGGATTTTTCCTCAAAGCTGTTGCTGTCCGCAATCTTGAGATGCTTTAGTGCGCAGATGCAGAACGCACACGGTGGAAATTTTTTTAATATTTTTACATAAATATTAATACAAACACCAGAATTTAACCAGAGTCTCTGGATACGGTTCCGTACCTGGAGACCAAGGGTCTAGGGATACGGTACCATACCCGGAGACACTTCCTATTCATTATGTGTATTCCGACTTAAAAAAATAAAGTTTCTTGTATCTTGATAGATAATAATCGATAGCTAGTTGGTTTTAGCTTCTGATTGCAATCATCAATTGAGAAATTCCACAATCCATTGTAATCTTTTCAAGGAAGAAAGGTTATTGGTTTGAGCTCTTTATGTTCAATGAACCTCAATCACATAAATTAACAATTTCGAGTTTTAGACCTTGCCATAAATACTGATTTTTGTGGAGCTTTTACTAATCAACCAATGCACTGAATCTATATAAACTGAGCAAATATAAAAGAAATTGTATCATTGATAGCTAGTTGGTTTAGTCTTCCGATTATGAACGGATGATCAATTATGATTTTGAACCAATTCTGTGTTTTGGAGAAAACTCCGCCAGACTCAGTGCCATAAGGTGGGAGTTATGGATCCCCTCCCCCCTCTCTAGGAACATTGTTAATATGTAATAATACGGGCATGACATTGCAAAGCAACGTTTGGCATGACGTTGCATTTTAGCAAAGCAATGTCGGCTGGCCCCTTTGGGGCCAGCGGACAGCCCGCCTATAGGTAACACGTAGGAAAAACAACAAAATAAATCTAACCCTATGGCTTTTACCTTGCGTGTTCCTTTGTAAACATTGCAAATCTCGGAGAAAACAACGTTCTCCGAGTTCCGGTCATTTTTTAGCTCGCCTGAACGAAAGTTCAGGAAGAGCTATTGTTATCACCTTGGCGTCAGTGTCGGCGTCCGGATTGGATGTTTTGGTTAAAGTTTTTTAAAAACCTATATCTTCTTAACCCATGGATAGATTCTTTTGATACTTGCACTGTAGTTAGATATTGGTCCAAAGTTGAGCAAGGTACCACCCCCACCCCACTCCATGACCTTGATGTCAAGGTCATGGACTTAGAGAATTGGGAGGTTTTTGGGACTGGATGTTTTGGTTAAAGTTTTATAAAGCCCAATATCTCCTTAACCCATGGATGGATTCCTTTGATACTCGCACTGTAGTTAGATATTGGTCCAAAGTTTTCCAAGGTACTACCCAGCCCCCCTCAGTGACCTTGATGTCAAGGTCATGGACTTAGAAAATTGTCTTTTTATTGATTGGATGTTATGGTTAAAGTTTTTTAAAGACACATATCTCCTGAACCCATGGATGAATTCTTTTAATAATTGCACTGTAGTTAGATATTAGTCCAAAGTTTTACAGAGTACTACCCTAAACCAGCTCAGTGACTTTGATGTCAACATCAGGGACTTAGGAAATTTGGTCATTATTAAAGTTTTCTAGTAGCATACTGATTCATAATGCTTGGCAGAGATTTAGTTTGAACTTGAACTGATGTTGGACACTTTTTTTGAGTTTTTACAAAACACCATATACTTACCCCACTGGACTGGATGACCTTGAAGTCAGGGTCATCTACTAAGAATTTTGTCTTAAAGATTTGGGTTCTATTCTATTCTATTCTATCCCATATCCTTACTAGGTCGTTGGGGCACCACAGCTGACTTCAAAACAATCCCTTTCCACCTTGTCCTGTCTTCAGCTGCCCTAGTTGAGCTGGCAAAATCCATTCCAGTCCACTCCTTGATATTGTCTTCCCACCTCTTCTTCTGTCTACCTCTTCTTCT
Organism: Ctena decussata; assembly: GCA_963989385.1. NCBI lineage: Eukaryota > Metazoa > Mollusca > Bivalvia > Lucinida > Lucinidae > Ctena > Ctena decussata. Next base: position 39,047,864 of record OZ022515.1, read on the forward strand.
TTTTCCTTTCACTGTGCCCTGAAGAATTGTCTTTGCTAAACCAGAAGACCTTGAGACGTGGCCAAACCACCTTAGTTTCCGTTTCTTGACCAGCGTCAGGAGTTCATCATATTCTCCAATGGCTGCTTGGATCTTCCTGCAAACCTCCTCATTGGTTATATGGTCCTTGTACGAAATGTTCAGTAACCTTCGGTAGCATCTCATCTCAAAGGCCTGCGTTCTTTTCTCTAACTCTGCTGTCAAGGTCCATGATTCACAGGCATACAGAAATATGGAAATGACAAGGGAGCGCATGAGTGTCACCTTTGATCCAAGAGATATGTTGTCATCTCTCCAAATTGGTTTCAGCTCGGCAAGAGCTGAAGTGGCTTGTGCTATCCTTGAGAGAACCTCCTGTTTTGAGCCATCATCTGAGACAACTGCTCCAAGGTATTTGAAGCTGCTTACAGTGCCCAGCTTCTGCCCCTTTACCTTGATCTCCCTCTGGATGCCATCTGCACTGTTTGTCATCAGTTTGGTCTTCTCAGCACTGATCTCCATCTTATACCTTGTGCAGGTCTGGTCGAGACTTTCAACTAGAGCTTCTAGTTCCTGCTCTTCCTCAGCAAGAGCGTCTATGTCATCGGCAAACAGCAGGTTGGTAATATTGAAGTCAGGGTCATCTACTAAGAATTTTGTCTTAAAGATTTGGGTTAAAATTTTATATTTATGAAGACATAATTTCACAGTGCCACAATGGACTCAGTTGATACTAATACTTGGACTGGTGTTAGATAATGGTTCAAGGTTTTGATACATCTTAACCCTCCCCCCACCTCCCCCCAACCCCAGCCCTTAAGTTCTTTGACCTGAAGCTCATGGACTTTGAAAGGTCATATGTCATGTGGATTTTATTTTCATTTTATTTTAAGACTTATTTCTGAGATATCTTTTGTTTATAAATGTGTTGTCATTATGGACATGCTTGCCTGAAGTTTTATGCATAGACGTCCACACCATCATAGCGACTGTATGATGGGCAAGCACCTATTCAGGCGAGCTATGCTGTCAGGTGACAGCTCTTGTTACACAATAAAACAACAGCAATTTATTGTTTTATACTTCTTTCATACTTCTTCAAACATGATAGATAAACAAAAGTTGATGAGATCAAATAAAAATGAAAAAATAAATATTTAAATAGAATTGTTCCATTTTATTTGCCGTCGAAACGAAGGACGCTTTAAAAAAGATTTCGAACCCTGCAATGCCGGTCGGTTCTTACCAAAAAGAAATATATAGAAAAATAAACAGAAAAACGTACTTTCATCTTTTTATATTATCGAGATAAACTTGAATTCAAAATGTTTTCTTTTCAAATTATCAATTTTTACGCCGAGGCTACGTCGTCTGGTAGGAGACGTTCGACCAGAACCGCAGTTAAACCCCCGTACCACACCACGTAAACTGGAACCACGGTATAGAAGGTGACACTGATTCTATAAGCTGTGCAGAGATCATTTTGAGGATATGTTTTTTTAATTGTTCTCTCCAAATTTTTGAACACAACAGTGTTGGCTTATAATTTTGGAGCTAACAAATGAGGCCAAATAAAAAAAAAATACCGTATTATCTTAAGGTAACCAAACCCTACCTAGTGAAACCTAGGACTCTTTTCAGGTTTTCTAACAAATATATAGTTTTATGCATTTTGAAAGGCATATCTGTCGGGAAAAAAATTATAATGAAAAAATAAGGTGTACCTACCATACCTAAAATACCTTGAACATTCTTATGTTTTTGTTTGGTCCAATACATGTATGTGATTGTATTAAACAGAACTTTATTGCCTGAATCCCTGTAGTTTCTGAATACAAAATCTTTTCAATTTGAAATCTAGATAAATGAGCTGTGACACCACAAAACCAGCAAATGGCAAGTGTGCAATGCAAAGACTCAGATCAGCGTTAGCCCAGCCTGAGCTGAGGCTTTGCTGTGCATATAAAGGGTAGCTAAGTGCTGATGTTACTTCCATGCCAGCAGCGAAGACAATGCTCAGCCTGGAAGGATGCCCAGACTGATCTGAGTCTTTGCTGGGAGCTCATGCCACTTGTTGGTTTTGTCATGTCATGGCTCAAATACAGCTGTTATACTGTTTATGTAATTATTTCACTGTTCTTTTTATGAATAAGTGTTTTTAAGTGTTTGAATCTTATTCAGATCAATATAAGGTAGAGCTCTAGATAAGAGGGAGTATTTGGTGATAATAAGGGATAATTTTTGTAAATTCTACATAAAAACATATGTTGTGACCCCTCATCTGAACCGTCTCGGCGAGACGGTTCAGATGAGGGGTCACAACATATGTTTGTAGTGAGAAATATGAAAAATTATCCTTCAATTATCATCAAATACTCGCATGATCTAGAGCTCTGATAAGGCACTGATTTCATTTATTTTTAAGAGCTTCGTCTAGTCTATCATGAATAGCCTGAAAATGCAAGATTATTACTGGCACATTGATTGCCCAGCATAAATCAGCCTAATGCTTTCAGACAGGGAGATACAGGGCCTGACAAATCCATTGTCCGGCTGCCCGGGACAGGTAAAACTTTTTGCTGGGCAAGTAAAATATTTTTTTACTTGCCCAGGAAAATGTATAAGCTATAAAGGAAAACCATAAGAATTTCGGCATTTTGTAGCAAGTGCTTTGTACTGGGCGAAGTAGATAATATTTTGATTTGTCAGGCCCTGGAGAAGTTTTGCAACATTTTCAGGTCTTTTGAGAGAAGTTTTGGTCATAGCTTTGGATTTCGCTATATATTCTGTACATTTTCACTTCTCCCTAAATCAGCTCAAAATAAGTCAGCCAACTTGGGAGACTATTTCTCTCAAATCGCCCTCTAGGTTGAGCACTGCCCAGTGTGAGGGCATGGTCATGGGCATCAATATGTGTATGTCCTTTTGGTCTGAAGCAGTTAGTAGAATGCTTGTAGGGTATGGGAGTATGTAAAAAGCATCAGATTTGCCCCTTAACATGTCACTTTTTGGCTCTTTCTTATAGAGTCCAGGCCTGGATCCAGACCATAACATACTGGTGGGGCTCTGGATAACTGATAACTGGGGGGGGGGGGTGCTGAGAGGTGCCAAGAGCCGAGATATATTGGGAAGTGGGAGGGGAAGGGGTGGTTGGGCAGAGGGGAGGTGGTGAAGCTTGAAAATATATGGCATAATAAGGGATCCATTTGATGAGAACTTATGGGGTCTTTTTGCCTTGAAATATATCTTGTGAGATCTCATTAGAATCGCCTCACGGAGGCGATTCTAATGAGACCTCACAACATATATATTAATTTTACAGGGTCCAGGTGGCGGGGCTGAAGCCCCAGAGCCCACCCCCTGGATCCGGGGCTGGAGTCGGAGTTTGCATTTAGAAATGATAACTTGTCTTGCTGTTAGTGATTTTCCATAAGAATCTGAAACTTGGGACACCTAAATCATTTGCCATAATTGTCCTAAAAATTAAGCAGTTTGGTTTTTCAATGAGATCATGCATCTAAAAGATGGCCTACAGCTCCTTCAGGAGCAGTCTGATTTGGTCTACACTGTTTGTTCAGACTTGCATGTCCCAATATTTACATGTAGAATTTGACCATGTTCTGTTTTGGCCAAGTGACCCTTCTTTCAGCAGCCTGAAAACAGCAAGTCAGCCCTGGGAAAACAATAGAGATCTGAAATTTCAGTCTGTCACATATCAAGATCCAGGATTCACAGGCATGCAGAAAGATGGACAGTAACACCTTTAAATTAAGAGATATAATGTCACCCCTGGTTAACTATTTCCATATACAATCATTATGGCTGTTTTTAAACAAAAAAGAGCTGTTACGAAACAAAAAAGAGTCATAGTTACAAAACTACCTGATGACAAGGTTTTTAGGTAACTATGACTCTTTTTCATTTTGTAACAGCTCTTTTTCATTTTGAACATCCTTGAAAACATAGTTAAGTGTTAACCAAGTGTGCAATGTTATGTTGCCAAATTGGCTTCAGTTTTTTTTTTTTTTTGTTTTTTTATAGCTCTTTGTTACATTTCATAGCTAATCTGCAGAAAAGCTTTTAATATCAATAAAAGGTAGATTGATGCCCCCAGATCCAAAAGAGTACATTCAACACAGATTTTTGAATTTCTTATGCTCCTTTCCGCATAGGTGGGCAGATGTTAGGGCTGATCTGAGTCTGCCCAGGGCGCACAACCACTTTGTTGGTTTTCTCGTGTCACAGCTCATTTATCTTCTTAGATGAATCTAGATTTTTGGAATTGTGTTAGAAGGGCAAAATCTCTGACCTAAGAAATATGTTTATCATTGTTCCATGAGCACCTAAATATTGGGACAGAACTGTCAGAGCAGTAAAGGCCCAGAATAGAATGCTCCCGGTCAAGGCTTTAACTGCTTACCATTCAACACTGGTCCAGATATGGTAGAGTTGTAAGGATAATTATTCTTATTTCTCAACAAAACGCTTTCTGTGACCCACTAATTAAAAACCCTGTCGACAAGATATTTTTATTAATGGGACACAAAGTACATTTTTATAATGTTCCTAACATAATATCCCCTGCTACTCCTTCTGAATTGGAGCACTGCATTCAGTCAGTTGACGGTTGTAAAGGGGAAATCCCAAGGTCAAACTTCAGCTGCTTACAAGTGTATATATTGTAATGACAATAAGCAATGTGTTTTGCAGAAAACTTATGGCAAGGTTTTTGTCACTTTCTGATAAGAAAAAGCAACATCAGTTTTTGTTGAATGTCTGTGTCACTCATTTCGTCCTGTAAGGTAATCACTGTTTATACAAACAGAGCTCTAGATAAGACGGCATATTTGATGATAATTAAGGATAATTTTTCTAATTTCTCATCGAAATCATATGTTGTGACCCCTCATCTTAACCGTCTCGTCGAGACGGTTCAGATGAGGGGTCACAACATAGGTTTTTATGCAGAATTAACAAAAATGATCCCTAATTATCACCAAATACGCCCTCTTATCTAGAGCTTTGACAAACCGAATTTCAGTTCGGATCATACTCTGACCTGAATTATCATCATAATATGTTTCAGGCTGGTCAGGTTGTGTGAGTTCAACCATCATAACCTCAAAGTATCAGAGCTCTAGATAAGGAGTATTTGGTGATAATTAAGGATAATTTTTATTAATTCTGCATTAAAACATATATTGAGACCCCTCATCTGAACCGTCTCAACGAGACGGTTCAGATGAGGGGTCACAACATATGGTTTCGATGAGAAATCAGAAAAATTATCCTTAATTTTCATCAAATAGTCCCTCTTATCTAGAGCTCTAAGTATACCATAAGCCTTCCCTGCCACCATGTCCTTGACTGACAGAGAATGGGATGACTTGAAGTCTGTCCTAGAAAAAGATGTCTACAAGTTCCTAGTAATAATTTCAGGCATTTCTATTACCAGGATTTTAACAAGCATAATACCCCACCACCACCATGTCCTTGACCGATAGAGAATGGGATGATTTGAAGTCTCTCCTAGATAAAGCTGTCTACAAGTTCCTAGGATTCAGCGAACCCTCCCTCGTCACAGCAGCACTCAACTGTATTGATAAGGGCTATGATGAAAGGAAAACATCAGGTGAGTTACCATATTTATTTAGCTGTTTAAACAAGGATTTTTTCACCTCTAAAATGACCCCAAATATCTAAATCAGACTTACATGTAGAAATATTTGCATCAATAATTTTTTTTTCCTTCCAGAAAATCTGAAAAGGTATTTCCTATAGTCTCGTTGCCTCGGTCTGTGAGGTATTAAAGGCTCACTGTATCATGGGCACAGCATATAATAGTGGAGCCCATTCCTCACGCGGCCGTAACTGTCCCTGATTCATAATACTCATTTACTGTTAGGTTGACATAGTTGTCCAGTTGCTGGATGGCACAACCAGGGCCCGAGGTTAAAAACTTTTTTCATGCTCAGAAACTTTACCCACTAATAAACAGCAAATTACTGATAAGTACGGTTGTTTTCTTGCTCAGTTTGGCTGAGTATGAAATTTTCTCTGCTTATGAATATGAAAATGTCAACATTAGTTGGCATTTTTATATTTATCAGCAGAGAAAATTTCATGCTCAGCTGAGTTGAGCACGAAAAAAGTTTTATAACCTAGGGGCTAGGATTTGAACCTTTGTTTCAGGTGATCTTCTGCACCATTACTAAGTTGCTCTAACCACTCAACCATGGTGCCTTTGTAGAAAATCTAGGGTCTGTCTTTAAGATGGATCTAGATTTTTGGATTGTTTTAGAAGGGAAGAAAAATGTCTTATAACCTGAGAGATAGAGTAAACAATTAAGAAATATACACCAGGGTTTAGCCTAGGCCTAGAGCTCAAAGACAGGTAGAAGTTTTGTAACACTGTCAGGATCTCAGAGAAAAGATAAGGTCCAAATTTTGGATTTCACTTTATGTTTTATACATGTATCAGAGCTCTAGATAAGAGGGAGTATTTGATGATAATTAAGGATAATTTTTCTTATTATGTCTCCCCCCTTAAGGGTCGGGAGACATATTGTTTTTCCCCGGGCGTCTGTCCGTCCATCCGTCCGTCTGTCCGTCTGGTCCGTCTGTCACAAATCGTGTCCGTTCTATAACTTGAAAACCGCTCAAGCTATATTCACGAAACTTCATATAAATATCAATCAACATGAGACGACGTGCAGAGTGCAAGAATGGTAACTCTGGCATTTATACTTTTTGAGTTATTTCCCTTGGAACTTAGTCCATCACAAAATCGTGTCCGTTCTATAACTTGAAAACCGCTCAAGCTATATTCGCGAAACTTCATATAAATATCAATCAACATGAGACGACGTGCAGAGTGCAAGAATGGTAAGTCTGACATTTATACTTTTTGAGTTATTTCCCTTGGAACTTAGTCCATCACAAAATCGTGTCCATTCTATAACTTGAAAACCGCTCAAGCTATATTCGGGAAACTTCATATAAATATCAATCAACATGAGACGACGTGCAGAGTGCAAAAATGGTAACTCTGGCATTTATACTTTTTGAGTTATTTCCCTTGGAACTTAGTCCATCACAAAATTGTGTTTCAATTGTGTCCGCTCTATAACTTGAAAACTGCTCAAGCTATATTCACGAAACTTCGTACAAATATTAATCAACATGAGGGGATGTGCAGAGTGCACAAATGGTAACTCTGGCATTTATCCTTTTTGAGTTATTTCCCTTGGAACTTTGTCCATCACAAAATTGCGTCTCAGTTGAGTCCGTTTATAACTTTAAAACCATTCAAGCTATATTCATGAAAGTTCATACAAATATCAATCAACATCAGACGACGTGCAGAATGCAAGAACCATAACTTTAGCATTTATACTATTTGAGTTATTTCCCTTAGAACTTTGTCAGTCACAAATTGTTTCTCAGTCGTGTCTGCTCTATAACTTGAAAACCATTCAAGCTATATTCACGCAACTTCATACAAATATCAATCAACATTAGAAGAATTGCATAGTGCAAGAACCATAACTCTTGCATTTATACTTCTTGAGTTATTTCCCTTGGACCTTTGTCAGTCACAAAATCGTGTCTCAATCGCTTTATTACTTGAAAACCGGACAAGCTATATTCACGAAACTTCATACAAATATCAGTCAACACTAGACAACCTGCAGAGCACAGCATTTATACTATTTGAGTTATTTCCCTTGGAACTTTGTCATTCACAGAATCGTGTCTCAATCGTCTAATCTCTATAACTTGAAAACCGTTAAGCTATATTCATGAAACTTCATACAAATATCAGTCAACATATAAATAGACGACATGCAGAGCACTGTAACTCTTGCATTTATATTTTTTGAAAAAAACTAACATTACATGACATGCAGAGCATAACAACTATAACTCTTGCATTTATACTTTTTACTTATTATGAATCCCTGCTTCAGGGTAGGGAAACATATTGTTTTTCCCTTGGCGTCTGTCTATTAGTCTATCACAAAATATCTTTACTGGATACAAGCTCATTGTTTGCATGAAAAATGACCAGTATTTGCATTAGAAATTGTATTTAAAGTTTCCGTTTGAAATTGTATTTAATGACTGATCCTTTTGACATCAGAAAGGGGGGAGACATCTGTTTTTTCGTAGAAAAACAATTCTAGTTTCTCATTGAAACCATATGTTGTGACCCCTCATCTGAACCGTCTCGTCGAGACGGTTCAGATGAGGGGTCACAACATATGTTTTTATGCAGAATTAACAAAAATTATCCCTAATTATCACCAAATACTCCCTCTTATCTAGAGCTCTGATGTATGGTAAACCTCCCTCAGCTCATATAAGGAGAAATCTGGAAGTATAGGTAGACTATTTCTCCCAAATTTCCCAAAGTGTACATATTTCTCAATGACTGCCTTTGCACTGACCCAGCAGGTTTGGCTAATAAAAATGAAAATCATCCAGATTACATGTATATAGCTGTGCTGTACTGGTACCTGTAACAGAAATATTATGACTCCATGTTAGACTTATAAATAAATGCCAGCAAATGAAAATCTTGATTTTGATTTTGATAGCTGCATTCTTTATAAACAGAGCCCTAGATAAGAGGGGGTATTTGGTGATAATAAGGGATAATTTTTGTTAATTTTGGATAAAAACATATGTTGTTACCCCTCATCTGAACCGTCTCGACGAGACGGTTCAGATGAGGGGTCACAACATATGGTTTCTATGAGAAATAAAGAAAATTATCCTTCAATTATCATCAAATACCCCTCTTATCTAGAGCTCTGATAAAGAGTTCTTTATAAGCCTACAGACTCTTAATGTATGTAATTGTTTCTTTTCAGACAAGCTTCTGGCTATCCTTGATGAGAAGCAAGCTCCTGAGTTTGCAGAGAAGTTGTTTAACGTCTGGGATGATTACAAAACAAGTAGCAAGACACATAGGACTAAGAAAAGAAAGGTACACCTTTATATCCCATGGCCACTTGGTGTCTGTCCGCATCCAGAATACTGAAATATATCTCCACTGCAGGGTTCAGTCTAGGCTATATTTCTGTGCCGACTGAATGCTTTGCATTTTCATGGCTCATTTATGTTATGTGTGCTGGCAGTTGAATTGTGGAGAAGAAAATGTCAGATGTGAATTTTTCCTACAATTTTTTTTTCTTGAAATTTTGCATAACTAGAACTCTTTAAGTACCATACAAGTCTTGCAAGAAACATTTTGTCTTTTCAGTGAGAGTTAAGCTTTTAAATTATTTCCATTTCACTGTCCAACTTTATGCACTTCTCACAAAGGAGTTAGCCATAATCATACAACAGACGGTGTTACTGCACTACTATAAATTATGATACATGCTCCAATCCACACACAAATTAGCATATGGTCCATGCCCAACATTGCTCCTCATAAGACATATAGAGGAATAACAGGGCATATTCTTGGATAATTTTTCATATTTCTCCATAAAGCATATGTTGTGACATCTTATTAGAACTGTCTTGCCAAGACAGTTCTAATGAGAGATCACAACATACGTTTTAGATTGGAACTATGAAAAATTATCTTAGAATTTTTCTCAAAAACCTATCTGGACCTGTAGGGCCAATACACCTGTAAACATTTACATTTGAAGCATTTTCTGTAAATATGGGGGGTTGCAAGAGTTTATGCAAGCCATCTTGTCCATCCATAGATATTGTTTTATTTTTGGTAACATTTTCTCTGCAGGATGACAAAGAGCAAGATGAAATATCAGAGTCTCGAAAGAAGCGAAAATTTGATGAGAACATCTCTGCCCCCATTGTACCAGAAGGGCCAAGTCCTGGACAACTTACTGCTGATAAGGTACATTTAGCAAAATTACACAAAGTTACAGAATGGTTTCAGTCTGAGCTGTTCAGATATACATGGAGCCCTTGTTTTGTGTGATGCTGTTCATACGTCAATGCATTGATAAATGAATCCATCACTGGAACTCGAGCAGCTAGTCAGGGCAAAAGGGGAAATTTTGACATTTAATTTTTTTGAAACCATATACACAGCTATGGTAATGTGGGCCATTTCCACAAGGGAAACAACTTTTAACATGTATTTGTTTCCCTGATAGGTGAATTCCTTCTCCAAAGAGGGAAAGGGACTTTACTCTTGAGATCAGTAGAGGATCTTACACAAATGGTCATTTCATTTCACATGAAGTGACCACAAGTATATGATTCTGTTTATCATACGACCCTTTAAAATGGGATTTTCCACCTTCAAACTGATCATTATTTCAATAAGAAAAAGCATTATTGACACAGACATTGTCAACAATGTTAAGTGTATGTGCCAAAGTGTTATTACACGTGTGAACATACGATTTTTATGACACAACGTTGTCCACTGAAAAACAGCTATGTCATATGATAAATGAGTATACAACAAGTTTTTCGACTTCTTTCACAAAGGAGAACATTTTTCATAAATTCCTGTTTGCTTTCCCAGAAGATAAAGCCCTTGCAAAAGGGGGTCTACTATTCAAGGTGAGAATTTGCTCCTACAGGAGCATATTCTTTCCTTTAATGATTGACACCAGGAGCAAATTCTTTCCTTTAATGGTTAACCCCCATTGAGTAGGGAGGCAAAAATGAAAATGGCAGAGTAGTTCCCAAGCAAGTGTACCCATTTATCTTTTAAAAGTTTACCCACGAGAGATTCAACAAGCTAGCTTGGCTGGGCCACGTAGCAGTCAGTTGGGCACCTGACTTAAAAGTCAGAGGTCCTGGGTTCGATACCCGGTCTGGCCACATACTTTCATCTCTCCTTCTGCTGATTCAAGAAGGGCAGTTGTCAGTTTCTGGTGAAAATGTGTGCACTTAGTACTGGTTAACCACTTAGGAGTTCTAAGCCTGCCCAGGTATAGTGTGGTTAGGTTAACTGACCGTCAAGACATGACCATAGCTGTTTACCGTGGATGTAAAGCAACAAATCAATCAAAAACACGCTAGCTTTGACCCCATAGGAGGCTTCTCTAGACTAAAAGGGAAGAATTTGCTCTCCCCTAAGAGAAACCCCCAATAGTCGAAGGAATACTGTTGTGAAAGCAGATTAGGATAAAATCTATTATTTTATGACTAAAATGTAACACACATAATTTCGTTGGCTGAATGGACATCACATGCGGGTCAGTATTTACGATGTTGACAGTTCAGTCAGTCAGCATTGCTTTCTTCCCAACATCGTTTCTATTTATGACATTATGTTGCACAAACTTAATGGCATTGCAAGGCGAGGTGAAACCATGTCATACTGTCATATGTCATTTTCAGTTGAACTTAGAATTACTGATTTATTCAAAATAAATTGACCTTTATTCCAGTTTATATTGCAGTTATAATGACTTGCAAACCTAAAATATTGACCTTCGCTACACATCAGTCAATATGTAGTTTTCAGGTCAATAAAATTGTCTATTCACCTCAACAAAGGTCAATAACTGCATAGTACATGTGTATTCACCTCAACAAAGGTTAGTAATTATATATCATTACAGATTAAAGAGATGATGGCCAATGCTCAGAAGATGATTCAGGAGAGGAAAGCCCAGCTAGAGGTCACTATGCCAACCCCCGCAATCCCTAGCAAACCAGCCCAGAGCCCTCAGGTAAAACAACGACAAGATCTGGCCCCAAGGTTATAAAATGTTTGGTTTAAACGATATTTTATTTACTAAAAATTACAAACATAATACTACAGTACAAGTTGGAAAGTAAAAGGATTTGACAGTAAGCAAAATGCTTCAATATAAAGTCATTTTTTTTTCATGCTCAACTCAGCTGAGCATGAAATTTTACCTGCTAATGAATAGTAAATTATTGATAAGTACAGTTGTTTTCTTCCTCAGGCTAGCTGAGTATAAAATTTTCTATTCTGATAAATATGAAAATGCAGTTGGCATTTTTATATTTATCAGCAGAGAAAATTTCATGCTCAGCTGAGTTGAGCACGAAAAAAGTTATATAACCTTGGGGCCTGAATTTGCTTGAAAGTTTATTGCCTTAGTTCATCTGACATGTAGCTAGATTTTCAGATATAAGCAGGAATATATTTTTTTTTTGACTGAAAATTATATTTTCATTATTGAATGTATATTTGACTGACAGATTTAACCTAAGAAACATGAAAATAGTGATAAAAAAATGAAAAAAATAAATAAATTAAATATTGTTGCATTTGGCCTCAGATTGTGGGACCTCTTGTAAACTTTATTTATTTTACATCAATTGCATTGAAAGCTCAGGCGAACTTATTTAAATACTCTCCATGGCACAGATGTTGGCGCGTTTGTGGTCCTATACTGGTGGAGGAAACCGGAGTAACCGGAGAAAACCACTGACCTCGGACGGGCGATCACTACCCTCACATATGACGACGCTGGGAATCGAACCCAGGCTACAGAGGTGGAAAGCAAGTGCTCTATCCACTACGCTATCTGGGCCCCACTACCCTATCCGGGCCCCACAATGCTATCCAGGCCCCACTACCATTCTGCAGGAAATGTAAAACTACATGATAAAGTGTGTATAATAATTATTATTGATATAATTTACAGGCTAAGAAGTATATGACAGATGCCATGGACAAAGTAAAAAGGGCCAATGAACTTCAGGCTCAGATTCAGGCCAGACTTCAAGCCCAGGGGATGACCCCGCCTGCTGCCCCACAGGATAAGACAGGGTAAGTGAAGTGACAGCAAAAAGTCAGGAACTTTTTAGCTCGCCTGAACGAAAGTTCAGGAAGAGCTATTGTTGTTACCCTGGCGTCAGCGTCCATGTCGGCGTCGGCATCCGGATTGGATGTTTTGGTTAAAGTTTTATTATGTGATGGGCAATGCACTGCAGGTGAGCTATCCTGTACGCGGACATATATTGTTTCATAAAGGCTTGCAGTGCTCCAGATAAGAAGGGGTAACAAAGATAATTTAGGGATAATTATTAATATTTCTCAATAAAAACATATTTTGTGACCCATCATTAGAACTGTCTTGTCGAGACGGTTCTAATGAGGGGTCACAACATATGTTTTCATTGAGAAATAAGGAAAATTATCTTTGAATTATCATCAGTACTCCTTCTTATCTGGAGCACTGGCTTGTTTTCAAAAAATGCCATCGGGAAAATGCCCATGCAGTAATAAGATTACATGATTCATGTACATCCATTGTATCACTATTGGCTGTCATTAATTCATACTTACCCTTAGCAACAATTTCCCATAGATGAACCTATACAGGGCATACATTCATGAACAACCCTCGGGACGTTACACATAAAAGATGTTACAGATAATTCAGGTAGTTGATCAGCCAACAAAACCTTCGATAAACATTAGGTCATAATGATGGCTGTTGAACTTTTTAATTAAACACATTGGTTAATAACTATTCTTTGTCTATTCCTTGGAGTTAAATTAATCACACATCACAAATAAGAAACAAAATTGATGTGAACACATAGTATAAATATATAAAACATAAATTTCTTTTTTTGGGAAGTTTATGGAAGTATGAAGGCAATGGATTCCTTGCAAAGTTTTCAGATCAGATCTGATTCAGTTCTACACTGATCTGACCCACTTCCCAGGGGACCCCTAGTAGCTCAGTGGGCTAAGTAAGTGCTGGCCTGCTGATCTAGCAGTCTTTGGTATGATTCCCATGAGAGGCAGAAATCTTGTCAATCGTAAACCGGCTCCAATGCACACAGCATATCATTATCACCCTCCTATTTATGTCCTTATCAACAGTTTTCATTCATATCAATGAATGAAAACTGTTGATAAGGACATAAAATCGTGAGTCATCCATTTGTCCTTGTATTTTGAATTTTCTGTGATATATGATATATTTTCTTTCCTCTGTTTCAGGAAGCCTGTTCCAGCCAACATGTCTAAGTAAGCATAATAATATACAATTACTATACAATATACAATACAATGTTTATTTCTCCAATTAAGGACCCTTTCGGGTAAACAAGCAATCACATAAAAACATTTAGAAGATGATTTGGTGATTAAAAAAAAAAATAAATGTTTCAACAACTGTACACATATAAATATATATACATACATATGAATTCATTATATGTATCTATATACATATATATGCATACACAAATACATACACAGCTATGTATACCACACGTCCATATAAGTGGGCAAACGGGCATATGAACTAAATGCATACATACAAAGACAATATACGATGTCAGGTAATATGTATCAGAATGTCGGAAGACCGGATTCCCAGCATTGTGAACCTTACATCTTACAATGATTTTACACAATCTCATAAGTCTGGGTATTATAAGAAATTTCTTCTTTTAGAAAAACAGGTATCTACATACTGTGCAAAAATCCTTAAAATATTATGAACTATAACCCGTCACAGTAGCATTTGTAAGAGGGTATATAGTTTTTTAGTTCTGTCCATTTGCTTAGCCATCCCTTTGTCAATATTTATGTCATACCTTCTTCTTTGGCAATATCTAAAGTAACTGATTGCTAGAATGTTTTCCTATTTATAGGTTCATGATACCTCCATAGCATTCCCTATATGGAATATCTAAGTCCTCATACCAGGCCCAGAGGTCAATAGTTAGCAAAGAAGCATCTGAATTTTGATGCAGTCCTCATACATGAAAGAGCATTCTCCTACAAGAAGGCAAAAGAGAAGTGATTGTCAAAGTAAATAGAATTTATTTTCTGTTTTTATAGGCCCACCCCACTGATTTTGGATGAGGAAGGAAGAACCATAGACGCCACAACAGGACAAGCTGTCACATTACAACATCACACCCCAACACTAAAGGTAAGATTCAATACACTGAGCTTACATACCGTAATGACCCTAAATATTTGGACAGACAGGTCTGAGCAAACAATGTATACCAAGATCAAACTGCTCCCGTTGGAGCAGTTTGATCAGAGTCTACGTTGTTTGCCATTCACTTAGCATCATATGGTTGCATTCATGTGTGTAAAAATTACTTTCTAAGAGTTTTCGAACAATAATTGTCTGACTTCCGGGTGTTCAAAATTTTAGGGTAATTATGGTAGATTAAATCCCAAGTGTGAGTGGTTAGTACTCCCCCACAACTTTGGATCACTGTTAACAATACTTAATTCTGATGAGAAAGGTCAGTTGTAAA
The DNA here is from genome assembly GCA_963989385.1 of Ctena decussata. Classification (NCBI taxonomy): domain Eukaryota; kingdom Metazoa; phylum Mollusca; class Bivalvia; order Lucinida; family Lucinidae; genus Ctena; species Ctena decussata. The sequence goes on from OZ022515.1 coordinate 39,063,101, forward strand.
TAGACATACCACTTGCCCTCCACTCTAGTGATGTGATCTGCTTTACAAATGACCTCCAAACAGAGAATTATTACTCAATTCACTGCTAGAGCAGGCCCCGAGGTTATTAAACATGAGTACATTCTCAAACTCAAAATAAAGCACACTGATTGGCTGCTTCCGAGCACATGCTCGGAAGCAGCCAATCAGTGTGCTTTATTTTGAGTTTGAGATTATTCTCAAGTTTTATAACCTCGAACCCTGATCTATTTCTTAAATAAAATTACTCAAGCTGCATTTTAGTGATGCTGTATGTTAAACTAACTCCTTCATAATGAGAATCTTTCAGTTTTGCGGATCAGTGGAGAAGAGCATAAGCATAAAGTTAGTTATTATATTTATGGTGAAAGAAACGATGTACTGAAATCTGTTTAAGGTAAAGTTACTCTGAAGTAAAAGGTGGCTGTTTTACAATAATATAATAGTAAATACAGAGCCGTGACACAACAAAACCAACAAAAAAGGCAAGTGTGCAAGATCAGCCTGGGCATCCCCCCAGTCTAATCAGAGTTTTTCTCAGCATGGAAGTAGGCTCTTGGCTACCCTGTGAGCACAGCAAAAATGGCATATGCCGAGACTGATCTGAGTTTCCCTGGATGCACATGCCATTTTGTTGGTTTTGTCCTGTCGCAGCTCAATTATGATTTCCATTGCTTGAATAGGTACCTTATCAGTCTGTACATTTGGGCAGTCTGTCCTTTTCATTGATGGCATGTATGAATCCTTGCAATTCTAAAAAGTGAAAAGTGAAGACTGATCAGTTGAGCAGCTATGCAGTACGATTTCAAGTATTCATTATAGGCATATCACATAAGGTCTTTTTATGCAATGCAAATCATATCTTGTTTTGCTTTCACAGGCTAATATTAGAGCTAAAAGACGGGAGCATTTTAAAGGTTTGATAGATGCAGCACCGGAAGAAATATCCTCAGGAAAATACTTTGATCCACGAGTCGGGTAAGATGATGATAAGCTCCCATCTTTGAAAAGATATATTTGTACTGTTAAATGCTTTTTCTCACAAACAATGACCTTGTGTTTTTGCCTATCCTTGATATTTTCCTCCATACCAGTTAAGACCTAAAGGTAAATGGATTGAGGTTCTGTGTTTACTTGTAAACAGACTAATAAACTTTTAATGCGTGTCATGATTTAAGTTACCAGTTGGCATTTTAACTCTTAAAGCATCAAAAAAGCAGATGACAAATTCAAATCTTCAAACAAGGGTCAGCCTAGAGTTTTCAGACAGGGAGAAGTTTTGCGACATTTTCCGGACTTTAGAGAGAAGTTTTGGTCCAAATTTTGGATTTCCCTATATTATGTTCTATACATTTTCACTTCGCACTCAGCTCAAAATAGGGGAGAAGTCAGCCAGCTTTATGATAGGGAGACTATTTCTCCCAGATTGCCTTCTAGGCTGAGCCCTGTTCTAAATTCCAAAAAATATTTTGTCCAAGCTACATGTATATCATTATGGAACTATGGTGATGGTAAATTCAGCTATTTTTGATTATGATGCTTTAAAGGTTAAAATAACCCATATATTTGTGTTTTTCTTTTACAGTGGAAAAGGTGCTCAAAGACAGAAAAGAGGGTTTAGATTTCATGAAAGGGGCAAATTTGAACAGTTGGCTTCAAGATTGAGAACTAAGGTAAGTATCTTGAAGAGATTTTGTTTCTCCCACAATTAGCAAAAGTGAGACAAAGGTATTACTTTTCTGGTGATATGAACAACTATACCAAACAAAAAAAAGAAATGCACATAGTAAGATTTTCCCATTTGATTTACCTTTTTTAGCATGATTAGAAAATGTCTAAAAATCCGTATATCAGATCAAATCTTGCTCAGACTTCATCATAGCGTAGAGGCGTATCTGTACCTTCCATATGCATAAAACTACGCATAAATGAAATCGCTGACAATGGCCTCTTATTGAAGACTGTGACATTGAAAACTGACCCCTGCCTTGTTCAGAGACGCGGCATAAAGTAATGAATTGACACAATTAAACGAAATCTTCGGGTTAAACTGTCCGATTGTCTGCCTATAACACTGTATGATTTAATGTTTTAAATTATTTGCTATTCCCAAGAAAATACCAAAATATTACTGTGTGCGTTTCTTTTTTTGTTTGGTATACATGGACATCGGCAACAGTTCTTGAAGTTTTCTGGTATAGCTCTGTTTTGTGGCAATCTGCAAACATGCAAGACACACCATTTTGTGGAATTGTTTTTTCTGCTACATAATCAAATGCTATTATAAACATTACTATGAGCATGTCAGGATTTTATATGCATATCACTGTGTTCACAGTTAAGCTTCATGCCTGGTAAACATGCAATTCAAAATAAAAGATCAAGTTTCTGCAAATAGTTCCTAAATATATATGAGCCAGTCTCTGTGAAAACCGGGCTTAATGACATAAAAATAAAAATATAACTAACTGCATCACTGAAAAGTATTAGCTTTTCTTAACATTTCCTGAAAATTTGAGATGGCTACCATTATCTGTTACTGAGATATAGACTTTAGAATTACACTTGTAGTGCAGTTTCTTTATATGACGTTATTAACGTCGTGCAAGTATGATTTGACGTCAACATCATTACGTTTGTTTGAACGCGCTTTCTGTGCGTGTTACACAAAATACCTAGGACAAAAAGTGTGTTTGCTCATTTTCAATGTGTATTTCATAGCACACACGTGACAATTTGCATGATTTAACATTCTTTCTCAAATTATAGGTCTTTATGATGGTATACCATCTGTTTTCAAGGCTTTGGGTTACCGTGGAATTAGCGTTGTCATGGCAACATATGTCATATTTATGACTGGATTTTGTCTGAATTCATAGGCTTTCTGTTATATCTCAACGCCCAAAGTATTTTCATGGAAATAGATAGAGGTCCGAAAAATCATTAATTTTGGTGTTTTTCATGCGCTTGCAACGTAATTATTACGTAATGTCATTAAGCCCGGTTTTCACAGAGAACGGCTCATATGTATCAAAATTTAGGCGACCATTTTGCTACTTCAGTAGATGCAACCATTCTAACTTTTTCTTGATAAAGATATTTAAAATACGAAAATGCATCAGTCATAATAAAAAGAAACAAGTAAAAAAAAGGTACCATTGTTGGTTAATAGTTCTGTTCTTCACACCTTTGCAAAATTATAAATTGTGGAAGACGATCCTCTATAAGGAATAAACATTCCAAATGATTGAAATTAGCAGACTTGTTTTAATTGAGTCTGCTCATATGCAGTAATGTATTGTTGTCACACTGCCCATGCCCCTAGCATGGATTCAGTAGAACTCTATCATCAGGTTTTGTCGTGTTGTGGCTCATTTTAGTTTTATTTATCTTCCAGGCTCAGTTAGATCGCTTGCAGACTGAGATTTCACATGCAGCCAAGAAAACAGGTATTGCTTCGGCAGCTAAACTTGCTACTATCACTCCAAAGAAGGAATTGGTAAGTGTAATTGTAATGATCATTTCTAACTTTGTAGAAATACCATAATCTATCAAATGACCTGAGAGTGTTGTATTTTGTGAAAGAGTGTGATATTTAGAGCCTAAAATGTAATAAATTTTTGCCACTGCCAAAAAAACTCTAAAACTCTAATATGCAATACATATATAAAGCAAATGGGTATACTTTCAGAGGAAGCAACTCTACTATTTCTATCTCTCCTCTGAGTAGAGGTCAACTCTTATAGGAAAAAATTTGCTCCTCTCGGAGCAAATTCTTTCCTTTAAGAATAGACCCCATTTGAAAGAGCCGCCTTATCCAAAGAAGCAAACAAGAATTCATGCAAGTTAATTTAACATTATTTATGGAAAAGAGGCAAGGGGCATTTATTAGAATCAGTATGGTAGTTGATTTGTAAATACTGGCAAATCATTCAAAGACTCTAAATTTGAGTGATCTGCCAGTGTTATATACACTGGCAGATACTCAAATTTAGAGTAACCAATAAATTGAATAAAAATAATTCCATTTCTTATAATTCCAGTTTGATCATTTATATATAAAAAATGCAGGTTATATTGATAACTTGATAGTTGATACCTTAGTTCCAAGTAGACCAAGTTTCTAGGTCTGGGATGTATAAAGTGCGTTTTCTATTCGATCTCAGCCATTCAAATTTCATCCTTTTAGCATTTGGATGTGAAGTTTGTATTTTAACAGTTTGTGCCTATAAATAGATACCCTAATGTGCTTGAATATTGAGACAGCTAAAAATCATTGTCCCAAATGGAAAATTAATGACTTTTGTGTGTCCCAATATTTAAGCACATTTGGGTAATTGACGATTATTTCAAGCAATTGAAAGTAAATTGAATGAAAGTATAAAAACTCATGTATTACTGAAGCCAGTCTGACGAAGGTTCATGTGCATCAGCGCGTTATAGTGATATATACTTCTTGTAAGTTTCATGAAATTCTGTCCAGTGGTTACTTAGTTATGGCTCCGGACGGACGGACAGAAGGATGGAAGGACGGATGGGGAAACTTCATGTGCATCAGAGCGTTATAGTGATATATACTTCTTGTAAGTTTCATGAAATTCTGTCCAGTGGTTACTTAGTTATGGCTCCGGACGGACGGATGGAAGGAAGGACGGACGGATGGAAGGACAGACGGACGGATGGAAGGACAGACGGACGGATGGACGGACACGGAGAAAACTATATCCCTCTGCCTTCGGCGGATTATAAAAAGCTGGAACAAAAAGAGATACAGCATAATTTGGTGTCTGAACTTGCTGTCATTACTCCAGCACAGGGTATAAACTAGTCTGCCAGTTTTCGCTTCCAGCCGAGACTACCTGTCATATTTGGCTTCTGCCGAAACTGTCCACAATCTATTGCTTCCTTCCAAGACACCGTCTGCGAAAAACGGCTTCCTGCAGAGACTGTCAGCATGATTCTGTTTCCTGCTATTAAAGTGTCTTGTCAGGAAGCAGAATCACATGGGCAGGAAGCCATTTATCATGCACAGCAGTCTCGGCAGGAAGCAAGAGATCACGAATAAGCCTCGACAAAAGCCAAGTATGACTGACAGTCAAAAGTGAAAACTGGCGGACAAGTTTATACCATGTGTTCAAGCAAAGAATTGGTAAATGGGTAATATGTGTCCATTTGCTAATGAATACCTAGCATCCCATTTAAGGAACCTTTGCAAACATTGTAGTCACAAAGCAGGGTCCATTTGCATTAAATCATAGAATTTTAAAGTAAATAAAGAAAGTAAAAAACATACCTTCATAGAAAAATATTGCAAGAACAGTAACCATATTTTTTTCAGACCATCAATACTAAGTATTGGGACATATTGATCTGAGTTCTCAGTAACATATTAATCCTATTAAATGTCCTCAGGACCTGGGGGTGTTGCATTTTACGAAAGAGGGGCAATTAATAGAGCATTAAATGTTGTAAATCACGTACCTCTAACAAACATCATTAAGGTAAATGGGTATACTCTGAGAGGAAGCAACTCTACTATTTTTGCCTCCCTTCTGAGTAGAGGTCAACTCTTAAAAGAAAGAATTTGCTCCACTAGGAGCAAATTCTTTCTTTTAAGAGTAGACTCTATGTCAAAGAGCTACATGTACCTCATCCAGAGAAACAAAATGAAATTTATGCAAGTTGGTGTGACATTATTTTTGGAAAAGAGGCAGGGGGTGTTTATTAGAGCAGTGGTGTTTATTAGGAGTAATATGGTTTATGATCTGGGACTCTAAGTACATGTACTGGGACATAGGTCTGAGTAAAAGGCACAGACCCAGATCAGACTGCTCTTTAAGGAGCACTTGATTAAAGATAAAGTTTTGCATTGTCAGTTTGTTATTTGCAGGTTGCGGGAGAAATACCAGACATTGAATGGTGGGATGCTTACGTCATAAACATGGAGTCGTAAGTTCTGGTTATTGTTTAATCCCTTGAAAGAATTTTATTTTGCAGGGGCTGGGGAGGGGGCTGATAGGGGCGGCGGAGGGTGGTTGGGGTTGAGGTCAAATGATGTTTAAATGTCAGCAAATTTTTCACACCTTGCTAGCTATTTTTGATTGGTAATATAAATAGAAAGAGGTGAGGATTTGGGCAACTTTGGGTTTTTTTTTAATACTTTTTTCTGTGATCAAAATGTTAAGATGACACAGCAGGATTGCTATTCAGTTAGGTTTGTTACTTACAGTTTGCATTCTTGAAGGAATAAGCTCTTACAAAAAGGGGGTCTGCTCATAAAGGAAAGAATTTGCTCTGAGAGGAGCAAATTCTTTCATTTAAGAGCTGACCCTTATAGTGAAGGGAAGCAAAAAGAAAAAGCAAAATTGACTAGATTTTTGTATTTGAGAGTGTAAAGGTTGAGGAGACCATTCTTTTTGAAGAGTTGACTTATCATGGTGAAGGGAGGCAAAACTTAAAATGACAGAGTAACTGAGTTGTTACCCCTGAAAAAGCACCGGTTCACATAATTTCTTTCTCTTGACAGCTATGACACCTTGAGTGGAGATAACAGCTTAAGAGAGAGGTTAGAAGGAACAATAAGTAATCTTGTGGAACATCCCACTCAGATGCAGCCACCAGGTATGAACAGTCTTTTAGCATAAATATGGGTGTTAACCACTATTAACCAGCATGTTTTAACAGACACAAAACCATGTATTAACAAGGTGAGTCACATGCTGATAATGACTTGCTTTGTATTTTTCTTATGCAAGTTTCAGAGCAATACTCCATCAGTACAGAAGCAGGTATGTAATTATGGATAAAAGACCTGTAAGCAAGAATTATACAAATTCAAATATCGAAAAAAATTGAAGAGCAGGCAACATAGAAGTGAAAACTGTAGTGAGCATGATTTTGACTTGTGATCTGTTGCTTAAAGTTTGACAGAAATTCACATAGCTGACCATTGCCTGAAACAAGGATTTCGCTTGAAACGCATACGTGTGTAGGTAATGGCAATGAGACCAAAAAATAGTTCCTAAACATTTTCCTTATTTTTGAAGCATTGTGGCTGAATTTATGTATCAGTAGCAATCGAAATGGCTTTTCACTGCATTAACATTTGCAAAGTCTATCAGGGGCTGTTAAAAACCTCAGCCTTGGGCCTTAGTTTTCATTGCTTTCTTTGGGCTGGGCAAGTGTTAATGCATGAAAAACCATTTTTATGCCCCCAACTTCGGAGAAGTTGAGGGGGCATATTGGTTTGGGCCTGTCCGTGAGTCCGTCTGTCCGTCCGTCCGTCTGTCCGTCCGTAACGCTTTTTGGCAGGTGGGAAACTCAAGAACCGCTTATGCTAGGATCTTGAAATTTCATATGTGGCATGTACATGAAAAATGAGCAGACCCGTGTTTTTTCTTTTTTTCGCCGGTCATGTATTTACAGAGTTATGCCCCTTTTTCAACATAGTCTATGGAACCTTGTGAACAAAATATCTCAAGAACCCCAGATGCTAGGATCATGTAATTTTGCAGGAAGACATTGCCCAAGATGTAGATGACCTGATTAACTTTTGAAAAAAAATCGTGAATTTTTGACCGAGTTATGCCCCTTTTTTGACTTAGTGCATTGTAAGCCTATGGAACCATGTGAACAAAATATCTCAAGAATCCCTGATGCTAGGAGCATGATTTTTTGCAGAAAGATACTGCCTAAGGTGTAGGTGACCTGATTAACTTTTGAAAAAAAATTGTGAATTTATGATTGAGTTATGCCCCTTTTTCAACTTAATGCATTGTTAGCCTATGGAACCTTGTGAACAAAATATCTGGAGAACCCCTGATGCTAGGATCATGATTTTTTGCAGGAAGATATTGCCCAAGGTGTAGATTACCTGATTAACTTTCGAAAAAAAAATTGTGAATTTTTGACTGAGTTAAGCCCCTTTTTCGACGTAGTGCATTGAAGCCTATGGTACAAAGGTACAAGCATTATTGGATGAACCTTCTTTAGAGGCAAGCATATGATTGGGGGCATAGTGTTTCATAAACACATTTTCTAGTTAATCTTTATATTGTGCTGCATAAATATACTTTCTTCTTGTATTTTCTACATCTATGACAGTCGATGGTCTTGACAGCAGGACGATTAGTGATATCAAATTCAATTTCGTTTTTATCTTGACAGTGACTAGCAGAAGAAAAATATAGGTTTTACTTTTTTTCATCATCATTGTTAGCATGGGCAGCATTAACTTCTGTCAGGTGTTCTGGTTAAGCCCTGTTTTGTGACAGTGCATTGACATAGGGGACAGTCGGGTAACTTCGGACAGCGGGTAAATTCGGACACTGACATTGTTTCCTTTATATGTCAGTTTTTTGGAACTAAAACAAAAATTAACTGGCCAAACAGAGGAAATCCTGATGAGACGGCTCATTATGAGCAGTCTCACCTGGACTTTTACTGTATGCAATTGTTTGTCCGAATTTACCCGCCTTTCCAAAGCTACCTGACTCTCCCATAGCATTTCATGTAATTTTTGTGACAAACATCCATAAATCGGCTTCTGTGTTCAATAAATGGCATAACAAAACTTTTGATAACATTTGTTTTTGTTTTGTTCTGTTCATATACTATGTACATATACAGTCAACTCCCGATATCTCCAACATTGAAATCTCAAAATATCTTCTTATATCAAAGAATATATTTCCGATTTTTAGTTACATTTCAACTCCTGTTCTCAAACTACCGATATCTCAAAGTAAATTTTCTGGTACTAGAAAATTTACTTTGAGATATCTGTAGTTTGGGCTGAAATTTGACTTTGAGATATCGAGAGTTGACTGTATTTATTTATTTATGATTTCAGCTCTACCAACGAAAGAGCCAGTGGTACCTGTATATCTCACAGCAAAAGAAAGGAAGAAATTGCGACGGCAAAATCGTACAGAGGCACAGAAGGAAGATCAAGAAAAAGTCAGACTTGGGTTAAAGGCACCTCCAGAACCTAAAGGTAATTTCAGTGCTCCAGATAAAAAGGGGTAACAGGTGTATTCAGGGATAATTGTCAATATTTCTCCATAAAAACATATGTTGTGACCCCTCAGAACCGTCTCGCCAAGACGGTTCTAATGAGTGGTTGCAACATGAATTTTTAGTGCGTTACAGGCGAAATTGTCTCAGAATTTGAAAACTCCACTTTATCTAGAGCTCTGGTATTGAAAAATGAAAGAATGTGTGCAATGGAAGCCTGTTTACTGTTGGAAAGTAAGAATGCTAGCTTATCATGTAAATTTGTTGGAATGAGTAATTGAATTTGGGTTGAATGGCCCACCAACACCATGTCATACAGAGACAAGGACTGTAGTTGAAAGTATTATCCCAGTACATTTGTCATACAAAGATGGAGACTTTGGTAAGTCTTATCTGAAGGACCAGAGTAGGCAGAGACCAAGCCTGCAACCTATGGAAATATATAGGATAATAACACTAAGTTGTATAAGTACCTTCAGAAAGGATTTCTACTCTTAAAGGAAAGGATTGCCAGTTATGAAGAGATTTTTCAATTGTTAATGCAATGATAGAGGATGGGGAGATGTTGCTGAAAACCATATCAGGGATACAGACTAACTAATTTTCATAGGAGCAAGCTGGGCCCCTAAAAACTGAAAATTAGTCGCCCAGCCAGAAATTTAGGGGCCCACATTTAAAACATCAGAAACATGAGAATTTTTATCCCCCGACCGAAAGGTTCGGGGGATATAGCGATGAGCCTGGCGTCCGTCCGTCCGTCCGTCCGTCCGTCCGTCCGTCCGTCCGTAAACACTTTCTTGTCCGCTCTATATCTTGAATACCCTTTGGAATATTTTCATGATACTTCACAGTTATGTAGAACAGGTCATGACGATGTGTCGCGTACAAGAATGGTAACTCTTGCTATTGTACTTTTTGAATTATCTCCCCTTTGGTGAATTTTTGGCAAATTCGTGTCCGCTCTGTAACTTGAATACTCTTTGGAATATTTTCATGATACTTCACAGTTATGTAGAACAGGTCATGACGATGTGTCGCGAACAAGAATGACAACTCTTGCTTTCTTACTTTTTGAGTTATTTCCCCTTGATAGTTTTAGGTGTGATTCTTTGGCAGATTCGTGTCCGCTCTATAACTAGAATACCCTTTGGAATATTCTCATGATACTTCACAGATATGTAGAACAGGTCATGACGGTGTGTCGCGAAAAAGAATGACAACTCTTGCTTTCTTACTTTTTGAGTTATTTCCCCTTGATCATTTTAGGTATGATTTCGTGTCCGCTCTATAACTTGAATACCTTTTGGAATATTTTCATGATACTTCACAGATATGTAGAACAGGTCATGACGATGTGTCACAAACAAGAATGACAACTCCTGCTTTCTTACTTTTTGAGTTATTTCCCCTTGATGGTTTTAGGTCTGATTTCGTGTCCGCTCTATAACTTGAATACCTTTTAGAATGATTTCATGATACTTCACAGATATGTAGAACAGGTCATGATGATGTGTCGCGAATAAGAATGACAACTCTTGCTTTCTTACTTTTGGAGTTATTTCCCTTTGATGATTTTAGGTGTCCGTTCCATAGCTTGAATACCTTTTGAAATAGTTTCATGATACTTCACAGATATGCAGAACAGGTCATGACAATTTGTCTCATACATGAATGATAACTCTTGCTTTTAGACTCAGTGAATTATTTCCCTTTGGTAGTTGTTTGAGCTGCTGTTTGAGTCTCTGCTCCATAACTGTATAACCCTGGCCAGCTCCAGAATTTGAATAACCGTGTACCTTTTAGAATATTGATGATCATGCTGTGATATCTTATCAGTGTTCCTAGCTCTCTCTTACCCCTCCACATTCCCGTGACCCCTCCCGCACCCCCCCCCCCCCCAAAAAAAAATAATTTTTTTTTTCCAGATTTGGATTCTTTGTCCAAATTCACTTACTAGAGAGCTCAAAATTAGATTTGTAGGGCTTGTACTTTAGAAGTTATTCACACGTTTTGAAAATTGAATGTATCGTATGCTATACATTTGTGTATATGGTGGCTGTTTGATTAGCAGTCAAGCATACTGTTTTAGTCTGAGTGTTAGATAATCATGCATCTGTTAACAGTTAATGTCAATCAGAAGCGTAAAAGAATGACAATATATTACTAATATGTGTTTTGAAGTGCACCCTTTTTACCAAGGCCCATGGGGGTCTTCGGTCGGGGGATTTGCCATCTCCTCTGATGGCTATTTTTTTATTCAGAATCTGCGCGAGATTTGCACTGTTTCCGTAGGCTTTGTAGTAAATTTATCCTCCTTTCTTCTGGGTTTTGCTTTCTTTTAGCTAACGGGTGTGAAACACCAGCAATGTATCGCCATATTATGCGCGAAAAATTCACAAATGGTCAGGATTTTTGCTGTCAAACGGAGGAGGCAGCCATGTTGTTTTTCGATAGTGAATAAAATCCATCACACAAGTATGACGGAACACCGAATATTCAACGCAGATATCGGTGCGGCAGTTTGCAATGCCCTTTGAGGTGGCAGATTTTACTCCAAAACGAGGGGACACCAATCTAAGGCGAAAACAGGCCAGACACTCGCTGACAGCTGATGATCGCAAGCTGGGCGACTGTCATTTTAATTTTAGGGGCCCACCCGAATTTTTACTCGCAGTGGGCGAGTGGGCGACCGCTAGTCTGTATCCCTGCATATGAGAAATTCTATACATTCTGAAGTTACATTGATTTATTGTCGCACCTGCTTTAGCAAGGTGCAATATAGGAGTTCACTTTTCTGTCTGTCCGTCAGTCCTCCCGTTCGTCTGTCAGTCCATCAGTCCACAATTACCTCGACCCTGATGTTCGTGTCCATTATTCTCCATCTATGATACCTACACTCATTAAACCTGATTTAAAGTTTCTTCTTAGAATGGTCTTGAGGAACCTTGCACTTATTTTGACCTTTGAACTATTTTTCTTGCTCTCATGACTTTGTAAAACTTTAAACCAAAAATTATGTCGACCTTAGTGTTTAAGTCCATTTCTCTCCATCTATGATACCTGCAATCATCAAACCTGGAATAAAGGTTTTTCTTAGAATTGTCTAGAGGATTGTTGCCTTTATATTAACCTTTGAGATATATTTTATGCTCTGCTGATTGTCACCCGACGTAGGCGGAGGGGGACTATAGAAATGACCCTCGTCCGTCCGTGTGTCAGTCCGTCCGTCCATCCGTCCTTCCGTCCGTCCGTCCGTCCGAAATCTTCTCCCCGCAACTCCTCCTACGTCTTTCATCAGATTGATTTGAAATTTTACAGATTGTATTCTTATGATATGAAGATGTGCATGTGGTTTTTGATTTTTGTTTCGGCCATTTTTGATGGAGTTACGGCCCTTGCTGACTCAGACCTTGTCCCCGCAACTCCTGCCACATCTTTTATCAGATTGACTTGAAATTTTGCCGAATGTTTCATCATGATCTGAAGATGTGCATGTGATGTTGGAATTTCAATTGCCCTATATTTTACAAAGTAATGGCCCTTTGTCGTTTTTGGCATTTTCCGTCTGTCCGAAATCTTGTCCCCGCAACTCCTCCTTCATCTTTCATCGGATTGATTTGAAATTTTACAGATTGTATTCTTATGATATGAAGATGTGCATGTGGTTTTTGATTTTTGTTTCGGCCATTTTTGATGGAGTTACCGCCCTTGCTGACTCAGACCTTGTCCCCGCAACTCCTGCCACATCTTTTATCAGATTGACTTGAAATTGTGCAGCATGTTTCATCTAGATCTGAAGATGTGCATGTGATTTTGGGATTTCAATTGCCCTATATTTTACAAAGTTATGGCCCTTTGTCGTTTTTGGCAATTTTCCAACTTTTGAACCATTTGACCGAGAGAGCTGAAATTTAGTATGCTATTAGCATTTGGTAAATTGAGTATTCTGATTATTGTTAGGATATGCTAAATTTATTAGTGACAGAGTTATTCCCCTTTCATAGATAATAGACATTCACTTAAATTTAAAAGGATAACTCAAGAACTATTCATATTAATGGGCTGAATCTTCATAAATGCATTGTTCATTTTTCATCAGATTCATATTAGGAGGATTATGGCCCTTGTTATTTTGTTATTGGGTATATGGGCTTGATGTTTAGGCATTCTGTAAGGGCCTTAAGTTTCAGTAACCTGATTTTACACGCATACGCCCAGTCCTGAACTTAAGTATTTTATAACCTCATAGAGGCCCAGTAATTGGGTATATGTCTTTGCTTATGCTTCAATTATTATTTCCTTACCAGATTCTGTTGTACACATATTTTTTGGTTTTGGCCATACAGTTACTCTGAAACAGAATAAAGGGCTGCAGTTTGTGACACATTTCAAACGTCGGGTGACACTTGGCCGATGGCCTTTTATTTAGTAAAGTTCTACATCAAAAATTAAATCAACCCTAGCATACTGGTCCATTTCTCATAGTCTATGATACTTACAGTCATCAAACCTGGTATGAAGTATCTACTTAGGTTGATCTAGAGGATTGATGCACATATTTTGACCTTTCACCCATATTTCATGCTCTGCTGACTTCGTAAAATTTTACTTAAAAATGCATCTTTTCTAGTTTGTAAGTCCAATTTGCTCAAATTTCTACATAAATTCATCAGACCTAGGGTACACTTTCCTTTAACCAATGTATCTCCTTCTGAGAAAGCATAAGGCAGGTGGGACAAAGCATTCCACAGAATTCTTGTTTCATGCAAAGGTCTTTTTCCCTACATGAGATATTATTCTTACCGTTCAAGTAATTTTTAACCTTAATGTACTACTCTGGGATGTCATATATACAGTCAACTCTCGATGTCTCAAAGTCAAAGTTATCCCAAACAGCTTATATCTCAAAGTAAATTTTCTGGTTCCAGAAAATTTACTTTGAGATATCATGTGTTTGAGATAACAGGAGTTGAAATGGAAATAAGAATAGGGAATTTGTCCATATACATGTATATTCTTTGATATCAGAGAATACTTTGAGATATCAAGAGTTGACTGTAGTTATAAATTTCTAAATAAATGGGTAGTAATGTAAAAGGCTTGGTTATCCTTTCTTCTTCAGTCCGAATGGCGAACTTAATGAGAGTACTGGGTACAGAGGCTGTGCAAGATCCTACTAAAGTAGAAGCTCACGTCAGAGCACAGATGGCTAAAAGACAGAAGTAAGTTGTCCTTGACATTTCTGTCAGAGTTGTCATGGTAACTCTTTCTTTAGTCACACTCTGTCACGCTATGTAATCACGTGACCTAACTGTACAGTACAGTTACGCTATGTAATCACGTGACCTAACTGTACAGTAACTGTACTGTACAGTTTGGTCACATGATTACACAGCGTGTCCTTTGCATATGCGGCATAGCATAATGAAAAATGTTTTGACAAAGAACTGAAATTTAGTTGAACAACATACAGTTTTCTACCTCTATATCTCTGCAGTGAGGTTGTCCATTTATGAACGTTTACATTAATGTATCTGCATTGAGTTTACTTTCTTTTGCAGTGTTTTTCAAAAGTGTGAAGTCCTGTTAACTAACTGCTTTGATAGGTTTAAACAACTGTTTTCTCGCAACCAAGGTAAGTGAAGATATTTGAGCCTCAACATGACAAAACCAACTAAGTTGCATATGCTCCCATGGAAGACACCTTCACCATGGGCATCTGCCTGGTCTAATAAGAGTCTTTTTTGTGCACTCAAAGAGAAGCTAAGCATCTAAGCTCACTCAAGTGGACAGCAAAGACTTTGATCAGACTGGGCTGATGCCCAGGCTGATATGGGACTTTGCTGCTGCACATGCCACTTTGTTGGTTTTCTCATGTCACAGCTCATTTTGTATTTTTCTTACAGACAGCATGAAGAAGCCAATGCAGCCAGAAAATTAACTTCAGAACAGAAAAGAGACAAGAAAATAAAGAAAATCAAAGAAGATACCTCATTAGGTGTTCATGTAGCATTATACAGGTAATTTCTATACTTTACCATATTTCTTTTTAGAAGAGACAGGGCTTTCCTCTCCAAAACAATCCTACAGATCTAGATCAAATCAGATTTTTGGGATTGTCTTTTTCTTTCCCTTCCAAAACAATGCCAATAAATAGAACCATCTTATCTCTAAAACAGTCCCAGAACTACAGATCCCTTTTATAAGTTGGACCTCGATTTTTAGGATTGTCCTGGAAGGGAAAACCCATCCACACTCATCTAGATTAACTCAGACTTAATGAAAATGTTTGGAATATGTGCATAAAATATGAATAGAGATGAAATTAAATATGCTCAAAATGCAGCACTTTGAGAGTCAAAATGTTTTGTACAACTCTTAGCTGAACTGCGAGCATTGAAGACCCTGATTGGATTGCTCTGTTGGAGAAATCTGATTTTTGTCTCGCTTGCGAAGCAGAGGCGAGACATAGGTATTGCTTTTCCGGTGTCGGCGGGGCGGCGGCGTAAACTTTTGTCGAGTTTTTGCGTTTAGGTCATTTTCTCAGAAACTATAAGGCCTAGAGCCATGAAACTTAGTACATGCATACATCGTGAAGAGTGGATCTCAAAGCCATCATCATTATTGAGTCTTGACCTACATTTTACGGTTAACTGACTTTGCAAGTTTTTGTCGAGTTTTTGTGTTTAGGTCATTTTCGCAGAAACTATAAGGCCTAGAGCCATGAAACTTGGTACATGCTTACATCTGGAAGAGTAGATCTCAAAGCCATCATCATTATTGAGTCTTGACCTACATTTTACGGTTGACTGACTTTTCAAGTTTTTGTCGAGTTTTTGCGTTTAGGTCATTTTCTCAGAAACTATAAGGCCTAGAGCCATGAAACTTGGTTCATGGGTACATCTGGAAGAGTAAATCTCAAATTCATCATCAATATTGAGTCTTGACCTACATTTTACGGTTGACTGACTTTGCAAATTTTGGTCGCATTTAGGTCTGTTTCTCTGAAACTATAAGGGCTAGAGCTATGAAACTAGGGTCATGCATTCATCTAGAAGAGAAGAGCTCAAAACATCATCAATATTGAGTCTTGACCTACATTTAAGGGTTGACTGACTTTGCAATTTTTGTCAAGTTTTCACGTTTAGATCTGTTTCTCAGAAATTATTAGGGCTAGAGCCAAGAAACTTGGTTCATGCATACATCTTTGCTGATTGAGCTCTGGTTTTGTGACAAAGTGCTAGCAGGCGAGACACCGCATTCCGCGGAATTCTTGTGGTCTCTGCTGCTTTACTTCCCCAAATCTGTCCATTTCTTTGAAGTTTTACAATAACTAATGTGGGATCCTACTTCAGCATTTAGAAAAAAAATATTGATGCAGATTTTGGCTTGAGATAGAATTTAATGATAGAATATGTAAAATAAAAATTCTGATTACAGGGACAGACAGATCTGAGCAAATGGTGCAGCCCATGATCGAACTGCTCCAAAGTGTTCCATTTTTTAGGACAATTGTGGTAATTAAGTTAGAAGTCCCAATATTTATAAGAAATGCAGTGATTTATTTCATACAGAAAGTAATAACAATTGTAAATGTTAATGTATATATAAATGTTGTTTATTTATTCATCTATTTCATTTTTCTTGTTTCAGAATAAAAGACCTCAGTAACCCATCAATAAAGTTTAAGATAGACACCAATTCCAAACAGTTATTTATGACTGGTCTCGTTGTGTTGTTTAAAGACTGTAATATTGTTGTAGTAGAGGGAGGTAAGTTATGTCAGACTTCATTTAATTATCTCCTTTGACCAAAAAAATATGAGCTGCGACACGACAAAACCAACAATGTGGTTGTGCGCTCAGTGCAGACTCGGATCAGCCTGGGCATCCGCCCAGTCTGATCAGAGTCTTCGCTATCCGCATGGAGGTAGCTTAGATCCTTAGCTACCCTTAAAGCGCTTAGCGAAGAGTCTGATTGGACTGTGCTGATACCCAGGATGATCGGAGTCTGCGCTGGCCGCACAACCACATTGTTGGCTTTGTCGTGTCACGCCTCATAGATTGCCTCCCTGAAAAAAAGATAGATCAGAAAGGTGAAAGTTTTACAAAGGGAGGTAATTGATTGCCTGCTTTCAAAATTGTCTACTTTTCTTACGGATGGCTGTATTGATGACTTGCAATTTTACAGCCTTTTCATTAGAATTTCAGTCAAATCAGGATGATGTGAGGTTGATAATAAAAGGCTGTATGCACTTCAGCCCCATTTACAGTTGAAAAGATTCCTTGCTCCCGGAATCGAACTTGGGACCACTTTCTAACAGAAACCAGTCTAAAGAGAAGACTGGGGTAGTTATCTTCAGGCATGATTTTATATATGCAAATAGTATGTGGGGGGGAAGCATATATTGTTTGGTTTCTGCTAGTGTAGTATGTAAGTCCTTAATACACCTTTGAAAAGACAGACTGTAGTAATGATTTTAGTTTACAGTATTCTGATTGTAAGAGCCGGTGTTCTGGCAAAATGAAAAAAATGTAAGAGGGGAGGAGAAATCTATATACTGTTTGCATGCATATTCTTGTTTGCTTTTCTTTCGTAGAAGCTCTTCTCTTAAAGGAATGAATTTGCTCCCTGAAGGAGATGATACTTTCTTTTAAGAATTGTCTTCTTTTCTCCTTATCGAAGGAAGCAAACAGGAGGTCATAATACATATACAGTCAACTATCTATATCTCGAAGTTGAAGTTTATCTCAAACTACTGATATCTCAAAAGTAAATTTTCTGTACCAGAAAATTTACTTTGAGATATCAGTAGTTTGATACAACAGAAGTTGAAATGTTAATAAAAATAGGAAATGTGTCCAGACTACATTCCTCGATATAAGAAGGTACTTTGAGATATCAGTGTTTGAGATATTGAGAGTTGACTGTAATTGATTCCTATCGTAAAAATGGAGAAAGAACATGGAGGTACATGTATATCCATTTGCCGTAATGTAAGATTCTGAAATTTTTGTTACAGGGCCAAAACAGCAGAGAAAGTTTAAAAGATTAATTTTACACAGAATAAAATGGTCAGAAGACAAACAGAAGAGAAGCAAAAACACAGGTAACCAGTTAGTTATTATTTCTTTGTCATTTTTATCCCTGACCAAAAGTTCAGGGGATATAGCAATGAGCCTTGTGTCTGTCTGTCTGTCTGTTCATTTGTCTTTAAACATTTTCTTGATTGTATCATATGCTATACATTGACAAAGCCCCAGAAGGCATCCACTCATTAAGGCTTGCAAAATAGGTGGTTATTCAGGCAAGCAGCATTTTGCAGAGTTCCTGTATCAGTTTTGACTGTCATTCCTGACAGCTGTTATGTCAGTTTTGGCAATACTTTCAGCCTTTTATATCAATTCTTGCATTTCAGCTTGTTTCCCCTTTCTGAATGACATTTCAGCATTGTATATGATTTTTGAATGTTACCTGGTTAGTCATTTCTGATTGTCAATACAGCCTGTTTTGTCATTTCAGCCTATTATATCATTTCTAACTGTCATTTAAGCCTTTTATACCATTTCTGACTGTAATGCTAGCCTTCACAGATATAAATTACGGGCATGTTATTCATGAGTCCATGAAATCACAAATAAAACATTTCAGTTGAGAATGTCGTTATATTTGTTCTTAGTCTATGAAATAAAAAAAATATATATAAATAAATATTCAATTCAAATTGTGGTTGCATTTGTTTTTCAGCTGAAGATGGAGAGAGAGAAGAGGGAGAAAAATCTAACACATGTGCTCTTGTATGGGAGGTAAGTAAAGCTTTATACCACCCCTTTTCTAGCAATGATACATGTAGGAATCCATAGATAGGTGTATCTTTATATGAGCCTTGACATGACAAATCCAACAAAGTGGCATATGTTTCCAGCGAAGACTCAGATCAGCCTGGGCATCCAATCAGGGTCTTTACTGTATGCTTAAAAGGTAGCTACCTCCATGCAGTCAACAAAGACTGATCAGACTGGGCAGATGCCAGGCTGATCTGAGTCTGCGCTGGGCGCATATGTTACTTTGTTGGTTTGTCATGTCGTGGCTCATATGTGAATAGTGCTGCATGTCAATAAAACTCAAAATAGAAAAAAAAAAGCAAATTGAGCCGCGACATGACAAAACCAACAATGTGGTTGTGCGCCCAGCGCAGACTCAGATCAGCCTGGGCATCCGCCCAGTCTGATCAGAGTCTTCGCTGTCCGCATGGAGGTAGCCTAGACCCTAAGCTACCTTTTGAGCTCTTAACTAAGAGTCAGACTGGGCATCCGCCCAGTCTTATCAGAGTCTTCACTGTCTGCATGGAAGTAGCCTAGACCCTGAGCTACCCTTTGAGCTCTTAACTAAGAGTCTGAGTAAACTGGGCAGATGCCCATTTTGATCTGAGTCTGCACTGGGCGCACGACCACATTGTTGGTTTTGTCGTGTCGCGTCTCAATTGAGCATTTAATGCTCATTAGTTGCCTTGCATTACTTTGAAGCTGAATCTACCAGTGCCTGGTTTGAATCCTGTTATCCATGAGATCCATACACTTTGGTCCATTAGAGTCAGCATTAGTCCGTCATCCTATTGTCATCTAAATGAGACTGAAATACTGTTGAAAGGGGCCCTAAACTCAAGTTCCGTAGTTCAGCCTGTTGTAAAATTGGAAAGTTTCACATATTATGTCACTATGAATTTTAGCCAACATTTATGAAGTTTGAATTTTCTATTCTCAAATGAATCTTTGCCTTAGGAGACACAAAAATTGCTGCTTAAGACAGCTTGACCATTAATACAGGTTCATTTGCATTCTGTTACAGTTTAATAGGCCCTGAAAAAATGGTTGCTAAAGACAAGTGACTCCTTTATAGAGGTAACAGGACTTTTCTTAACACAGATGCAAAGGATACACATATAAGCCATAGCTAATGTGTATCATTTGAATCTGTGTAAAATCAAGTCCAGTTATCTCTAGAAAGGAGTCACTTGTCTTGAATGACCATTTAAAACAGAACCTTAAGACTAAAGGATACACTCTAAGTGGAACAGCTGTGCCATTGTCATGTAAGAATTTGCTCCACATGCAGCAAATTCTTTCTTTTCAGAGATGATCTTTTCTGGAAGGGTTTGATGATTAAGGGAAGCAAACAGGAAGTCACAAAAGTTGTTCTTCTTTGAGAAAATGCAGGAAATTCATGGAGATTTACTCATACATCTAAAAGCAAAGCCTTTGTTTTTAGCTCACCTGAGCCTTTAGGCTCATAGGTGAGCTTATAGTATAGCCAGGCATCCGTCGTCTGTCCGTCCGTCCGTCTGTCCGTCGTCCGTCAACATTTTCAAACATCTTCTCCTCTGAAACCACTGGGCCGATTGAAGCCAAATTTCATATGGAGCCTACCTAGGTCGGGGGAACGAAAGTTTGTTCGGGGTATCTGGGTCACATGACCAAGATGGCCGCCACGCCCATATATGGTAAAAACCCTTCAAAAATCTTCTTCTCCAAAACGAAAAGGCCTATGACCTTGAAACTTGGTATGTAGCATCGGGCATGCGGGCCCATCATAGTTTGTACAAATCATGACCTTGCGTTGACCTTGACCTAATTTACGGCATGGTCAACTTTGGTATGTTTGGCTTTTATATGGGAAAACGCTTAAACAGTGGATTTCTCAGAAACTATTTAAGTCTAAGGTACAATACTTGGTATACATGGTCGACTAAATGACCAGATGAAGATATTATGTCACTAAAGGTCAAGATCATTCCGTCAGACCATCCGTCGTCAAGTTTTTCAAACATCTTCTCCTCTGAAACCACTGGGCCGATTGAAACCAAATTTCATATGGAGTCTCAGTGGGATGGGGGAACGAAAGTTTTTACCCGGGGTCTGGGTCACATGACCAAGATGGCCGCCATGCCCATATATGGTAAAAACCCTTCAAAAATCTTCTTCTCCAGAACCAAAAGGCCTATGACCTTGAAACTTGGTATGTAGCATCGGGCATGCCGGCCCATCATAGTTTATACAAATCATGACCTTGCGTTGACCTTGACCTAATTTACGGCATGGTCAACTTTGGTACGTTAGGCTTTTATATGGGAAAACGCTTAAACAGTGGATTTCTCAGAAACTATTTAAGTCTAAGGTACAATACTTGGTATACATGGTCGACTAAATGACCAGATGAAGATATTATGTCACTAAAGGTCAAGGTCATTCAGTCAAATCATCCGTCGTCAAGATTTTTAAACTTCTTCTCCTCTGAAACCACTGGGTCGATTGAAGCCAAATTTCATATAGAGTCTCAGTGGGATGGGGGAACGAAAGTTTATACCTGGGGTCTGGGTCACATGACCAAGATGGCCGCCATGCCCATATATGGTAAAAACCCTTCAAAAATCTTCTTCTCCAGAACCAAAAGGCATATGACCTTGAAACTTGGTATGTAGCATTGGGCATGTGGGCCCATCATAGTTTGTACAAATTATGACCTTGCATTGACCTTGACCTAATTTACGGCATGGTCAACTTTGGTACGTTAGGCTTTTATATGGAAAAACAATTAAACAGTGGATTTCTCAGAATCTATTTAAGTCTAAGGTACAATATGTTGTATACATGGTCGACCAAATGACCAGATGAAGATATTATGTCACTAAAGGTCAAGGTCATTCCGTCAAATCATCCGTCGTCAAGATTTTTAAACTTCTTCTCCTCTGAAACCACTGGGCCGATTGAAGCCAAATTTGAAATGGAGTCTACCTAGGTCGGGGGAACGAAAGTTTTTTACCCGGGGTCTGGGTCACATGACCAAGATGGCCGCCATGCCCATATATGGTAAAACCCTAAAAAAATCTTCTTCTCCAGAACGAAAAGGCCTATGACCTTGAAACTTGGTATGTAGCATCGGGCATGCGGGCCCATCATAGTTTATACAAATCATGACCTTGCATTGACCTTGACCTAATTTACGGCATGGTCAACTTTATAGCGTTTGGCTTTTATATGGGAAAACGCTTAAACAGTGGATTTCTCAGAATCTATTTAAGTCTAAGGTACAATATGTTGTATACATGCTCGACCAAATGACCAGATGAACATATTATGTCACTAAAGGTCAAGGTCATTCCGTCGGACCATCCGTCGTCAAGTTTTTCAAACATCTTCTCCTCTGAAACCACTGGGCCGATTGAAGCCAAATTTCATATGGAGTCTCAGTGGGATGGGGGAACGAAATATTGAACCCAGGGTCTGGGTCACATGACCGAGATGGCCGCCATGCCCATATATGGTAAAAACCCTTCAAAACTCTTCTTCTCCAGAACCAAAAGGCCTATGACCTTGAAACTTGGTATGTAGCATTGGGCAGGCCGGCTTATCCTAGTTTATACAAATCATGACCTTGCATTGACCTTGACCTAATTTAAGGCATGGTCAACTTTATAACGTTTGGCTTTTATATGGGAAAACGCTTAAACAGTGGATTTCTCAGAATCTATTTAAGTCTAAGGTACAATATGTTGTATACATGGTCGACCAAATGACCAGATGAACATATTATGTCACTAAAGGTCAAGGTCATTCCGTCGGACCATCCGTCGTCAAGTTTTTCAAACATCTTCTCCTCTGAAACCACTGGGCCGATTGAAGCCAAATTTCATATGGAGTCTCAGTGGGATGGGGGAACGAAATATTGAACCCAGGGTCTGGGTCACATGACCGAGATGGCCGCCATGCCCATATATGGTAAAAACCCTTCAAAACTCTTCTTCTCCAGAACCAAAAGGCCTATGACCTTGAAACTTGGTATGTAGCATTGGGCAGGCCGGCTTATCCTAGTTTATACAAATCATGACCTTGCATTGACCTTGACCTAATTTAAGGCATGGTCAACTTTATAACGTTTGGCTTTTATATGGGAAAACGCTTAAACAGTGGATTTCTCAGAATCTATTTAAGTCTAAGGTACAATATGTTGTATACATGGTCGACCAAATGACCAGATGAACATATTATGTCACTAAAGGTCAAGGTCATTCCGTCGGACCATCTGTCGTCAAGTTTTTCAAACATCTTCTCCTCTGAAACCACTGGGCCGATTGAAGCCAAATTTCATATGGAGTCTCAGTGGGATGGGGGAACGAAATATTGAACCCAGGGTCTGGGTCACATGACCGAGATGGCCGCCATGCCCATATGTGGTAAAAACCCTTCAAAACTCTTCTTCTCCAGAACCAAAAGGCCTATGACCTTGAAACTTGGTATGTAGCATTGGGCAGGCCGGCTTATCCTAGTTTATACAAATCATGACCTTGCGTTGACCTTGATCTAATTTACGGCATGGTCAACTTTGGTACATTAGGCTTTTCTATGGAAAAACAATTAAACAGTGGATTTCTCAGAATCTATTTAAGTCTAAGGTACAATATGTTGTATACATGGTCGACCAAATGACCAGATGAAGATATCATGTCAATAAAGGTCAAGGTCATTCCGTCAGACCATCTGTCGTCAAGATTTTCAAACATCTTCTCATCTGAAACCACTGGGGAGATTGAAGCCAAATTTCATATGGAGTCTCAGTGGGATGGGGGAACGAAAGTTTATACCCGGGATCTGGGTCACATGACCAAGATGAAGATATCATGTCTATAAAGGTCAAGGTCATTCCGTCAGACCATCCGTCGTCAAGATTTTCAAACATCTCCTCCTCTGAAACCACTGGGCCGATTGAAGCCAAATGTCATATGGAGTCTCAGTGGGATGGGGGAACGAAAGTTTATACCCGGGATCTGGGTCACATGACCAAGATGGCCGCCATGCCCATATATGGTAAAAAACTTTCAAAAATCGTCTTCTCCAGAACCAAAAGGCCTATGACCTTGCAACTTGGTATGTAGCTTTGGGCATGTGGGCCCATCATAGTTTATACAAATGATAACCTTGCTTTGACCTTGACCTTATTTACAACATGGTCCCTTTTGGTATGTTAGGCTTTTATATGGGAAAACACTTATACAGTGGATTTCTCAGGAACTATTTAAGTCTAAGGTACAATATGTGCTATATATGGTCAACTAAATGACCTGATTAAGATGTTATGTCACTGAAGGTCAAGGTCATTTTGTCGGTCTGTCCGTCATCAAGATTTTCAAACATCTCCTCTGAAACCACTGGGGAGATTGAAGCCAAATTTCATATGGTGTGTCAGTGGGATAGGGGAACTAAAGTTTATACCCGGGGTATCTGGGTCACATGACCAAGAAGGCCGCCATGCCCGTATATGGTAAAAACCCTTCAAAAATCTTCTTCTCCAGAACCAAAAAGCCTATGACCTTGAAACTTGGTATGTAGCATCGGGCATGCGGGCCCATCATAGTTTGTACAAATCATGACCTTGCGTTGACCTTGACCTAATTTACGACATGGTCAACTTTGGTACATTAGGCGTTTATATGGGAAAACGCTTATACAGTGGATTTCTCAGAAACTATTTAAGTCTAAGGTACAATACGTGGTATATATGGTCAACTAAATGACCAGATGAAGATATTATGTCACTGAAGGTCAAGGTCATTTTGTCGGTCTGTCAGTCATCATGATTTTCAAAACATCTTCTCCTCTGAAACCACTGGTCTGATTGAAGCTAAATTTCATATGGAGCCTAAAGTGTGATCGGCAAATAAAAGTTTGTTCTTGGGGTCTTGTCCAAGATGGCCGCCTTGCCCGTATATGGTAAAAACCCTTCAAAATCTTCTTCTCCAGAACCAAAAGGCGTATGACCTTGCAACTTGGTATGTAGCTTTGGGCACTCAAGCCCATCATAGTTTATACAAATGATCGTGCGTTGACCTTGACCTAATTTATGACACTGTCAACTTTGGTACATTATGTAGGCTTTTATATGGGAAAATGCTTAAACAGTGGATTTTTCAGAAACTATTTAAGTCTAAGGTGCAATATTTGGTGTATATGGTTGATTAAATGACCAGATGAAGATATGGTAAAGGTTATTCTTTGACTTTTGTACAAGGTCATTGAGATTCTGTCTCCCGTCAACATTTTCAAACATCTTCTCAGAGGCCACTAGGGTCAATTGAAGCCATATTTCATATGGAGCTTCACCGGCTTAAAGGAACCATAGTTTGTTCAGATGGTCTTGGTCACTTGACCAAGATGGCCACCATGCCCATATATGGTAAAAACTCTTCAAACGTCTTTTTCTCGAGAACCGAAAGGCCTATAACCTTGGAACTTGGTACCGGTATGTATATATCATAGTTTATACAAATGATTATTGTATTTCATATGGAGCTTTAATACTGGGTCAAAGGAATCAAAGTTTGTTCAGATGGTCATGGTCACATGAACATGGTGGCCGCCACGCCCATATATGATAAAAACCCTTCAGAAATCTTTGTCCAGAACCAAAGGCCCAGTGACCTTGTGGCTTGGTATATAGAATTGGGACTCAACATTAATCCCCAAGGTAGAGGGTTATCTGCCCCTGCCCTGGTGCTATAAACATGTATAAAAGCATTAAAATATATACCAGAACCAAGTGGCAGGTGAGCTACAGGACCATTGGTCCTCTGTTTTTTTTTTAACTTCTCATTGATGCAGATTTCTGCCCTTATCATATGACATCGCTTTTATTAGCTAACCTGTCAAGGGGAGCTTATAGTATAGCCTTGGTCCTTTGGCATCGGCTGTGGCTGCATCCACACTTTTAAACATCTTCTACTCAGAATGGGGGAACAAAAGCTTATACATTTGGGCCAGGTCACATGACCAGGATGGCCACAATTCCCATACATGTATATGGTAAAAACCTTAAGTCTTCTTCTCCAGAACCACTGGGCCGATTGCCGTGAAAGTTGTTATGTAGCATTTTGGACTCTAGTACTACAAAATTTATATAGGGACCCTGGGTTGACATTGACCTATTTTATGGCAAGGCCAAATTTGGTCCCTTGTGCTTTTGAATGGGAAAAGCTGAAAAAATGCATTTTTCTGTTACTATTATGCTCTGTGATACGGAAATGCAGTCAACTTCAGCCCCTATGAATACTAGAGGTCAAGGTTATTTAGTGACCTTGGCCAAAGGTCATTTGTCTGTTGTGTGTCAGCATTGTCAAAGAACGTCTCCTCTGAAACTACTGAGCCAATTTCCATTTTTCACATGCAGCCTTCAGGCAAAGCAGGAAAGAAAGTTTATATATTTGGTCCAGGTCACATTGCTTAGATGGCCACCATGCCCATATATGGCAAAAAGCTTAAAAAATCTTCTGCAGAACCACTAAGCCGATTGCCTTGAAACTTGATATGTAGCATCTGGGGCTCTAGTACTACAAAGTTTATATAAATTATGACGTTGGGTTGACCTTGACCTTTTTTACGGCAAGGTCAAATTTGGTCTCTTAGGCTTTTGAATGGGAAAAGCTGAAAAAGTGCATTTTTTTGTTGCTATAATGCATTGCGAAATGGAAATGCATTCAACTTCAACCCCTAAGAATTCAAGAGGTCAAGGTCATTTAGTGGCCTTGGCCAAAGGTCACTTGTCCATTGTGTGTCAACATGTTCAAAGGACTTCTCCACTGAAACTACTGGTCCAGGGCCAATTTCAGTTAAATTTCATATGCAGCCTTCAGGCAGAGGGGGGAAGAAAGTTTATAAATTTTGTCCAGGTCACATGACCAAGATGGCAACCATGCCCATATATGATCAATCTTAAAAAATCTTCTTACCTAGATCTACAGGGCCTATTGATTTGAGACTTGGTATATAGCATCTGGGACTCTACTTCTACAAAATGTATAAAATGATGACCTTGGATTGACCTTGATCTATTTTACGGTAAGGTAAAAAAATTTCTGTCAGGCTTTTGAATGGGAAAAGCTGAAAAAGTGCATTTTTCCATTGCTATGAGACTCTATGATATGTAAATGCTGTTGACAAGCATAGAATCTGAGATGCATTTGACATTAGACCAAATTGTACAATTTGCCTTAGAGTAACTTACCCTAGAGTACTGAGGCTGAATTGACTCAGGTGAGCTACAGGACCAATGGTCCTCTTGTTCAGTTGATAACGTCATGTCAAAAGAATGACCACACATGTAAATAACATTTTGGCGAATACGTATAATGTCATTGACAGTGACGGTGTCAACCATGTTTATTATTATTTAAATAATGATCAAGGTAAACAGAACTTTACACTTGTGGTCATATTGTATGAAATTTATGAAACACGCCAAAGGCTTAGGCTTGTTTCATAAATGTCATATGAAATGACCACGAGTGTAAGACCCTCTACATATGGTGCTTTAGATAATCATGGGTACTTATATATATTATATATATATTATACCGGTATATATATTTTCAGGGAACAACAATGTCAAGGGCATTTGGAGAAATGAAGTTTAAGGTCTGTCCTACAGAGGCCTTTGCTAGAGAACAGTTTAGAAAACATAATGTTGAACAGTATTGGGACTTAGCTTTCAGTGGTGCTGTGCTGGAAACCGCTGCTGATGACTGACCTTGAGTTGACCTTGACCTGGACCTTCAGCAGCTTGTGATGTAATCATATGCTAAGAATGTGGAATGATGCTAGCACTTCGCTATTGATGATGCTGTGTGAGAAGGCTGGAATCTTAACAGTAACCTTCACCTTCAGATGTGTATAGCATTTGAAAAGTGCAGAAACGTGTTAAATGGTCCTGCATAAGAAGCACAGCTGGTCATAATTACCTTATCAGTCAGGCAACCAGTGACTTCAGCCTTCAGCTAGTGACTAACTTCCATCACCTTTATAATTTTTCTCAGCTTGGCCACATCTGTTTAAAAATAGATATTGCTATAAAGTTGAGAGAACTAAAGAGTTTTCTTATAGTCAATATTGCATTAATAAAACTCAGCCAAGGAACAGCCGCTGGCAGTCTTTGACCTTGACATTGATTTTATACTCTATGTCTATGATATTTGGCTTGACTAGTGATGGTCTGATCATTGCTCTTGGAAAGGTTAGGAAAAAGGTGTTGTTAAATTCTCCAGTTTCAGTTACTGTGTCAGAAACAGGTAGTTTCTTAGTCTGAACATGACTCAGATTGGCTGTAACATTAAACGTATGTACATTTGTGAATATATCTGTATGCTTCCAACTTAACAACAGGTGACCTTTTAAAGCAAGAATTGTGCTATATCAGAGGATTCATGCCTGAAATTATATTTTCAAAGTCAGCATAGTACAAAGTTTATTAGAAAATGGAATGTGTGTGTTGGGGGGAGGGGGGGCAGGATGGAATGGAATGAGCGAGTGAACTCGGGTTTAACATCCCACCAACAGCTAGGTTTATATGGAGACGGGACCTTGGTTTAAAGTCTCATCCAAAAAACCAGTGAAGCAGTGGATAGATCTTGTGACTGATAACACGTTAATAAGTTTTGATTTTTATCATGGCAGTGCAACACTGCAATTGCACAAATTGTATAATGGGCATGTTCAAAAAAAATGTGACCAAAGTGTGACATTGGAGGTCAAAAATAAACACTCTGCCATAGGTTTAATTTTTATTCCAGACTTATCTACAGTGCTTACAGTTTACAAAACTGTATAAATTTTAATAATAGCATTACTAATAAAACATTTATGACAGTTTTTGTGAAGAGATTTACCCCAAAAATCTGTTAAAATGATCAAATTTTATGAAAGCTTTGGAAGCTAAAATCATGATCATATCACTCTAAGTTTCTATTATTTGATGCAGGGCACTTCCAAATTATGTAAGTAAATGCTGTTTTCTATCAGAAACCCCTGAATGAAATAAAAACTTAAATTTTAACTTCATTTTGATTCACTTTTTCAGAAGTAGAGTTTAAAAAACTTCCATATCTTCTCTTTACCTGGCTGTGCCTCAGTAAAACGTGCATTGGGATGATGGCATATGAGTAGGGAACTAATCTAGAGAATGATTGTTGACATAAAAACATACTGGTAGTGGTGATGCTATGTCAAAAATGTGCTAAAAGTTTCAAGGAATGTGTTACACTCCTGAGTATTATTTTCAAACTGCTGGAATTAGCACCACAAGAACTTAAATCATTGATTAAGTGTTCTTTGCAATAAAATAACAATGACTGCATGTTGTAAACATCAGTTTTTCCAAATTTATTGGCCTCTTTAACAAGAAAACTTGGTCTCTTGCTCAGGAGTGTAACACTTTTCAGCCATTTGTTGGTACTGTAAAAAAAGTTGAATATTCTGCCTTTAGATTTCATTATGATGTTGTCTTCACTATAAATGCAACTTGCACTCATTGCTATAGCAAAAACCAAAATCATAACTTTCAACTCAATGCTTGGGTGTGCCACAATATATTTGCTAATCGGCTGTCTAAATGCACACAAATCAAACAAATACTGAATTAAATTAATTTCTTCTTCACTCTTTCTTTTGGAAATTGAACAGTTTTCTTTACCTGAATATCATTACCTGTTTACAAAAGACATTACAGAAATATAGTTCCACACAAGTTTCAGAAGCTGATGGTCATATTATAAATCAGTAAAAAATGTCCCTTTCTAAAATATCATTAACCTCAAAATTTCATCAAAACAGATGGCACTGCATCAAAAAAACATTTTCAGATGTTGGAAACATTATATTTAGCATGAAATAATCCAAATATGTTGATGTAGGGGAAGAAAAAGTGTCCAAAATGGCATTAAACTGAAAATGCTCAGGAGTGTAACACCTTGCACAATACACATCATAGCAAAACCCAAATTATATCACATAATATCATTATCTTGGTCACTTTTATCCCATTATTTTTCATAAAACACTTGATAGCTATGTAAGAATATTATTTGGAATGCCTCATAGTGATAGATACGAAGAAAATGGAATCTCAAAATCTTCAACTTTCAGTCGATTTCATGGCAGTACAACTTTATTTACATTTAGAAGTTAAATTTATGTTCCAAAATTGTTTGATGGTGACTTGGTCTTCATGTATCTGCCTAATAAATGAAACTAACACTACTTGTGTGAAAGAAATAAGCTATTTTTGTCTTTTTTCAAAAAAGTGTTACACTCCTGAGTGGCTTTAATGGTGCGTATGAAGAAAACAAGAGCCAAGATGAAGACTTCCTGTGTACCAATTATCATCATGGGTCAAAGACTTTTCATACATGGCATGAAAGTTGACTAAATCTACCCCTGGAAAAAATTATGGGGTTTCAAATCACAAATGTTACACTCCTGAGTTCAAGGGGTACTTGAGAAGAAGTGGTTTACATTCTGAGATGGATGCTGGTACAGCAACTGAAAAATTTGCAATAAAATATACCATCTTTATTCAATGTTTCAGACCATATCATAGAGATTAGAAGCATCAAATATAAAAATGACATCCATTTACATGAGAACCTCTTCTTTTTTGGTGCATCAGAAATTCAGCATAGTGCTGCTGCGTTTAGCCTTTCTTATTCCATGAGTGATGATGAAAGGAGATAAATCTTACATTTTCATGCAGCCCAAAGGACTGGAAAGTCAAACAGATGGCTAATAGGTATGGTAACCGGCAGAGTTTTGTAAAAATGCAGGCAGAAAATTCAGTAATCAAAAAAATGTCACACAAAAAGCGTTACACTCCTGAGATTTTTGGCTATATTTTTTACCGTAACTTTTTCATTACTCAAACTATTTCAATGAATTTTGGCAAGTATCTTCAAGGCTACATGATACATCTTCAGCAACAAAAATAATGTACTATTAAAGCTCTTGTTTCCTTTAAAATGCTCTGAAATGCTTCGGTCACATTTTTTTTGAACATGCCCTAATGCAGTTCATTTTGTCTCTCTCTCAGGGCCTAATTGTCTAGACCGTGATTTTTTTAATGATGTCAGCATGTGCTGAAAGAGTTAATCCTATTAACCTATTAATGCCCAGTGGACTCTTCTATCTATATATATTGGTCCATTTGTCATGTGTAAGGGGTATCAGGTTAAGTTTATTTTAAGAATTTTTGTTTCATATTGAGGAGAAATATCCATTTGTCTTAAGCAAAACGTGTAGGTGTAGACCCTGATCAGGTACTGCGTTTTGCATCGTCTGATCTGGGTCTGTTCTGTTGGGCTATGTCCCCCTAGGCATCAATGGGTTAAACACCACAGGGGCGTTGCATTTTACGAAAAGGGTGTGTTATACAAGGCCTAAAGTGTATTCAATTAGCAACTGCCAAATACCTGTAATAAACAGTATTAAGGTACAGGTTTACTTGCAGGTAAAGCAACACTACTATTTTGCCTCTCTTTTCAGTAGGGGTCAACTCTTAAAGGAAGGAATTTGCTCCACTAGGAGCAAATTCTTTCCTATAAGAGTAGACCTCATTTCAAACAGGTACCTCATCCAAAGAAGCAAACAGGAATTCATACATGTTAATATAACATTATTTTTGGAAAAGAAGCAGGGGGCGTTTATTAGAGCAGGGGCATTTATTAGGATAAATACGGTATGATTTCAAAATTTGTTGTCTGTCTATGAATTATGATGATGTATGAAATAAAGAGAAAACTGTGTTAGTGGCTTTTTATATGAAGATTATCAGGCTGGACCAGAAACAACATAAGAATAGCGAGGCTTGCTGAGTATCCTCTAAAAGATTTTAGTGCTTTTAAAATCGTCAACCAATGAAATTGAAATGCACTTTTGTCTAAACTTGCTGATGTTGAGATATACGTGATGATGTGGTTTGGTGACTCCATTATATACGGACCAATGCACATGTCACATTGTAAGATGGGCAAAAAATCTAATTTGCAGCTGTATAAAATGCCAAAATGTGCTTGGTATAATATACAGAGCAGATGCAGTCAAATCTGTTATGTTCTCACCTCTATTAAGGGACCACATGTCTTAAGCAACCACCTTTTCTGGATCTTTTAAACCAAAATACAGTGCAAATAAACCTGTATTAAGGGGCCACCTGTTTTTTGTTTTTGTCCGTCCCCTGGGTGATGCCTTAAAACAGGCTTGACTGTATTTTCTGAACTATGTGATATATATGGACCTCAGTTCATTTCCTTGCGCTCAGTATTTAGGTTGGTATCAAATTCAGTGTAGCTGAGTAGCCATTTGCCTTCAGAGATTACTTCTGAAGGCTTTGCTTGATAGCATTGGTGCAGGTGTAGTTGAACTTACATTATATCACAATATGTTACCATACCCCTGTTAACTGGTGAAATTTTGCAGCAGATGCATAACAAATGAAATTTTTGAACCACACTATGAGGAAATTTACTTACAGTAAAATATATATGAGCCGAGACCAGAGAACCAACAAAGTGGCATGTGTGCCCAGCAAAGACTCAGATCAGCCTGGGCATCAGCCCAGTTTGTTCAGTGTCTCTGCTGTCTGCATGGAAGTAACTTAGGCCCTTAGCTACCCTTCAAGGGCACAGCAAAGATTCTGATCAGCCTGGGAGGATACCCAGGCTGATCTGAGTCTTGGCATGGCGCACATGCAACTTTGTTGGTTTTGTCGTGTTGCGGCTCATATTATGTAACCTGTTCTCAGACTTTTATCCACACAGAGTCATCTGCTAAGCCCTTATTAAAGGGTAGCTTAGGGTCTAAGCTACCTTTGTGCAAACAGCGAAGACTCAGATGAGACTTGGCAGATGCCCAGGCTGATCTTAGTCTGGGCTGGGCACACAACCACTTTGTTGGTTTTCACGTGTCGCGGCTCATTTATAGATTTCTTAGGACAGACAAAATGTTGATGGGAAAAGGACGACCTCTGATCAGACTAGGCAGATGTGCAGGGCTGGTTCAAAATGACAGTACCCCTTTTCAAGGG
Source organism: Ctena decussata (assembly GCA_963989385.1). Lineage (NCBI taxonomy): Eukaryota > Metazoa > Mollusca > Bivalvia > Lucinida > Lucinidae > Ctena > Ctena decussata. The sequence goes on from OZ022515.1 coordinate 39,096,029, forward strand.
GACTGTCATTTCATTAGTCTTCAATCTATGCCCAAGACATTAATGTTGTATCAATCCAGTCACAAATATACATACAAAAGCAGTAGACCCCAGTTTCTATGAAAAGTAAGAGAAGGTGTGCTTATTGTATTTGATAGAGCTAAGGGTTTGCTGCTTTAGTGGTGCAGTTATGTTGTCAATAAAACAGTATCATGTGCTCTGCAAATCTAGTTTTCATCATATATTATCAAGACATGAATTAAATGAGGGACTTTTGACGTATTAGTCCCTGAAAAGAGGTACTGTCAGGTGCACAGTTAGCATTTCTTTTTAGCTCACCTGAGCCAGCGGCTCCAGGGAAGCTTATAGGATGGTAAGGCTCCGTTGTCCGTCCGTCGTCCGTCCACAGTTTCAAACGACTTCTCCTCTGAAACCGCTGGGCCAATTGTAACCAAATTTCATATGTGGCCTCCAGAGGAAGGGGGAACGAAAAATTGTTCAAATGGTCTAGGTCACATGACCAACATGGTCACCATGCCCAAATATGGTAAAAACCTTTAAAAATCTTCTTCTCCAGAACCAATAGGCCAATGGCCTTGAAACTTAGTATGTAGCATCGGGTACGCAAGTACTACCAAGATTGTTCAAATTATGACCTTGGGCTGACCTTGACCTTTTTTACAGTAAGGTCAAATTTGCTTCAATGGCAAAATGCTAGAACTTAAGATATCTTGGAAACTGTTGAATATTTTGGGCTAAAAATTGGTATCTACAGTCATCTTAATGAGTACATGAAGATTTATGAGTATAAGAGGTCAAGGTCATTCTTTGACCTTTGACCCAGGACTCTGATATTTTGACAATTTCAAACAATCTCCTCAAAAGCCACTGGACCATTTGTAACCAAATTTCATATAGAGCCTCCAGGGGTTGAGGGAAAGAAAATTTATTCATACCGTCCATGTCACATGACCAACATGGCCGCCACGCTTATATATGGTAAAAACCTTTAAAAATCTTCTTCTCCAGAACCAATGGACCGATGGCCTTGAAACTTGGCATGTAGCATTGAGTACTTGAGTACTACCAAGACTGTTGAAATTATGACCTTGGGTTGACCTTGACCTTTTTTATGGCAAGGTCAAATAAAGGAAAATGCTAGAAAATAAGATTTCTTGGAAAGCTTTGAAGATTAAGGCCTAAAAATTGGTATACACAGTCATCTTATTGAGTACATGAAGATTTGTGAGTACAAGAGGTCAAGGTCATTCTTTGACCTTTGACCCAGAACTCTCGAATTTTTACAATTTCAAACAATCTCCTCAAAAACCACTGGACCATTTGTAACCAAATTTCATATAGAGCTTTCAGGTGTTGAAGGAATGAAATTTTGTTCAAACGGCCCAGGTCACATGACCAACATGGCCGCCACGCCAATATATATTAAAAACCTTTAAAAATCTTCTTCTCCAGAACCAATTGACCGATGGCCTTGAAACTTGGTATGTAGCATTGAGTACTCCAGTACTATCAAGATTGTTCAAAATGATGACCTTGGGTTGATCTTGAATATTTTACTGCAAGGTCAAATATGGGAAAATGCTAGACCATAAGATTTCATGGAAAGTTTTGAAGATTTAGGCCTAAAAATTGGTATACACAGTTATCTTTATGAGTACAAGAGGTCATGGTCATTCTTTGACTTTTGACCCAAGACTCGTAGTTTGACAATTTCAGACATAAGAAAAAGCCACTTTGCCAATTGCTCGGGTGAGCGATTCAGGGCCTCATGGCCCTCTTGTTTACAGATTGTCACAGGACGATGCTATGATTGTGAAGCAGAGGTCTAGATAAGGGAGTATTTGATAATTGAAGGATAATTTTTACTTCTCATTTACAACCATATGTTGTGACCCCTCATCTGAACCGTCTCCATTTGTGACCCCTCATCTGAACCGTCTCATGGAGACGGTTCAGATGAGGGGTCACAACATTTTTATGCAGAGTTAACAAAAATTTTCCCTAATTGTCACCAAATACTCCCTCTTATCTAGGGCTCTGGTGAAGTACAAGTTACATCATGCAAAAAGAGACTTGACCTTAATCTGAGAAACACATCTCAAATAAGGCTGTAAATTTTTTGCTGGAGTCTTATCTTCCTTACACAGTGTGTCCTAAATGCAAAGGCTCTAAAGACCTCTTCATGATTCTTTTTCCTGGTGGCTTTTGTTTTGATACCCTGTATGGAAAAATGGTGATCCTGTGAGTGAACCTTTGTTTATTTCAGGGTCATTAGTTTAATCTCTCTCTCAGATATGTTCAAATTCATTGAGCAGTTAACCACTTTCCAATCCACATCCTTCCAATTCTAATGACACTTATGAATTCAAACTTTGAGCAAGGGCTGTGTCACAGTAATTCTGTGTCAAGGTACCTGCTTGGAAATTGGTTTGGACCTTCCCTTGAGCATTCGCATTTGCTTTGTGCATCATGCCCCCTAGGGCATGCACCAGCGTTAGGCCAGAGGTCAATACCTAGAATGTTGTTAATATTAATGTTTTTGGTCTGATTCTTTTAAGTTTTACAAGTTTTATCTTGGTATACTTGTTCAGATAGCGTATCCTTACTATTGCAGCAAAGCATCCGATGGCATGCAGACTCCTGTGTCCTTGGCCTTTATTCATGGTTGAGTGATTTTGCCTTATACCTTTAACACTATTGAATAGACATGCATCATACTTGGGTTAATGGGATTAATTAAGATACTATGAATGACCTCATACTATTTGTAGGTCAGTGTGACCCCAACAGAATAAGGTCACTATGACCCACTTTCACAAAAAGTACCAAATTTTAGTTTTTGAGGTCAGCCCCTTACCTGGCTTGTTATACCTCTCAGACCTGTGAAACTATCAGTGCATGCTCTTTTCTACTCCAGGTTATCCCCCGCAACCACCTCACGATAAAACTAGGTCACTAACATACTCTCACAAAAGGTACTAATCTTGCTTTTCACAAGCTTCAGAATTTGAAACTTCATCAGTGCATGCACCTTATCACTCCAAGCCGCTACCACGACAGTTGAAAACCATTTGGTCTTTGCAACAATTTGTCTTCAGTAACATTTGGTCGATATGATATTTTGTAAACTGCCACACTTGGTCAAATACGACATTTTGTCGCAATTTCTGGAATTATATTGAAATTTAGCCAAAATCTCAGACCTTTTATTTACACCTTTATTTTTTGTCTCAGCTGCAAAGCAGAGGCGAGACATATGCATTGCTTTTACGGTGTCGTCCTCGTCGGCAGCAGCATCGGCATAAACTTTTGTCAAGTTGTTGTGTTTAGCTCATTTTCTCAGAAACTATAAAGGCTAGAGCTATGAAATTTTGGTCATGCATACATCTGGAAGATTAAAGCTCAAACTTAACACTTATATTTAGTCTTGAACTAGTTTTTACTATTCACCAACTTTGAAATTGTTAGTCAAGTTTTCATGTTAAGCTCTGTTTCTGAAGAACTATAAGTGCTAGGGCCATGGAATATAGATTGTGCACAGATCTGGAAGAGTAAAGCTCAAAGTCACCATTGATATTGGTTTAAACTTTATTTCATTTGCATAATAATGTACAAGAATGAAAATGTTAAATGCTTGTATAAGTGCATTATACAAAAAGGATTCAGAAGAAAGTCCGATGACTTTTATAAATCTGTATCCTAGATATTGATATTGCCTTTTGACTGACATTTTAAGGTTCTTCGCCATGAAATGTGGAACATGCATACATCTGAAACTGTGAAACTAAAAATGTAGCATCTTGACCTAATGTTAAGGTTCACTGACCTTTCAAAATTTGCATTGTGTTTATTGATTTTGCTCTGTTTGTGAGAAAGGGCCGGCAGGCGAGACACCGCATTCCGCAGAATTCTTATGTGTTCTTTGAATTTTGGTTTTACTGTAGTGAAGAGTGATCTATATGTGGGTCTGTGTTTCCTGGTAAGCAGACAGTACACAAGCGGCAGAAGCCGGCTCATGACAACACCATACAACATATATAGTTGGTAGAAATGCTGCGGGGCAACATGAAATGTGCCGTCCCCAAACCATACTTTGCTTCTGCCAAACTGTTTCAGTCCATATTCTGTAGCAAAAATAAGAATTATGTCGATGCAAAAATTCCTCTACAGTGACAATTGATGAACAAGGTTATTGTACAAAACCACTTAAGTGGCTTTCCACTGAGCAAATGTGATGGACAATTTCAACCAAATGTCGCACCTGACTGTAAATTCGACCGAATGTTGTATTCGATGGACATCTTCATCAACAAAATGTTACAGTAGAGGAAGTTTCATGTCGGCTAAGTAGCTTGACCAAATGTCGTGAACCCCTCCAGGTCACCCCATAAAACTAGGTCACTGACCTACTTTTATTACAAATTGTACATACTTCGCTTTTCATAGGCTTCAGACTAATGAAACTCCATGGTTGGATGCACCTTACCACTATATTCCACCGTTCACAAAAGTAGTTCACTGACCTACTGTCACAAAAAAGTTATTTGCTTTTCATTGGCCTTAGACGTTTGAAACTCCAACAGTGCATGCACCTTATCTCTCTGGGTCACCCCGTCATAAAACTAAGTCACTGACCTACTTTTACAAAATAGTACATACATGCTTTTCAAAGGGTCCAGACCTTTAAAACTCCATCAGTTCATGCACGTTACCAGTCCAAGCCATTCCCCATAAGACTGGGTCACTGATCTACTTTCATGAAAACATAAAAACCTTGCTTTTTATAGGCCCAAGACCTTTGAAACGTCATCGTTGTACGCACCTTACCACTATAAGCCACCCGCCATAAAACCAGGTCACTGACGTACTTCCACCTTAAAAACGCTTCTTTGTTTTCATAGCCCCAGGCCTTGGAAACTCCATCAGTTCATTCATCTTACCTCTCCAGATCATTCCTAAAAATAAAACTAGGTCACTGAAATTCTTCCTGAAAAGTATATATTTTGCTTTTCATAGGCTCCAGATCTTTGAAACCCCATCAAGCGCATGTACCTTACCACTCCTGACCCCCACCCGTCCCCCTCCCCAATAAATCTAGGTCACTGACCTTCTCTCACAGAAAATTACTTACGTTGCTTTTCATAGGCCCCAGACCTTAGAAACTCAATCATCGCATGCATCTTACCACTCTAGGCCACCCTATCAGAAAACAAGGTCACTGACCTACTTTCACAAAAGGTGCACATCTTACTTTTCATAGGCTTCAGACATTTTCTTTAGCCCCAAACTTTGAAACTCCATCAGTGCATGTACTTCCAACTCCATGTCACCCCGCCCCCATTAAAGTAGGTCACTGACCTACTTTTCTTATAAAAGTACATCTCTTGCGTTTCATTTGCCTCAGTCCTTACCCCACATAAAACTAGGTCATTATAAATTTACTACTTGTTGGGTATTGTCAAAATTATTTCATCAATCACAAGTTTAAACTTCTATGTTTTTAGACATAAACGTATCCATACCAAATTTAGTGCGCCAGACGCGCGTTTCTATATTTAACTTCTTCAGTGTCGCTAAGCCCCAAAAGTTGAAAGAAAAGAGATGATGAGCAGGTCTTGGCAGGCAACGAGCATCCTTGTCCGAGCCACACTTACTGTCGTATTCCGCGAGACACATTAGCTGCAGACATCAGGTAATAGACTCCTACGTATTAACTCGCGAGCGCAAACGTCCCCCATCAAGCTACCTCATCCCCTGTGTCTTGAGAAAGGCGCGGGAATAAGGGCAGCAGGAAAGAGATGTCCGATGCAGCAAGAGCCCGCATAAAGCCAGAAGAACTCAAAAGAATGGAAATTTTGGAGAACTGTCTTGATTCCTGACGAGTGTAAACTTTCTTTTATATGATTCATGAAATACGCAATCCATGTTTTCAATATGATTCTATCCCCCGGCCAAAGAAACCATACAGCTCACTAAAATGTTAGCTATTATTTAATTTTTTTTCCTGTGACATCTAACCGGGTATCCCAAGCCTTTTTTTAGCTCACCTGAGCCGAAGGCTCCGGGGGAGCTTATAGGATAGGCAGGCTCCGTCGTTTATCATATTTTACTGTTGTACTGAATGGACACTTTCTGTGAAAGTTATGGCCCTTTGTAAGTCTTGTCACATCTTGTGGCCGCAACTTTTCCTTCAGTTTTCAACCGGTTTTTATCAAACTTTGTGAATATTGTTCTCCCCATTTGACGATCATATTTTATAGAGGTCATGATTGGACCTTTCCTGTTGGAGTTATGGCCCTTTGTAAGTCTGGTCAAATCTTGTGGTTGCAACTTCTTCGGTTTTCAACCGACTTTCACCAAACTTTTATGTAATTGTTATTACAATTTGACGTTGATCATATTTAATTGGGGTCATGATTGGACCCTTTCTGCCAGACTTACAGCCCTTTGTAAGTCTGGTCAAATTTTGTGGCTGCAACTCCTCTCAGCTTTCAACCGATTTTCATCAAACTTTAAGAATACATGTATTGTTATTATCATTTGACGTTAATCATAGTTTATTGGTATCAGGAAACTTTGCCTTTAGAGTTATGGCCCTTTGTCAGTATGATCATATCTTGTTTAGAAATACCGTGATATTGCGGAACTCTCCATTGGTTTAGGCTGGCAACACCATGATGGTGGTTTATCATTTCTTTTCGTAAACAAATTAGAGAAAGGTGAGATTTTCCACACTGCAGAAGAATAAGAGATGACCAAAGGATAACTTAGTGTCATTTAATCAGTCCAGGGGCCAGTAAGCAAGAACTTTTGACCTAAGTTATAACTTAAGTCAAAAGTGTATACTTACGTGGTTTCACAAAAAATCTTAGTTGAAACTCTTTGCTTGGATTTTGCTATAAACTTAAGTCAACCAGCGAGGTGACTTAAGTTCTACCTTAAAGTGTGTAAGGTAGATATGCTGATGATAGGCTGTCATAATTCAGGATATACCACAAAATGCGTTTATAGATGAAGACTGTTTTGTTCATTCATTATGCGCTTCGAATTCTTACTTGTATTTTATGTTGTATTGAAACCTATAAGCGGTTCGGAACACAAGCAATTTTGCCACTGCATGTCCAATATGTGGTTTCGGTTCCGATTCCTCTTTTTTCATTTAGTAGACACTGTACATGATAGGGTTTGATTTCGTCCTCCTTCAGTCTTCTACTGTTCGTGCTCCGAAAACCCTATGTTCTGTGATTGTGGTCATTTCGGGGTAAATTCACAGCTCTGCCACAGCTGAACCAAAGCTACTTAAACTGTTTACATGAGTCATATAGACTAGTACTTCTTAAGGTGGTGAAGACAGGGCTCGGACAGGACCAATTCCCTGCGGCATTGAGTGCTTACCAGGTAAAACGGTATGTACATGGCAGCCCAGGCCTGTACATTCAGGACATTTTCTCACGACACGTCCGATAAGTTTATGAAAGCCTTATACAAACGCATGTATGATGTGTGTCTCTTTTTATAAAATAATCAATTAAAATACATCATCAGCAGCATCTCTCTCTCTCTCTCTCTCTCTCTGGAAGGGGTGTGGTTTGGGGATGTTGGTAGCGTAAAAGCGTCAGCGAATGAAAATGACTTTATCATGTGATCGTACTCCATCATATAGTCTTGACTCTCAAGTTACATAGAAAATGTAGAGCTGAAAGAAAGTGTGTGTCCGTATGTTTTATCTTTGCTCATGGGAAAACAGCTATCGAAATATTATTTCCGTCTTTCTGCGCCTGTCAGTCATGCATTGTGTGTGTGTGTGTGTGTGTGTGTGTGTGTGTGTGTGTGTGTGACTTTGGATTCTGACAAGCGTGAATTTGCGTGTATGTGCATGTTTAGTGCACGCCCGCACGCAATGTATGTATGTGCTAATTTTCATGTATATTTGTGTACGTGCGTTTGAAAATGCATTAATACTAGCTATGGCGAAAGGGAGAATTTCCAACGAAAAGTTCATGTTTTATATTCATATTTCCAGTCAAAAGTAATGCTAGTTCAAATTTGTGTGTGTCTCTTTTGTATGCTTGTCCCTCTTTCTATCGATACGAAGAAATTATAAACTAAACCTGCACGCAGGTTCCATGTAGAGTGACGCCTAACATGCGACCTGTGATTGTTTTACCTTAATGACCCCGTTAAGACAGATTTTACTCAAATACTGCACCTACTGCAAGAGTAGCAGGTCCTTGATCTAACTTGGGATGTCCAAATGTCGAAAGTTTCGTGGTATCTTTGTCATACTTATGTGCGAGTTTGTGGATTGTCTGCATGATCATTCGTGCGTAAATGTTTTTGTACGTGCGTGCCTACATAAAGCATATTTTAGATCGAGGAATTCAGCTATGACGAGAGTGGGAAATGCCAAAGTCCCACAAAATTCCCATGTAGCCATGTTTCGGTGGAATACAAGAGTTAGGTGAAGTGAGGAAGTGCCTATCCGATGTAGGTATATTAACTAGATAGTCGACTTTTATTTGTCAATCTTTCCCTTTGATGTCGGGGATAGGGTTTGGGATCTGATTCAGTCAGTTCTTGAAGTGTAGTTACTCTTTAAATTTACTTAGGAAGCAAGAGCAGTGCTCCAGATAAGAAGGGGTAACAGGGATGATTCTGAGATATTTTTTCATTATTTATGAAGGAAAACATATGCTGTGACCCTTATTAGAGCCGTCTCGGTAACAGGGTTCTAATGAGGGGTCAAAACGTATGTTTTTTTTTTATGGAGAAATATTGAAAATTATCCCTAAATTATCCGTGCTTCCCCTTCTTATCTGGTGAACTGAAAGAGGAACCCTACTTTTTGGCACTGACCACTGTACACACTGCTGATAACGGCTCAAGATCTCAGCAGTTCTAAACATTTCTTTTCCGTTGATCAAGTTTTCGACCAGACAACTCTATCACTTCCGCACTTACTGTGTCTGTCGCAACTGAACGAGGCATAAACGATTGGAGATTTAGTTGGTTGATCGTTTTTGGTTTAACGGCTCTTAGAGACAGTATTTAAGTCTATATCGAACCGTCTCTCAGAGAGAGGGAGTATGAAAAGAGATAGGAGAGAGAAAAATGTCCTAACAATGCCCGCCCGCACCTACTGCAAACACAGTTGGCCCTTGTCCCACTATTATCCATATCAGTAGGACGCCCCAGTACTGAAAGTTACCCAGCATCATCTTCCGACCACGACCATCCCCAAAAGGTTGGAGAAACTTGAAGCATACTTTTCGATAACAACATGCGTGTCAGGAAACTTTTATACTCGCTTTAACTGTAGGATGCATAAAAATTAGGGAACACATTCAAAGCCGTACCATATTAAATTAAAGTACCGTAAATAAATTAAAAAAAACTGACAAAAATGAAAGGGTAAAGTGGAGATTCGAACCCGTAACTGTCTGTGCAAGAGCGCAAAACGCTATCTACCACACCACCACCTCAGGTAGGTCATAAAGTTGTTTGGTACATAAAAGTATATTGCAGACTTTTAACACAGCTAAAAATAGACTCCTAAAAATAGACAAGACTTAAGACAAAACAGATTAAGTTTTTTTGCTTAGATGAATTTGTGAAACGGCCTAAGTTCGAACTTAAGTCATTCTTACTTTTTTACTTAAGTTATAACTTAAAAGTTGTAACTTAAGCACAAATCTAAGATATGTTCATGAAACTGGCCCCAGTTCTTCTTATTTATTTCTAGCTTTCTTTACAGTTAACTACCGCGATGTGGAATTCCAGTATAATTACTGCTAAGTTACTTTAATATCTGTATCAATCTCATTTGTACACAAAGTTCTGTAGCTGTTCTACGTGCCGTGTCCTCCGTCGACGTTGCCATTTTGTCGTTGCTTGGAAGGTTAGTAGTGCTTGAAATGAGCACTGCACACATTCACATGATGTTAGACGTTTAAAACTCGACAGAATGACGGTGATCAACGTTTAAATACATGTGACGTTGGCGCAGTCGGTAGCGCATCAGACTCAAGAGTCAGGTTCCGGGTTTGAAACCCACTGATTCATAAAGGGCAGTTTTCAGTTACTGGCGAAAGTATGTACACTTAGTACTGGTTGACCGCTTAGGAGGTCTAAGCCTGCCGCGGATAGTGTGGTTAGGGTAACTGACCGTCCCGACATGACCTTAGCTGTTTACCGTGGACGTAAAAGAAAAAACATCAACATGAGACGTTGTGCCGTTATTTCAACAAAGTACAGGATACGTATGCCTACAATTCACATGCACTGCGTGCCTGACGCCGGACACGCATACCCGAGGTAAAATTATACCTAGTTATACCCCCGGCATACGAAGTATGTCGAGGGGAGTATATTTTTCGTCTTCCGTTCGTTTGTCCGCCCGTACATACGTAAGTTAACACTTGCGTTGAGGCTTTGCGTTGAGAATTTTTATTATGCCCCTGTGACGATAGTCAGGGGGCATTAAGATTTGCCCCTGTCTGTCTGTCCGTCTGTCCGTCCGTCTGTCTGTTCGTCACACTTTATGGTATAGAGTTTGTGTAATCAACTCCTCCCACAGTTTTAAATCGATCATTTTCAAACTTTGCATACATGTTGTGGACATATTGAAGATGTGCATGTGTGTTTTTGTTGGACCTAGAATCAATTTTGACAGAATTACGGCCTTTTGAACTTAGTCATTTTAGGCAAATTTTTGTATTGTAGGGTATAGAGTTTGTGTAATCAACTCCTCCCACAGTTTTCAATGGATCTTTTTTAAACTCTGCATACATGTTGGGGACATATTGAAGATGTGCATGTGGATTTTTGTTGGACCTAGAATTAATTTGGACAGAATTACGTCCTTTTGAACTTAGTCGTTTTAGGCAAATTTTTTGCATTTTAGGGTATAGAGTTTGTGTAATCAACTCCTCACACAGTTTTCAATGGATCTTTTTCAAACCTTGCATACTTGCTGTGAATGTGATGAAGATGTGCATGTGGGTTGTTGTTGGTCCTGGAAATAATTTTGATAGAATTACGGCCTTTTGAACTTAGTCATTCTAGGGAAATTTTTGCATTGTAGGGTATGGAGTTTGTGTTATCAACTTGCTCCACAGTTTTCAATGGATATTTTTCAAACCTTGTCTACATATTGTGGACATATTTGAAGATATGCACGAGGCATTTTGATAGATCTAGAATTAATTTTGACAGAATCACAGCCTTTTTAACTTAGTCATTTTGGGCAATTTTTTACATGGTAGGGTATGTTTTCAATGGATTCTTTGTAGGTGCTTTATGGATATACACGTCATTTGACAGGTGCTGCACGGGGGCATCATTAGTGTCTTACAGACACAATTTTCTAGTTTTGCTTCTGTTATAAAGAACTTGTTCATAATGGCTTATTATTTTAATAGAGGATGCAAACTGATTAATTTGCAATATCTGGCTGCTGCTGCTGGCCTGAGGTCACAGACTTTTAAATTTGTACAAAAGCTGCGTTAAAGTTTTGTTTTAAGTTTCTGTTTTGCTTTGCTTTTCGGAAAGACTTAACTGTAACTTGTTCATATAGCTTAGTGTTATTATTTGATACGTACATATTAGTTTGCCTCATCTGGATGCTGCTTCTGACCTAAGGTCAAGGTCACATACTTAGAAACTTGTATACCATTTGCGTTAAAATTTTGTGTTAAGTTGTATTTTATGCTTATATTTTGAATAGAACCTTTTGCAATGCTACTAGGTTTACTACTAGATTAAAACAGATTAATTGACATCATCTAGATACTGCTGCTGACTTAATGTCAAGGTCACAGACTTTGAAACTTGTATACTCTTTGAGTTAAAGTTATATGTTAATTCGTATTCTTTGCTTCTGGTTTGAACATACTTCAAAGAAAACTTTTGTTATGCTACTAGCTTCTAGGCTAAAACTGATTATTTGACATCATCTGGATGCTGCTGCTGACTTCCGATCTAAGTCTCAGACATAGAAATTTATGTAAATTTGTGTCGAAAATTTGTGTTAAAAGGTTTTTTTTTTCTTTTTGCTGATGCATATTTAAATGGAATCTTTTGGCTGTTGTCTATAGGCTTTTCACTGGGTTTATTATTGATTGCCCACCTGTCTGTACGTCGGTTTCTTAATATTTGCTTTAAAGATTGTTTTTGTATTAAATGTGTTTTAACAAGGCCATGGCGCCGGCCGGGGCAGTACGTGAATCCCTGCTCATTTGCTCTAGTATATCACGCATTGATGCAATTTTGAATTAATTTTAAAGTGTGCAAATGATCATTGTGCATATGTTTGAAATTTAGATTCACAGTCACAGAAACGCCAGAAAAATGAAATGTTACCAAAGTTCATTGTTTACTGACCCTCGTATTCTCGGAAATCAATGACTTTTATTTACGCCGACTTGGAGCGGGGAACTGTAAGATGCGTCTAATGTTTCCATGGTTGGAGCATGGACGCTAAAGAAACTATTTCATATGTTGAATTTTTCAGCTACAAAATTATAAATCAAAATATAATTATGAGTTTCCTACAGTGGTTAAGACAAAACCTAGAAAGAAAAGACGAAGTCGTCCATGTAAAACTACACAAATAAACCTCAATACACCGGTAAACCGGTTTATGATTAATATCCGATTTCCGTTGGATTTAAAAGCTAATAATATTTTCACTATTTAAGGAATGACTCCAGTTCCCACTAACCTGGGAGATGCTGCTTTTCGAGTTAGTCGTATCGGATGTTGACCCCCAGGATCCACAGCCAATGGAGCATCATATCCACCATGGGGCATCCGGAGTCCGTCTGTGTATTCTGTCTGTCGATGAATTGGTGCTGTTGCTGTGACTAGACGTGTACTTCTTCCTAAATCTTGTATTGTCTGTGTTGTTGATGGCATATAGTCGATGCTTTCCTTTTGCTTTCCTTTAGGGTCGCGTGGTAGCTATAGTGGAGAAGGTGGAGGTCAGTAGGTCAACTAGCAAGATTCAATGTTGGTGCTCTCTCCTAGGGCCGCGTCGGATACCGAAATGTGAGGCTGCAAAGAAGCCTTGGCTGGTTCAGGAAGCCAGGTATGAACGAGCTTCTTGGCGCGAATGGGGTCCACTGATGCACGTATCGCTGTTATCGGTGTTTCTGGATCTGGAGCCCTGTCGTCGCCATATGTGAATGTCTCGCAGTGGTCCTTGTGGTGTCTCTTGCTGTCCGGTCCCTTGATGACCATAGGGTAATTTGTGGGAATATGGACGCTTAAGCATTCTCTTACTTTTTCTGACATCAGTTTCGAGATCAGTTTATTTGAGGGAGCAGGTTTAGGCAGCCTGTCCCTAGACTGTCCGGACTGGCAAGTGCGCTTGCCAGCAGAGGGTGCGGGCTTAGAGGGGCCAGACTTGCAACGACCGCATGCAGCCCCTCTCCCACTGTCGGCCCTCCTGGACTGCCTCGGCTGACTCTTCGGTGGAAGTAAATCCCATGTCGGCCTTTGCTCTACAGTTCGCTGGGCCTCGTGCCACTTGAAGTTTGGATTACCATTGAGTCTAAGCTGTTTTAGAGCTTCAACTGCTGTACTTGGAATTCTTTCTATCTTGAGATTGTCGATATGGAGATCGCTCGTAGATGTTGACACTTCGCTGTCTTGAACAACAGGAATGTGGTCAAACCTTGGAGATCCATGTAGCTTTTAAACAAAGCAGAAAATACCACTAGAGTAGCAGGGGCTTGTGGTAAATTGCTTCCTTATCAGCCTCTTGTCAAGAAATATTTGAGGGTAAATTGGACCGGTACTATCACCATCCAATGTTTCTTATGTTAATAAATCTTATTTGAAATGCAATTAAGATAATTTTACTGGAATGTTACACTGTCAAATAATTTGAATGAACATAAATTGACCCATATTTGATTCAAGAAATTTGTAAGACTTAGTGTAACATAGGCTCTACAGGTCTATAATAGTGTATGTGTAATTGCACAAGAATACCCGGCCTAGTTTACATAACCTACCATGTCTGTGTGTTGACACTCGACAAATACAAAATACACCTAGTACGTGTACGATAGATATGGCAAGATAAGTGGTTAAAAATATTGCCCTATATCAACCCGTATAGACTGGCTACGTGGAAACGCGTGTAGCACGGGCAGGTGTACTCGTAAATCGTATAGCACGGAGCCACAAGGCGTAGCACGGCGATTGTTTACCAAGGGTAGGTCACTTAAGATGACAAAGACAAGAAAGAGGTAGGTTGGCATGCTGTTTTACTTAACTTGGCTTGATACACCTTGGTGAGTATATACACCAAACTTTAAAATCCGAATTTATGCTCATACTGTATTCTGGAGCTGTTGAAATCATAAATACGTTTAAAATTTACCACGTTATATCTACGATTTTTTATTCTCACTATTGGTAAATAAAATCTTGATATAAACACATAATTCAATGCAGATATGCTTTAGGCATTTGTCAATGAAAGTTTTATCAAGATTTTTTATGATGCCACCTTGAAATGGATTATTGCAAGACACCACCCATTTTCAAAGTCACGGTGTAATAACGGATACCTTTCTGTGACGGTTACGGCTTTACCCGGAGCAGGCATCGGTATAACTCGGGTAACGCAAAACTAAATTCTTTCCTTTTCGGTCTTTTTGTCCCATTTGGAGCAGAATAGTATCCTACTTTAGACTAGTAGTAGACAATGAAAGATTTCTCAGACAAACACCGCTGATATAGGTTAGGTACATAGTCTTTACCTCCAGTATTACTGTAAAGACTGTTTCACACTGCCCGAAAAGATGGATGGTTGGATGGATGGATGACTTACGACTTAACGTCCTTTTTAACAGTATTTCAGTCATATCAGGGAGATGGGCGGGTGATAATGAAAGGCTGAGCGCAGTAGAACCCCGTTTACGACACAAAAGATTCCCATCTACATCGGGGCTTGAACCCGGGTCTGCTAGATCAGCAGGCCAGCGCTTAACCTACTGAGCTAGCTGGGCTCCCCCGACAATATGAGGGCATTGAAACAGAAAAAAATGAACCTCATCTATTCAAACATACATCGACACATGCATTTGCACGAGGCAGACAGAATAGCGAAACGTTCAAGGCCACCAAATAAGCCAAGAGTAATGTGTTTTTTCGTCTACACCCACTGAGTATGGGTATTACACTACGTAAGCAGCGAACAAAACTGCGAGAACGCCCGATCCGATTTGCGTCTTTGGTATTCTCGAATGGCATAGACAAGCTTTCTTGAAAGATTCAGACTAGCATGCGCAACTAAAATATGTCTGCTTTAATGATACCGTAGACTCATCTTCTTCAGAGAACTGTTGATGCTAGCAATAAATACTGGTCATAATACGAGTTGCAACATGGAGAAAGGATGCTCAATGTATAGGCAAACAGCATAGACTAAAACCAGCCTGCGCATCTACACAGTCTGGTCTGGCCCTTTGCTGTTTGCATACAACATGTATGGACTCTGCGGAATCTGCATTTTAAAATACAGTCTACCTAGATATTACAAGGTGGTAATACCAATTTCTCAGTCTGTGCTGTCGTTCATTTACCCTACATGAAAAAATGGTTGTGGACTGAGGTAATTACAACAGTATCAGCTCGGTCGACAGCTATTAACAAAAGTATCATTTACCGTCAACGGTAATGCTTACGACTGAATTCTCGGTCGACAGCCATTTTATAGTACCGTCTCGGTCGACAGCGTTGGTGGCAAAATTGTTATTACCGCGCGGCTGCAAAGACATGTGTGCAACCAATCAAACCCTATGGCAACAGTTTGAAAGTTCTACGTATTAATTGAAATACGACAAGCCACGTAAGACTGCATGGGTGTGCAGGATGGGCTTATATTAGCTGTTGCTCACACACAACGAGCGAACACAGTTAATGCTCTTCAGGTACTCTACTCCAGCCAGCGTCACACATATGAGCCGCGTCACACAATAAGTTTTGGCAACTATCCGCGAACAGCAAAGACTCAAACCAGTCTGCGCATCCATGCATCTACGAACAGCCTTCATTTTGTGTCTGTAAAATTCTAAGGACCCACATATGGTCTTCGTGAGCAGCAAAGACTCTGATAAGACTGAAAAGATGCAGACTGATCTGAACCTTTGCTATTTGCATTTCCCATAAGCACCATGTTGCGTGTCGCGGCTCATATAACAGCGCCTAGCACAGGTCGAGGCTCAAGCAAGCTAAATTGAGACGTTTATTAATGAAGATGCAAAAGTCTATGCTCAAGCCAGGAATCCAGTACGTGATCAGTGGTCCGCATCCCTGCCCGCACCCGTATATATGAGAGGCAGTCAAAATCACTGAGAGATGCTCGTACTTTGGAAACCATTCAGTTTTTTCCTGCCCATCTATTTAAAGATGGAGACACGTACAGGGACCTCGCATCGCGTATAAATGGATTTTCGGCTTTACAACTACTTCGTCTACTAAAAGTTGAAGATTTCCGGAAACAAACAACTTCGTATTATTCTTTTCTTCCCTTTAAATGATTCCAAAAGAAACACGGTGCCCGTTTTATACCGTAGTCTTTCGAAAACACCGAGCCGTGTTACTCCGTTGCCACACCCGTGTTATCCCGAAGCGCCCATTGAGGTATATTCGTAATTAATGTTTGATTCTGGTCGGTTCAGCGTAGGGAAACTGACTAGCTGAAGATGCTGATACATGATTAACATGTAAAAAATAGAATTGTCAAGAATATTGCCTAAAAAGAGCTGTTTGAAGGGAAAGTGGTGAGCTTGACTTTGTGGCAGCATATTTAAAAAAATAGTTTAAGTTTTGCCAAATAAACCATTGTGGGTATATGAAAGATATATTGGTTGAAATTAAAAGGTGTTAGATGAAACTTACATCTTAATTTGTCGGTGAAATCTAACATTTTCTGAAAAGTCATCCGTAAACAATCGCCGTGCTACGCCGTGTTTCTCCGTGCTACTACGATTTACGAGTACACTTGCCCGTGCTACACGCGTTTCCACGTAGCCAGTCTATACGGGTTGTATATCGTTTTACATATTTACCTTATTTTTCGTTTATGTGTGTAGGAAGTGGAATATGGATAAAGCCTTTCGCTATGAGATGCATCATAGGTGTTTGTATGTATACATGTATATTCTATCTGTTGACTTCTAGCTTATCTTCCGGTAAATTGTGCTATTTCGGGGCGGTTAAGATTTAGAACTTGACATCTGTTAAAAGATTTACGAGTTTTTGTTAATTTTTTTTTTGTTTCCTTTCTTTTGTTTTTGTATTTATTGTCAGTGAATAGAATTCTATTCTTTAAAACAGCTTAGAAAATGGAGGAGCAAATTAAGACGGTGGGAATAATCAGCTTTTAGGACCTCGACGTGGACGAAACTCTAACCCATTACCCTTGAACTGTGCGGCTAGGGCACTCATCAGTCGGCAATTAAGACCGTGCAGCTTCAAATGCCAGTTATGCTTTCTCACTTAACAAGTCCTACAGTTTCTCATCCCCCGTATATCACAAATATTATCACATAAGTATGGACGAAGACGGTTGATATAAACGAATACATGTACATGTAGGGACGTTATTGCAATTATCGACAAAAGTGTAGTCGCCGGTATATTATTATGTTTTAGTGCTTTAGTATTTGTACTTTAACGTGAGCAAATAGTACACATATATTAGCGATTCCTTTATCGTAATTTATTCATGCGATACATGTGCCTTATTTACATTTGAATACCTTGTTTTTCACCTACACACACATTTATGCCAAAACGTCATTCCAACAGGTGTAGATTTATGGAGTGCTGTTCTACTCTTTCTTCCCTATTTATGGAGATCCTTTAATACATTTTGGATATCCACATTCGATTTATGGATAACAAAAATACAACATAATATTGGATATCAATAATTCGTATCCAAAATTTGATTTTTGGATATCCAAAAATCTACATTTTTTTGGATATCCATAAGAAAATTACGGATATCCGTTAATCGAATTATGGATAACCAAAACTTCACGATAATATTGGAGATCCATAATTTGAATTTGATTTATGGATATCAAAAATTCGAATTATGGATATCCAAAAATATTTCTTACTTTTTGATCGAATTATGGATATTTCGATTTTTGGACATCCATAAATCGATGTTTTGGATATCCAAAGATAATAATTGAAATCCATTATCATTTTGTTGAATCCAAAAATGAATAATGGATATCCATAAATGGAATCGGATATGCCAAAAATAGGGAATAAATAGTAAAACGGCACCCTTTATAGATTATATATTCTGGTCCAGTATGATCAATTGGTGCTCCTGAGAAGTTCGAAATCCTATACTGATGGTTTAGATTCATATAATTTAACGTTTGACATAGATTCCATGAGATTATTTTGGCTTGTTGCAGGTTTTTGCAGCATCAGACATCCTTCCAGATGCCATGCCTGTCGTCTTCCGCAGGCCATGGTTTCTGAGCTGAGATGGCTGAGTGGGGGATACCTGCGTACTCTGATTATAAATACGAAAATGGGAAGACCTATATGTCATGGTAGTTAATCACATCAAGTAGAAATTTAAACAAACTGAACAAAACAATAAAACTGAGAAAAATACAAGAAAAGAGAAACAACACTTACAAACGTGCACGTAACCAAGAGAGATATACTTCTGACACTAGAAAATAAAGAACTAAATAAGAGCTCCAACTTAAACATACATATATTTCCGAAACATTCTAAAGACTGCATATCTGCTGCGATGATATGCATGAACTTTGCGTCTGTCTTGACTACATGTATCTCATTTTCATAACGATATAATAATATGAGGCTGTCCCTCCCAGTACAGGCCACAAGGGGCATGTGTGTGTTTATATGACTTCAAGCACAATACACCCCGTGACCATTATACGGTCAAGAAATCCGAAAAAGCTGTGGGTTTAAAACACAGGTTTCCAACCATATACGCCGATCACGAGAAGTCGCGCAAATGTAACGGTGGGCGTCTGTGTCTCTGGTGGTACGTTTGATAGCATTTCAAAGTACGAATGTATAAGACAATGAAAACAAATATAATTTTTGTATGGTCCGTGTAGGATGTTGCCGCAGCCACAACAGGGATACATTTTTCTTAACTAAGAGACAGAGTTTGTTCTATATTTAGTGGTGCTGGAAAATTCTGTCTTGCCCATGGGCTTGGACAGCTCACACGGGCTTGAATTCTGCGTATCACTACTCGCTCAAAGAAATGCGAGAAGCCTGGCTCGGCGATTCTATACTTTATGCATTTTTTTTAAAGCCATAATTTTCTCAAAGAAATTTATTCTTTATAAGTCCATTATTATCTGTTTCTATGTCTTAAAATCGAAAAAAAGACTCCAAAATAGTCAGTGCTTCACACAAACACTGTCGAGGGTGCCGCCATTTTGAAGACGTTACCAACTGACGTTTGAAATATCGTTGACATTACGTCACAATACCAACTACGCTTGTGTACGTTCGCATGAAATAATAGTTCCCCGTTCAGTTTGAAATAATCAATATCGTAGGTAAGAAAAATAATCAATCATTGGTCTCCGACGCGGACAGGGAAATCCCAACCCTCGGGCACAAGGTGTGTGTCGGAAACTCAGCAAGCCTCGTTTATGACCCTCCCCGTGTGCCCTCGGGTTGGGATTTCCCTGTCTGCATAAGAGACCAATGGTAGATTTTATTTCACTTGCTTTGCATCGCTGTAAACAATATAGATAACCTGGAAAAACAGCAACACCCAAGGGACCGGAAGAAGAAGAGAGAGAGCGAAACAAATGGCGAAACTGTACACAGTACATTCATTTCGATGCCACTCACTGCCAGTCTTACCAGTTGGACCCGCACATGGTACAACAAACTTCAAAGGCATATATCTTTTTTTTACCTTCTTTAAATTTTAATGATTGATTGATTTGTTGCTTAACGTCCACGGTAAACAGCTATGGTCATGTCGGGACGCTCAGTTAACCTAACCACACTATTCCTGGGCAGGCTTAGCCCTCCTAAGCGGTTAACCAGTACTCAGTGCACATACTTTCGCCAGTAACTGACAACTGCCCTTCTTGAATCAGCGGAAGGAGAAACGAAAGTATGTGGCCAGACCGGTTATCGAACCGAGGACCTCTGACTTATGAGTCAGGTGCCCTACCGATTGCGCTACGCGGCCTGGCTCTTTAAATCTGAAATCATAAAAGATGACCAAAACGCTAGAACTGCAACAAACCAAACGGGATCTCTTTTAGAAGTGTCTGCCTTGGGACGGATAGTAGCCATAGGAGCCCGGTTGCTAATTTCTTACCTACGAGACAGAGTTTGTTCTATTTTTAGCGGTGCTGGAAAATTCTGTCTTGCCCATGGGCTCGGACAGCTCACATGAGCTTGAATTCTATGTATCACTACTCGTTCAATGTAATGCGATAAGCCCGACTCGGCGATTCTATACTTTTTGCATTATTTTTTATAGCAATGAGTTACCTCAAAGAAATTCATTCTTTATAAGTCCATCATTATCTGTTTCTATGTCTTGAATCGGGAAAAAACTCCGAAATAGTCAGTGCTTCACACAAACACTGTCCAGGGTTTCGCCATTTTGAAGACGTTACCAACTGACGTTTGAAATAACGTTGACGTTACGTCACAATACTACTTACACTTGTACACGTTCGCGTGAAACAATAGTTCCCCGTTCAATTTGAAATATATCGTAAGTAAGAAAAATAATCAGTCATTGGTCTCCGATGCGGACAGGGAAATCTCAACCCTCGGACACAAGGGGTGTGTCGGAAACTCGGCAAGCCTCGTTTCCGACACATCCCGTGTGCCCTCGGGTTGGGATTTCCCTGTCCGCATCGGAGACCAATGATAGATTCTTTTTATCCAACAACACATTATCGTTAACCTTAGATAGGTTTTCTCTCTTTGACAATAATATCAAGAAGGACTGACGCCTTACTTCTATTTGATCCGCAACGCACTCTGCCGTTTATGCGCTCAACTATGTATTGGTTCCCGCTTTTCCTATACAACGCCATGCAATCTTAAAACCATTCCGATAAACGTTCGACAAACGTTCGAGGGTAAAACACACAGCCAAGAGATACGACACTAAAGTTGGACAGACTTTTGAATTGGTCAGATCACCCGCAAGTTTCTCAGGCGTTCAATTGAAATTTTACAAACAACGTCATCGGATGTGCAATTACCTGCTCGTTTATGGGTCAAACACGTTTTGTCTTTGATGTAAAGTTCAAAGACGCCGCGGTGAGTATATACACGTGCCGTACGCAGTGTCATTTTAACCGTGAGACGGTTAAAGGTACCTCACTACACATGCACACTGATAACAAACAATCGTATCAGCCAACGCAACTAAGCAGTCAGACCGGTCTTTCTTGCTCGCATCTAACATGAATAATAATGAATGTCGACCTAACGGCAATCAGGTACTTCGATATACGCTCTTCACAGTTTTCGTATGTCACCGTATTTCCGACGCGGCCCATTTGGTGGCAGTGAAGGGAAATTATGCAATTTGGGTACCGTTAATTTAAACAGACAGTGCAACCATCATAACTTGGGCGAGTCCTCAGTTTTTAGAATGCTCAGGACTTACACATTGTTCACAAACAAACAGAAATGACTCTGATCAGACTGCGCAAATGCTCAGGCTTCCTTGCGTAAAAACATTACGAGATGGGGCGGGGGCGGGGGAGGGATGCATAAGAAATTCCTACAAACTTCAAACTTCCAAAAAAATCTCTCAATACGTCCAAAACTGATACCATGGAAATCTGGACTTCCAAAGCCCTGCTGACAAGCTGGTTTGAGTATTCGTTGTTCCCAAATACATTGACTGAATCACTGAGGAGCCTTTTCTGTGACACAGCTCAGATGCAGCAGAAAATTACCTTTTAACAGAAGACTTTTTTGGCGAAAAAATGGCCAAGCACCTGGCTCTTTTTTGGCGAAAAAATGGCCAAAAATCTGGCTCTAAGTTAAAGAAAATGGCACAAAAAAAATCTGATTGGCGAATATGGTGGCGAAAGAAAAAAAAATCCTAGCGCAAACCATTCCGAATGGTTTTGAATTGTTAAGGTATTATATAGGTAAACCGGGAACCAATACAAAGTTAAGCGCATAAACGGCAGAGAACGTTGCAGATAAATTGAAAACGCCAGTGACGGTCCTTGTTGATATTTATAAAAGAGAGAAAACCTATGTTAGCTTAACTTATGAATATTTGTTTCTATATTAGCAACGGGGCTCCTGTGACAGCAGCATGAATTACATGTACTTCGGGCATCCTGAGGCAATGTGCGCGAAAATTAATATCGCACCTACGAATGTATGTCAAAGTGTAAGCTGGAATGTACTTGGAAAATAATGTATTTCGGCTTACGTTATGACATAATGCTGAACTAAACGCAGATAATTGCTTTTAAAGCGACCTTGAATAACAGAAAAGGGTGTCATCAGCGATTATTCATTGGATTGGTACGAATCAACAACTGAAGAGTGTCTTCATTAGCGCGTCATAGTGTTGCATCCCGACCTCAGAATTATTCGTATTGAATTCATTCCTTGGTAATAACTAGCTTTGGCACTGGTAAATCGCCGATGAATCAGTGAGCCGTCTGTGATCAAACGAGAAATGTCGAAATTACCGAAGAAAAGGGACAAAACTGCAAATGTGCAGCAATACATGTACTTTGTCAGAATTATGAAAATATTTTGAAATTTTTGCGATTTCATGGTAACCGCAAAATACCACGAAAATTAGAAGACCGGGGAAAATTACTGATTAAACGGTAAATCGCAAACTTAACTTAACCTGCGATCCGTAGATTAACCAGGTAAGTGTATAAAGAATTTAGACAAAAATATATCAGGAGATACTTTTGGAATAGACCGAATATGATAAAACTGTCAACTAATAATAGCAAATGTTTATTGAATTTATGTTGTTTTTTTTGGAAAAGACAGCTTTTAATGTTAGGGCCATGTCATTTAATCAGTAAACTGTCGGTATAAACTGCATAACATGTCATCACATTGGTTTCTGCATATCGTTAGGTTGACACGCCTATGTGACACCGTGTATTAGTACTTAGTATAAAATGTTTTCTATTTTGCTTTAATTTTGACGTATCTTTCGGATGCTTATTGGGGTCGTCTCAGTGAGGCGACCCTGATAAGTACCCAGGATATACCCTCGTAGAGAGTACCCAGGATATACCCTCGTAGAGAGTACCCAGGATATACCCTCGTAGACTACACTTGTCTCTATATTAGGCTCGTTACATGGACTTGTCAACGTGATGTATATCTCATATCTTGTTATAAAATAATCTTATAATAAGACTATAATTTTATGCACTGTTTTATTAAGCAAGTCTCTGTAAGTGTATTTCTCTCATTCTGTATTTTTTTATTTTTAGCTCACCTGAGCACGAAGTGCTCAAGGTGAGCTATTGTGATCGGTCTTTGTCCGTCGTCCGTCGTTCGTCCGTCGTCAACTTTTGCTTTAAACGACTTCTTCTCCAAAACTGCTGGACGGATTTTGAAATAATTTCACAGAAATGTTCCTTGGGGGACTATTTACCAAAAGTGCTAAAACGGTTCCGCTCCACTGAACAATATGGCCGCCAGAGCTAAAAATAGAAAAACCTTTAAACGACTTCTCCTCCAAAACTGCTGGGCAGATTTTGAAATAATTTCACAGAAATGTTTCTTAGGAGGCCTTTTACCAAAATTGCTCAAACGATTCCGCTCCGCTGAACAAAATGGCCGCCAGTGTTAAAAATAGAAAAACCTTTAAACGACTTCTCCTCCAAAACTGCTGAGCAGATTTTGATATATTTTCACTGAAATGTTTCTTAGGAGACCCTCTACCAAATTTGCTAAAACGGTTCCGCTCTGCTGAACAAAATAGCCGCCAGAGCTAAAAATAGAAAAACCTTTAAACGACTTCGCCTCCAAAAGTTCTGGACGGATTTTGAAATAATTTCACAGAAATGTTCCTTAGGAGGCCCTTAACCAAAATTGCTCAAATTGTTCCGCTCCGCTGAACAATATGGCCGCCAGAGCTAAAAATAGAAAAACTTTTAAACGACTTCTCCTCCAAAACTGCTGGGCAGATTTTGAAATAATTTCACAGAAATGTTTCTTAGGAGACCTTCTACCAAAATTGCTAAAACGAGTCAGCTCTGCTGAACAAAATGGCCGCCAGAGCTAAAAATAGAAAAACCTTTAAACGACTTCGCCTCCAAAACTGCTTGGCAGATTTTGAAATAATTTCACAGAAATGTTTCTATGGAGGCCCTTAACCAAAATTTCTCAAATGGTTCCGCTCCGCTGAACAATATGGCCACCAGAGCTAAAAATAGAAAAACCTTTACACAACTTCTCCTCCAAAACTACTGGGCAGATTTTAAAATAATTTCACAGAAATGTTTCTTAGGACACCCTCTACCAAAATTGCTAAAACGGTTCCATTTCACTGAACAAAATGGCCGCCAGAGCTAAAAATAGAAAAACCTTTAAACGACTTTGCCTCCAAAACTGCTGGGCAGATTTTGAAATAATTTCACAGAAATGTTCCTTAAGACACCCTCTACCGAAATTCCTAAAACGGTTCCGCTCCGCTGAATAAAATGGCCGCCAGAGCTAAAAATAGAAAAAACCTTGAAACGACTTCGCCTCCAAAACTGCTGGGTAGATTTTGAAATAATTTCACAGAAATGTTCCCTAGGAGTCCTGCTACCAAAATTGCTCTACCGGTTCCGCTCGGCTGAACAATATGGCCGCCAGAGCTAAAAATAGAAAAACCTTTAAACGACTTCTTTTCCAAAACTGCTGGGAAGATTTTGAAATAATTTCACTGAAATGTTCCTTAGGAGACCCCTACCAAAATTGCTAAAATGGTTCAGCTCTGCTGAACAAAATGGCCACCAGAGCTAAATATAGAAAAACCTTTAAACGACACCTCCTCTAAAGCCAATGGCTCGATTTCAAAATAATTTCACAGAAGTGTTTGACTCATGGTTCTAAACAAAAATTGCTGAAACGGTTCCACTCTGCTGTACAAAATGGCCGCCAGAGCTAAAAATAGAAATAAATCTTAGAATGAATCAGAGGGCACAGTTACGATCCAATCATCATGAAACATGGTCAGAAAGTATATCTGAATGAAATCTAGACCAACTTTGATACTGGCTCATGTGGGGTCAAAAACTAGGTCACTAGGTCAAATCTTAGAAAAACGTTGTGTACACTCTTGAGGGCACAGTTATGATATAATCTACATGAAACTGTGTCAGAATGTTTATTTTTATGAAATCTAGACCTGATTTGAAACTGGGCCATGTCAGGTCAAAAACTAGGTCACTAGGTCAGTTCTTAGAAAAACCATGTGAATGCTTTAGAAGACACAGTTTTGTTCTAATCTTCATGAGACTTAGTCAAAATGTTTTTCTCCTACAAATCTGGACCAAGGGTGCAACTTGGTCATGTCGGGTCAAAAACTAGGTCAAACCATAGAAAAACATTGTTTACGCTCTAGAGGGCACAGTTTTAATCCGATATTCATGAACTTTTGCAGAATGTTTATATCCAAGAAATCTAGACCAGGTTTGAAACTGGGTCATGTGGGGTCAAAAACAAGGTCATTAGGTTAAATCTTATAAAAACCTAAGGTACACAATAAAGGGTTCATTTTCCATTGAATCTTTGTGAAACTCTGTCTGTTGGACGTATGGATGTTTCTGAGGTTAAGTTCACAGGATACTCAGGTGAGCGATCCAGGGCCATCATGGCCCTCTTGTTTTATTATTCTATGATTGCTACGTATATGATTGCCATTGAAACTATGTGTCTTTGTATTACAGTATTATGTACACAACATCAGCATGTACTGCTTAAAGTTGAATAAATTATCTATCTAATTGATTTGTCACTGGATCTCAGCATCTACTCCTCGCTATGCATTCTGTCATCAATAAAATTGATTTAACAGCGTAAAAAGCAAGTTTGACTGGAGTTGTTGATCGGATGCATTCTATACCTTCATACAAAACATTAGAACCCAGTTATTATGATCAAAATCTTGTTACATTAACTAGACTTACGCTTAAATTTTGTCGACGAGTATATTTTGATACTATTATCTATAAAGGTATGATACTGATTATCGGGTACGCAGATTAACCATATGGCTGAACAGGTACATGTACATAACATAATCATTAATATCTACCTGGAAAATGCAATATGTTGTTCTAATTATATTTTCAAAACGATGTTTTCAGCGATGTAGGCTCAGCTGAACATATCCATAGTTGCACCTCCTGGCACCGAGTCTGTCCGTAAAACTGGAATAATTCTATAAAGCTTTTGATAGGAAGAGTAAAGAAAAGCCTACGCAATACCTGTGAAGATTCCCAGGGTAGGCACAGTGACAGATCATAGCGTACCATTGGCAGAAATCAGATAGTATTTGCTTGGTATCGATAAGCAGGACCCCGTTGGTCACTTCACAAGCCTCATTGATTGTTTGCAATTACTCTTCAGTATTATTGTCCCTTGATTC
The DNA here is from genome assembly GCA_963989385.1 of Ctena decussata. Taxonomy (NCBI): domain Eukaryota; kingdom Metazoa; phylum Mollusca; class Bivalvia; order Lucinida; family Lucinidae; genus Ctena; species Ctena decussata. The sequence goes on from OZ022515.1 coordinate 39,122,694, forward strand.
CTCACCTGTACGATACTGTATCGAAGGATATTAGTCAACCGACATTCGTTTCTTATTGTGTAACTTACTTTTCGTCACCTGAATACACGTAGCTACCCATTCTATTGCTAATTTGTGTGTGCTTCTTTCCCGTTTAGTTTTGAGTACGGAATGTGGGATTCCTGATCATTGCCCATCATTTCATTCTGTCCGGGAACTGGCTCATCTTCCAAGCTAAGCTGACCATCTGCATTACTGTATTTATCAACAACCGACAACTTGTCAATTATTTCTCTGTCAGGTTTCTCTTTTAAATGCAAAAACTTAATGACAGCGCCTGTATTCACGAACATTTTTCATCGTCTGCTTCTTACATGTTTTCGGACTGGGTTTGCATGTTTAATTGAATGTCGTCATTCACACATTGATATACCAATGATAGACAGTCATGTACAATGCGTTAGATGCTTAGATAAGATTATACATAATTATTGTACAAACTAAACAAAGGGTTTTGGCCACAAGTTATATAAACATTAGCTAGTCCTCTCTAACACAACTAACAATCAATAAGATCTAAGTATATGCACATGTACAACAGTAAGTTCAAACATAAATTTAGTTAAAGTACTGACAGTAAGATAATTGAGCCGCGACACGAGAAAACCAACAATGTGGTTGTGCGCACTGCGCAGACTCAGATAAGCCTAGGCATCCGCCAGGTTTGATCAGACCCTTCGTTAAATGCTCAAAGAGTAGCTAAGGGTCTAAGCTACCTCCATGAGGACAGCGAAGAGTCTGATTAGACTCGGCGGATGCTCAGGCTGTTCTGAGTCTGCGCTGGGCGCACAACCAAATTGTTGATTTCTCGTGTCGCGGCTCAAGTTTGCTTATCCTCACAGCATTGCTTGCATTTATGGGTTATGGGTTCATAAATGGGCGAGGATGGAACAACCTCGAGTAATGCGTGTGAATCGGTCAAAGTACCAAAATCATAAGTTAGATCCCATTAACCAAATAAACATCGACAAATCCAAAATATTTTGTCACACAGACATGGAGGCCACAAAACAGGAGTGTGATCAGATGCTTGCGAGTAGTAAGCGGGGTCTGACTATTATAGTAGTATCTGCGCATTATACAGTGGATCTTACATGAGTGCTCATGTATTATTAAATTTATGAAACGAGTTGGGGAAAAAGGAAAGATGCGAGGCTATGCCGAGCATCTTATCGGTTTTCCCAACATGTTTGATAAATTCAATAATACCGGAGCATGACTTCAATATATTGAATACGATACTAAATCGCATTTTATTAGCATATTGTGCACTTAAACTTCATTTCCACAATTATAAAACGCGACGTTTTTATGGACGTCAGCGCATAACATTACGTCGTAATTTGCATATTTAATCCACTAGGCCTAGTTGATTATCGTTTTTAATGCATGGCTTTATTACACTATCAGATGCGACGTCATATGATAAAATACACCCGCCATGTCTGTGTATCGGAAGGAAAAAGTTACTGAACTGTAAGATCCTAGTGCATATAACGATTTCTTATATATGTTCAGGCGTGCTCCTGAGGCTATGTTATAGGGATCAAACACGGTTTTTCATGCATTAACGTTTGTCAGGTCCCAAGGGAGATGTTGGAAACCGAGGCCGAAGACACTATATTTTGTCACCGTTTGACAGCCAACGCGCTGGTGCATCTTTTTACTAATATTCGTCTTCCGGGCCCGAGAGCATTCAGCTACTCAAAATGGCTGCCATCATCCTATTCAACCTCAATATTTCGGAAAATTGTCCAAGATGGTCGTTGTAGTTGATGCAAAATAGATTGCAAATTCATCAACAAAAAGCAGACACCTTGAGCAATAATTTCCATGCAGAACAAGCCTGATCCATTCATATACCATCCTGCAGTGCTTGATTGCATGTTTTCTTTAACGCTTATTTACTCTCCATTTGGCGTAGTAAGAATGTAAACAACATCGCTTTAAACCTGAGTCACGACGATGACGTCAGATTACAAAGGCATGATGACGTCATATAAGCATACATAGGTAGCGCACCACCAATTTTTGTAATTCGACCGAAACGGCAGAGACAAAGCTGCATGGCGGATTTTTAGTGGCCCGGCACAAGCATAATGAAACTTCTGTCACCGTGCATCAACAGCGCGAGAAAACCATTGTTGAAACACGGCTTTCGCCGGTTGATGCACGGCTGTTAATACCTCTCGGCACTGCTTTTTATGCAATAACTAATATTAAACCGTTATTGGAGGAATAACAATAATCCAACAAATCAAGAGAAGTGTCTCTGCAAGGTTACACGCTGTAAGGTGTTTACTTAGTTGCTCATTAAGTCAAATGTCGGAGAAAAGCAGACGGTCTTAAATCATTTAATGATATTATATTTCAATTGCAGTAATGGGCCTGTTCAAGATGACATATTCTGTACAGCAAATTGCAGGCGAATTAAATCTAAACGGAAGTGATTCAACAGTTACAGTAAGTTCAAGGTATCCAAGATGTGACGATTGGGGGAAACTTGAACTTCTGTCTTATTACTATTTAAGAATAAACTGCTTCGGGGTTGTAGACTGTCAAACTCCTCTCTCACCGGCAGCGGAAATGGAGCTCCATAGAATGTGTTCCATGAAGGAAGCATGCACTAGTTCAATATTTCATTCTGTTGATTCAGTGGACCCGAAGTCATATAAACTAGTGGTGCATTATCAGTGTTTGGGTAAGTTGTAATATTTGCCATATCATGTGTATAGGTTTGATGGCGTATCGCAGAAAAGGATCGCTTGTGGCTCCCCGGCAAATTATATGGCAAATATCCATTGTTTCAGAAAGAATATATTTGGCCTGGTGTGAAAAGAGACCTTCATCAATGTGTGAACAACAAATTACTGAACGCAGCCTGCACAAGCTGACGAGTTTTCACTTTTTAGACTTTCCATATTGTGTACGTCTGTGCTGGGCATTGATATACAACTCCTGATTATGAGTATAGAGCGCGAATTGTACGGCAAACACAACCTTCAGCTTCGTTTCAGTACGTTTCTTTTTAAAATGGTTTTTGCTTGTTTTCAAATCTCTGTTTATTTGTCAGTTTTATGCTTCTCTCTACCATGCTGGCTTGAGATGCCTTATTAATAGAAATATACAAAAATGAGTATAAATAAGTAGGGAAATTCTCAGGAACTGACACAATTCAATCTCAGATCCCACCCAAGGCACCATGTGGAAAAAGACATAAAACATTAGTCACCATCAAAGACATCATCAGCGACATCCACTTGAGCAGCCATTTTTCATGTAGGTGGTCATCAGGCTAGCCTTAATACATGTATCACAAACAATATATCAATAACAGACATAGCAACAAACAACACATAAAACAACCAAGAAGAAACAAAATAGGAGTGCCTTGGACGGCCAGCAATGAAATTTCTGGTAGGCTTTAATAACTGAGCCGCGACACGACAAAACCAGCAAAGTGGCTGTGCGCCCAGTGCAGACTCAGATCAGCCTAGGCATCCGCCTAGTTTGATCAGACTCTTCGTTAAGTGCCCAAAGGGTAGCTAAGGGTCTAAGCTACCCTCATGCGGACAGCGAAAACTCTGATCAGACTGGGCGGATGTCCAGGCTGATCTGAGTCTGCGCTGGGCGCACAACCACATTGTTGGTTTTGTCGTGTCGCGGCTCAACTAGTTTTGTAGTACTAATTAGTATTCAATATTTTTAGTAAACCTTGAACGCCTCCAAAGTCTTCTAAATGGATAGTATAGTAATTTGCAAACTGGTTATAACTTTTTTTGTCACACACTTACTTAACAGGCTATGTACATTTCAAGCATAAGCATCGTATTCAGTAGTCAGGGATGTTTTTTTTTTATATTTCAGACCATTTTGTCACATTTATCGACATTTGTACAAATACAACGAAGACTGACGACAAGGACGTGCACCTTATTTCATCTGACAGTCTGAGGAGTTCAAAACAATGCCAGTGCTCTATCAAAGGCGGTGGATTTTCTTTTCTATTAAATGATATTCGATTGACCTCAATGTCTTCAAACTCTGAAAAGAACTGTGCTCCAGTTACTCTCAAAATACTTTCACTTGAATACCCATGTAACAGTGAGCAAGGGGTCTTTAATACTCAGTTAGACGCAGCATCAGCTATGGCGAATGTTTCTTTAAGGTCTACCTCAAGAGACGTTTTGCCAGAAATGATATGGATAACAGTCCAGCCCAAAGGTATGTGTAAGCCGTCTCGGCTCTCCACTTTTATATAGAGGATCTTACATGAGTGTCCATGTATTATTGAATTTATTAAACGAGTTGGGGAAAAAGATAAGATGCGAGGCTTTGCCGAGCATCTTATCGTTTTCACCAACGAGTTTAATAAATTCAATAATACAGGAGCACGAATGCAAGATTCTATTTATCATATGACACTAAAATCGCATTTTATAAGCAAAATTTGCACTAAAACATCACGATTTCGCCATTAGAAAACGCGACGTTTTAATGGACGTCAACGTATAACGTTACGACGTAATTTGCATATTTAATCCACTAGTGGATTATTGTTTTTAATGCATGGCTTTATTACACTCTCAGATGCGACGTCATATGATAAATTACAGCTAATAATGCTGGTATGAGTTTTTAATTTTGGCATACATCAGTTACGAGCAAATTAGTATTCAACTTGTAAAAAGCGACCGAGAAAGACACTAATAAGAATGCGTGCAATGTTAAGTCTAAAAGGACATTATAGCTTGTTGTTTCATGATAATATTTCCAGTTTGACTAATGTGAAGATCAATGACTTTTTAGCTCGCCTGAACAAATTGCAGGAAGAGCTATTGTACTACTCCCGGTGTCGGCGTCGGCATTGGCAGCGTCAACAGAATGTTAAAGTTTTACATTCAAGCTTTGTAAGATCTCATAGTTTCTAAACCCTTTGATCAATTAGTTTGAATAATATTTAGTATGAAGATAGATATTGGTCCAAAATTTTATTCTGCACCAGCCTCATCCCTATTCAAGATCTGTAGGTCAAGATCACGGACTTAGAAATTTTATGTTAAAGTTTTATGTTTAAGTTTTTAAGATATTATAGTTCGTAAACCCTTAAATTGTTTTGAATTTTTATTTGGTATGGTGATAGATATTCGTCCACAATTTTGTTCAGCTACATCCCCACCCACTTGACATGACCTGTAGGACAAGGTCACAGACTTAGATTTTATATTGAAATTTGAGAAGTTCTTGACCAAATTTCCTTAACGCCTTGATACATTTCCTTTATACTTCCAGAAGTGTTAGGTAATGGTCAAATGTTTATGCAGTGCCCCCTATCCCTTTGATGACTAAGGTCAAGTTCTTGACTTATAAATGTTTTGTTAAAATTTTTGGTTGAAGTTCCCAAAAGGCACAGTGTTTTCTTAGTGTGTGGATGGATTCAGTTGACACTTAGAATTCTGCTAGGTGCTGGTCCAGATTTTGTACCAATCCCACTTCTCTCATTGACCCTAAGGTCAAGGTGACAGGTTGACGATCTATAGTCATACCCAGTCTGATGACATATAGTGCTCTAAAGTTTTGCATGGTAGCAGCATCCCCTTCCCACTTGACCTTTAAGGTCTAGATCACATTACTAGAACTTTGTGTTCATGATGGGCAAGTGCAAGTTCGGGCGAGCTGTGCTGTCTGATGACAGCTCTTGTTACATTTGCCATCTTTCAAAGCGCTAGGGAAAAGGAGACTGTTGTCTTTAATTTGTATATCCAATTTGAGAGAGGTATACACAAAATCATTAGCCGTCCAAAAGGCAAACAAGCCAAATCGATTTTATGAGAACTGGTTTAAAACCTGTGTCATTCAGAGTGTACCCATCCTCAGAACCCTAGGGGTCGCTAAAATTAGTAGCACTTTTGAGTACATTAAAGGCTAGCGCTTTGTTTGTTTATTTTTGTGATTAGGGAATCTGACTGGTTCTGTTCCGTTAGGGACCAACCATCTGATATTCTTGTGTGGGTGGGGGGGGGGGGGGGGCGGGGGAGGGTGGATGCTGGTATTCTTGATGGAGACAGGATTTGTTTTCAATTGCCTCTGGAGCTAATTTAATTTTTTTAACAGACCAGTTGGAACATTTTTTTTTTCATTTCGTAAGCTGATCTATTAGATCCAAAATTATTAGACCTTTACACACGTGAATGAATATCTTTTTATTTTACCCACATCTGTAATTTTACACCTTATTTCTCACATAAAGAACATGCAGGCAAAGGACATGGTATAGCTTGCTTTTGCAAACCAGTTCCTAGAGCATGGTTCTCTCTTAATCCATGGCCCAGATGCAAACAGCCGTATATGAGTATTATACTGCTGTTAGAGTGGCTACTAATGCCACAGTGGCTTTGTCTCCCATAAGCTAGTGTTTTTTTTTTTTTTTTTTTTTTTTTTTTTTTTTTTTGCGACTCAGCTTCAATGGAAACATTTACTTTGTAATGCTGCAGATCAATAATACATTATGTGAATATTGTATACGATATTTGTGAATGTATGTGCATGCATTGCTGCTAGAGAAAAACAAATGTGAAAAATATTTTTGAAATATTAGTTTCAATATGGGTCCCCCAGAAGCTTGCGACATTTTAAAAATTCAATTCAAAATGAATCATCTATATATTTCTATGAACTTTTGGGTGAAGCTAGATTTTTTTCACTAACTTTTGAGGCATGATTATTTTTTAAAATCCCCTTATGAGCCAATTTATTTTTTCTTACATATCCAAGGACAGAGATTTTTTTTAAAGAAAAAATATACCAGGCCCCCAGATTATCAAAAGGTGGGTCCCTTACGAAGATAGGACTATAATAACTGAGCGATATTTCCTGCTGCAAGTAAGACTTTATTTCGTTGTTACACATAAAACTCACATAAAATCGCAGATTGATTGTCAAGAACACTTTATCATAAAGCAAACTTTTAATTTCAATTTTCTGATCGAATAAATAAACAAGAGCTGTCGCCTGACAGCATAGCTCGCCTGAATAGGTGCTTGCCCATCACACAGTTGCTATGGTGGTGTGGACTGCAATGCATAAAACTTCAGGCAAGCATGTCCATAATGACAACACATTTATAAACAAAAGCTATCTCAGAAATAAGTCTTAAAATAAAATAAAAAAAAATCCACATTAAATTTCAAAGTCCATGAGCTTGAGGTCAAAGAACTAAGGGGTAGGGAAATGGGGGGGGGGGGCTAGGATGTATCAAAACCTTGAACCATTATCTAACATCAGTCCACGTATTAGTATCAACTGAGTCCATTGTGGCACGGTGAAATTATGTCTTCATTAATATAAAACTTTAGTCTTAATCTTTAAGACAAAACTCAAAGTCCATGACCTTGACATCAAAGTCATCCAGTGGGGTAAGTATATAGTGTTTTGTTAAAACTCAAAAAAGTGTCTAAGATCAGTTCAAGTGTAAACTAAATCTCTGCCAAGCATTATGAATCAGTACGCAATTAGAAAACTTTAATAACGACCAAATTTCCTAAGTCCCTGACCTTGACATAAAGGTCAACTAGCAGGGATGGGGTAGTACTTTGTAAAACTTTGGACTAATATCTTACTACAGTGCAAATATAAAAAGAATTCATCTATGGGTGGAGGAGATATATGTCTTTAAAAAACTTTAACCAAAACATCCAATCAATAAAAAGACAATTTTCTAAGTCCATGACCTTGACATCAAGGTCACTGAGGGGGGTGGGGGTAGTACCATTAAAAACTTCGGACCAGTATCTAACTACAGTGCAAGTATCAAAGGAATCCATCCATGGGTTATGGAGATATTGGGCTTTATAAAACTTTAACCAAAACATCCAGTTCCAAAAAACTCCCAATTTTCTAAGTCCATGACCTTGACATCAAGGTCAAGGAGTGGGGTGGGGGTGGTACCCTGTTAAACTTTGGACCAATATCTAACTACAGTGCAAGTATCAAAAGAATCCATCCATGGGTAAGGGAGATATAGGTCTTTAAAAAACTTTAACCAAAACATCCAATCCGGACGCGGACGCTGACGCTGACGCGGACGCGGACGCGGACGCTGACGCCGACGCCAGGGTGACAACAATAGCTCTTCCTGAACTTTCGTTCAGGCGAGCTAAAAAAGTAGTTGTAAGCGCCTGGTCTATCCTTCTGTAAACAATCTTATGCAATCCATATCTCCCATATGACATTAGGACGGACGTATTATGCGCCGCTTGCGAAACCCTTGTTTGAAATTGTTGTATGTATATTTATTCACGAAAGAAACTTTTCAGAATTTTATCTGATTATAGCTGTTTGATACCCTGTTGCATCATATTGTTGTAAAATTATATTTATGACATTATTTTCTGTTTTCTGCACTGTTGTATGTGCTAACTAGCCTAAATAGAAACAAACTATGTTTTAGAGAGTACCAATGTTTACATTCTAAGGCAACAACGGTTAACAATATCTCATTTAATGGAAATTCAGATAGTTAAAAGAACTGGGTGATGAAATGATCTGTTAGTAGTGAAAATGGAGAACGAAGAAGGGGAAGTTGCAAGCGTACATTAAGTTTTCTTCGAATTCATTCATTAAAGAAATAACAAAATATATCAAAGTATGGAAGTCTTTCAGCAATAAGGAAAATTAATAGGAAACTAAATGGGAAAGGACAAAATGCTATTCCATACTTACTCATTTCTAGTTCTTCAATGATTTTTTGAAAACAGTCTTTTGTGGCCTGCCAATTGTTAGCCTACTTATTACCTTTTTCTGCTAAACTATCTTCTCTAACATTGAACGCCCAATTTTACCACCCAGTTCTAATACATGTAATAACATCCCATTTCACCAGCCTGTTATTTTTTTAGTCTTTCTTCCATTATTTGAGATATTTTCAAAGCTTGTGTCATTAGAATGCAGACCTGAGAATGTTCTAAAAAGCGCTCTTTCTACTAAATGCCATTTTGTGTTTTTAACACCAGTTTAAAGGAGTATCAGTTTGCTACAACCATGCAAAATTTTGAAATGTTTTCTTGATAAATAGAGGAGCTACAGCCATTTAAAAAGGTCCACGTTTTTTTAGAGACCCGTTTGCAAGTGACTGGCGACAATCACTTGGGAACATTTTTTATCAGACATCAGGATAAATGATTTAACTTTGATTCTAACATGACGTTAACGTTTTCCCCACTGAGCCTATAGGAAGCTGCGCCGTGTGAAAATTTGTGATAAATCACAAACCATAAAATTGTTAACGCTCGGTGTGCACATTTCGCGCCTTGATGACATCGTACGTACACATTTCACTTCTGGTGACGTCCGCCTCAAAAGAGACCATTAGAAAACGTCGCAATATCCATTCGTATTGATCGTATATAATGTTAGAATCGAAATTTTCCTTACCGGTATATTGTCGCAGATTAACACATGTGTTGTCGGGCAGATACGAATATAAATTAACTCCGACCAGCGGCCATCCTGAATTAATATTTCGTGATCTGCCCTCCTACAACATGTGTTAATCTGCGATGCTTCACGGTAAGGAAAAAACATTTCTTAAATAGCAAAAAGAACAAAATTAGTCGCATGTTGTTACATTTTGAAATGATAAGCTCAAAACGCCTTTGTAACATACAATTAGATACCTCTTACTAATTTCATAGTTATTGTATATATATATATCTAATTATTAACTCGTCAAATCCTATTTAACAAATCAGTTACCCGAACCCTCAATGTTTATTTAATGATCGGACTTAGAGAGTTAATCTGTCTCATCGAATTTCCAGAAACCTTTACGATAACATGTGCGAGCATAAGCTGGGACACACTAGAGAATCCGACGACGGTAGGATTAACCATTAGGCCTTTTTCAGATCCCGTAAATCGTACAGGTAAGTGATATTTTCTGCAATGAAAACCTATTTCACTTCCTGTAGATAACATTCTAGCATGGCGTTAATAGTCTCCCCACTGAGCATATAGGAAGCGGCATCGTGTGAAATATTGTTATAAATCAGGTTCTGATATCACCGATTAAGAGGTGTTGTCGGGCAAATGTGAATTCTATAATTACTCCGGTTTCGCCGTCGTGAATTAATATTTTATCGGTGATAATTTCAGTTAAAGCGCTGTTGATCTGTGTATCAATATAAATGTTATTTCAAGACCTAACGTTACATCGATTCGAATTTGCTCAATACCTAGCATGCTGATGAAAACACTACGCTGTTGCTCTACGTGGTGTGCCCATATCAAGGGTTCCATTCATAGACTCCTGTACCATCAAACTGTGACTTTCAGGAAATCGATTAATCGAGTGCAGTTTTAAACTGAATGGATCAAACTCACATGACTTTAAATTAAATCATCTTTGCAAATTTATTTATCAGTATGGCGATGTTAAATGCAGTATTGTCCACACAAAAGTCTCCCCTAACGCCACTACAGTGCAGGTACTCCGCTACAGTGTAGATTATTTAAAGCTACTGGTCCTTTGGAAGCATTGAAACCTATTCAGAGTCATCTTGAAAATAAGTTACCGTACACACGGCTGCTAGAGAGCATGAGCAGTGTTGCACTTTTCATTACTACTCATGAACAGGCCCCGAGGTTATAAAACTTTTTTCATGCTCAACTCAGCTGAGCATGAAATTTTTTCTGCTCATAAATTTTAAAATGCCAACAATTGTTGGCATTTTAATATTTATGAGCAGAAAAAATAGCCTTCTTTGCTTACCTGAGCCAGAAAAATGCTGAATTTCTTGGTATTTTTATATTAATGGGCATTTTAAATTTCATGCTCAGCTGAGTTGAGCATGAGAAAAGTTTTATAACCTCGGGGCCTGGCTTTGTTCTTTTTTTCCCTTTCTTTGCTCTGCTTTGTACATTCAAAAGATCCTCTTTTTAGACTATGTATAACATTGAATATTCTTATTAATTAAATACGAAAAGTTATTTGTCATCTTGTATTTTCGCGTCAGTGTTTTCTAAAATAGCAACTGGCTTTTTTAAACCAACGACTGAAGCAGATCTTAGGTGAATGCATAAGCCACAACATCTAGGACTTTTTTCCCAAATGTAAATAGAAGAAAAGACTAAACATGACGTTTTGATATTTTGCCATTTCGGCTTAAGTAAATTGATGAATGTACCAGATTAGTCAGTAACGTACCCAAGGCCTTGTCTTGGGTAATAAATTATTTATTTGTTTTCACAAAAATAATACCATTTCCATCACTAATCAAATAACGTGCCTAAGCTGAATATGTAAGACTTTCGGCTTTTTTTTGTGAAAAAAAAATTACAATAAAGGCGAAAATTCACGATTTTTCAGATTATGCCATTAAAATCCACAATGTCAAGCATGTTCATAATCATCTATGTGTTATATATTAAAATGTTACTGAGAGCCAATTAATGTGGCACTGAGTATTGATAAATAAACAGGAGAAACGAAAACACTTTACACTCCACTTCAAGTAAATGATCTTGAGCCTAAAGTTGTTATGTCATGTTACATTTCGGAAAATCGTACGAAGCTTAGCCTTAGATAAAGTGCGAAAAAGAGCAAAAACACCTGTTGTCGTTTTGAAACCGGATCTATAAATATTTTCAAAATCATGGGTTAAATTTTAAAGATTTACATTTTCAAACTGGTATAGAAATCTTTCCCTTCAACAAAAATCAAAGTTTCTTCATTGAATTCTTGGTTTTATGCATCCAACGATAACATGTAAACTAAATTCTAGTGAAAAGAAATTGTAAAGACAGTTTTATCCTCAAAATCATTTTTTATATGATTTTTATTATTCTTCTTTTTTTTGTCACATTTATTACGCATGACCGGCAAATCAATTCATTTGCCGCAAAGAAGTTCTTATGAACAGGCAAAAGAATGTAACGAGTTAACGATGCAATGTTGTACTACTTGCCCTTCAAATTAGAAAAAAATGAAAAAATAAATAATAACAAATAAAAAAGTAACCTTACATGCGTTTGAAATCATTGGAATTTATATGCATTCTTCGTAGAGCGATTTTTTCAAAAGTAGATATTTAGGAAGCGAGGAGGACCAAAGAGACGGAAATGGCAGACACTGTTTGATTGAGTATATTCATGACCAGTAATGAAGTATGCATTACTAGTCATGTCCTGTAGCATTGGCTTGAAAACAACGCTTTTTTTCAAAATGAGTCTAAATGAGTCGAAAAGCGCGGTGGCTCAGTGGTTAGTGCACTTGACTCTGAAGCCAGACGTCGTGGGTTCGAGCCCCGCCCGACGTGAAATCTTCCTATGTTCGAACGCGTTTTTCTAGCATCAGTTGCAGGGATGATGCTAACAAGTGTGCCGTCCTTCGGATCGAGGCGTTAATTGGAGGCCCCCTGTGCAGGGAGAGTCATCCCCTATGCAGGTTAAAAATCCCTACTACAGCTACATGGCTATAGGTAGGCTTTTATCCTGCAACACCGGAGTGTACAAAAGTACACCGTCTGTGTCCCCTTTGGGGGTTAAGGCGTGAATCGAAGAAATAAATAAACAAAGAGTCACTTACATATAAGATTCTGCTTGTGAATATCTAAGACATATTGGCGATTTTGCTCTATGTATAGTGAAGATCACAACATCTACATATAAGTGCAAAGTCCGAATGAACATAGTTTAAGCCCCGATATGTATTGTTTTGTAAGAAACACCTCCATTTCAGTATTTAAAATATAGAAAAATATCTCAATTACAGATTCTGACTCCACCTCTAATTCGTCTACCCTAACAAACACTGTTATAGGTGTTGTCGGATTTGTTGTGGTTATTGGGCTCATAGTTGTCATTATCGTTTGTTGGGAGAGAAAAAGGTATATCAGTAAACATTTTTACTTAAATGCATCTTAAACTCTGTCGATGCGACATGGTTTACAATCATCTATGACTGGTAAAGAAGATGACTATCAAATAATGCGTTTGACAGTTGTGTTGAAAAATGAAAATTGTTACATCGTTTATACGTATGACAATATTAAGGGAACATAATTTCTGTATCTGGAGCCACAGTTTCATAACTTTTAACGAAAACAATATAGTCTAGGGTGTCAGACATGAAGCTAGAATGTAGTGGTATATTTTTGTTTACAAACAAAGCAGACGCATGAAAGCCAATCTATCCAAATAAGCCAATGGAATCAGTTCAGCTTTACCGAAAATTACATTGTGCCACTTAAAACTTGCAGAGACTTGCAGAAAATTAAAATGCCAAGGGAAGTTCGATGTATTTGTCAGAAAGATTTGCACTTTCTCCTTGTCCAATGCTTATAACAAGACCTAGTGTCAGTTTGAATTCAGCATACCATTTGTTTGTTGATGTCAGATATATTGAAAACAATAAATCTTTGACTGTAGCAAAATATTGACGCAAACGAAATAAATATGTACTCTATGGCCCAGCTTGTAAAGGTTGAAGCCACCTGCTCTAGAATAGGAAAAAACCAAGTGCGAATCTCTGTACAGAGAAAACGTCTACAATTACCTCTGTTGTGAACAAGCCTAAGTAGTCTTGATTTAACTGACTATGTTTATTTTTTCAGGCGAGAGGCACGGCCTACAAAGTCAAAACCGGATAATATGGAAATGAAAAGAGGCAAGCACGGGAAGAAAGATAGAACTATCAAAGGTTCAGAAACGGAACCTTTAGAAGAACATAAAACCTCAGAAATTAAATACGAAAAAGACACTCAAAAACCAAAATTAAATTTGAAAGCAAACACGTATTCAGAGATAGAAAGTCATCCTCCGACGTTGGACAAAGCGCTTGTTAATGAGAACGCACAAACTGAATTCATGTATACAGGATGAGGGAAAAGACCGTACAAAGTATGGCGATATTGCAATTGAAGCAAAGCATCGTTGTCCATCAACAGCGTCTTAGGATATTTGTTAATACTGGACCCATTTAAACAAAACTAATTTTATACCGTTCGGTGAAAGCAAAATCAATTTATTTCCTTTTTATGTCTTTTGATACGCGTATATAACACGCGAGGTAACTTCGTAATTCTATATTCACCTGGAAATAAAAAATGAAGCTTTTACAAAAAAAGTTTGGCAAAATATAATATTTAACTTGTATGTATCTATAGGATATTTGAGCTTTAACTTTACTATGAAGTAAAGGAATTGGCGGATTTTTATTACAAAATATATACTAAGCATAAAAGAAACTTGGCTGTTTTTATTTTTTCTGTCAGTTCTTCGGGTTTTAAGAAATCAGACATATAATACATGCCAGTATTTTGCTGTTGAATATGTGCATCGTGTGCCCGTTTTTTTCCACACAACTGAACTTAAAAATACTTTGTATACTACAATTACATGCTTTTTGCATGTTTTGCACGTGCTCATTCCTACAGTAGTAACAATAGCAAACTGATAGCTAACGTATATTTCTACAGAACTCTTCAATTTCTGCATTACTATCTAATGTAAAATTTCTCTTGAAATTAAAGAAATACTGAAAGTGCGATACCCACGGTTAGTTTACACGGTAACAACGGTCAAGTATATGGACGATACGGACACATACCGATTCCATGTGGTTTCTCAGAGACTTGACTACATGCCATTTTCGTTATTGAGGCAAGTAGTTTTTTTGTGCAAACATTATAATATCGTTTAAATTTTATAGGTTAAAACATTTTATTAGTCCCTGCCGCCAAAACTTCTTAATGCTTGAAAAAAACACAGTCACATACTTTCGTGAGATTCCTTTAGAAATCGCATGTCTTTCGATTTAGGCCGCGTTTACACGACCAAAGTTTCTATGACAAAGTAGGTTTGCCACTGAAAAATTTGTTCGTGTAAATGCCAAAATATGACAATGTTTCTTTGCCAAATATATATGGTAACGTTACTTCGATAAATTAAATTTGTCCGTGTAAACGGAGAACTTTGCTAAAGATTATGTAACAAAAAAGTTTGCTAGAAGCATGGAAAATGTGACAAAGATTTTGTTTCATCGCTGCAGCTAACTTTGACGAATAATATTTGGTCGTGTGAACACTGCAGCAAATATTTCATTGCCAAAGTTTATGTGACAAAGGTTCTATGGCACATTTTCTTTAACATATAATTTGCTCCGTGTAAACGCAAAATGTTTGTCATACGTTCTTTGTTAAAGTTTCTGAGACATAGAAACTTTGCTCGTGTAAACGCGGCCTTACTCCCATTTAGTCAATTAAAAATATATGGAAGTAAACGCTAGAAAGTTGCTAAACAATGTCTAAAACCTTCGTTATATACTCGTCAAAATAAATTCCGCCGCAATTTTTACATGTAATCATGATATTGACGATTTTAAATATATTATTTTCAAATTATTTTGCTTTTAATTAGTTGCCAAAACATTTGTCCAGGGAAAACTTTGAATGTATCAGTTTCCTGCTTGCGCGTACAGTGTTACCTCGCGTAACAAATAAACCATAGAAACTGCGACTAGGCACTTACTGCGCATGCACAGTATCGTTATGTTTGTCTCATTTAATTTTCGAGAAACCCATCATTCTAAAAACATCTAAATCAAATTTGAACAGCCTTTCAAATGGCGAACATTGCATCTTAAAGTGTGCGAGACTGTAAAATCACCCCCCCCCCTCCCCCCTTTGAATCAAAACTACAGGAACATTGATTTTCAGATTATGGGCTTATCAGTCACATATTTTAGTTCTGCTTTTCTGGACATGTGAATACGTTTCTTTGCAACATTTTTAAAGGGGAGTGCATCAGTTTATTGCGAAATTGTGTCAGGCATGCAGTTTTAAATTGGTTATGGCAATGTCATTGCAACTTTAGAAAGTTTGGCATTTCTGCCCAAACACTGAAATTTACAAGTGAGAAATCGTGAAAACCGTTTCGAATTCCGATTTTCTTGTATATGAAACATCTGGCATCCAAAAAATGAGTCTAAGAATTACAGATCAGAAAATGAGAGTAAAACTAAAAGAAAAGGCGATTTTGTTTCGTGAGAAATCTTGGGAAATTAGAAATAGCCCCCACTAAAATTGAAAGTTGCGCAAACTGTCGGTTTATATTAAAATTTTAAATTAACTATATAAAAAGTCATATCAGTACTACAATGGCTCTTTAAGTTCATTCTTTATGGTATCTTTTCAGGAAAAGATGCCAAGTAAATGCGGCGGAACTTATTTTGACTAGTATATATGATAATAGGAGTTTCGAGGATTTAGCTGGTTCGTGTTTGTGTATACCTTACGCTACGAGCTCTTGACGATTATAATCCTTTTGTTACGGAATCTTTCAGATATTGTAACGGAATCTTGACAAACATGGGGATCTCATTTGAGGATGGTACATTCTTCCTAATGGAGGAAACAAATAATTTCAAAACAAAAAAACTCTCCCGTCCGGTTTCTCGCATTCTGTTTCTAAAGCTTTCTTCTCTTCTGTCACAGTTCTGATACCAGGGCAAACAAACGATAAATCAGGCTGTAGATCGGACCTCTGCTTATCATTTTCACCCTTCAGTTGAAACCTTACATTACATCCACAAAACGAATAAACACGGAGTATTGCAAGTCCCACAGGTCTGACTAAATCTAATAGCATCCAGAAGTAGCTGACTTGCCATGTTGTCAGCACTAAAACTGCCCTCTTAAACGAGAGTGAAAAAGGTTACCCAGTCAAATAACATGCCCTGTTGCATCAAGTGTTCAGTGAAAACTGGCAGAAGACTTTGCAATTTTCTCACAATTTTCTGCATGTTCTCAGGCTCGGCGATCACGGGAATCCAGTGTTCGTCTTCAACCCTAATATCTCTAGCTGATCTGTTTCGAAATTCAGATTCAGCAAAGAGGAGTTTATTTATCCGAGAAACTTTCGTGAGAGGACTTTTTGTTTTGTTTATGTTGTGACTGCCGCAGCAACTTTTGTGTAGTTTCATCAAAATACAGTTCGTCGATGTCACACTGGATATCCTCACCATGTAAATAAAATGTAAAAGGTGTTACTTTGACAGTATGTAGGATATCTGAGGAATACAAGACAGACGTTTTTATCTTTAGGATGTTCTCTCAGCATGTGTCTGATTCCATCAATAATTATCGCAAATCTTTTACACCAGAATTTGCATCTTATGGCTCGATCCTGCAACAGAGAGTTAAGAGACAAAATCGATAAGAGTCCATAACAGGAAATGAGCTATCGTCAATACACGGTAGCCGTATTGTGAAGAATCCTTAACACTACCATGATCGAAAATCACCCTACAACCTTCAGGAAAATACTCAAAATGGATTTTTTGTGGCTGCATTACCGTGTTTTACAAACCAGGGATGTGTAACCCCAATATATTCATGAAAAGGAGAAAAGACTAGTGTCCCCTTGTTTTGACCTTGTGAGTTAATCCCATATACATCGTAAAGATGCCGAATCAAAAATCAGTGTGGCTCCATAACAAAAACGTCCAGCTTCCATGACCGTTGTAACCGACTAGACTAACCGTGTTACAGTGCACTGACATTTTCGTCGCTGAATACGAATGACGTTCAATTGCAGTCGCTAGATAACCTTTACTCTCGGAACGCTTTTTGTGACAGCCAGAGACATTGAATCGTTGCATGAAGACAAACAAGCACAGAATACAGATCCATGACCTGCAGTACGTTTGTCGAAAAAAGCTTGAGAACTAAATACCTGAAAAGCCGCATAAGCTAGGATTCTCGTATTTAGCTAATAGGTTAGGACTAAAATGAACTAATTAACTTTTGAGCATATCTCGTAAACATTTGGTTAAGCTATTCCCACTTTTCAGACAATGGCATTTTATATAGGAATAACCTTGTGAACAAAATTCTTGCAGAACTGCATACTATAATAAACTAGCTTCTTAATGTTTGGCATACAATTACGGACAAAAATATGAATGATCTGGTTGAATTTTTAGCGTATTTGGTGATTTTTTCGGTAGGGCTATTCGCCCTTTTCGGACATAGGCATTTTGCATAGGAACAAGCCTGTGAACAAAATATATGATGAACACCTTAATTTATGATCTTTACTCTTGGCATACAGTTATATGTTAAGGTTTAGAAGCCCTGAAAATTTTTTAAGCCTGTTTCATGATATTTAAGTCGAGTTATTCCCCTTTTTGGAATATAGGCATTTTATAAAGGTGCAAGCTGGCGAACAAAATATTTGAAGAACCGCATAAGCTAGAATCCTAATAAACTGTTCACAAAAAGTAGGGGATATTAAGTTATTAAAACTTGTATAAATTAGAAAAAATGCCAAATCCATCTGAAACGGCAAGTATCCATCAGACAAATATGCGACAGGACATTTTGCATTACAATTTGGATGGTATATTCTGTCATGTGACCAGCGTGTCATTCGCTTTAGACAGGGGGTCGACACCCAAATTTCACACAAATCTGGTGTGGAAACAGATTGTTTTCAGATTACAAAATTTACACAGAAACACTCGTCATGTTTCATTAAACAAACGGAAAATTGGGTTTACACACACTTTCATCAAAATAATGAGTGCAAGCCATAAACGTCTAAATTTGTCGGTAACTCGATGCACCTCTACGAATTTTGTTTTCTGGTTTTTTTCCCAACATAACAGTTTTGTAGAAGAAAAAAATCTTTTAGCATACAAAACTTAAAAGTGCATAAAAAAGGTTAGCTTAGTTGAAGAATTTGAATAAATTTTTGTTCGAATTTACCACATTTTAGACCTGACCCCCTGTATGAAACAAATTGTTTGCAGATCACGTGACAGGATATATCGTTTAAACTTTCATGAAAAGTGTCTTAACAGATACTTATCTTATCAATATTTAGCATTTCATATGGATATCATATTTGTTGTAGATGCTACAATTTTTCATACCTGAATATCCCCTACTTTTTGTGAACAGTATATTTGGCATGCGGGTTTAAACTAAGATGTAGACCAAATGATTAACATTTGATATGTTCTGAAAAGTAAGATCCTTTAAAAGCAAGGAGCACACAAAAAATAGAAAATAGCAGACCCGGTTTAATTGAGTCTGTTAATGACTAGTAATGAAATGTGCGACACCAGCCACGCCCCCTTGCACCGGCTTAAGCGGAACTCTAGTTTCAAAATTACTCAAATGAACTCAATGATCCCAAAGGACCAGAAAATATAATCTGCACTATGATTATGTACGGGTAGACGTTTTACGGCCGCCACACGGCACAAACACCAGCTGCAGTGAAGATAAATATGTTCTGAAAAGTAAGATCCTTTGAAAGCAAGGACACCAAAGAATAAAAAAATAGCAGCCTCGGTTTAATTGAGTCAGTTCATGACTAGTAATGAAATGTGCGACACTAGCCACGCTTATTGAGTGTATTTCATAAATTTTCAATTGAGTTGATTGGTTGTTTTGGGTTTAACGGCCCTTTGAGACAGTATTTCAGTCTATATCGGGCCGTCTCCCAAAGACTGGGAGAAAGAAGAGAGAGAAAAATGTCCAAACAACCCCATCCGCACCTACTGCAAGCACAGTAGGTCCTTGCTCTACTATTATCCAAATCCGTAGGACGCCCCGTTACTGGAAGTTATACCCAGCACCATCGCACCACCAAACTATTCCTTTTTCGGCTATAGGCATTTTGTATAGGAACAAGCTTGTTAGCAAAATGAAGTAATTAACTTTTGAACTTATTAGATAAATGTTCGGTTGAGTTATCTCCATGTATATAGGACATGAGCAATTTAGGAACAAGCTTGAGAACAAAATATCTGAAGAGCTGATTAAGCTATGTTCCTTATATTTGGCATACAGTTACAGACTAAGATGTAGATGAACAGAGATTAATTCCTCTTTCTGATTTATACATTATGGAACAAGCATACGGTTGGGGGCATAGTGTTTCATAAACACATTTTCTAGTTATTAAAGAAACATTCTCAGCTCTTACGAAGCTGAAACCAATTTGTAGAGATAACAACAGATCTCTTGGATCGAAGGTGAAACTTTGCGCTCCCTTGTCATTCCATATTTCTTTATGGCTGTGGATGGTGGGCCTTGACAGCAGAGTTAGAGAAAAGAACGCAGACCTTTGAGACGAGATGCTACCGTAGGTAACTGGACATTGCGTACAGGGACCATATAACAAATGAGAAGGCTCCCTGAAAGATCCAAGCAGCCGTTGGGGAATAATGATGGGCTCCTGACCCTGGGCAAGAAAAGGAAACTAAGTTGGTTTGGTCACGTCTCTAAGGCCCAATTTCACGTCGCCCATAAACCGAGAATTAAGGCTATTGGTTGCTTATTTACACAGATAATCTTCGGAATGAATTTCACGTTCAAAGATTATTTTTAATTGTGAATAAAACTACGGATCATTTTGAGCGTCGAAAAGTGAAAGATTAAGGACTGACAAACATTGATTCTGTGAGAAAAAAGGATGACTATGATGATTTTCTCGACATAAATGATATTCGTGATGCACAATGAGCCGCGACATGATAAAACAAAGGTATGTGCACCCAGCAAAGACTCGGATCAGCCTGGGCATCCGCCAAGTCTGATCAGTCTTCGCTGTCCGCATGGTTATGCTAAGATATGTAGCTACCCTTTAAGCGCACAGCCAAGACTCTGCTCACACTTTGTTGGTTTTGTCATGTCACGGCTCATTAATGTTTCAAAGAGCCCAAGAATTCATTTTCAAAGACTTGACCCTTTTGAATATTACGATGGTGCATAATTTGTAAAATAGTTTTGTTTCACAAAGAACAGAACTGCGAAGGCTGGATTGGCTCATAAGCACCGGGTGGAGGACCTACAACTTAACATAGTGGCGGATCCAGAGGGGGTTCGGAGTTCACATGAACACCCTCTTCAGCTTAAATTACTCAATTTTCATGGAGAATTTCAGGAAAAATTGGTCAAATTGCATTATTCAAACCACCCTCAGCTAATTTGAACCCCCTACCAAAATTCCTTGATCCAGCCCTGTAACAGGCCCTGGAACGGCTTTTCAACAAGTTTTTTTTCCATATTATAGGTTATTGAGTTTGTGTAAGTGTAAGAACGGCTTTTCAACAAGTTTTTTTTTTTTCATATTATAGGTTATTGAGTTTGTGTAAGTTTTAAATGCACCTTTTTTCAAACCTGGCATACTTGCAATGGACATAATAAAAATATCCATGCAGATTTTTGTTAGAGTAAAAATTTGTTTTGACAGAATTACGGCCTGATTAAAGATTGTCTCCCTCAATTATTTCATGTTTTCAGAAACAAATATTTTAACAAAATTTCGTTAGACAAAATGTAGTTGTCTCATAATTAACCGTAAAAGTTTTGTGAAAATTCATATTTATTCGATAAATGTGGAATGAAAAATAATCTTCAAATTAAAATGCAAATTACCTATTTCCTCACGGCCTGTAAGAATATCGATTTTGACCACGTGTGTCATGTGATCATGTAGAGGTAGTTTTCTTATTCGTGCACGTGATTGTGACGTATGAATAAATTATTTTTGTCCAATAATGCGATTTCAACCGCGGTCCGCGATTGTATACAAAAATTATCTTATTTTTTGTTTAAAGTCACTTTTATCAAATATTATTATCTAAACTCTAATTCAATTGTATAGTTAGACCATGTCGGAGGTATTGCATGAAATATTTCATCAAATCATTTTTGTTATTGTTATAAAGGGAGTAAATCTTTAACTTATTCATTTTGGGCAGCTGTTTTGCACTATAGGATATGAAGTTGTAATCAAGTCCTCTTACTGTTTTCAATGAATTCTTTTTGAAAAAAAATTACACATATTAGGGCATAATGAAAATGTGCATGTGGCTTTTTATATAAATAAATTTAATTTTGACAGAATTACGGCCTTTCGAACTTAGTCATTTTTGTTAGTTTTTGGCATTATATGATTATGGAGTTTATATAAACAACTGTTCCTGTTTCCAATGGATTCCTTGTAAATAGTGTTTGTGTTTAAAAGGTGCTTTAGGGATGTACACGGCCCTGTGACTGGCGCTGTACCGGGGCATCGTTCGTATCTTACAGAGACAATTTTCTAGTTCCTACAATTTAACTTTCCAGTTTTTTTCTTCTACTGCGCATGATTAAATCGGCTTCGCATTATCTCATTTTCGGTGTCCGTTTTTATCCTTGTCAGCTTGTCCTTACTTAGCTTGCCGATATAAATAACATGATTGGCCATCCTCGGTCTGCGGAAGTATGTTGAACAGAGTAGCAGGCCCGGACCCAGACCACCTCGTACTGGTGGGGCTCTGGATAACTGGTGGGGCTGGGAAGTGCCGAGATGTATGTATATGTGGGGGAGGGGAAGGAGGTTAAAAATATATGACATAATTAGGGAGCAAGTTGATGAGATTTTTTGATAATGTCTTTTTGCCTTGAAATATATGTTGCGATATCTCATTAGAATCGCCTCGCCGAGGCGATTCTAATGAGATGTCACAACATATATTTTAATCTAGTCACAAGGGTAAATAATCTCAAACTCCTTACTATCAGGAAGCCTATATATTTTACATAACACAGAGGCCCAGATGGCGGGGCTGAAGCCCCAAAGCCCACCCCCTGGATCCGGGCCTGGAGTAGACTGCTCATTCGAATAAGTGATGCTATGTATTTTGCATGAAAATTACTGGCTAGCTAGGGGTTTCGTTTTTCAAGGATGGGGATGGCATTAGGCAAAGTGTACATACAATTATAAGACACACTTCAGAACAAAGCTTGTAGGACAGCAGCATAATAAGTGCTGCTTCAGGTTAATCTTGCATTACAGCAGAAGTAAGTCTGTCTCCTTTTAGAAGCGCAGCAGAAGTAGCGCTTCTTCAAAGAAAAAAGAAAAGAAAAAAAAAAAAGAAAAAGGAAACAAAATCAAACCACCCTTCAGTGGCGGGGAGGAACAAGCGCTAGGTCAGAAGACACTACCCCTCACCAGGGTAGCGGAAGTAGCGCTACTTCTGGAAACTTATGTAGAGCAGCGGAACTAGCGCTCCTTCAGATGAAATCCCCTTTTAGTCGCGCAACGGAGCTAGATCTTTAGTATATCAGATGGCATCCAATTTAGCAGTAGCAGTTACATGTAGAGCTACTTCAGAAGACACCATCCTTCAGTAGTGCAGTGGAAAAAGTGCTACTTAGAAGATGTTTGTATGAGGATACATAAGATTGATTACTTCTAAAGAACAAGTAGCACTAATTTCGCTGCCCTGCGGAAATGTAATGTCTTCTGAATCAGCGCTGGTTCAGATGTGCTACCAGAGTGAAGTGTTCTAAACCAGCCCTAGTTCAGCTGTGCTACAAAATGCTGAGATTATCTGGGGTGGCCCTTTTTCCGCTGCTCTACTAATATAAACGTACTTTTACCATATATGGGGCAACAAGCACGCGTTTCTGTATTTGACTTCTACTGTGTCGCTGAATCTAAAGCTTTTGATAGAGAAATGAAGTGGGAACGTCTCAATAAGCTACGGCCGAACTCTAACTGATACATTCCGCGAGACATAGTAGCTGCAGAAATCAAGTAACAGATGCCTACGTATTAAATAGCGAGCGCAGGCGGCCCCCACTAAGCCTCTTTAACCAATGCGTCCCGAAGAAGGCGTGACATGAGTGAGGGTGGTGCCTTCATAATGGTGCTAGTTACCATGCGCTACCAAAAATAATATTTTCTGAGGCAGCCCTCGTTCTGCTGCGATATCTTGCTGCGCTATTAAAGAGGCGTGTCTTCTGAAGTTTCTATAATTCCTTTGCGCATACTAGATCCTTTGCGAGTCAATTTTACATGATTTCTTACATGAAAGAATAACCAACTTGGCCAAACCATGGTTTCACTGAATCAGGTAAATTTTGCACACGTGAAATCGATTTAAACCGTGCTTTTATAGGCAGTTTAGCGAAGTCGCCACCGCAGTTTAAATCACCAAGAAATGATTCGCCGACGTGAAATTGGGCCTAAGTCTTCTGGTTTAGCAAAGACGATTCTGCAGGGCACGGTGAAAGGAAAAAGAAAAAGAGGTAGACAGAAGAAGAGGTTGGAAGACAATATTAATGAGCGGACAGGGATAGACTTTGTCAGCTCAGCTAAAGCAGCTGAAAACAGGACAAGGTGGAAAGGGATTGTTTTGAAGTCATCTGTGGTGCCCCAACGACCCTGTAAGTTATGGGATAGAATAGAATCGAAACAAACAATATCAATTTACTGTATGAGCTAATGAGCTAAGAATTTTCAGTTCAGACAATTTCTTTACCATATTTTGAACACTTGTATTTGTTTGTGTCATATTTTCTCAGTAAAAAAGTCAAAAGTAGTATACTTATAAACTACAGGACAGTTTTGTCAAACGACTCAAAAGCGAGTTCCATGCCAATGAACGTCCCTTCATTTTTCCATTTGTTCTTTTCTATCATTTTCTCATAGTGTTGGTTCACAAAGAAAGATGGCATAATGCATCAGCGAACAATTAAATCTCAAACCAGTCAGCTGGCAACTTTGTAACACCCAGCCACACAACGGGTGTGTGAAAAGCAAAAGCTCAGACCAGCTTTCGCGTATATACTGAAGGAAATATCGTATGCATGCATACGTGCGGGTTCACGTTTGTGCGTCAATGACTATGAATAAATCATTTAGAAGTAAATGATTTGCACGCATGTGAAAAGGTTTGAAAGCGATTTTTTTCCAAAGTTGCAATAAAGTTTTTTGACGGGGTCTAACTTTCTCCCACAAGGCTGTTTATTCCTGTCTCTGGCCCATATGCTATAATCATAAGACAGAAAATTTTCAGGATGAAATCACAGATTTGAAAGTGATTTTTATGAAAGTTCTAACAAAAAATAAAGGTAAAAACACTTTTCTGTTATCCCTCTGGGACATCTAGCCCTGCCTTTATACAAAATGACATACTTAAAAGAACTAAAAATGTACTGTCAAAGAAAAAAGTTGATTTTTCTTACAAAGTTTAATTATAACGATAAATTTACAATATCAAGATTTCGCGCTAATGCCTGGCGATTTGGGGTATAACTGGTGGTTTTCTTTAAACTATTGTTTCAGTGGTGTTGTATACCCCAGGGATCTCCTAGTATCGTAATACTTTGTTTCTGTTGAGTCCTCATCTCTGTATCATCATATGTTTTATTAATGCTTTATTTGTTTCCTGTGAGTTAGAAAACCTGCATGCTGACCAGCCACATAATAAAATGTTTTAGACACTGCATAAGAAGACGGCGAGGATTTATTCCACTCTTCTCCGGTAATCTATGACTGGCCGTTCCAAAGCGGTACTGCTTTTGTGGTTCCTTAATGTTACGCGTTCTTTTGTCCGCTTATCTATAGCCGTCTAGAAATATGGTGACTTGTATAGCCACCCACGTTGCTTTCTGTTTTGTAATTTAAAATATAAATAGAATAGGTAAAACTAAATGTTACTTTTGTTTCAATTTGGCTAGTTGAATTGTAAATCACGTCTGGGAAACAACTATTCATTCGGGTTACCGTGCGTTTCGTTCGTGAATTTTTGTCATTTTTGTACATATTCTTTCCCGTTTGTTTTTAGGGCGGGATATGAGGTCTGATTTTATACGTTCCTGATCGTTGCATATCCTTTTGCTTTGTTTGCCAAACGGTACATGCATGAAATTATAAACAAATAAAAGCACAGCAAACGACTGCGTGATACCCCGCCACCGCAAACCTATGACATCTGCCGATATTTCCAGACTTATTTTTTCTTTGTATTACCCCAGGGCAGGGGCACCCAGACTCCATGGAACATGAAACAAAGTGTTTGTCATAATGACAGGACAGTTCATTACTCTGATCACTTACCATAAATTTCCGCTTATTACTTATCTCTCTGATCATATACAAGTTTAGTGATTTTATACATGTAAGTGGCAACACCTAAGGGTCAACTTTTGATCACCACAAGAAGATTTTATTACTTCTACCACCGGTGGTAAGTTTCTGAAAACTCTGTTTAATTTATCATTTTATGTAGATTTTATTGTCATTTTATACATTCATGTATATAGCCTGGTGGCATGGAGAGATAACTCTCATGGGGTAAATTTTGAGCATCACAGGAGGCTTTCATTACTCTGATAATATGCTGTAAGTTTCAGAAAAGTGTTTCGAACTCTTCTTTTATATGAGCCGTGACACGACAAAACCAACAATGTGGTTGTGCGCCCTGCGCAGACTCAGATCAGCCTGGGAATCCGCCCAGTCTGACCAGACTCTTCGTTAAGTGCTCAGAGGATAGCTAAGGGTCTAAGCTACCTTCATGCAGACAGCGAAGGCTCTGATCAGACTGGGCGGATGCCCAGGCTGATCTGAGTCTTCGCTGGGCGCACAACCACATTGTTGGTTTTGTCGTATCGCGGCTCATAATTATATATTTTTTCTTGATTTTATACAT
The DNA here is from genome assembly GCA_963989385.1 of Ctena decussata. Taxonomy (NCBI): domain Eukaryota; kingdom Metazoa; phylum Mollusca; class Bivalvia; order Lucinida; family Lucinidae; genus Ctena; species Ctena decussata. The sequence goes on from OZ022515.1 coordinate 39,149,227, forward strand.
GTATGTATAGCCCCAAGGGAAGAAGCAAATAACCCCCGAGGATATAATTTCTGAGCTAAAACAAAGCCTTTGTTCCTTAGATCATGTTTGTGAAGTTTCAACATGATACTCCAAATAGTAAAGGAACTAGAAGCCAAAAACAAATCAATATTTTTTTACATTGACAAGTGCCATAACTCTGTCAGAAGTTACTAAAATTTGCCCATTAACAATCCCGAGCGACACATTCTTGATTCTTGCATAGGCAATATTTGAAAAATACTTTAAAGTTGTTTGAAGTAAATTTAACATGCTTCAACGATTCTGAAACCTCAAAAACCTATACGTAGCCACCAAAAGTATGTTTCTAGCCAATATACTTATGAAGATATTCAGGATTTTATCCACTGGCGGCCATCTTGGACGCCGTTTTGAATATTTTAATTTCCCCAAGGTTGCCAAGGTGGCATCTCTGTGCGGACTAATTTTTTTTTCAGTTTCACCCACCATATTCATTTGACAACCAGACTAATTCAAACACAAGAAAATCTTTAAAGAAAAAATAGATACTCGGCGCAGATTAAATGGAATTGTGTTTTGAAATATGTCTCTAGGTGCAGAGTTGACAATAACTGTCATGAATATGACTCAAGTGAGCTATGTCGGTAAGCACCCGTAACCGTAAATTTGGCACTAGTTAGCGACAATGGTCTAGCTGTAGCTGTTTTGGAATCAGTTCAATCTCAAGATTGAGCTCAGTCTGTCTAATTTGGAATTCCGAAAATGGACCGCAGTCAGTCTCGAGATTGAACTGATTCCAAAACAGCTACATGTTCCAACATTATGCTTTGTTTGTTTGTGTGTGTTAAGGTAGAAATCGAAAGTAAATCTACACTGAAAAGAAAATGTTTTGAATATCTGCGTCTGTTTTCGATAAAAAAGTCCACTGTAAATTTACAAACAAGAGAAACATTTTGAATTATTGTTTGACAGAGTGCTTGTATTCACGCAGTGCAGTCCAACGGGAAAAAACGAAGATTTAATATTCATTGATCGTTGATATTATTAGATAAATTTTGACATACGCATTATTTTACCAATTGAAACTTATGAAATGCGGAACAAAGGTGAAATAACTCTCGGCTAACATGTGAATCACGAAAAAGTAACTAAAACTCGGTACCATGAGGTCGACTTCGACTTCCGGTTGACTCTGATCAGACTGTATTCTGTTTGCGCAAACTGTAAGGTTCGACGATGTAGTATTTATATTAATGTCTTCCTTGCGTATATAATGTTCATGTCGAGGGGTAAAGCTCGGACTGGTAGACAAATTGAAAGAATAGTTTGTTGAAAAGAGGTTGGGAGCGTGTCTAGAGACAAGGTTGAAGGTTTGAGTGGTAGATTGAATGAGAATGGGTGTTTGGGAGGGGGTCATGTCGAAGGGTGGGAGTTTGTGTTGTAGTCTAATTGCGAAGAAGGGTTTAAGGTAGTGTTGGGGAGAATATTTTATTATTTTTAGAGTGGAGGAAGCGGGGGAGAGGAGTAGAAAACTGTTTGACGCGAGTTGTAATAAGTTTGAGAGGTGCACGGTTTGGTCCTTGTATTTAACTTTGCAGTTCTAACGCAACAGTGGTAATAAATTTGTTGGATTAGTAACTTCAGAAAGTTATTGCATACTGCGGACAGCTGTAATATTCGCATTAAAAAAGCACCTGTGAACAGCATTACGTCGCACTGACCCTGATATAACGTCGTTTGGATGTTGGTTTCCGGTCTTTGATGAAACTCTTAAAACAGTGTCCAGTGTGACACTCTGCAGTGTGATTACTTTCAAATCAAGTCAGAATTATCTGGACCAAAAGCTTTATATCACACAGAGAGCATGTGTTAAAATACCACCTCCACACGTACACAAAAATTTTATAGCGACCACTTTAAATGGTATTAAAAGGCGTTTTCAACCTGTCCGACTATCGAGTAGAAAATCTGTTATTTGCATTTTCGTGCAAGTTATCTCAGAATCCTATGTAAGGCAGAGTCACAGGGAACACTACTATCGACGAAAGTCTAGCAGTATCACTATGCACAGTCTTACTTGGATTAATTGGTTTATAAAGTATGAGCAGCGAACAATCCAGTTTCAGAATTGAAGGAAGGGGTTTATAATCTATAAAATTAAAAAAAAACAAGTATAAAAAAGCTGGAAAATTCGCAGACCGACTTCAAAACTGCATGATTTGCCGGAATAAAGCAGTCGACAGTTTAATCACCTGCACGAATTAGAAAATAACCTGGGCATAAACACATGACTAAAAAAGGCGATTTTCGCCAGTTTGCATACCAATCATCAAGATGTCATTTCAATTCATAATTATCTCCATTCAAAGCATTTTTCTTGGAACCTTAATGCAGTATTTAGGTATGATAATATAGCGTCTAAGGAAATTTTGTTAAAAATAAAATAATAATTTGATAATGATGAAATGGCAAGGGGGCAGATCTTTAAAGTCTGAATCAACTTACTCCGAAGCTTAAGACAGTAAGTTGGATTATTTTCACCATTTGGCTTTCCCAAACACATGTTAAAGTTTAAGTTAAGAGAGAGCCCCGACACGAGAAAACCAACAAAGTGGTTGTGCGCCCAGCACAGACTCTGATCAGCCTGGGCATCCGCCCAGTCTGACCAGAGTCTTCGCTGTCCGAATGAAGGTAGCTTAGACCCTTAGCTACCCTCTAAGTGCACTGCGAAGACTTGATGGGTGCCCAGGCTGATCTGAGTTTGCGCTTGGCGCACAACCACTTTGTCGGTTTTTTTTCGTGTTGTGGCTCAAGTAAAGTTAGAATCAGATAATTCAGTAAGTCTTATCATGATATGCTGACGTCATGTCTAGCATGCTATGCTGTCGCGGTTTGGGTCCTGGAGTTAACTCTGCGTATTCACCCTGCATTACTGAATTATCATGGATGTACACATGTCACTCTGTTGGAATAAATACACTGCTCAAAACATTTGAAGGAATGCCAAATATTTTTCCGTAGACGACAGCGCAACGCATTCCCACTTTGAGGGCCATTTATTTTTGTTCGACAAAGACATTTTTTTTCCAATTTTTTGCCAGTTTTCTTAAAGAGGGTCGAGGTAACTGACAGCACAAGTTTTGATCCAATATTTGCCCTGCTCTTGCCCATGGACTGTTTTTTGTACAAATGAAATTTTGGTAAAAAATTGCATTATTTCAGAACAGGGGAAGAGCATGAAAATTACAACCAAAATCAACACAATCAGTTTGCCTATGAAGCTGAATGTCTTACAAGGTGACCTGTTTGAAAGGATCTCTTCGAACTCAAGTTTATGAGATTTTATAGACTTTCAGAAAAATGCCTCATTTTCAGAAAAATCGAAAACTGCAAAATCTGTTCCATGGAAATGATCTGGGTATCAGTTGTATTGAAATGTTTGTTGTCTAAAACTGTGATTGTTCTTGCAACACCTGCATAGGAATAGTGAATTCTTGGTCTTTAGCGATCGAATTTATGGGCCGTGGAACTGAGTATGTATTGTAGTAGTGTCTATGGGAAAATATCGGCTGTTCCTTTAAATATTTTGAGCAGTGTATATCGGCATAGCAACATTTCCTCAAAGATAGCGAGTGTCCCTCATTTTGTAGCCATTCCCATCCTCCCTCCCAAATTTGCCAAAAGTGACTTGACGGCTTCTACTTCATTTACAGGAATCTTTACATAAATCTGTTCATGGAATATGTCTTTACATAAGGCCGTCCTGTTTTTACTGCAATTTTAAGAAAATAGAACGACAGTAGTAAGGATAGGCTCTTTGGACACGGCTTTTCCCATGTATTTTTACATAGACTTTTGGCCTGAAAAAGTCCGCACGGTCACCTAGTGTAAAAGTACATGGCCGTGTCCAAAGATGCTAATCCATGAGTTAACTTCCTCAAGCTAGTGAGCCTCTGTTATGCCAATCCAAAACCGTAGAAGTCAAGTTCTCAGGCTCTCAGAACTGTTCCAAGGACGATTCAGTGCCATTTTCCTACAAGAAATAGTCATCTGCCATAACTTCTAAACTATTTAGACTCGTATCAATAATTTCTAAGAAGCTTCTAGACTTACGACATTATATTATTATGTTACTGTGGCAGCCTGACGTAAGAACTCACGCACTTGGCTCAAGTACGCTAATTTCGTTTTAGTGTATTATGTCATGTTAGATGTTTGACGTAAAAGTTCACGCGGGCTGATTTAGTGCCTTCAATTCTTTATTTTTCTGCAGCCCCCACTTAGTTTATTTGCTCGGCTTTTTCTGCAGGAGGTAAGCGACTTGTTTTAGACCGTGTTGATCAAGGCAATGCTAATGATTTGTTCTGTCTCACTGAAGATGGGGGTGGTCGGGTGTTGCGATGGTGCTGCATGAACTTCCAGTGCCGGGGCGTCCTACTGATTTGAATAGTAAAAGGACAAGGGCCTACTGTACTTGCCATACGTGCGGGTGGGGCTGTTTGGACATTTTTTCTCTCGTCTCTCACCTTTCTTTTTTGCCCTCTCTCTGGGAGACGGCCCTATATAGTCTGAAATACTGTCTCAAAGGGCCGTTAAACCCAAAACAACCACCCAACCGACCAATCACTAAAGATAAAGAAGTTTATAAAGAAGCTTCCTGCCTTACAGAGACTTCGTTAATTTTTCTGGAGCTTTCTGTAGGACATTCAAGGAAAACACTCACTAAAATGCATCTTGGTCTAAAATTGAAGATTCTAATAACACATGAAATTGACCGAAAATATCATGAAAATCGGACTTAAAGACAGGGATGGGACTATATAAGGAGGATTAACTTCCACAGTGTCATTCTGTCTCTTGATCTCATAGTGTCAACAACTTCAATCAGCCAATAAAATCATCATAAGTGTTAACTCTGGTCCACTGATTGGTTGACTAAACTTTCACACCTTTACCTATACAGGTAACAAAGCTATGTGCTGGGAACCAGACCCCCCGGCAGAGAAGTCATGTCTTTAAAATAAGAAAGATATGACAGTTTTAAGATATTAAAATGTTGAGCTGGAAACCAGCAAATCTGTGAGCTATTGACGTCATAAACTCACAATCCAAAATGAAAATCCTTAATAACTTTAGATTGAAACAATTAGATAAATGAAATGCATAAATCTATATTTTACTTCATAAAGAAACAATCAAAACTAAATAATACGGTATAAGTAAGCAATTTATGCTCTTATTTTAGATTTAGATATTTATCACGTGACAGGAACTTCCAAAATAGCGGCATCCAAGACCGCCATTTTGATTTTTTTAAAATTTTCATATCTTTCTTATTTTATGTCCGATTTTCATGAAATTTTCGCCAAATTTAATTGCTAATCAAGATCTATAATTTGAAGTCTGTTCATATTTACTTTAAAGAACTAAGATTATTTTGAGACAGTACAGAGCTGGTACGTAGATTATGTTTCAAACATCCACATATCCGCACTGAAACGGTGGAGTTTATGTGGATGATGTGGATTCGATGTGGATATTTTGTGGATGATGTGGATCCACGATATAGAGTTTCCACACGTCCACATCTACACATTCAACAAATTCGCTTAAGTCTCTGCTGTCCCTTGACCTAGCTGATTTCTATAGTATGCTGACAGACATTTGCTATTGAAGGTCTTTGAAAGAGTGACGTGACTGAACGGCTTTCTCATATGCCCTACACAGTGACATGCTTCTCAGAAACATGACCATGCAATGCCCTTAGATCGTACAGTAGCAGGTGGTTTTATCAGACTCTCGGCCTCATAATTGCCTCACTGTACCAGAGACGTGACTTTACAGTATTCTTATACATTCTACACATTAACATGTCCCTCAGAAGCATGACCATGCAGTGTCCTTATACTGTACAGTAGCAAGTGTCTGTTATCAGACTCTCGGCCATATATGGCCTCACTGTAAGTTAAGTTAAGTTAAGATTTTTTCAGGAATTAAGATCATTTAACAAAGTAACATATACTATCTAAAAGCGATTTTTGAAATTAAAATTTAAAAATTAATCAACAAGTGAGGTATTTAAGAGCACACTTAAATGATATTTATGTATATATCTATATGAATTAATTTAAGAAAAATAAAATTATCACAGTGAATTTGACTAGAACTTAAGGAGTTTTGGAATGAGCTAGGCTGCTAGAAGAAAAAACTAACACCCACACCCATTTTCACTGATTCGAAAGATTCGATCTTAATACCCATGGATAGCCCATAAAGCCTAAATGGCTTATTTCCAATGGGGTCCATTCAGGTACGAACAAGACTTTGGCACGGAAAAGTATGAAGTATTGCACAGGTTAACACTGAAAGCTCTATAAAAGGGAAGATTTTCATCACCGAAGAGTGCTCGAAGGGGAAAGACAAAACATGACCATGCAATGCCCTTAGATCGTACAGTAGCAGTAACAGAGACCTGACTTTACAGCATCCAAATATGGCCCTGTACAGCAACAGGCCTCTGTTATATGAGTCTTGGCCTAGCAGAGGCGTGACTCTACAGTGCCCAACATTTAGCCATCGTTAACTTACTACTACTTTTCGAAAGAAGAACAGACGACTTGTTTAACTCAACACAACTTTATTTGTCCCGCGTGCACGTACAACCGACTGTGCATCAAGTCCACTTGATATTTGAAAGCATGGCTTTCGTTTCCAATAGGTATTTCTGATATGCTCGGATTTACTCCAAGAGCTTCCCAAAGAGAAGCTGGAAAACGAACCCTGACCTGCTTTGAATTCTGCGCAATAACTTTGAGACGATTTCCAGTTTTTATATAAGTTATTCTTATAGAAGCATTCATTATTTCAATAAAGGTCCGTGCCGTGTATCTATTACATATTGGATCTACTCCACCAAATGCTATGGAGAATTATAATTTTCTTCTGGAAGAAATAATTTTTATTCATAACATCCTTCTCCACCACGCTCTCTGTATTCCCAGATTATTATCTGTCGCTTGCTCTGGAAATGTCAAAAAGAAAAATGTTATTGTTCTCTGAAATGTTCATGACCTAAGATGGCGTGATCATTTCCACTAAAAAGCAACTTCCCAGTTGTCCTTATCAATATGGATGGGATGATCTAGTCTGACAGTAAAAGAACTCTGTGTGTTCTTTGGAAAAGTATTTATCGAACTGTCACTTAGAAGAGTCAGATAGAAGTCCTTCATATTTATGTAATTAACCAAATATCTCCCAAGAGTCTTAGTCTCAGGTCTCAGTTGCTATACACGATCCTGTCTCACACCTGCTCTATATATATACAACTATATCTTTACCAGTCCTGCTACTGTACAGTATAAGGACACTGCATGGTCATGCTTCTGAGGAGTATGTCACTGTGTAGGGCATATGTGAAAGCCGTTGAGTCACTGTTTCACTGACATTTCCAGACGCATATGTCTGTCAGCATTGTTGAAAAATAAGCTAGGACAAATTACAGCAGAGACTAAGTGAATTTGTCGAATGTGTAAATGTGGACGTGTGGAAATTTAAAGAGTAACTACACTTCAGGAACTGACTGAATCAGATCCCAAACCCTATCCCCAACATCAAAGGGAAAGATTGACAAAGACATCCCAACAAACAATAAATTACAAGTGATAAGCCAAGTCAGCAGCTCTTTCCCAAATAGGTGGCAACTCAGCTATCTTTATTGAACTAAATATATTTAGACCAACAGAAGGGTTACAACAGACTTAGCAAATTATACGAAAAACATTTAACAAATATTAAACTCCATATTGTGGATCCACAAAACATGATCCACATAAACTCCACAATTTTAGTGTGGATATTTGGATGTTCAAAACAAATTACTGATCAGCTCTGCGCTGTCTCCCAAATAATCCATGTTCTTTAATGCCCTACAGAAAGCTTCAGCAAATAAACTAAGTATTTTACTTAGTCGTTTAGCTCATGCAGAAAAAAGCCGAGCAAATATACTACATGTAAGTCGAAGCTGCAGAAAAATAAAGTCTTTAAGGCACTGAATCAGAGCGCGTGACATTAAATCAGCATTGAATTAAGTTGATTCAACGCTATTGTGTCCACGTTGCATGTCTGCTGGGTACATGTATGTCAAGAAATAAATTGTGACAACTGAAGAACAGTACGGCAGCAACTTGATATTTAGGCTAATGCTTTTTAATCGGCCCTAGGTTCCATAAATGCTTTTCCCACGGGATTAACATATTTTAAAGACTCTTCAAGCCTTTTCTTTAAACAGGAAACTTTTTTTCTTTTGAAACTTAAGATATAATTCACTTTTATAACCTCCTGATTATGGCGTACTCTTATCTTAAACACATTCTAATACAAGCATAACCCGTTCAAATTGCTATGCATTGCCGGTAATACGATTTCATAAGTCCTGTTAAATTTTTCATGTCCCTCTTTTTTATCTTATTGCGCCGGATATTTTTTGTGAATGGCGGTGAGATATGGAAGTAGATATGTGGATTACTATAAACGTTTGTAGTAAGTAAGCATGGCTTGTACCTTCAGAGAACAGAGCTTGTCCATAGGCACCAGCCATGACATGTTTGTTTATTATCGGTCTATAACCTCACAAATGCATATCTTCATAAGAAAAACATTTAACAAAACAGTGATTAAAAAATAAATACAGGGGTTAATGCAACTTTTATTTGTGTTCCTAAATGATAAATTGAATGTAATTGAACCACTTTTGTGATAACGTAAATATACGCTTTAAATCATTATTAATATCAGTCTTTGCATAATATGGCCAATTTTCAAATATTTCGTAAAGTTGGTGATTAGGGAAATCGATTTGCGAAACATTCCATTTTTCGAATCATTAACGAAAATGAAAGGTCCTTTTATATTTCACAAATACATATGAGATGGTTCCTTCACGAGATAATAAATTATCCTCATGCAATATCCCCATCTATTATATGACCAAGATGTAATACACAATTTCATTGGCTGATCTGACGTCACGTGCCGGTCAATATTTTGTGATATTTACCGGCCAGTCAGTGAATATCACCTGAACGCTGACGTCATTGTATTTTCGTGACGTAACGTCTGATGTACGTTAATGTTAATGGCGTAACGTCGCAAGATAATACCATGTACTCGTAGTACCATCATTAATATCAAAGAAAACTGTATTTAAAATTATCATATAATAAAACAATTGTTGACCTTTATTTCGGTGAATATGCAGTTTTATTGACCTGCAATCATAACATATTGACCTCCGCTTCGCGTCGGTCAATATGATGTTTGCAGGTCAATAAAACTGCATATTCATCTCAACAAAGATCAATAAATGTATATTATCATATGACGTCGCATCGTAGATTGTAATAAAACCATGCATTAAAAACGATAATCAACTAGTGGTTTAGATATGCAAATTACGTCGTAACGTTATGCACTGACGTCCATAAAAACGTCGCGTTTTCTTAGGCGAAATCATGAGTTGTAGTGCAAATTTGCTAATAAATGCGATTTTAGTGTCATATGATAAATAGAATCTTGCATTCATGCACCTGTATTATTGAATTTATTAAACTCGTTGGGAAAACCCCATAAGATGCTCGGCATAGCCTCGTGTCTTATCTTTTTCCCCAACTCGTTTAATAAATTCGATAATACATGAGCACTCATGTAAGATCCTCAGTCTATTAATGTGCAGTGTCCGAAAAACGGACATTGAGCAAACAGTGCAGAAGCAGAACGCAGCTTCTGATCAGAGATTACATTATTTGAATGTCATACGGGAATTTCAGATAACAAAAATATACTTAGTATCAAATACTGGAAACCACTAAGGTGGAAGACTTAGGTACTGTTCCTAAAATTAACTATCTGACAATTCGTCAAAACAACGATGGCGGAATAGAACTATGACCATACTGCTCTTTAGTATTTTAATCTGGAATTCCACTGTTGTACATGTATACAAACTTCTTATGCAATCAGCAGGTAAGATAAATAGTCAAATAATCAATACAGGATAACGCAACTAGGACATACTTCCTCATACATAGCGTGGGTTGTTCGTTGAATTTTGATAATCCGCTAGCCATATATATATATATCACCTGTCACAAATGACTTTGGTAAGTATATTCTCGGAGGGGTTACCCGTCGCCAGTCACCTATCTTTTTTATTATTTTTTGAGTAAAGCGACCGAGAGGTAGTTGATGCAGAAAGATGACTTCTGTCGCACGAAACGAACGAACATATACTTTATTACAATCGTCTATACGGACATATGAGTTTATGAAAAACATATGTACAGTTTTCGTTATAAAAGTTTTTTAGCCCGATTTTCGTCTAGTTTGTTCAGTCTTATATATTTATCATTTTTCTGTCGCAAAATACCTCATACGTTTGTTTCAACAAAGCGCCCATACAGACGCAGCGCCATGTTGTCTTCGAAAGTAACATAAACGTTTTAGCGTTACGACAAACGACGTCATGATAACCATTGCAGGAAACCATGACGCGGCGCCAAAACGTATGCGCAAGAACATTGAGGTGATTTCTCTTTAAGCATTTTTGTTAGAATATGTCCATTACACTCCTCACTTGGGAACTCTTGTTATTTTTTTTTTGTATTAAATATAAATTATAAGAAAAATGAGCGGAAACGCATTTTTCCGTCGGGCTTTTCTTTGCCGAGCTATGGCCGTTATATGACACGAGATCAAAACAGAATATAAGATCTAATATCAAATAGGCGCTACCTTGATTGCAACAAACCAATTTTATGACTCCAACACTGAACACTTTGCAGTTAATGCAGTAGTATTACTTAACATGCTTAAATATAGCATCTGAAAAGGCCATTAAACTCAATACCCTGGTGGCGTCGTTAAAATTTCAGTGGCCTAACCACTTCAGTAAATTATCTGCTGTCTTTTTAAAGGGCTTATCCTTCCGTGCATCCAGTACCGTTGCAGTTTCAGTTTGTTGCAGTGATATATCGGTATGTAATTTATATGTAATTTGTCTTTTCAGGTGCTGTTTCCTTGCACTGTCTACTACGTCAGAGGTTTTATACATGCCTAAGAGCATGCAAACATAACGATTGTATAATATTAGCTATACTGTAAATTGTGTACTGTTTACGATCTACTGTGGCACAGTGTAATGTTTCCTGTATCCTGTTTACTTTCTTCTGCCGGCTGCAAACTAGTTTTTTGTCGCCACTGCGAGAGCATGTGCACACGTATCTAGCTTTCGCACGTGTTTTTGTTCACGTGTGCATTTAATAAATGTCGTAGTGAACAGTAGACAGGACGCAGTAGCCATTAAACAGACAGTACACAATAGTTGGTTAGTTGATTTGGGTTTAACGTTTCTTTCAGTGTATATCAAGCCGTCTCCCAGAGAGAGAGAGAGAGAGAGAGAGAGAGAGAACGTAAAGAGATATAATAGTCTTGATAGGCCAAACGAAAAGGCTTAAAAACATCTGCTCCTACTGCATATACAGTATGCCCTTGCCCTACTTATATCCAAATAAGTCGCTCGATCCCCCCCCCCCGCCCCCAAGAGCACAATTTGTACTAAGCATTGCATTGTAGAGATTATATACAGTGGACCCTCTTTACAACGGCGGCATTGGTTCCTAAATATTTTGACGTTAAACTGAACTTGCTGTTATAAAGAATGCATATTTAGAACAATTTAGCCATTCCGTGCGAATCAAAATGACGTTATAAAGAATTTTGCTGTTGTAATGAGTGCCGTTGTAAGGAGGGTTGACTGCTGTATCTTCTTTGAAACCACTTAGCTCAGATTCTTGTAGTTTGGTCTGAAGCCTTGCGTACTTGACCTCTTCTAAGTTTGTTCAAATGGCAGCCCTGGGGTCCAAAACGACCCTGCGGCGAGGGCGGGGTTGGTGTTTGAAAGTGAAATATATTTTAAAATCTTCTTTTCCAGAACCGCTAGGCTCCGATGTTTGAAATTTTGAATGAAGTATTGCCTAGTGGTCATTAAAAAGTATGGTCAAATCGTGGCTCCAGGGTCCAAAATGGCCTCCCCAGGTTTTCCTGCATTTGAACCATTAAATACATAGAAATATTCAAGAATCTTCTTCTTCAGAACTAATTGGTTTGGATGCTGGGAATTCAGTTTGAAGCATTGCGTTGTGGATCTCTATCAAGTTTATTCAAACGGTAGCCCTAGGTTCCAAAACAGCCGCGGCGCCGGGTTTAGTGTTCGAAAATAAGATATACTTAAAAATCTTCTCTTTCAGAACCGCTGCGCTTAGAGGCTTATAATTTAGTATGCAGCATTGCCTAGTGGTCTTTCACCAAGTGTTTTCTCAGGGTTGCTCCACGGTCAAAATAGTTCCGGCCCCAGGGTGTCCTAGTTTTCCAACCATAGAAATACATAGAAAAATACAAATACTTGAAAATCATCTTCGGAACCACGTGGTTCAGTTGCTTGAATTTTGTCTTCTAGCATGAAGCAGCGGTTCTTTACCAGATTATTCAAATGTTAGCCTAAGGTTTGAAAATGGCCCTTATCTATAGGGTCCTTGGTTTGAACCGTAGAAATTTTAGAAATACATAAGAACATATAAAAATAATCGTTTTCTTAAAAAGCACTTGAAACAGATTCTTGAAATGGAGTCTGTACCATTGCATAGTCGTCCTTTACAAGTTTGTTCAAATGTTGGCTCCAGAGTCCGCAATTACCCCTATCCCAGGGGGTCCTCGGTTTGAACCGTAGAAATATGTTGGAAATCTTCTCTGCAACCACTTGGCCCAGATGCTTGAAATTAGGTATGAAGCATTGCGTAGTTGATCTATACCAAGTTTGTTCAAATATTGGCCATCAACGTCCAAAACGGTCCTGCTGCGTGGATTTTGCGTTCAAATGTAAATATACATAAAACTTTCTCCAGAACCGCCAGGCTTAGATGCTTGAAATCTTGTTTGTATCAATTCCATCAGGATCTAAAATGGCCCCGCTCGGGGAGGTGGGGGGGGGGGGGAGGGTTCTTGGTTTCAAACATTGAAATATATAAAAAAAAATATTTAAAAAGTTCTTAACCACTTGACAATGTTCAGATGCTTGAAATTTGGTATGTGGCATTGTCTAGTGTTTTTGTTACCAAGTTTGTTTATTGATAGCCCCAGAATCTAAAATGGCCCCGCTTCACGTGTTCCTAGGTTTGAACCATCGAATTGTGTTGTAAAATTTTCAAAAATCTTCTTCAGATTCACTTGTCTCAAATGCTTGAAATTTGGTTAGTAGCATTGTCTAGTGATTCTTCACCAAGTTTGTTCAAATGGTGGCCCATGGTTCTAAAATGGGTCCTGGGGTTTAACTCTAGAAATACGAATACATCAGGAAATATTCAAAAATCTTTTTTTTTCAGAACCGCTTGGCTCAGTGGCTTGAAATTTGATAGATAGCATTGCATATTCGACCTCTACCAAGTTTGTTCAAATATTGGGCTCATGGTCCAAAAAGACCTTGGGGCGGGGAAAGCGGGGTATTGAGTTCAAAACTAAATTATACTTAAAAATTATCTTCCCCAGAACCGCTTGGCTCAGTTGCTTAAAATTTGGTTTTTAGCATTGCCTAGTGGTCCTTCACCAAGTATGTTCAAATGGTAGATCAGGGTCCAAACTGGCCCCGCCCCATTGGATCCTGTGTTTGACCTATAGAAATACGTAGGAAAATATTGAAAACACTTCTTCTTCAGAACCACTTGAGTTACATGTATGAAACTTGGGTTGTAGCATTGCTTATGGTCGTTTTGTGAACCACCTGGGTCAGATGCTTGAAATTTGATATAAAACACAGCCTGAGTAAGTTATAATTGTGAGCTTGTACCAAATGGTCCTCTGGCTAAAAATTGAAGTCGTTCGAAGGCCTTTATTTGGCATCCCACGCATTAGCAGCACTAAAGAAGGGGAAATCTGCCGGAGTTGATAATATACCAGCAGAATTTGTTCAAGCTGGCGTGAGACCATGACTGATGTTTTAACAGATATCTGTAACAGGATCGTGAGAACAGGAGAATGGCCTACCCCATGGACTCAGTCGCTAATTATTAGGCTCCCTAAAAAAGGCAACCTACAGCTCTGCCAGAACTACAGAACCATCAGCCTCATCATTCAAGTAAAGTCATGCTAAATGTCATGCTGAACAGGCTTAAACCACAAGCCGAAGAGATAATCGCTGAGGAGCAGGCTGGGTTCCGAGCAGGAAGGAGCACCACAGAACAGATCTTCAACCTTAGAATCCTGAATGAAAAGTATCTTCAACATCAGCAAAATCTGTACCATGTCTTCATTGATTTCAAAACAGCCTTTGACAGGGTATGGCATGCAGCCTTATGGGCCACCATCTGCGTTTGCCGATGACATACACGCTCTAGCTGAGGAAGAGCAGGAACTGGAAGCTCTAGTTGAAAGTCTCGACCAAACCTGCACAAGGTATAAGATGGAGATTAGTGCTGAGAAGACCAAACTGATGACGAACAGCGCAGATGGCATCCAGAGGGAGATCAAGGTAAAAGGGCAGAAGCTGGGTACTGTAAACAGCTTCAAATACCTTGGAGCAGTTGTCGCAGATGATGGCTCAAAACAAGAGGTTCTCTCAAGGATTGCACAAGCCACTTCTGCTCTTACCAAGCTGAAACCAGTTTTGAGAGAAACATCACATCTCTTGGATCAAAGGTGAAACTTATGCGCTCCCTTGTCATTTCCATATTTCTGTATGCCTGTGATTCGTGGACCTTGACAGCAGAGTTAGAGAAAAGACTTTGAGATGAGATGCTTCCGAAGGTTACTGAGCATTTCGTACAAGGACCATATAACCAATGAGGAGGTTCGAAGGAAGATCCAAGAAGCCATTGGAGAATATGATGACCTCCTGACGCTGGTCAAAAAACGGAAACTAAGCTGGTTTGGCCACGTCTCAAGGTCTTCTGGTTTAGCAAAGACGATTCTTCAGGGCACAGTGAAAGGAAAAGGAAGAAGAGGTAGACAGAAGAAGAGGTTGGACGACAATATCAAGGAGTGGACAGAAATGGATTTTGCCGGCTCAACTAGGTCAGCTGAAGACAGGACAAGATGGAAAGGGATTGTTTCGAAGTCATCTGTGATGCCCCAACGACCTAGCAGGTTATGGGATAGAATAGAATGGAATAGAATAGAATTAATATCGCAAACAATGGCAGATTTTTTAACCAGTTGTAAGCTGGAATTTCAAAAAAAGACGTCGCAAAACAATGTTGTGAATTAATAACGGCAATTTAAAATTTTCTCAGACGAAGGGCACTGCTTACATGACGCTCAAAAGTCCGTTGAAAAAGCTGCTTTTCGAGAATAACAACCAGAGGTTATGACTTTACCTTTCGTCCAGACCGTCTCCGTAATAGGTTTGGCACTGATGAGTGCAAGCAAATGTGGACGACGTAACAATATTAGGACAGTAAGAAATCGTCAAAAGGGCATTACATAAGATATCGTAGGCCATACAAAAGACTACTTCTAAAGCAACTGCGTAATCTGTGAATTCGAAAAGGTTTAAGCATCTTATCTTAACATACATATGAATATTTCACGATAAAATGCTTAAACTTTTTCGAATGAAACGATCATCAGCCAGCAATTTTAAATACTCTCAGTATATAAAAAAACATTAACTTTAATCACCCTGGAATGTGTAACGTGTATAGGACTGAAAGTGTAGGGCTGCAAGGACAATATCCCCCATCCCATCCCCTCCCAAAACCAATACACGTTATATAAATGATAATTTTGGATCGGGCTTACAACCCATCACCCAGTAATTCAGATGTATATCAGAAGGGGGTAGTGTTTACGCTTTAAGGTAGATAGATACTGAAAAGAAATATTGGCGAGGCATTCAAATCATTATACCATCTAAATAACCCAAAGAGCTATAAAACATTTGGATAAGAAGAAAACAATTTTCACCGTTTCGTTTTCCTAAAAAAATATTTTGTATTTCTACATACTTTTTTTTTACACATTTTCCATTAAAATTGATATCTCTAGCACATGAATGACTTTCCTTTCGGCAAATCATAAAATCTATAATATAGGATATTTAAAACAAACTGGTATAAAACTTGCAGTTATCTGGATAATAAGTATGTTTTACATTTTTTCAAAATAATGCTTAAAAATTGAATTTCATGAAAAACGTTATGAAAAATATATATTCAATCGATGGCGATGGGGCATGCTTATGCATATTATTTCTGTAAAACTTACATTGTAGGATACGGAATAAAAAAAAAAAAAAAAAAAAAAAACATTTCACCATTTCGTTTCCTTGAAAAACAATGTTTAAGTTCAAATATATCTCCAAAACAGAATGCGCAAATTCTGCATCTGCTGCTAGCACAGCCGGTCCTTGCCCTACTATTTATTTTCCTGTTATTCCGGTTCTTCCATAGACTAATGCCCACAAAAATGCGCAGATGGGATGGCAACTGTGAAGATCTTGATCATTCTGGTTCCTAAGGATAAGTCTGATCTCGGTTTCCACTGTTTGTACAGACCTATCTGCCCGTAAATTTAGGATCCTTACGGTAGACATTGTAAGTTTGTGATATAACTGTTTATAATGCACCTACTGCAAAATTGAACTGATAACAGGGGTATGATAACATGATGTGATATCATGTTACTGTAGAACTGCGCTTGCGCGAATGTTATCAGGTCATGCCTTTAGAAGCGATCTCTGAAGACGATTGGCTGTATACTGACGTTTACCGTGTAACAACGTTCGATTGGTTAAATGACGTCACCGAGTTACGTCACAACGCATCGCGACGTCAAAAAGTCCAAACAAATACGTGTGTACTTTTCTTTTGCTTGACGCTCTTTACACCTGAAAATATTCTTATGATGCATGATAAATAGAAAACCATGAAAGTGTCTTTTGATATCAAGTTTATCAGGCTCGACCAGAAACACATCGGACTGGCTCGCCATTCCTACGCTGTTTCTGGTCTCGCCTGATAAACTTGATATCAGAAGACACTAACATGGTATTCTCTATATATACTCCACAGTTGATCGATTTCGCCATCGTTAGAACTAGTGAATCGATTTTTACGAAA
This sequence comes from Ctena decussata, assembly GCA_963989385.1. Classification (NCBI taxonomy): domain Eukaryota; kingdom Metazoa; phylum Mollusca; class Bivalvia; order Lucinida; family Lucinidae; genus Ctena; species Ctena decussata. Next base: position 39,166,389 of record OZ022515.1, read on the forward strand.
CTTGCATGACTTTATCAATGGGACAAGTCTAATAGCATTTTGCTATCTTGACCTCAATTTCAAGGTTACAGGAGGACTAACAATTCTAGAATTTCCCCGAAAATAACGTGTGTGTGCTCAATATGCATTGTATCAGTGGATTGCTTTTCACAAAACTTGCATAGGTACTTCACAGGGATAAGCCTGGGGGATTCTGACACCCATTTTCAAGGACATAGGCGGACTCTTTACTGCTCTGTATTATTAACTTGTATGCAGCATATCCTTTGAACCTATTGACTTATTTTGATCAAACTATAGATTAATATGTAATGTGCAGGAGTCATTGATCTGCTAAACTTTTGGCGACCTATTCCTTAATTTCAAGGTGATACACCAACCATGGGTATTGGTCCGAGACGAGAAAAGGAGATATTGATATAAAAGGTTGTAAATATTCCAAACTGCTTGTTTGTGACAAACTTATTTTAATATTATCATTATGTTATCAGTTTCTCTCGATATTTAATTTCAGTTTTGTGCCTTTGCAAGGTGATACTTTCCGAAAAGCAGCTGACAGGTGAATTACTTCTAACCGGCAGTGATTCAACAGCAGGAAATTCACGGCTGCCAAGATGTGAAGACTTGGCCAAAATCGGCCTAATCTCTTATTACTACCGTAAAATAGGCTGCTCAGTAGGCGAAAGCTGTCGGACTTTTTTATCCTCAGCTGCGGAAGTTGTCCTTTATCGGATGTGTTCCATGAGGAAAGCATGTTACAATTCGACGTTCCCTCTGATTGATTCATTAGAGCCACATATGTATAAACTTATGGTTCATTACCAGTGTTTTGGTAAGCTTTTAATACTTCCAGAGTTTCGGATAAAGTGAGGGTTTGGGGACAACGCTGAGATTCTTTTTCTTATTGCTCAATGAAGAAATATGGAAAATTATCCCTGAATTATTCCTGTTACACCTTCCTATTACACTGTCATATCACTGGGCTAATTTCATATGTGAATATTTTCAGTGATAGTCATTTAAGTCGAATATCGTTCTAAATACAAATAAAACTTTGTTATCAGTTTGTGCACAGTTGCCTACAATTTACATACAAAAGTTAGGAAAAGGTAGCAACTGTTATCGATTCCTTCCTTACAAAGAAATGCGCAGTTCTTATATTTATAATGCTATTGAAATCGACCTCAATGTCAGTTTTTGAAAGATTGTTTTGCATTAATTTAAATTTACTGACAAGTTCTAATCGGCCATTCAAATGGCACTTGCTTTCAAGATTTCGATTGCTAACACGCTTATTTTCATAACCAAATCGTCGCACGGTAGGAGAAAGGGAGAATTTGTTACTAAATAAAATATGGAAAATACAAATTCACGTGGCAGTCTGGAACCTAGATTCTATATAATTTCCGCGATATCTAACGGACAACATTGCCTGGGAATGTCTTTAAGTAGCAGTGATAGTTAAAATCAATGGCTGCTTAAATATAAATTATGGCCTCTATGGTGTACCTCTTTCAAAGAGCTTAAAACATCTGTACTTAAGAAAAATCCACTGCCATTGCAGATTTGTCTTGGCATATCTTAGCTTTATAATTATTTGCTATCAGATGGTCAGTTTTTATCATGGTGGTTATCAAGATATTGCGTCACTTGCAGAACTGTCTAAAAGCCTCTCGTATACTTTAAAGATCACAATAGCTTACTTCAATGTAATTTTAAGGGGTATTCTTCCGTTTCAATAGTATATCAGTCTTTTTCTGATAGAAGCAGAAAAAGGTGAACCGGGATGACAAAGATAAATTAATCCAAAGAATCACGACCTGAGCAGGACCCGAATGCATTATCTCCGAATTATGATTCCAGGACCTTATCCTCGGCAAACACGACTAGTTAGAGTCAAAACAGCAGCACGTCGAATAGAACTGAAACTAGGCGGTCAGGTTGCATGTTGAGAATGTTTTCATAAAATATCAGTCTGACTATAAAAATCAAAACTTTTCATGGCGTTGATACTGCTATAGCCTTAGAAGAGCCATGATATTCTTTGGTATAGGGATCATACATGTTTTTTCAGATTTAAATGTTTGCAAGGTCCCGAGTGAGATTTTGAAAACCGAGGCCAAACTCCTCGCTTTTCAACGTCTCCCGAGGAAACTTGCAAACGTAAATGCACTGGAAATAGAGGATCTTACATGAGTGCTCAAGTATTATTGAATTTATTAAACGAGTTGGGGAAAATATAAGATGCGAGCCTTGGCCGAGCATCTTATCGGTTTTCCCAAACGAGTTTAATAAATTCAGTAATACAGGAGCACGAATGCAAGATTCTATTTATCATATGACACTAAAATCGCATTTTATCAGCAGGATTTGCACTAAAACGTCACGATTTCGCCATTAGAAAACGCGACGTTTTTATGGACGTCAACGTATAACGTTACGACGTAATCTGCATATTAAATCCACTAGTGGATTTTCGCATTTAATGAATGGCTTTATTACACTCTCAGATGCGACGTCATATGATAAAAATGTTTAATCGCTTTTATTGCAAAATGCTAGAACAATAATGAAACTGTTTAAGCACTATTTTCGGCCTCATCGCCATTACCTTGCTGCTAAACTGAGATATAGAAGAAAAAAAAACCAGGATAGCTGACCATGGTCTGAAACGAGTATTTTGATGGAAATATAGAGGGTGTATGGATCTGCTAGGTATTGGCGATGATGCCGAAAAATTGTGCCTAAACATTTATAGCAGCATTTTGGTTGAATTTATGCAATAATAGCAATGAAATATTGGTTTCACGTTTCCCAGGTTCCTTGGAAACCGTCCCCTCGGGACATGCAAATGTTAATGAATGACAAACCTTGTTTAATCCCTATATTGAAAGACTGGGCCGATATCCATGCTGGTGGAAAATTCCCCGAAACCTAGTATGGTACTTCAGTCTGATTCCGTTTTTTAAGCATCGTCAGCAACTCAGTTAGGAATCAGTACTTAGATACCGATATAAAATAAGATTATTACTTTAACTTATATCTGATAAAATTGTCTAAAATAGTCTAAATCTATGACCGACTTGTGATAGTTAAATATCTTAAAGGTTTAAGCTACATGAAGGGCATCTCTTACCACATTGTCTGCGGCTGCCTTGTCTCGCGTATGGCGACAGTTACTATGACTCAGGAGGTGCCCGTTGCCTGACTAGGCGGGCCTACCATCTTTTTTAAAATTTTATCATGCTCAAAACCTTACCTGTAATCAGTAATGATTCAGTTTCGTCTTCAAGTGTAGATTGTTTTTAACATTTCAGACCTTTTTGTTACATTTCTCGACATATGTTCCAATACAACGAAGGCTGGCGACAAAGTTGTGCACCTAATGTCATCTGACAGTCTGAAAAATTCAAAACAATGCCAGTGCTCTATCCAAGGCGATGGATTTTCTTTACTGTTGAATGACATTCGACTGACCGCAAGCACTTCAAGTTCTGAAAGAACCTGTGCTCCAGTTACACTTGAAATACTTCAACGTGAATACCCGTGTAATAGTGAGGAAGGATTCTTTAATATACAAATACAGATGACATCAACTATTGCGAATATTTCTTTAAGATCTACATATAGAGACGTTTTACCAGAAATGATATGGATACAAGTCCAATCCAAAGGTACGTATATGTTTGCCGTCTCGGTTTCAGTTTAATATTACAGCTACTAATGCTGGTATGAATCTTTATATGTTACATATACCATTTTGAAGCGCATTGTGCATTCAATGTTGCAAAATGCGAACGGCAAAGAAGCTGATCAGAATGTGTAGAACGTCGGTTCCGATGGGACATTGCATCGTTGTTGCTTCATGATAATATTTCTATTTTATTTTAATGTGAAGTTTTAACTCTTTTTAAATTTCCTATGATTTGAAGCGCAAGAGAAAAATGCCTGTTTTTCATTTTGTTATGCAATTTAATTGCTATGTATACTCATGAAATCACTTGCCGATTAAAGGGGCAAGTCAAATAATCGCTTTTAAACCTGTGTCAAACCTAGTTTACGTGACCAAACTTTGGAATAAGAACTGATGTTAATACCTCAAGTGCGCAACAGGCCGTAGTTATTGAAAACATATCGTCTCCAAGAAGATAAGATTTGTTTTGTTAATTTGAAAAAGAACCTGTGAAAGAAAATCTGAGCAAATTCCGACCGTTAACCGCTTTAGTTGAACTGAGTAGTATTTATTTGTTTCATCAAATTAGAACAGAAACGCCTATATGTATTGATATCACTACAAAACAGATCAAAGTGGCAACATTGCCCGGTTTAAAACTTGTATTGCAGAGTTAAAAACAACTGAAGTAAACTGTTAATTCTGCACAGGACACGTATACTGACAAAAACAACAAATGATCGCTTTACATTCGTGTCTGTTAATTGAAAACGCTTTCAAACAATTCATTTAAATGATTTGCTTCAATAACATTGATTGTTCAGCAATGGTATGCGCCATACAGAAATCCATCCAATGAACACTAGCGCCAGTGACAACGCTGCAATCATTAGCACCCGAATTAATGTCACAAAATCACTATCTTATCGGTTCCTCTTGTTTAAACATCGCAGCATCACTGAATTGACACTTTGCTGAGATTTAATTAATGCTAGATGCATTCCTTACTGTCCCGGCCATTGGCATAAATCGGTCACGTAAAGTGACGTCACAAAACGTCGACCGCGACCGTGCATAAATACACGCAGGCATTACTTTGTTGGTCCATCGTTTTGGCTGTAAATGCCATAGGACGACGTCAAAATTCATTTCTATCCATCAATAACACAGAATTTATCATGTTTTTGCATCGCCAAAATTTGGTTGCATAATTACTTTTCTGTAAGGGATGAAGTCGTAATTCCGGGCAAAAAGAGCCCGGATTTCAGACTCCAGCCTTGATTTTTAATTTCTGATGCACGCTGTTATTATTGTACAAAATAAAAGACAATTAGAACAAAAACGGTGTCAAAACGATGAACAGCTATACAAATCCTTGTAAACTTAATTAAAAAGGGTGATACTTTCATAGATCGGAGACTTGGCGCTGCTTTATGGTTCATTTAATGAGGACCAAAATTAAGACAAAGTGTTTCCCGAACGTCAGGCATGCATAAAGTTGCAACCGTTTTAATTTTTGCCATAACCAAAATCTTTATCCAACCGAATGTGAAAACAGCTGTTTTCGTTTTCAGAAGTATTTCAGCCATCAAACTATGAAACGTTTTGCGTGAAATGAGGTTCAGAAACGTCGGAAAACAGAAACGTCGGGAAACAGAAACAAACTTTTAAAAAGAAAACAAAACTAATAACTTTACTGGTTAATAAGATGCAGAGCCTTATAAACTGGACGTTTCTCTTTTGGGTTAGTGCAATTGATAAATTGGGAGATTGTTCACATATCCACCGCACAGGATATGAAAAAGAACATGCCTCTGGTGCAAATGAAACATTAATTTTGCTCCCTGAAAATAAAGGTGCATAAGCGATTTTCGACAGTCACTTGTGAACTATATTTCGGTAAATAAAATCAATGATTTAATTTTGAATGTCAAAATACCAACATAAGTAGTCGGATATTATTACATTTTGATATGATCAGCTCCAAACATTTTTGTAACATACAATAAGTTGTCTCTTACTAATTTACAGTGGGGTGTATATAGTTAATTATTAACTGGCCAAATCACATTTAACAAATCAGATACGCTAACCCTGCATGTTTGACTAAAGATATGGCGCAGACAGTTATATTTGTTTCCTCGAATTTTTAGAAGCCTTTACAATAACATGTGACAGCATAAATTGGGAGAGACTAGAGAAACCGACGACGGCAGGATTTACCATTGAACCTTTATCGGGTAGAGGTAAATGATTTTCTCTGTTATAAGCACACATTTTACTTCCTGTAGATACCATTTTACCATGATGTCTATACTTTCCCCATAAGCGTCCGAAGCGGCATCGTGTGAAAAAGATTGACAAATCAATAAGTTAACATTACAGTGTGCTAATATGAGCCTTGGTGATGTCGGATGTAAAAATTTACTTCAGCTGATGTCCACCTCAAAAGAACCCTTTAGAAAACGTAGAAATAATCTTGTAGTTTCATCCTGTACACTTTTTTTTTTCTCTTTTTTCCTAAATGATGACTTATCACCGATTAACACGTGTGGTCGGGCCGATGTGAATATTATTTCGCTCCGGATTCGGCGTCGTGAATTAATATTGCGCGATCATGTGTAATGGTCAAGAATACGTAAATGACTGGCGCAAATAATTACGTGTGTCGCGAAGGACATAACGTCATGAAATACTTCCTAGTCAATATTATTTTCAATATGGCGGCCCCCATCGTACATTTAATAATATCGTCAAACATGGGAAAACGCATTTGCTGTCATTGTTTATTCAAGCCTCAGCTGATATTGCAATGTTTTTATTTTCCCCTGTATTTAAAACATAATTAATGAGAGAGAGAAAGTTTCGTTTGTGTAACAATTTAAGGCCGACCGCAATACATCTTCCCTCCCTACTTTCAGGGCTCACAGGACATTTCAGGCACAAATATGATATGAAAGGCGTAGACCATCCCTCTCCTTTCGCTTTGTTATCATTCCCTGATTCGAAAAAGTTACCATTTAGGCCTAGGGCCTCCTGCTGTCTTGACAAAGAGACTTTTTCAGTTGCTGGCTTGCCGAACCCGGATTCGAACCCGCAACCGTGTGCATCATAACCGAACATCTCTAATCACTTTTCGCGGCGCCGATGGGATAATTAGTAAACCAAGTTAACGTGTGCCAGCTGATTTTTTAGAGGTTTATGGGCGTTCGGATTGCAATACTTTTATAATGCCGCTTTTTTGCGATTTTGGTATACATATCCTTGCTGGACATCAAAAATTTCGTTTTGATCACAAATACATTTCTTCTACTTGTATGGCTTTGCTAAAGATACAGCGGGCCTCTTACTCACACCGCCCCTACGGCCACTAGGCTACAAGAAGTCTTCACCATTACCTATTCCGCCGACGGTGTAATTTGGCCTTGTACATGTAACTTTTCAATAACATCCTACCATCATCTCGATATGACTGAAATACTGTCCAAAAGGGCGTAAAAGTCAGTTTGTCTGACTACCATGAGGCATGCCGGAAGAGCACGGGTCGTCAGTAAGCATAAATGCACACAAATCAATCTGCGCGTACGCGCGGTCTGAGAAATCTCTTCGCTGTTCCCCTCGAAATCAATGTATTTGGGCGGATGCGCACTGATCTGAGCTTCCGCTGACGTTATGGTAGATCGTTTTACGACCACCCTGTCAATCTGCAGTTGCAGTTCATCCTGGATGCAAGTAAAGGACATATGGAACAATACAGTCATACCGCTACTGACCATATCTTAGATATTGAGTATCAAAGTCGTAGAATCTGTAACCTACTACATGGAGCTCGGCAACGTATATTAACCAGTATTGCCCTGAATAAGAAATGAGCAGCAGTAGGCCATCGTAAAATATGAAGCATACTGTGATGATTTTATCGTCGTATGGTTTTATGTTTTTATGTTTTTATGTTTAAAACCACTTGTCTGAATATTCTTGAGAAGATACTTGTGTAAATACTGGATATAAGCCCCACGAATATGTTGATGGATTGTTGTACATAAAAAATGCCCCTTATAAATTTTAATTTACAAATATTTTACGGATGTGCATAATATACACTGAAAAGTTACGACGCTGAGTCATCAGTGGTTGTTCCAAGAGGGACGATAAAGATTTACAACAAGAACAAGCTGACCGTACATGCCCTAAAGACACATTTTATCATGGCGCACGGCGCACGGCGCATTTTGTGATTTGATATTACCATGCTAGGGTGACGCAGTTTTTAAAGGTAATTTGGGTTTACCCAAAAACCTTTCCTTTTATGCCTGTTTCGTGTCGGCGTCAGTAACCATATTACTGTTAAAAGTTTGTTTTCAGTTTTCTATTAATTTTTGTTTACGAGAGTCTGAAAAATAGATTCTTTCTCTAAAACATTCATCATGAGAACCGTAATAGTCGTCATCTTTCCTCCGTATTCTCATAACGGTCTTAGCATGTATTTTAACGTCACCCGTAAACGACTGCAATGTCGCTTATAACTGACGTCAACGAATTGCGTTAATTCATATATACCTATGCTTGCTTATCATGCGCTACTCGGAAAACGAACTCGGTGGTCAAAGACTTTTTGCACCTCATTTTAATCGGCAGATCCTGTGACATAAAATATCAGTTTTTGAAAAAAATCTATGTAGAGGTAAACAAGGTGTGTACGTGTGAGTTTTAAAATCTGAGTATTCTCATCGCATTCCCATTGCCGTCAATGGAAACGGCCTCAAACTTTCGTGTTTTTCAATCTGATCTAGTGACTAAACGAACTCGGCGACCTGTCTTTTTAATGGAATTCGGTGTAACACATAAAAATGCACTCCTGTGCAAATTTAAGAAAAAATATATCTATTACTATGTGCCATTTACGCATTCTTGACCTTAATCGGTGATAGTTATAAATTAAGATGCACTACAGATGTACACGTCAATATAAATGTTATTTCCAGACCTTACATAACATCTATTTGGATTTGCTCAGTACTTAGTATGCTGATTAAAAACACAATGCTTGTAGTGCTGTCGGATTGTCCAGTATAAGGGTTTAATTCAGAGTCTTCTACAACATGCAACTGTGCATTAGGGAACTGATAAATCGAGTAAAGATAAAGTTTCAAACTGAATGGTTCAAACTTAAACAATTTTCAATTAAATCATGATTGCTGAGTCGCACACACCGGTGCTAGAAGGCATTAGCAAGGTTGATCTTTTTATTTCTGCTCATGAACAGCCTAGTTTCCTTTCCTTGCTATGCCTCTTACAACCAAAAGATTTTATTGTTCAGATCATGTATAACTTTAAATATTTAGTACTTTAAAATCTTACCTGTTATGTGTCGTCTTCTATTTTCGCGTCTGTGTTTTCTGAAATAACAGTTGGATTTTCTAAACCAACGAACGAAGCTGATCTTATCTAGATGCATAATCGACAACATCTAAGACTATTTTGTCACAAAAGTAAGTTTAAGAAATGTCTAAACATGACGTTTTGATATTTTGTTCTCCCGGTTTAGGTAAATTAATGAATGGACCAAAGTGGTCAGTAACATACCCAAGGCCTTGTCTTGGATAATAGTAGCATTATTTTTTGTGAAAAAAATAATCCATTTCCATTATTAATCAACGAACAATCCTAAGCTAAATGTGTAAGACATTCAGCTTAGGCTTGTCTTTGATTACTTATGGAAATGGTATTGTGTGTGTGTGTGTGTGTGTGTGAAATAAAAATAAACGCGATAATACAAGATATTTCGGATTCAGCCGTCATCATTTCACAAAGTCAAGCATGTTTATAATGATCTTCGTCAGTTATATTGAATTGCTACTGAGAGCCCATTTATGTGAAACAGATTATTGATAAAATAAACAAAAAAAATGAAAACTTTCCTCATAACTTGATTTAAAGTTCGGAAAGTCTAAGTAGCTTACCCTTGACTAAAGCGTCAAAAAGAAGTAACGACAACACTTACGTCTGTAAAAGTAAAAGAATATGTTTCTTCCAAGCTATAAAATATTTAGAATTCAAAGACTAAAGGGCAAACCATGTAGATTTAGTCGAGGCGATCCATTATGAGACACCTCATCTGGACCTCTGCTGTTTGCCAATTCAACTATTTTCATATTTATATGCTTTTACGTCTTAAACTTCCATGTAATAAAAAACAAATGCATTTTTCTAGAATATGTATTTAACTAAACGAAGCCATTGTCGCGAAAAGCAATTTTGCAGTTCTCTATTACATGTATATGCGTCCTCAGTAGAGCGAACATTTTTAAAAATTAGATGTTTAGGAAGAAAGGAAGTTATATAGAAAATATTTTATTTACAGATTTTGACTCAACCTTTTATTCGGCTGGCCTCAGAAACACTGTTACGAGGGTCATCCAATAAGTCCTGCAAACGGCCAAGTTTCAGGCAAATGATAATTAAAAAACGAATCAAGAAATCCACATTCCTACATTGCATCTTCCCTTCATTCCAGTCAACAATTTCCGGAAACGTCATGATCTTGAAAATGGCGTTGCTACGCAACTGAAGAATACTGCCATTATGGGTGCGGCGGTGGCTTCTTGTTGTCTGTTTAAGATCCCCTAGCTTAGTTCAGAACGCTTGTAAATATCTGAAGATTGCTGGGAGATACGGAAAATAATACCAAAGTATGTACACGGTACCAAGGTTAAGAAACTGTCGTCAGTCAAGATATTATTATTGTTCAAAGGAAGATCACCATGTTTTTCGGGCAGCTAAAATATCATATAAAATGAGTATATGAACAAGAGGCCTTCACAACAGATGAAGTGTTTCATTAACTGCCATTAATTTGTTATCAAAGAATAGTCCTGAGATGCTGAAATGTAGATATTAGAGAAAATATAAGCTTCGAGCCTTGTTAAATATCGTTTCAGCCTTAAGAAACCAGAGGTTAACATCAAAAACTAGAATTTTGCTAAAATTCTTTAATATGTTCTTGTTGCCCAGCAACCACATTTGTTTGGTAATGTGAAATGATAACTGTCTCTTATTTGAGTTCTTACATATAAGGCGATTACTTTAGAACATGAAATATTGTAATTTGAAAGAATTATGAACATATATGCAGGGATTTTCTTCCTCTCACCCCTTGTAAAAGACGCCGTGTTTGTGCAATTTCACCGCCGGTATCGCTTACACCTTTGCATTCAAAACCCTCCCATATCCGAGAAAGGAATGTCACGTGTATGATTTTTAGCACATATGTATATTATATATGTAAGCTGTAAATAGTGTGATTTGATTACCCTACCTCAATTAATAATTCATCGTTTGCAAGACTTATTGGATGACCCTCGTATAAATGTTGTCGTTGGTGTTGGATTTGTTGTGGTTATTTGGATAGCTGTCTTTATCGTTTGTTTGAAGAGAAAAAGGTATAACAATAATTTTACTTAACTGCATTTTAAACGCTGTTGATGCGAGATGGTTTACGATCATCTATGACTGGTTAAGAACATGTCTACCAAACAATAATTTTGACAGTTGTGTTGGAAATGAAAATTGTTACATCATTTATATGCATAAAAATATTAATGCCACTTAGGGACCATAATTTGTGCATCTGGAGCCACACATTCATGACTTTGAGCAACAAAAACAAAATTAGCTAAGCGTCAAAAATGAAACTACAAAATAATGGTAGATCTTTGTTTACTAATAAAGTAGACACACTGCATTTCAGATAGGTGCAAATAAACAAGGAAACGTCTGTGGAAGAAATAAGTTGTAACTGGAAGTTGTTATACAGAAAAGATGTTTCGTAAAAAAATATCGGGATAATCAGAAGTGAGTGGTATTATGAGGTGATGGAAATAATAGGAGGTTGATAATCAGTGCGAGGAATGGATGTACAGTGATAATTGTCAGCTACAGTTTACTTTCTATTTCAACCTTTTTAACGTCTGGGATGTGAAAAGGCAATTCACCAGGTACCCGTTACTTGGGACAGCCTCACTCTAAGCGGTAAGTCATTAGCCATTGGAACCAATTCAGCCTTACCGGAAATGACATAGTGCACTGAAAAACTTGCTGAGACTTGCAGAAAAACAAAAATCAAGGAAAGTTTTATTTATTTATTAGAAAGATTAGCACTTCTTATTGTCAAATATTTGAGGAAAAAAGACATAGTGCCGGTTTGAATTCAGCTTACCATTTGCTTGTTGATGTAAGACATATTTAAAACAGTAAATAATTGTGTCCTTTGACTATAGCAAAATATTGACGCAAACGAATTTAATATGTACTCTACGGCCCAACCTGTAAAGGCTCTTGTATAGATGCCAACTAACTCAAAGTAGGACAAACATAGGCGGATCTCTGTACAAAGATTATGTCTACAATTAACTCTGTTTTGAACAAGCTGAGTAGCATTGGTTTGACTGAATTTATTTATCTATTTTTAGGCGAGAGGCACAGTCTATAAGGACAAAAACGGATAGTGTGGAAAGAAAAAGAGGCAAGCACCGGAAGAAAGAAATCGGGGATATCAAAGCTCAAGAAATGGAACCGTTGGAAGAAAATAAAACCTCAGAAAGCAATCACAAAATAGACCCTCAAAAAACAAAACTAAATATTAGAGCAAACACACATTCAGACGTAAGAAGTCATCGTGCATCGTTCGACAAAGTGCTTGTAAATGAGAACGTTCAAATGGAACTGTCCGGCATAAGATGAGTGAGTCGACCGAAAACAAATATGGCCATAATACAGTTGAAGCAAAGCATCCGTTGTCCGTCAACAGCGACTTATGACATGTTAATTACTGGACCCATTTAAACAAAACTAATTTTGTACCGTTGAGTGAAAACAAAACAAATTTATTTACACTTTTATGTCTTCTGATACGCATTTATAACACGCGAGGTAAGTACGCAATTCTATATTTACCTGGAAAAATTAGAAAATTAAGCTGCTAAAAATAGTTAACAAAATATAACAGGCTGATGGTATTCAACTCATATCAATGTATAGGATGTTTGCGCATAAACTTTGCTATGACGTAAAGGAATTTATAGAGTTTTTACAAAAACTCCTAAAAGTGGCCAAACCGAAACTTCGGTTTGGCCGCTTTCAGAGGTTGTTGTGAAAACTCAACCGAGTTTATCTTTTACAAAGCTGAAACTTAGCTATCCATTTGCAGAAGCGTAAATTTTAGTTTCCAGATGGGAAGGGAATTACACGTTCACCAGGCCCCAAGGCTATAAAACTTTTATTTCATGCTCAAATCAGCTGAGCAGGAGGTTTTACCTGCTTATAAATAGCAGATTATTGATAAGTACAGTAACTTGCTTTCTTGCTCAGTTTAGCTGAGTATGAAAATTTCTCTGCTTATGAATATAAAAATGCCAACTAATGTTGGCATTTTCATATTTATCAGCAGAGATGATGTTGGAATTTTCATATTCATGAGCAGAGAAAATTTCCTGCTCAGCTGAGTTGAGCATGAAAAAATTTTTCTTACCTCGTTATGAATTGTAAGGTTTGCATCATCTTGGACTTTGGTTCGGTTTATTTGCACTTACAGAAATCCATAAAAGAAACGAAAACAAACCAAACAAATAACAATATGTTAATATATGTACATAAATAAAAGCATTTTGATTAAATCATTCCAAATCTCTCTCTCTCTCTCTCTCTCTCTCTCTCTCTCTCACACACACACAGAGAGAGAGCAAAAATTTTGTATTTTACATTCAGCTTGAAACTGCACGTATAAATACACATACAATATCTTGAAAAGAAGACTGTCTTTGATATGTTCCATAAGCCAAAATTAGGCTAGCTTACTCATCAGGCAGATCTGATCAGACAACCTTTTCAATGTTCACAGTGATAGATAGGTCTGAGCAAACTTTGCAGACAGAAACAGTCTCATCAGGGGCTACAATGTTTGTCATTTCATCTACATCTTCTAAAATTTTTACTGCAAAGTAAAACCAAACTATTTCATTTTTATGCCAATTTCAGTCATTATTTTATGTGTACCAATTTTCAGACTTTTACAACAGCTTCCTTAGGACTGTTAGACTCTGAAACTAAAATAGCCAAGACTCTGACCGATCTGCGCCAGTAGGCATGCGCTGATTAATATGAGTTTTTACTGTTACCACCTTTCCTGTGGCACATTTCTCGTGTCACCATTTACGTGAGTACCAAATATCTTAATTCATTCTTCAAACATAAGTTCATAATGAGTCCATATCTTTGAAAATCGTGCAAGCACGAGTGGTATGTCAGTAGCAAAGGCGTTCATAACCTGAAATGAGTGCGCATTATAATTCGTCTTCCGGTTTTAAAATTCTTTTATTGTCATTATTCGTCTTCATCCGTTTTGCAGCATACACCAAACTTTATTCGTAAAGCCCTATAGTGCTTCGCTCTATGGCAATAAAGACCTTCGGATGAGTCGCAATCTTCGTCGTCGAAACACTTTTCTTGAAGACAGGAACCATATCCGTCTTCCTGATAGTGCCGAGACTCAGCACAATAATATCCCAGTGCGCAGTCGGCTGTGACGTTACAACTCCTCCATAAGTCAGAGGTGCGTTCCTCGTTCGGACAGCGCCAACGGACTGAAATGAAACAATACTTTACGATTGCGGTCGGTGGATAGTACTTGATTTTAACGTCTCTTCCAACAGTGTTTACCCGTTTTTAAGTCTTTACTTTTAAAATTCTTGAGCGTGATGAATTACGTTTTGAATATAGAGGATTTTACATGAGTGCTCATGTATTATTGAATTTATTAAACTCGTTGGTGAAAAAAGATAAGATGCTCGGCGGAGCCTCGCATCTTATCTTTTTCCCCAACTCGTTTAATAAATTCAATAATACAGGAGCACGAATGCAAGATTCTATTTATCATATGACACTAAAATCGTATTTTATTAGCAAACTTGCAATGAAACGTCAAGATTTCGCTAGAAGAAAACACAACGTTTTATGGACGTCAACGCATAACGTTACGGCGTAATTTGCATATTTAATCCACTAGTGGATTATCGTTTTTAATGCATGGCTTTATTACACTCCCAGATGCGACGTCATATGATAAATATAGGGTGTCTCAAAAACGTGGACTTTTTTTTTTTAGAAATTGTTGTTACTGCTTTACTTATCAAGTAATCTTTTCAGAATTATGTGTGGTTGTAGCAGTTTGATACCCCTTTGCATCACTATGTCCTACTACAATGTGGCCCTGCTAACAGGAATTGCCATCACAATGTTGTAAGCTTATATTTATGACACCATTTAATGTTTTCTGCACTATTGAAATTGCAAACTAGCTTCAAGTTAAATAAGCGTAGTTACGCGAAGTTCCAATGCTTACATCCAAGGAACGAGAGGTTCAAATTATCTTATAATGGATATTCTGAATAGTTGAAAATGATGGGAAATAAAATGGTCTGTTCGCAGTGGAAATGTAGAGCTACGCATGAAAACTGGTAGCCAACCCGAAATTATCTTCAAATTAATTAGAAATATAAAACAAAATCGAAGTATGGAAGTCGTTCAACTGGAAAGTTAGTAGGAAATTAAGCGGAAAAGGACAAACTGTTGTCCAGTACTTTGCCATTCCCAGTTCTTTAATGATTCCATTTCCAGTTCTTTAATGATTTTTCAATGATACCCTTTGTTGGCCTGTCACTTCCCTTTTCCTCCTTAACTCTCCAGTTTAACCATGATCAGCCTACCCACCCGGTCCTTATCATAACATAAAGGCCCATTTCACCACACAGTTCTTTTGTAAGAGGCTTTTCCATTATTTGAGACATTTTATAAATCCTTGTTGCCTTAGAATGCAGAACTGAGAAGGTTCTAAAACTATATTGTTAATCACTTACAATGCCATGTTGGAAACCATGTTGTAGTTTAACAGTGTGGACGACAAAACCTGATTTTTTCGCACCTGCTTTAGCAAGGTGCGATAAAGGCGTCCGGTTTTCCGTCCGTCCGTCCGTTCACAATTTACATCGACCCTAGCATTTTTAACAGTCCATTTGAAAATGACTTAGTCTCTGAAACCATTGCATCCATGGTTCTAAAATTTCACATGCAGAATAATCAGACTACAGGGCTTCAGAATGGTAAAATTCAGCCAGGTCGAGAATCCAAGATGCCCCTTTTTACTAAAAATAGCAAAACCAATGAATATCAACTTTTTCTCCAGAACCGCTTGTTATATTTAACTGAAATTTTGTATGAAGCATAAGTAGAAACTTGGTATTCAGAATTATTAAAATAAAAAAAATCTATGGCGGTATTAGGCCGCAGTGACCTTACGTCGACCCTAGCATAATTTACGTTGACCCTAGCATTTAATTAATAATTGGAATTTGATGTTTCAGCCTTTATTGTGTGACGAAGCCAGTGGGCGGAGCTAAATTTCCATGAAGCGCGAAGCGCTTGTAGACTTTTAGCGACGACCTCTGGCTTCTTCACACGATGAACGCTGAAAAAATCAAATTTTTATTCTTATATTAACACTTTTTTTAGACCCTTCCTGTGCTGTTTTCGTGGTAATTTGATGTAGATTATGCAAAATATGCGTCGAAAAAAATACAGAAATGACGTAATCGGTCATTACGTTAAACAGCCGTAGCCATAACGTGGCGTCAATCGAACGTTACGTAGACCAATCAAGACGTTTGTTTACCTTAGACGTCGCTTGACAACAACGTCACAGGATCAACTGTCGTTCATCGGTGTATGAAGTCAGTTGCTCTATATGATTTACCTTTTGGAAGTCAGTGGCAAGTGTAAATATGTCCATTTAAATGGCTTATTCTCGGAAACCACTGCATCTATGGGTCTCAATTTTCACATGCAGCATGATCAGACTGCAGGGCTTCAGAATGGAAAAATTAAGCCGGGTCGCTTTTACTAAAAAATAGCAAAACCAATAAAATCATGTTTGCCTCCAGAACCACATGGTGTAATTGGTTGAAATTTTGTGTGAAGCATAAGTGGGACCTCGGAATTCAGACTTATTATACTGAAAAAAAATCTATAGCGGAATTAGGTCACAGTGACCGTACGTCGACCCTAGCATAATTTACGTCGACCATAGCATTTAAATTTAATGATTCCATTCAAATGACTTTTTCTCCGAAATCACTGCATCAATGGTTCCTAAATTTTACATGCAGAATGATCAGAATGCAGGGCTTCAGAATAGTTAAATTCAGCCAGGTCAAATCCAGGATGGCCGCAGCTACTAAAAATAGCAAAACCAACAAAATCATGTTTTTCTCCAGAACCACATGGTACATTTGGCAGACCGCATGGTATCTTTGGCTGACATTTTCCATGAAGCATTAGCGGGACCTTTTTTTTCAGAATTTTTAATATGAACAAGATCTGTCGCAGAGTTAGATGACAGTGACCTATTTTCTATTTACGAGCCTAGTTTAGCTAAAATGCCAATAAATCTCAAGAAATGCTGAACAGATATGAGTCAAATTGAATTTGATCAAATTTATTTGACTGGGCAGTCTAAGATTGCCATCGGCTGCTGTTAATAAAAATAGCAAAAACCTGAAAGAACCTCTGAATGAATTTGGACCAACTGTGTGTCAGCATGGTCCTCACATGGAGCAATTTCATTTTTTTTTTGCAAACTGATCATTGGAAACGGCTGCCATTGGTCGTTACTGAAAACAGGAAAAGTATCAAATGGACAGTATCTCATGAATTACTAGATTGATTTTGACCAAATCTGTATCTAACTAATGCTTTCATCGAGTTCTTCATGTGAAGGCACATAGCAGGCGCGACATAGCAATCCGCGGAATTCTTGTTAAAATTCAATTCAAATGGCGTCTTTATGAGTTTATAAGCGGGAAAATATATATGGTTGCTTATAAAATGTACAATAAAACATACAGGTAATGAAGGTTTCCAGTGTACCCAGAACTGGACAAAGTAGTTGTTGATTATAGTGTGATCGAATTTTGGTGGTGGCGTCCCGGCAAAACTGCACTTCACGGGGTTAATGCCACCTGTGATGTCGACCGATACGATTCTTGCAAAGTGGCTGTCAACCTAGAAATCCTTTAAAGCAATACCGATACCGGTAAATGATACTATAGTTAATGACTTTCGACCTAGCTGACGAATAAATGCTGTCGGTTGTCTCGGTCGACAGCAACATTTGTATATGGTAGTTGACTGTGTCAGTCGACAGCACAAGTAGGAAAATTGGCGGTAACCCCATATTATTGTGCACGCAAATCGGGTAAATATATATTTCATAAAGAAACAAGGGTCATTCCCTTTCGGAAGTGTTCATATCCGTAGAACAGCCTTGGCGAGTAACACATGAGCCTTCCGACGCGTAAAGCATGCTACCAGTACATGAACAAACTTTGTTATGTATGACACATGTTCCTTCTTTTAAATGTGTTCTCTGCTGTTGAAGGACTGTTTTGCAAGTCATGTAATGAAGACTTGATAAACTAAATTAGCCGCGACACGACAAAACCAACAATGTGGTTGTGCGCCCAGCGCAGACTCAGATCAGCCTGGGCATCCGTCCAGTTTGATCAATATATTCGTTAAGTGCTCAAAGGGTAGCTAAGGGTCTAAGCTACCTTCATGCGGACAGCGAAGACTCTGATCAGACAGGGCGGATGCCCAGGCTGATCTGAGTCTGCGCTGGGCGCACTACCACATTGTTGGTTTTGTCGTGTCGCGGCTCAAATAATATATCAGTTTCGTCTTTTTTTCGCGAATAAACCTTGCAATTATAATGCCATTATCCGTATGCTACAATTTGCATTCAAGGTTCAAATTTGGAGCGAAAATACAGATTTGAGTATCATTCACTGTTCATATTGTTCTGTGGAACTCTGGAGAAGGTTAGTAAACGTGTCACTACCAATATATGTGCAGAAATCAGTTAATAGGGTGACCTAGAGATAGTCAGACAGAGAGAGAGAGAGAGAGAGAGAGAGAGAGAGAGAGAGAGAGAGAGAGAGAGACTCACATGACCGACGCCCGCTACATTCCCTTGAGACCGCGACCACCATGGCAATTAAACTTATGAGTGATAGCTTCATGCTTGATTCATACACCCAAGTCTTTGATTTAATCTCTATACAATAATCTTTAAATACCCCTAGCCCCATGTACAGCATATGGTAGACTGCTATATTTAAGCATCTAATGAAGAAAATTATCACGTTTTCATAAAAAAAAGGAAAAATGAGATGTTTATTAATAACTATAAGGGGTTCTATTTCATAAAACATGTTTAACGGTCATGCAAATGAAACCTAATAGAACTGCCCAACACCTGAACAAAAAGACAGCCTCATCACCCCTGCTTATCTCCTTAAGCACAACACCGTATTATGAATAGAAATATGAACCTTGACACGAGAAAACCAACAAAGTGATTGTGCGTCCAGCGCAGACTCCGATCAGCCTGGGCATGCGTCCAGTCTGATCAGAGTCTTCGCTGTCCGCATGGAGGTAGCTTATAACAGTAAGCTCCCCTTTAAGCGCTTAGCGAAGAGTCTGATTACACTGGGCGGATGCCCAGGCTGATCTGTGTCTGCGCTTGGCGCACAACCACTTTGTTGGTTTTCTCGAGTCGCGGCACAACTATACTGAGGGTGAGTCCAGCTACGCTGAAGGGGACTTAAAAGTAGTAGGATATGAAGGTGGGTGAGCCGGTTAAACAGGGATTTACTGTTTCCCAACGTCAAATATCGGAAATGTCATGAAACAGATTCTATGTTTCTCGGCAGAAATCCGTTTTGTCCCAGAGCAAGGGCAGTCGATATTTTGTTGCGCTTGTATTCTTGCCATTTCAAACTCACGTATAGCATTGTAGTGACTTATCACAACGATTTTGGCGCAAACAGGCGGCACAATAAACTTATATCTGGTGCATAAAATTATGTAATCTGTCAGTAACAACCAATTAATAGTACTAAACCGCTTCTGACACTCGTAGTGGACGAACACTGAACCTACATATTACGCAATCCCCTAAATCACAATATATCCTCTTATGCACAACCGATCCCCTTCAATCACAAAAATCAACAGAATTATCATTTTCTTGACTAACAATTAGTTACGGAATATAGTTTGGTTGGTAAAGAACATTAGCCTTACAGCCCTTTTAAGTTAAATTGATGATTGAAGTCATTTGAGCCGCGACACGAGAAAACCAACAAAGTGGTTGTGCGCCTAGCGCAGACTCAGTTCAGCCTGGGCATCCACCCAGGCTGATCAGACTCTTCGCTAAGCGCTTAAAGGGTAGCTAAGGGTCCAAGCTACCTTCATGCGGACAGCAAAGACTCTGATCAGACTGTATAAATACCAAGGCTGATCTGAGTCTGCGCTGGGCGCACAACCACTTTGTTAGTTTTCTCATGTCGCACATACAAACTTTTTCTATTACCCTTGGTAAATAGTCAATATGTCAGAAACCAACCAATGTAGGACGGTAACCAGTTGCCGATTATGCGCAGTAAGTGATCTTGCCACGTGAGTTGCTAAGGAAGTGTAAAAAGGCTACATTCGCCCAAAACGATTTCGGCCGAGAGTATTGACTTTAATGTCAACCTCTGTGCAATTTGAGTGTTTGTTAATTGGCCTAGGATAACCAAACCCATTTCCTAGTCAGACATGACATTAATCCAGTTTCACCTTTGTTAAAATAGTTTAATGGGATATGAACAACGAAGAAGTACAGCAAAATGACATATTATAAGCGTGTGTATGTACATGTATGTAAAAGTTTTCTGTAAACCAAAGGATACAGCGATTTAAATGACACAACCTGCCGCCGTTAACTTAAATGTTATCAGCATGATCAACAAACTTTGAGATAAATCCATGATTGGATTCGACACCCAGAAAGTTTAATTCGTTATATCGATAACTAGTGCCCTACGGGCATTTGTGCATTTGTCCATTTATATAGATTCATGACTATCAAAACTAGGACAGATAAAGCAGCTAAATACCATTTATTTATTTATGGCATGCTTTTCTCACGTCAGAATAGATAAGACAATTTAAATATCTTTTATCACCAAGTTGACAGGTTGAAATTTAAACATCACAGTGGAAGCGCGTGGCAGTTTAGCCCCTGCTGTGACTTCAGAGCTAATGTTTACCTTTAAAACTAGTATGTTTACCATAGCAACAATATATTTTTATATTGTATATTCATCGGCGAAATAGGAAAAAATATTTGTGAACTAGGGAAAATTCGGAACAGTCTTATTTTTTCATTAAACCAAGTAGATGTTGTTTTGTGTATAATGAAGCAGACAGATATAAAGTTGCATTTTAAGGTAAACGTTTACCGAAAATGTATCTTTTCTTAGTTTAAAATGTAACATATTATGTACGCGAAAGGTATTTGGCTAATGCGCACATGTAGATAATGTCTAAGATTTTTAGGAGGCAATGCGCATACACTACCCGCAAAATGTCAAGGGAGGCAACACGAGCTGATTGCGCAACAAAATGGCGGATCTAAATTACCCAAGGAAGTTTGTACACGTATGTGTGTCGCGGCTCAATTTTAAACTTGACAATTTCAGGAAAGCGATCCCAATTTGTTTGCATGCCATCAAAACGGCAAAATATCGACTACCATTGCTTGGGACGAAACGGATTTCTGCCGTGGAGCAACGAATCTGGTTTCAAATACAATTCACAAATACGGGAAAATAAATAAAGGGTTGCATGACATTTCCCGATTGTTGACGTTGTGAAATAAATAAATTCCTGTTCAACCGGTTATCTCACCTTTGTGTGCGCCTAATTTCAAGTCCCATTCAGCGCAACCGGATGTCTCCTCAATATATTTCTTTTGAAAACACAATGTTGTACTTGAGGAGATAAGCAGGCGTGACATAGAGACAAATGTGCATCCGTTTCCCGCAATTATCGTAAACAGGGACGGTCCCACTGCACACAGCCTTTTTATGAGATAATGTAATTTAGACTTGCCATAACAATTAGTAACTAGAAAATTGTGTCTGTAAGACACAGCTGATGTCCCCGTGCTGTGCGTGTCTCCCCCTTCCAATCAAAAAGGCATTTGCATATTTAGGCCATAATTTTGTCAAAAATGATTTTTTCTCGTCACAAAGTCATGCACATCTTCATATGTCTGTAACATCCATGCAAACTTTCAGATCTATGGCTTACAAACTGTGAGAGGAGTGGATTATACAATCTTGTGATACTGTATTAACCAAAACACAAAAAATCTAAGTTTGAAAGGCCATAATTTTATTAAAAATTATTCTTTCCTCTTCAAAAAAGCAAATGCATATCTTCAATATCTCTAGACAGTGACCAATTTACTAGACTAGTTTATAGTTCGAACGAATACCGCCTCAAGCGGGTCTCAAAGCCGGGACCACTAGATAAGCAAGCCAGCGCTTAACCTACTGACCTACAGGGGCTTTGGAGGTAAGCAAAAACGTCTATATGGGCATGCGTGCAGGCACGCTTGTCACATTATTACCGTGAGACGATGGCGTAGAATATACCTTGTCATCGAGGCGTATTGTAAAATGATACATGTATATGCTTTAGTCATTTTTTGAAGTATTCAAGAGCTTATATTTTTTCATTTGAATCTTAAATGAATGATAGTATACGCCTGCCTTATGCCACTGCCTATGCGTAAGCTATAATTGAGCCGCGACATGAGAAAACTAACAAAGTGACAGTTCGCCCAGCAAAGATTCAGATCAACCTGAGCAACCTGGCCTGCCCAGGCTGATCTGAGTCTGCGCTGGGCGCACAACCACACTGTTGGTTTTCTCGTGTCGCGGCTCAATTAGGTTATGTGTCGTATTTAGCAAGTTCTGCACTTTCAAGCCACATACCAAAGAAATTCAACCATTTGGTCTAAAGGAGCAACTCAAAGTGTGGAGGTATATTCTTACCATAAGAAAATACGTATTGTACAACATCAAAATTGAGCGACGACACGACAAAATCAACAATGTGGTTGTGCGCCAAGTGAACTCTCAGATCTGCCTGGGTAGCCGCCCAGTTTGATCAGACTCTTCGCTAAGCGCTTAAAGCGTAGCTGAGGGTCTAAGCTGCCTCCATGCGGACAGCGAAGACTCTGATCCGCCCAGTCTGGTCTTAGTCTGTGCTTGGAACACAACAACATGGTTTGTTTTGTCGTGTCGCGGCTCAAATTTATTATTAAACATATCTATCAAAAGAAGACTTTCTGACCAAACGTGGCAGGAAAATATGAGGTCTTACGCAGAAGGGATCCCGGTTTAAAGTCTCATCTGAAAAAAACGGAGAAGCGGGCGATCGAACCCGGGACCCCTGGATTGATAGTCTAGTGCGTTATCTACTACACGTCCTCCGCCTCTACGTGATTAAGAAAGTCTGATCAAGTTACTGTATACTGGATTATTTTACGTTTATAATTTATATATAAATAAACTTGATTCCTTTTTAAATGTGATTGTTGATGTACGGCATTCAAACTCGAGAGCAAAATAGACTTACAGGGAGTTCATCCATGAGAAACATATGAGCCGCGACACGAGAAAACTAACAAAGTGGTTGTGTGTCCAGCACAGACTCAGATCAGCCTTGGCATCCGCCCAGTCTGATCAGAGTCTTCGCTGTCCGCATGGAGGTAGCTTAGACCTTTAGCTACCCTTTGAGCGCTTAGCAAAGAGTCTCAGTGGTCTGGGCGGATGCCCTGGCTAATCTGAGTCTGCGCTGGGTGCACAACCACTTCGTTGGTTTTAAGTGTCGCGGCTCAATTATCTCTCATCCCCTAACTGACTTTCTTTATCAGCTATTAATTCGCATATAGGGAGTTATGTAAAAAATAAGTAACAGCTGTGTCCACTAGCAGCTAGGCAACGACATAGTTATATTTATGATTACGCTCTCGTCGTCCTGATATGACTGAAATATTGTTACAAAAGACATACCATCTTTCTGGCAATAATCTATTAAGGCGAATGGGTACACTTTCAAGGAAGCAATTCTGCCTATTTCATTCTGCCTCTCTTCTAAAAAGGGGTCTACTCTTCAAAGAAAAAGAATTTGCTCCTCAAGTAGCAATACTTTTCCATTCAGAGTAGACCCCGTCTCGGAGGAGCCACGTCATTCAGGGAAGCAAACTGGTTGTTTCGCTTTGTAAAAATGGTAGAAAAACAAAGAGATGTATCCATATACTTTAACCCTCAAATATCTATTAAGACAAAAAACGAAGTCTCTGCTCAAACTGTGCAGCTGCGCAAGTCTGCTTTATTTTTTGTTGTTTGTACAGGTTGTAGGATTCTTCATCCTGCGGTATGATTCAAAAACAACTTTTTTTATTAGCTGAGCCTCAACTATATCAAATATCATTAGTCTAAACTGTTTGTCATTTCAACTACATCTTTTAAATACATTGTGAACCAAAACTGTTCTGAGCCGCGACACGAAAAAACCAACAAAGTGGCATGTGCGCCCAGCGCGGTTGACTCAAATCAGCCTGGACATCCGCCCACTCTGAGCAGAGTATCCGCTGTGCGCTTAAAGGGTAGCTAAGGATCTAAGCTAGCTCCATGCAGACAACGAAGACTCTGATCAGACTGGGCGGATTCCCAGGGTGATCCGAGTCTTCGCTTGGCACACATGCCGCTTTCTTTATTCCCTCGTGTTGCGGCTTAATTATAACTTTTTAAATGTCTGAAATCTAATATTTTAACAGCAACTTTTTAGACTGAAACAAGTTTTTGGGGCGTATGCAAATTGTGCAGATCCAGTTCAGACACCGCAGAAAGCGGGGTCTGATCAGGGTCTACACCGTTTGCTTACACAAATTTCTATGTAAAATACACAAACAATGAAAACATCCCCCAGAAACCCCTAAATCTAGAAATTGACTCATCCACATAATAAGGATGGGCAAATCCACTGGTCAAATATGGTTACTACAAATGAGTGTAAAACAGGAAAATAGTATTTTTCAGGTATATTCTATCTGATCCATTTCGCAGCATACTCCAAAAAGCAAACGACGATCCGACCTATAGCAAAACAGACTTTCAGTACCATTGCAGTCCTTGTTGTCAAAACATTCTTCTCTCTCGCAGATGCCAAGGTTGACGTCTACATGAAGCGTTTCAGCGCAATAATATCCCACTGCGCAATCGGCTGTTACATTACAACTGGCCCATAATTCATAGGTAAATTCATCATTCGGACAACGCCAAGGGTCTGAAATGGAGCAAGAGTAACATTATCAGACTTTATAACATAAATACCTGTGCCGCAAACTACATGTATTCACAGACATGTTTTAACAGACACAAATCCGTCCATTTGCAAGCAGATTAACGCGCTGATAATGACCGGCTTTGCGGCTTTTTGTATGCAAGTCTCAGGACAATACTCCGCCAGTGCAGACGCTAGTGGGTTGTTTGCAATTGCAGCTATCGACAAAAGTCTGTTATGCGAGAGTTAAACAGATTTACGAGGGGCGTTCGGAACGTTCTGCAAATGACGTAATTTCTTGGTAACGACCATAAAGACAGAACTTCTGATAGCAAAAACACGTAAAGCTATGATATGCCTAGACAAGTCTGCAAACACGATTTATTTTATCTTAAAGGACGCATGTTTACTCCTTTGAAAGAGGTATACCCTAAAGGCACTGCAAATTTTTACTAAGGTAGGCCGTAATTCTTATACAAGCAGTCTTTGATTTTTTTTTATCTTTGCTACTTACAGACAATGCCCAGGCAATGTTGTCCTGTAAATATCGCGGAAAACATAGTAAATCTAGGTTCCATACTGTCCCGTGAATATAGATTTTCCGTATTTTATGTCGTAGTAAATGCTCCCTTTCTACTAAAGTTATAATGATTTTGTAATGGAAATAAGTGTGCTAGCATTCAAAAAATTGCCAGCTAGAGCATTTACATGGGTCAACGAAAATGGGTCAATAAATTGAAATTGATGCAAAAAATGAAGTCTCTACAATTTTTTAAAAATAATGCTGACGTCGATTTCAATACCGTCTTAAAACAGCGCATTGCTTTGCAACCAATAAATCGATAACAGTTGCCACCATCTTACTTTTATATGAATATTGTAGGCAACGGTGGACATACAAAGATATGTGACTTGAATGCCTAACACTGAAAAGATTTTACATATGAAATTAGCGTAGTGGTATGACTAAGGCCTAATAAAGTGTGTTTTAGGTCAACAAGGAAAAGTGTCTTTGTATAATAATTGATATCATTGTGAAGACAAAATGTAGTGTTTTTATAGTCTGTTTGCTCCTAAATGCAAACGGCATCCCCAATATTTTCTCAAAATTGGTTAGAGGCAGAAGATGTTTGAATTGCTCATTCTTAATTTTCATCCTATACATAACAAAATCATATTTTTGTAAAAATGTGAGGCTTTGCATAAAAAAGTTTCTTCACAAAAAATGGACCTATAATATGTGATTTTGACCTCTTTGTTACAAGGGAGTATATGTTGGCTGTTGGAATTCCCGTTTAGTCTTACGTATTAGAGCAGGTGCAATGTATGCTGTCCCTGGAACAAAAATTGCATAATTAATTGCTGAATCTGTTTTTTCTGGATTTTGTTTCTTACACATATTAGCAAATTTTGAAACATAAACCTTTTACTCGCAAAACTATATTAAAGTTCAAAATTTATTTACAACATTGTATCACCTGACCAGTGACAACGTGCGTTGCGCGTGTGGACATAATATTACATTTTACTATTTCATTCATATACGCCCACACCTGCAAAAAAACAGCGAGTTTACGCTATTGCCTATCAACAATATTTTGGCTGTTCTAACAAGCATACGACGCACTTCAGTGAAACTGCTCAGTTTTTGCATTACTGTTGATGGAAAAAAAATACAAAAGCATCCCAAAATTTGGATTTTTTGTATTCTGTTATGTATAGTTATCGGAATCATTAGGGCATTAGAACATTTGATGGAACTTTCATCGTTTTCGAGAAAATAAGCAAACCCCGTTTGCACTTGGGAGCAAACGGACTATACTACATACATAACATTTGTACCCAGCATGCCCCTAAACAAAGTTATGAGGCAATTTGCAAGACTTTTCGAATGCCCCTCGTATACAAATAAAGTCTACTTACATACTTATTCGAATATTCGAGTATTATAAAAAAATATAGTGAAAGCTACATCGAAGTGGAATATTTAGTTAATATGATTTTGACGTGTGAACTGGTGCCGACGTTAGGACAAATATTCACGACAGCTGACCATTGCCTGAAACGATGCATTTTTTTTTATAGAAATGCATAATGTAAGTAGATATCCGCTAGGTTATGACGATGAGACCAAAAATAGTGCCTAAGCAATTTCCATGCTTTTTTGTTCTCTGTTTTTTTTTTTTTTTTTTGTAGTTAGCTCACCTGGGCAATAAGTGCTCAAGGTGAGGTATTATGATAGGTCTTTGTCTGTATCCGTCGTCCGTCCATGCGTACGTCGTCAACATTTGCTTTAAACTACTTCTCCAAAACTGCCTCACGGCTTTTGAAACAATTTCGCAGGAATATTTCATGAGTGACCCTCTACCAAAACTGTCCAAAATGTTCCGTTTCGCTGACCAAGTTGGCCACCAGAGCTTAAAATAGAAAACCTTCAAACGACCTCTCCTCTAAAACCGGTGGACTGATTTTAAAAATATTTCACAGGAATGTTTCGTGGGTTACCGTCTACCAACAATGCTCAAACCGTTCTGCTCCGCTGAACAAGATGGCCACCAGAGCTAAAATATAAAAAAAAAAGTAAACGACTTCTCCTCCTAAACAGATAGACAGATTTTGAAATAAATTTCACAAGAACGTTTCTTTGACCATTTATCACTGCAGAAGACCGTAACTAATGTTGATAAAACTTGTGGTCCAACCCAATTGCTTGTACTTTTGTGGCAATAAAATATGTTTAAATTGCAGAAGACTTTGTTAATCAATGCACTGTTGGCGTTCCAAGAGACTGTCATTAATTCCTAAACGAAAAAAAAAAAAAATAAGCGAAAGACGTGAGAAGACAATCCGGTGAACAACTCAGCAGGTTTTTAACAAGTACGTTTAGAAACATTTTAGGGTGTTCATAGACTGTAAATAGGATGGTTCATAAACTGTAAATAGGGCGATGGACATTCGTCATTCTAAAATTGGATTACTATTGATAGATTATAAACCATAAATAGTGCCCACTCTGAAGAAGAGGTGTCTCATATCTGGGAGAATCTCTGTACAAAACAGAACAGAATAGATGGCCACCAGAGCTAAAATAGAAAGAAAAAAAGACAGAAAACTTTAAACAACTTCTCCTCCTAAACGGGTAGGCGGTTCTTGAAATTATTTCACAGGAATGTTTTGCTCCGCTGAGCAAGATGGCCCCCAGAACTAAAACAGAAAAACCTTTAAACAACTTCTTCTCCTAAACAGGAAGACGTATTGTGAACTAATTTCTCAATAGGGTTTCTGTGCCGACCCTCTGCCGAAATTGCCTCATCTGTTTCGCTCCGTTGAACAAGATGGCTGCCAGAGCTAAAAGATAGAAAACAAACCTTACAACAACTTCCTCTCCTAAACGGAGACGGATTTTAAAATAATTCACATGAATGTTTCTTGAGTGATCGTCTACTAAAATTGCCCAAACAGTTCCGCGCCGCTGAACAAGATGACCACAAAAGCTAAATATAGAATCTACAAACGATTTCTCCTCCTAACGGGTAGACGGATCTTGAAATAATTCCACAGGAATGTTTCCTGAGTGACCCCATGCCTCTGGCACACACACTTCTTTTAATGGTGCTATTTGGCGGTGTATGTCGAGGGGACCAATACATTTAAGATACTGTTAAAATTGTTCTTCAGAGTTTTGGATAAGGGATACGCAGTATGACGAAGAGAGAGAGAGAGAGAGAGAGAGAGAGAGTACTCACACCTCCAGTACATTCCGCTTAACCCAGAAAGCAAAGCATATAAACTTAACAGTGTGGTCGGTAGCTTCATCCTTGTTTGATATGCCATAGAATTACTTTTCTTTTATTTCAAGTCCCGTCGACCATATGTAAAGCAACTGAGACTGTAAACAGTCAAAATGCCAAGAAGAAATGTGAGAAACGTGCTAATATTTCACAAAAATATAACCGAAACTGAATACAACTTTACTGCTCTTTAAGACATTGGGCTTTAGGTAAGTCAGAAGAGAAAATACTTAGATCAGCCTGCACACCCGCGCTGTCTCTGTTCGCCTTAGCGATGTGATAATATTGAAATCTCTCAAAGCAAGTTCTCAACCTATTAAGCTGCGAGGACACATGTGAGTTTCCACACTCCGTACAGGCAGTATCCCAACGGACATCTTGCGTCGAAATGAAGACATACTGACGCCGATGCGGCGTAACGACATCGCAAAGACGTTAGTGCGACGTCATTTCGACCTCTATGCCTGCTTGGTAGTGTTTTTTTAGTGGTACGCATAAAAACTATTAGACTAGCCACTCGTCTGATAATGAAAGGGTTCCCTTGTTGAACAAAGTATTTCTTTTCGCTGGCCAGTCTTTACAACTTGAATCTGCTCTTTTCCTAATTATACATTAAAATGTTTAGGATAAGTGTTGGCTAGCTGTATGAACTGGGAATAGACATTAGTGAAAAAAATAGGTGGGTAACAACTTCTTCGCTAAGGCTTATAATATATGCTATATGCATGCCCCTGCTTGTTAGTTGTATGACTCTTGAATAATCTAGACCCCTGCTTTAAGAAAAAGGGTTTAATACCATCTTTAATCCCCTACCAAAATCAGTAGGGGAGATGTTGTGATTAGAGCATTTCTTCGTTTGCTTAACGGTGGCTTCAGTCATCGTGACAGGTTCTTGTGAGCATGAAATCTCTTCAAATAGGGGACGGACTAGACATTTTTACTGATTTATCATTTGTAGAAAAAAAATAGATTGTCTTCTGCCTATCTGTAATAAAATACGATTTCCTTTTTGTGTTAACTTCACATCAAAGTATGGCACACGGACTTTCTTTTGAATGTGTTCTTTGCTCTTAAAGGAACGTTTTAAGATTTTAATTAAGTCTGAATTATATCTCTTATATTTTTATTTACAGATTATTACCATAACACCATAGATACGTACGTTGCAGGAACAGCAAAATGATCTGTTTGATAATTGTGTGACATTGGTTCCATTGTCGAGGTACCTGAAGAACATTCTAAGTTTTCATTTAAAAAGCTTATCTGCATCGTAACTCGTGAGGCTAATGGCAGATTTCGACTGAACATGATAGATAGTTTGAAAGGCAATTGATTTCATTAGATTTAATAAGCTTCAACAATATTTTCCAGGTCAATAATACCAGCACAGAATGCCATAGCAAGGAATACGATGTTATAGATCTTCTGCGAATTTTGAAAACGTTTTACACTTTCTAGTTCAGTGGTGGTAAGGTTTATTCACTGAATAAGGGATGTCACACCTGTATGGTTTAGCATATTATGCATGTGCAATCAGTGCACTGTGCGTAAATACTTTGTTAGAAGACGTCTCTGTGGCTCCTAAAAATGAAAGCATGGAAAAGGCCAAATTTTGGACTTCCTGATTCGAATGCTAAGACTCTGCTATCGAAATATTTAAACTGGTTTTAGCTAAAACTAGATATGTGTGTGTGGAATCTGGGCCTAAAACAGCTATCCAGAAGGCCTTAAATAAACAGCATACATGCAATACAAGGTCTTGAGCAACAGTTTTCAAACTATAAGAACTTGTTGACTGGCTTTCACCAAGGCAGTTTAGGCTTTCCAGAAACTGATGCTAATTAATATATCTCTTTGCAAAGACATAATTGGATTCGGATAGCCTCTTCGTCTTATTCATTTTGCGGTATAGCCTGTACATAAAATTGAATATACTTGGATTTTCACCCTGACAAGTGATATAAAAACACAAGTACGAATTTGGTCTAACAAGCGCATAAATGTTCGAAAATGATCTGTAAAAGGTGACCACCTCACTAAATATTGGGACAGGAATGTCTGAGCAAACCTTGTAGACCAAGGTCAGACTATTCAGGGAGTGAAGTAATATTTCTCATTCTGCCAGCACTTTTGTGTAAAATTGATGATATTCAAATCAGTGAAAGTCGAAGCTTAATTTCGGCTTTCAATCGCATCTGCTGCAGAGATAGCTTATGTCAATATTAAAGCTGTCATGGTAAGGCATTATGTCAGTAAGCAGTCAGCTTCGGCAGAAAAGGTTCAAATTGTGCTGAAACGGGAAGTCAACCTTAGCAAAAAGTGGACTTGACGGTTACGCATCAGACCAGTTCTTAAAATTTGTTTAAGAGCTATAGTGTGTTAGAAGGATGAGACAACATAAAAAATCGTGTTGCTGTGTGTAAATTATTAAATGTATCAGAGTCCATACGCCGTTGAAGCAAACATATAAAGGCATAATAACACTGCACGGATATTAAGGGTCGAGGCGGGTAGCTTCGTACAGCGGGTAAATCTGGACATACCATCGCAAACAGTAAAAATCCAGATGCGACGGCTCATAGTGAGCCGTCTCATCATGATTTTTACTGTTTGTCCGGTTGATTTTGTTTCAATTCCAAACAATTGACATATTGACATATAAAGGAAACAATGTCACTGTCCGAATTTACCCGTTGTCCGTATTTACCCGACTTTACCCTATCTGTACAGGCTGCAATATGTCTTTGATGTTTTCAAGGGCGTAGATGCCTATATGCAAATACCCAGGTGTGTATTGAAATTTTGTCAAACTGACAAAATTTCAACACTCGCCTGCGTATTTGCATGCTAAAAGTTTGTAAATTGGACAAGATTTCCATAATAACCTTCTGCTGACATGAAAATGTGAACTATCTTCGGGACCATACCACTAGACTTCTCAAGGAGTACGAAACTTGATTTTGGGCATCATTTAATTTCTTTTTGCTACGCATTTGGTTCCTGCATGCCACTTTTTTCTCTAACAGCCCCGGCGCCAGCTCAGTGGGTTAGGTGCTGGCCTGCGAAGCTAGCGGCCCGGGTTCGATTCCTGTTGCTTTGGAGCAGAAATCCGGGTGGCAAATCTCACATCCTTTCATCATCATCCTTCCATCGCCAAGACATGACAGAAATACTGTTAAAATGAACCTAAAAATATGCAAGTCATCAATCCAGTATCGTTTGTCTCTAATTACTGCAGATTTCAAAGGCATGTAACGAATGCCGGTGAAATAATACGGGAAGACATATTGCAATTGGGACAGAAATATAACCGATCTGACACGATAAATTATATCAGTAGGCAGTTTTTTTTTTTAAATCATTCTCTTCAACACGTATCAATATTATCAAGCTTTCTTGTTTCGTACAATTATCATAACGATGTTCCCCAGACTGCTCAAGGGAACGAACCTAAAACTTGCACCTCATGGCACCGAGTCTATCTGCGTCCTTACCAATTGGAAGAAAGGAGATAATAATCGGTAAATGTTGATGTATCGGGTTTCATCATGCATCTGCTGCGAAATTCACCTGATAACAGGGGTATGATAACACGTGTGATATCATGTCACTTAAGAACTATGTTTGCG
This sequence comes from Ctena decussata, assembly GCA_963989385.1. Lineage (NCBI taxonomy): Eukaryota > Metazoa > Mollusca > Bivalvia > Lucinida > Lucinidae > Ctena > Ctena decussata. Next base: position 39,198,776 of record OZ022515.1, read on the forward strand.
CGAATGTTATCAGGCGAAGCCTAAAGAAGCGATCTCTGAAGATGATTGGCTACATGCTGATGTTGGTCGTGATAACATCTTTCGATTGGTTAAATGACGTAACCGACTTACGTCATAACGCATTCACGACGCCAGCAAGTTCTAATATAACTGTGTTTACTTTTCATTTGTTTGACTCGCTTCGCGCCGTAAAATTTTTTAATGCATGATAAATAGAAAACCATGTTAGTGTCTTTCGACATCAAGTTAACAGGCGAGACTAGAAACACGTCGGACTGGCTCGGCAAACCTCGCCATTCCTACGCTGTTTCTGGTCTCGCCTGATAATTTTGATATCAAAAGACACCAACATGGTTTTCTCTATATACAGGGCAACCACGTTTCACATGATACTAATGGTTTTAAAACAAAACCATTAATGCAGTCATTATGCATGTAAAGTGCTGAAATTCAATTCTCCTCCAATCCTTTATTGAATCTGGAAACCCGATTGGGGGTCATATGTATTCAAACAATGCAGATCAAGCTCAGAAGCCGTCAATGTACTTTTTTCTTTTTGCAAGTCAAGACCAGAGGTAACCTGGCCAACTATGCCACTGAAATAATGTCAGAGCTAGTCCAGAGGTTCTTGTATAACCGTTCAATTTTATTTCAGGTCAGTTCAATTCAGTTCTCCTAACAACGTTTCCCAAATGGCTCAGCGGTACATAACCATAGTTGCACGCACTTGGTGTTTGTCCACGTTCAATTCTAAGTATACTCATCAAAATATATTCCGCTTCAATTTCAATCGTGAAATTAAAGATTTCACCTATACCATTTTCAAATTATTTGGCAATCGTTAGTTGCCTAAACATCCGTCTACAAACCTAATTCCATCTTTGTAATCGCATGTACAGAGTTACCTAGCATAATAAACTGCGTACTGTTATGCTTTGTCGTTTAATTCGTCAGAATTAAACATCAAAATCGAACCCGAACCAGCCAAATGGCGAGCATTTTTATGTCTCACAGTGCACTCGACTGTACTTCTCTGTACAGATCGTGGGTTTATCAGTTATAGGTTTTAACTTTTGCGTTTTATGCACGTGGATAACTCTTTGCAACGTTTTAAAATTAAAACTGTACAATTTTAATGCCAAATTGGGACAAAAATGAGGTTTTGAAATGTTCATGGCTATGCCACTGCATGTTAAGGAAGATTGACTTTTTCTAGCTTAATGGCCTATATCTTGTTTATCCCGAACCCACGCCCCCACTCCGGCAACCCCTCCGTCCCCCGGCAGACCCCCTACCCACGGCAGAGGATTTACTACGTCTTTGAGTCGTTAGGTTGGCGGGGCTACTGTCTTATTGATAAATATTAACACCAACCAATTGTCTTATTGATAAATATTAACCGAGAGTAGCTACATAATTCTGCCATTTATAGTCCACCTAGGCCTGTAAAGGCCTAAGTAGACTATAAAAGGCAGAACCGGGTGGCTAATCTCATAATTTCTCCGGACACCTTAAGGGAAAACATCTCCAGGAGGTCATAAAATTCCAATAACTGATCTGATTGGCTGTTGGTCGAGTAGAGGAATTTACATGAGAAATGATTGACAGCTGACAGAGTTTATATTAAGTACTAAGTAATCGTGATTGTACATGAATATTTGGATTCTACCTAGTAATGTCTCTATGAGGAGAACAGACGCACACATGAGACTGAAACTGCAAAACGTTTGCTAGTTTGTGCCGTGACTCTTAGACTCTTTCACTTACTCATTTTTCTTCTTTTTTTTTCTCGCAAATCTTGCTAAATGTCTATTCTTAACTTTTGAAGAGATCATGAAAATATCTTTTCATACATTAGTATTTCAGGGAGATTGGTTTAAAGATACAGGCCTCATGCTTTTGAAGTTAAATGCAGTACAACAGCAGTCAAATCAAGAAAAGAATCAATTTATTTACATACAACACAGACAGAATCAAGCAGGCATTTAAAATTGAAACAACGTTATTAACGTTGAAACAACAGTGTGACGTTATATTGATGTTCATCTGACTTTTGCAATGTTCGATGCTTGACAACGAAATGAAAATAAATCATATAAACAAGCAATGACTTGAACCGGTAGACAATCAAAAAATAAACATGAACACACAGTAAACTGCAATTTTTATTATAAATCTAGATGTAAGATCAGTTTTATTGGAACAGACCTAGAATGTACAAATTTGTTGAACTTATCAAATCCAGTAATTCTAAACTTTTGTCAAATTTAGCTATTTATACATATAAAGCATTTAAGGTAAGAGAGAATGTACTTTTTGCTGTTGATAACAGTGTGTAATTTTACGTAAATCATACGAATGTATGTTAATGCATATTTATAGAAATTGTATATGGCATTATCTCTTTCTCCCCCATTACCAACCCACTCGACCCCACGATGCATACTTCAGATCGGTCATGCAGTGTCGGGGTGGTGTCGTGTCGAGTTCGGTTATGCGCCAGGACGTCAGACCGAGGTTGACACGACGTCATTTTTTGACGTTGTATGCACCTCTGGGTGTCTTTTATTCTCGCTATTTTTTCCTACTTTTCCTCAACTCACACCACTCTGTCACAGTGTGAATTATATTATAGTATGTGTCACATATAGTAGATACGGTGTTTCATTGTACATGTATTTTGTTTTTGTTTTGAAATGTATACTCTGTACTGTCTGTCATATATGTGCAAATGTTGTATCCTCAAAGTCCTATTGGACTATTGGAATTAAATTGAATAAAACCTGTAATCTCTCTCTCGCTCTCTCTCTCTCTCTCTCTTTCAGTGTAAACAACAAAAAAAATCCACATATTCAAGCATCTCAGCATCTCTCATTGTCATTGTTGTAACAAGAACGAGATGTCAAAAGCAATCACGTTGTAAACGGAAATGAACGTGCACTTATTAGGCCCGTGCTCGATTGAGCTGTGCGCACTGTGCCAGAACAGCTATTAGAATTCCGAAATTGACCATACCAAACCAGCAGGAAAGTGGCGAATGCACGGCTATTGAACAATCATATCATGATGGCGTTTTTGAGCATTTTAGGTGATGCAAATTGAATATTAAGGGACAACAATTCAATTGTTATCGTACAAGCATGGAGCTAAGTCTTCTTTATATATTTTCCTGTGTCGTCTTTTGTCCGCCATTTTGTTTTGACTATTTGTTCTGTCCACGTCATCTTCTCGTTTGGAACAGTGCGCACCGTTCCAGAACACAGATTGATGTTCCAAGAATACTAACTGTACGCACAACCCAGTCGTCTTTAATTGTAATCTTACTCATCAACCTCGCAGCATACCCCGAAAAACAGACGCTCATATAACCTGTAGCAAAATAGACCCTCAGAAAATTCGCAATTTTTGTCACTGAAACATTTCTCTCTCTGGCAGAAACCATTGTCGTCTACAACATGATGCGAATCAGCACAATAATAGCCTAGTGCGCAGTCGGCTGTCACATTACAACTCGCCCATAAGCCTTCAGAGGTGTATTTGTCGTTGGGACAACCAAAAGGGTCTGAAATTGAGCAAGAATTACATTTATTTATCAGAATTTATTTACTGGGGATAGGGTGCGGGTGGGTGTAGGTGAGTACGTCGCTTTCCACTTATTAAGACACTTGGATAAACGCTTTTAACTCGAATCATCATTAACCCATTAATAACTAGCGTCTCAAACTGGGACATAGGCAAACAGTGTAGACCCAGATCAGACGCCGCATAATAATAATAAACTTGATCTGACATCCCTTAAATGACAAATGGACTCATCCAATATATACAATAAAAGAGTCCACTAGGCATTAAAGTCTCCATAGTCCTATTAGTTGTAAAAACGTCTAAATTCAAATCATTGTAAAATCCGGTTCAACCTTCTCGTTTAGTAATAAAATGTGGGTCGATGTGCACAAATACAGTCATATAACTGGCAAACAGTAGAAAAAGCAGTTTTTTTATTTATTTTATCTTATTTTTCTTTTATTTTTCATGAAAAATAACATATTACTCCACAAAATACATTTTCCTGCTCTGGTTTCCCGTTTAGCAATGCTATATAATCATAGTAGGAATAGTGATTGGGACTCCACGTCTGTACATTGTATTTTTACCATTTTATTCAACTAAATGAAATCGAAAATAGGTCATTTTAGTTGCCAACTGAAATGACCCAAATAAGTTTTTAATCTTTTTTTATGGGAAAACTCAAGGGTGCTTTATTTGTTATGGCTAATTGCGGTCATTTACAATGAAGAAACTATAAAGCGAGAAGCTTGCTGGGATACGCCATGATACATTTTTGCATGCTGATAGAGCAATAGGGCCTTTAATGAGTTAAAAGTTCATCTCACCAGACAGGAGATTAGAGTAGATACATCATGATATGATATGGTTGTTTTATTACGCGTGCGCAATCTTGACAGCTCAGCAAGTGATGCCGGAAGACTACCTTCCATGCTTCAACAACATGCACGTTTCCCGGTGATGATGATTGTTCATAACACTTGAAATGCTCTGCCCATTCAAAGATGGTTGGTTTGTTGTTTGGGGTTCACGGCCCTTTGAGACAGTATTTCAGTCTATATCGGGCTGTCTCCCAGAGAGAGGGAGAAAGAAAAGAGAAATGATAGACGAGAACAATTTTCAAACAACCCCCGCCCGCACCTTCTACAAGCATAGTAGGCCCTTGCCCTACTTTCATCCAAATAAGTAGGACGCCACGGGACTGGAAGTTATAACCAACAGTGTCGCCCCCACCCCTACCCTAGCCCATTCAAAGAAGGTAACTAAAAAGCACGAAACAATCAACAAAGAGGCAATTGCGCTATGCGAAGTGTCTGATCAGACTTGGCGGATGCCCAAACTGATCTGAGTCTTCGCTGGGCCACTTGCCACTTTGTTGGTTTTGTCGTGTCGCGGCTCCGTTGTAATTCTGTAAATATTCTCATCAATTTCGAACTTAAGACATTTGCTCGGCACGCAAACTCCTTATGCTGGTTTATGACCTTGTATGTCAAGGACGCTGGGCCCAATACTTTTTAGTTACTCTTCAAATTGATCCTTAAAGCTCAGGATAATGGCTATATGACTCGGCGAAGAGAGAGACAGAGAGAGAGAGAAAGGGTGGAAGGAGTGAGTGAGAGAGAGGGAGAGGAGAGAGAGACGCAGAGACGGACGGAGAGGGAGAGGGGGAAACAAGAGAGAGGGGGGAGAGACGGAGAGAGAGGAGACGGACGGAGAGTAAGAGGGAGAGAGGGAAATTAGAGAGAGAGAGAAAGAAAGAGATACTAACACACCTAGCCCTTTCCACTGAAACCAGACAAAAAAGCCAATAAACTTATCAGTGTGATCGTTAGCTTCCTTTCTCTGACAGTCCTGAGACTAAAGACAGGTAAGCAACTAAAGAAGTAAATGGTCACTACGTGGGGTCTTCCCCTCATAGGAGAAATATGAGATGTTTATCAAAATTGAGGTGGTAGAATTTCACCAAAAAAAATATGGAGCTTAACTTTATTAAATGGAAACGGGATACCATTTAGCAGCTACATAAGAAATGTGTCTTATACGAGAGGCAACAGGTAATACTAGGTTCAGCCTACTCATTCGTGCAGTGCAATCAGAGGATTCCTTGTTTGACTTAGCAATATGTTAAGCTTACACATCTGTATCTCAGTATATGTGGATTCTAGGGCTTATATGGGTTGCCACTTTTCGTACATATGGTACTTTTTCTCCTTGACGGGTATGCATAAAAGCCAGAACGACTAGCTACTGGTCTGATAAAAAGAGGGTTTTATATTTAGATACAAATGTTTATTTTCTTTGACCAGTCTGTACGAATTGACTGTGCTCCATTTCTGATTATACATTAAAATGTTAAGAATAAGTGTTGGCTAGTTGTGTGAAACTTAGGATAGACATTAGTGAAAATATAGGTGATTGACAACTTCTTCGCCTAGGCTAAAATGAAACTTCTGCCAACTATGCATGCCCCTGCTTGTTAGTGGAATGACCCCTAAATAATTTTGGACCCTGCTTGAGAAATGGGCATTTTAGCATGTTTGTTCCCCCACAAAATTAATAGAGAATATATTATTAGTTGGTCCGTTCTCTCCTTGGCATAACTATGGCTTCAACGTCAGCGTAACAGGTTCTTGTGAGCAAGATATTCTTTCAAATAGGGGGGGGGGGGGGGGGGGGGGTCATTAAAAATGCTCACAGTTTGTCATAAGGACCTGCTGACCTTGAATGACAAATTATTTAAAGTAACGTATACTATATCCAAAAGTGATTGTGAATGATTTATCAAACAGTAATTTGATAAGTTAAAATTTACGAAACTCGGTAAACTAATGAAAGTACCTCCGAAAGACAGAATAGATATAGATGAATTTCATCTCTTTTGTACTAAAACATATGACGATCCAAACTGATGAAAAGAACGTAAAAATGCAAGTCATCAGATCACCATCACTTTTTAAAGTCATGCACCAAATTGTGTGAAATTATACGGAAAGACATATTGCAGTTAGGTCAAAAAATGTAAGCGATATTTAAAACGCATCTGACACCATAACTTGTATCAGTACGCCGGTTTTAATGGGGCCAGATGTTTGTCTGTTTCTTGGTCTACCGGGGTTCAACTGGTGGTCTTCTTTTGCTCCAGTGTTCCAGTGGTGTTTCTGACGCCCCAGGGATCTCCAGGTGTCTCAACACGTTTTGGCTGTCGAGTCCTCATCCTTGCTTCATTACGGTCTTTCTTGATTTTATTGTTGACCGTGATGACACTCTGATGAGTAAGGGGATCTCCATACGAACCGAACTACCAACTAATTGTGTGCACCGCGGCGGAGGGTGAGGGCGAAGGTTTTGGCCCAGTAAAACCGGTTTAAACCCCTCAGTAGTTATTACTGACCGTCCCAAGGCGGTACTTTTGTTGCGGTTGCATTTGTTTTATGTTCGGTGCTGTTTCATTTTTTAACCCTTCTATAATAAAAATAGAAAATAGGTAAAAAATAGTTGTTAAATGTTTTTCGTATAATTTGCTTAGTCTGTTGTAACCTTCTGTTGGTCTAAAATAGATAGCTGAGTTGCCACCTATTTGGGAAAGAGCTGCTGACTCGGCTTATAAATTGTAATATATCGTTTGTTGGGATGTCTTTGTCAATCTTTCCCTGCGATGTTGGGGATAGGGTCAGTCAGTTCCTGAAGTGTAGTTACTCTTTAAATTTAAAATCATTCTCTTGAACAACATCAACAATTAATGCTGAAAAATCAGTACTTTAATGTTTTGAATAATATTATTATCTTTGAGCTAGGAATCTTCCGCGCAAATCAAACAGCTAAGTCTCTGGTGAACCAGACACACACACATACACACACACACACTCCCCCAAAATCCCCTAGTAATTTCATTACCGGAGTTTCTGGGCATATAGATACCTTTCTTTGCAATATTTTAAAATTAAAAATCTACTATCTTAATACAAAATTGCGCCAGAAATGAGGTTTTGAAATGGTCATAGGAATGCCACTATGTGTTAAAAGAAGATTGGCTTTTTCTAACGTTCAAGCCTAGATCCTTAACCTCCTCTTCCCTGCCCCCGGCAGGGGATTGAAATTCCTCTTTGAGTCTTTAAGTGGGTGGGGTGATTGTATTAATGATAAAAATTAACCCAAATCAATTGTCTTGTTGAGAAATATTAACCGAGATTAACTGAAATTAGCCATCTAATTCTGCTATTAATAGTCCACCTAGGCCTTTAAAGGCCTAGGTGTACTAATTACGGTCCTTGAAGATCTCTGGTGTGGGTGAAGTGCTACCCTAGGCTTGTAGTCTGGTTAAAATTGGCCCGAGTGGCACTCATCTGGATAAGCAAACTGTATTTTATGCGATAATGGTAATGGTGACGTCCTTGAGAGACCAGTGCAGCTCGTGTGACATCCATGCTGCACTAAAGTAAGGCACCTCTGATGCTAAAGGTCCCGAGTTCGAACCCGGGTAACGGCGTTTGAATTTCGGTGTCCGAACACGCTTCCTTAATGTCATTTGCAGGGATGACATTAAAAAAGTGTGTCGTCCTTCGGATCGGGACGTTAACTGTCCAGAGGCCCCCTGTGCAGGAAGAGACATCCCCTGTGCAGGTTAAAGATCCCTTCTGTAGTTACATGGCTACAAGGAGGTTCATCCTGCAAAACTGGAGTATACATCGTACACCTGCTCATAATCCTCGAGAGAGGGTGTAGCAGTATAGAAAGAAAGAAAGAAACTATAACTGTGTGTGCAAGTTTCTGCCATTTTTACAAAGGGGGGGGGGGGTCAACTTATGTGTCTTCTTGCATGTTTACCTTAATTGGCACTCAGGTTGGCAGTGTGGCCTTTTTTATGTGTGTGTGGGGGGAGGGGTCCACTCTGAAGGGAGGAAATCTGCTCTATAGGGAGAAAATTCTTTCCTTTGGGTGTTGGTCCCAGTTTTGAAGTCACAGAGTCTGGGTTTGCCAACCTGCTTTCCCAGAGGGTGTTCTCACTAACCTTATCGTTATCATTCAGATACTTAACAGTTATGGTGTGAAAAAACACCAGCTTTTCAATGGAGTGTAGTAGTACGGCCAATGAGTTATGTGTAAATATGTATATAGGTATATAGAGCGTATATAACTGACCAGTCTAACTGGTCCGGACCTTCTAGCCTAGTGGTTGTGTGCTCAATTCATAATCTTTGGGTCGAGAGATCGACCCCTGGTGGGGCGCTCGACGAAATTTTCTATACAGACTTTTCTCCTCCTACTACAGTGGTGCTGTGACCAGGGTGATTACCATTGGAGCCCAAGGGCGAAGCAATGGCTGCAGAGTCGAAAAGAAGCTGGATTATAATTTTTCATTTCTTTAACGTTTTATACAAATGTTCTTTGGTAGGATGGAGGAGTGTAGTAGTACGGCCATTGAGTGATGTGTAGATATGTATATAGGTATATAGAGTGTATAACTGAACAGTCTAACTGGTCCGAACCTTTTAACCTAGTGGTTGTGTGCTCGCTTTATAATCTTGGGGTTGAGAGATCGATATCCGGTCGGGTCGCTCGACGAAATTTTCTTTACAGATTTTTCTCCTCCTAATACAGGTGCAACTAACTGTGGTGTATCTTGATATTTTTCGCCACTTTTACATAAGTAGACAGCCTTTATGATTTCTTTTCTGCTTCCTCGGGAGGCATAGCCCTTCCAGGTGGGTCTTCTATGGGGGAGAGCGTTTGCTCCAATGAATGGGGACAAATTCTTTTCTTAGGGAGCTGGTCTTGAGTTGGAGGGGGCGCAGAGATGAGATGATTAATTTGCTTCCTCTGGAGATGTTTCACTTTAACATTATATAAAGTAAGTAAGCCATACACTGTCATGGTCAGAAAGTACATCACTTGCATGTACCGGATGTTTTTATGTAAATGTTTTGTACTGTACTTGATGTCAGTACCTGTATATTGAACTGGATTTAAGAACCGTTAATTGATTTGATTTGATTTGAAGACGTTGCTAGCCGCCAGTACCCATGAGCGACATGAGCCTCATTGTTCAGGAAAGGGCATCACCAAGGGGGTAATGCACTGGAGTAATGCAGAGTAGAAAAGAAAGAAGAAAGAAAAAAAGTTTAAGAAAAAAAAAAGAGAAAAAAAGAAAGAAAGAAAAAAAAAACACCTTATAGTGTTTAATGCTGGTTTTGCAATCCTTAAGACGGGCTTGAACGTCATGCCAGTATCGGCTAGAGTCTGAATTTTAATGTCGAAGAAGAACCGCAGTGCCCATTAAGAAAGAACCACAACAGACTTGTTCGGTATGCAAATAGAACGGAAACATATGTAAGCCCGCCTTCCTAAGGTGTCCTTATGGTCTGCTGTCACAGTATTAAGCTGCTTTGTGTTAGTGGTGGGGTGCACTAATCATCTAGAAGTCCACACTTTCCTCAGCGATCTGCACTATTAAGAGGCAGGGGTTCAACTGTATTCAAAATAATATTATCGGAAGTCAGTCCTGCTGCCCTTTCTCAGCAAACCTAATATTCCGCAGCTGAGAGACACTTCAGATAATAAGTGTAATTCTGGGGATTAAATTATGTGGTGTTTAAAATTGTACTCATGATGGTTGCTTTGATTAGCAAAACAAAGAATTCGTTTTTGTATCTGATTGTTATTTATTCAAAGACAAAGATAATTGAAATGTGCTAAAATATAGATGTTAAGGCTGTGTCATAATTATTTCACGAAAATAAGTCGTAGAAATCAACTCTTTCATTAAAGTGTTTGTTAACACTGGGTAAACACACCATTCCTGCTCCATTCTAGCCTAGGTGGGCTCTCTGGTGCGATATCAGGTGCGCCGTCATTTCCAATTAAGATGACGCGCCACGGTAAGGGGTTTTACCTAGGAACTCAGTTCCGGTCTAGACTAAGTTCCGGTCTCGAGCAGACGACATAAAAACCTCAAACGAAAAACGTTTACAGTTTGAGCTATTCTTTCTACGAACATATCTAACAGAAACGAGAATTGTTGTAGCGAGAAGTATTTAATGTATATTTCCTTTATAGAGTGATTGCAAAAATAATTTTTTAACTCGCAAAAATTCGATAAGAGCACTGGGTTCGTGACTAGTCTCGCGATAACTTTCGAACTTCCGGTTCTCCAAGATGGCCGCAACCGTGATCGTTACCATACATTTTAACTGCCTAAGTATATAGGACCAAAACTGATACAGTAAAGCGAACATACTTTGTGTTCGCTATTAAAGGCAGAATAATAGTAAGGGGTTTTACCTAGGAACTCAGTTCCGGTCTAGACTAAGTTCCGGTCTCGAGCAGACGACACAAAAACCTCAAACGAAAAACGTTTACAGTTTGAGCTATTCTTTCTACGAACATATCTAACAGAAACGAGAATTGTTGTAGCGAGAAGTATTTAATGTATATTTCCTTTATAGAGTGATTGCAAAAATAATTTTTTAACTCGCAAAAATTCGATAAGAGCACTGGGTTCGTGACTAGTCTCGCGATAACTTTCGAACTTCCGGTTCTCCAAGATGGCCGCAACCGTGATCGTTACCATACATTTTAACTGCCTAAGTATATAGGACCAAAACTGATACAGTAAAGCGAACATACTTTGTGTTCGCTATTAAAGGCAGAATAATATGAAAATAGGCACTGCCTATCGGCGAGCATCGCTGTAGCCCTAATGAAGGGCCGTATATTCTATTCTGTTCTATGTCGATGCAGGATTTTTTTACGGTAACCCGTCAACGTCGCAGCAATCGGACATCCTCGCCTTTGGAATTGACCGAAGTGTTACGATTGCATCACGGCTTATTTTTCAACTTCCGGTCGAACGTTAAAATTATTTACATACACATATCAGGTTTGGTGAATAAGAATGTGTTTATCTTTGTGTCTACGGAGAATAGCAACCATGAAATCGATCAAACTTCCTGTTTATTCATTATGGCAGCCCCCATATGGAGGTAAATTCCGGTCGAGAAATCGAACGATGGTTTTCTGAAGCAACATATGCAACATCGTCTACATTTTCTTTGACTAATGTCCTACCATAAGAGCTCGCCCTTCGGGCTAGCGGGCCCTTTGGGCCCGCTCGCGATGCTCGCTATTAGGCGGTTTATCTCAAAATTTCTCCGGACACCTAAGGGTAAACAGGAGGCCATAGAATACCAATAACTGATCTGATTGTCTGTCAATCATGGAGGAGAATTTACCTTGGAAATGAATGAGAGCTGACTGGGGTTAACAAGTTTAAGGTAGCCGTGAAACACGTTTTAAAATCCAATTTTCCTTCGTGTATGACTATTTGGATTCTAACAAAATGTGTCTAAGATGAGAATGGACGGATATGAGACCGAGTCTAAGAGGAGAACGAACGGATATGAGAATAAAAACACACCTTTGCGAGTTTGTGTCCTGGGAGATCTTAGAAAGGACCTTATTAAAACTGAATTTTCACAAACCCTCGATTTACATCAAATTTGAAAATCTGTCTGTCAGCAACCTAAAAAATTAATGGAAATTTAAAACAACATTCTAATGCACCTACGAATGTAACGTGACGTCTGATTGGATAACGTCAAAACTTTGCGACAGTATTTGCGACATACCGACGCAAAGCCGACATCATCAAGAAACATCGCTCCTCATTGGCTCAGTGATGTCTGGTTTTACGTTGCTGAAAGGGCTAGCTGTGGGTGTGAAAGACGTAGACTTTGAAAGGTGAAAATATGATAAAATGCATTAAGATGGGGATAACTGTACCGAAAATGTCATTTGGGGAGGTAAATCGTCGGTTTTATGATCGCAAAATGCGTTTTACGACTCCGTTGGCGGGTCGCCGCAAAACGAAATAATTATTTCCGATCACAAAACCGACGATTTAGTTCCCCAAATGACAATTTTGAGTGCAGTTATCCCCTAAATGACTCTTCCATTCCACTTTTACTTAACTTATTGTTGCTCTTTTCCAGCAGAGTTTAATAAATGTCTATGCGACGGAAATTATTACGTTAATCGTAGGCTATATATTGTTTTTTGTTACTGTTATTGAGAACATTAAAATATGAGCCGCGACACGAGAAAAGCAACAAAGTGGTTGTGCGCCCAGCGCAGACTCAGATCAGCCTTAGCATCCGCCCAGTTTGAACAGACTCTTTGCTAAGCGCTCAAAGGGCAGCTAAGGGTCTAAGCTACCTCCATACGAACAGCGAAGACTCTGATCAGACTGGGTGCATGCCCAGACTGATTTGTGTCCACGCTGGGCACACATCAACTTTGTTGGTTTTGTCGTGTCGCGGCTCAATTATTAGTATTTTAAGGGGTTAATCTTTCCGAACCACACCTATTTAAACAGGCATAAGGTAAGGTAAAATCACGAAATTATTGTGGAACATTGACCATGTGCGATTTTGTTTGTGGGATTATATCAAGTACTAAGTTGTCGTCGCACTGAGTAACTGAACACTAGTCTACCAGATGACTCTTGTGTGACATTCTACGTGTGGCACGGAAAAGTTTCTTTGAAGATACATGCCTTATACTTATGAATTTGAATGAGGTACAACAGCAGTCTAATCAAGAAAGGAATCTAATTTATTCATATACAAACACAGATAGAATGAGCAGGAATATAACATTGATGCTACTTCGTAAACCTTGATACAACGTCTGGACATTATATGGACTTTCATCCGAAACAAGGTGACTGGCAACGAATCCAAGTAATCAACTGCAAAAACTACATTATTATTTACAAACATAATAAAATTATATCTTTAAAGATAGATTCTCTCTCTCTCTCTCTCTCTCTCTCTCTCAGTCTCTCTCTCTCTCTCTCTCAATGTTACATACAAAATATCCACATAAAGGGTGCTTCATAATATCTGATACCATTTTACAATGTAATATCTCTTTTACAAAGGCATACATTTATATACATAGAAGCGTGCGATATATCATTTTAAAGCAGCAATATTTAAGTATTTGATGGTAGGTGTTCCTAGATATATTTTAATTTCCTATTAATTTACCAGACGTCCAAATATTTATCACATTTTTAAACGACGTCAAATTAAGGAAATTCAATCTTATTTATATATACATATTTCTTTTTTAAAGTGCAAAAAGCAAGGGGAACATGGATGCAGTTGTTGAGGGTGGGGTTTTGTGAGGGTTGGGCTCAGAGTTGTGATGGGGTAACCATCTGTGTCTTTCAGACACAATTTTTATTTTTATTTTCTCCGTTTCGTCCTCAAGAAAAAGGAAGTACCATGCTTTCGTAAATCAAGTTATAACTAATTTTTATACTTCAGAAGTTTTCCATTTTGAGGCAAGTAGACTAGTGTGGAATCCGAAAAACGCAGCGTAATTCACACAGCTTTGCATCTAGTAGATATTGCTTTAGTTGTGCGGCTGTTTAGGCATTTCGTGATATTCTCTGCGTACAGTGTGTAGTGTTCTTTTTTATCTTTTCTTTTTCCTTTTTTTTTTTTTTTTAGAAAAAAATTCATAGCGTCTTTTTTTCTCAATTTTTGTTGGTTCATATAATTGAGACGAAATCGTGCTATTAGTCTCGTGTATAAGAACACATTTTGTTGCGGCATTTGGCTAAATGAAGGTCTGGAACCAACATACAAGTACCAACATTGAATGAACGTAATGTAGAATAATCAGACACCTTTTCGTTTATAATTTAAATGTGTTTATATAGTTTGAAGTCATTTTCTTTTTAGTCATAGAACAGAACATATACTTTATTTCACCCAAGTGACTACAGACATATGAGGATAAAAAGAGAAGACTTTACAATAAATAGACATGGGCCTGGTTAAAGCGAGTTAACAATAAAACATACACATAATTCAGAAAGAAAGAAAGAAATGAAATACATTTAAGTACACATAGACAAAATTTTATGAAATTCATACTTATATGTTTTAGGTCGATATGGGAGATCGCTACATATGTATGAGCTCCATCACGTAAACTAGAGGCTTATCCACCCCGAACCTGTCCTCGAATCTTTCTCATTGTATGAGCATGGGACTTCCCAAATGTCCAGGTTTCGAGGTTATAAAGCTTGAGTACATTCTCAATTGAGAATGTACTCAAGTTTTAAAACCTCCGGGCCAGTTTTCTGTTTGCCGTCATTTTCACAGACATAATCTACTGACATCGCCTATCTTTAATTCTTATTCCTGCAGTGACCCTGATTGATTGCAACTTATATCTGTCAGCAAACTGCTAAGATCCTAAAAACCATACTTATTAGCCTATATTTTTCTCTGCTACAAATATTAAGCATAACACAATTCCAGAGACAACGTCAGTTTTCCCATTGCTCCGCACTTCCATCTTCAGTGTCCATCATGTGATGAAGCCAGTGGGTGGATCGAAAATTTCCATGAAGCGCGAAGTGCTTCTTGTAGAATTTAATCGATCACCACTGGCTTCTTCACCAATGAACGCTTGAAAAATGATTTTTTATTCTTATATTTTCGCTTTATTCAAACTGGATAGTATTTCAATAAGAACATGCATTGATGTCATGGACGTTGTCAATAACACTTTGGCGCGTACATATAACGTCATTGACAACGTCCATGTCATCGATGATGTCCATGTCATCGATGCATTTTCTCATTGAAATAATGTTCAGATTGAAGGCGTTAAAATCTGATTTGATAAACAGAATCTTACACTCGTGGTCATTTCATACGAAATTTATGAAACGAGCCTAAAGCTCGTTTCATAAATTTCATATAAAATGACCACTAGTGTAAGATCCTCTCTCTCTCTCTCTCTCTCTCTCTCTCTCTCTCTCTCTCTAAACGACTCTACATATTTACAATAGAATGTTCATCATCATCATCATCATCATCATCGTCTTTTTCAATACTATGTTCTTTGTCATCAATCAAGTTTATAATCGGTCTATGTATAATAAGTCTATGCATTGATATTTAAGTATTTTTGGGCTGGGTTATTTTTCAGTTGTATTCATACTCATCCACCTCACAGCATATCCCGGGACGTTTAGGATCCGACTTGTAGCAGAACAGACCATCAGAAAATTCGCAGTTCCTGTCGGTGTAGCACATTTCTCTCATGCAGAAACCATTGTTGTTTTCTACATCGCAATAATATCCAAGTGCACAATCGGTTGTCACATTACAACTCGCCCATAAGTTGCCAACGTGGTTGCCACTATCGTTTGGACAAAACCATGACACTGAAATCAAGCAAGTTACATTTATTAGAATCAATATGAGCCGCGACGCGAGAAAACCAACAAAGTGGTTGTGCGCCCAGAGCAGGCTCAGATCAACCTGGGCATCCGCCTAGTCTGAGCAGAGTCTTCCTTAAGCGCTTACAGCGTAGCTTAAGGTCTAGGCTACCTTCATGTGGAGAGTGAAGACTCTGATCAGACTGGGCGGATGCCTAGGCTGATCTGAGTCTGCGCTGGGCGCACAACCACTTTACTGGTTTTCTCTCGTTGCGGATCATCTTCAGTTGGGTGGATTTATTTACTATCGCTTCCAACATCGCCAACGTAGATGCATCGTAAGGAAACATGTCATACAAAGCATGGAGAGTCTGCACAAATCATGCACAATTTTAACCAGGCCCCGAGGTTAAAAAAACTTTCTTTCGTGCTCAATTGAGATTGTGCTAAACTTTCAATATTGAATATTTTTTAAAATTCTTAACAAGGTTTGCTTCGTGCATAATGATAAGAGACATCATGTGAAAAACAAACGCTGAAAACCAAAACAATATCTGCAGACGGCTCTGAATATATTTAGTATTAGTTTGAATGTTCATGCTCAGAGCTTAACATGAAAAAAGTTTTGTAACCTCGTGATCTTGCCCCAAGGTTATAAAACTCTTTTGATGTTTAACTCAGCTGAGCATGACATTTTACCTGCTAATAAATAGCAAAGTATTAATAAGTACAGTTGTTGTTTTTTTTGCTCAGTTTAGCTGAGTATGCAATTTTCTCTGCTTATGAATATGAAAATGCCAACATTAGTCGGCATTTTCATCTTTATAAGCAGAGAAATTTTCATATATAAAGTATGAAAATTTTTCTGCTTATAAATATGAAAATGCCAACATTAGTTCGCATTTTCATACTTGTCAGCAGAGAAATTTTCATGCTCAGCTGAGTTGAGCATGAAAAATATTTTATGACCTCGGGGCCTGGTTTAACTTTGCTCCCATTATGCTTTATTGTAAATGAGGACAGGAAACTTCCTTCCATGTTTCACCACGTGCATTATTCCATTCCTGACGACACTTGTAATGGGAAAGTCCGATTTCACACGAGCAAAGTTTCTATGTCACAGAAACTTTAACAAAGAAAGTTTGCAAAACCATTTTGCGTTTACACGGAGAAAATTATTTGTTAAAGAAAATGTGACATGGCATCTTTCTCAAATAAGCTTTGGCAATGAAATATTTGCTGCAGTGTTCACACGACCAAATATTATTTGTCAAAGTTACCTGCAGCAATGAAACAAAATCTTTGTCACATTTTCCATGCTTATAGCAAAGTTCTTTGCTACATGAATCTCTAACAAAGTTCTCCATTTACACGGACAAATTTAATTTATCGAGGTAACTTTACCATATAAATTTCTCAAAGAAACATTGTCATATTTTGGCATTTACACGAGCTCATTTTTCTGTGGCAAACCGTCTTTGTCACAGAAACTTTTCCCGTGTAAACGCAGCTTAAGTTAACTCAAATATCCCGTCATACAAACTATGCAAGGGTGCTTTTGTGGGCAATGCAAGCCTCGCAATGTCTTGCGCATTGAGCTTAAGTTGTGTTTACGTGAGCTTTATTTACCTGTTATGCGATTGAAACATGAGCAACTCGGTCAAGGGCAATGCGAAAAACATCATAGTAATCTGGTTTTGAAATCGCGTACATCCATTAGTCAGGGAAATAATTTGATAACTGGTCAGAACTTTCTACAAGAGAGAGAGAGAGAGAGAGAGAGAGAGAGAGAGAGAGAGAGAGAGAGACGGGGGAGAGAAGAAAGAGACTCTAAGGAGGAAATAGTAAATCGAATTTATGCACCGAAAGTGCTGTTAAACGAATCCCGAAACCCATTTCTAGATTTATATTTATCTATTTCGAACGTATTTGTTTCATTCAAAACTATGGTAAGTGTGGTGACTTTGATTTTGATAAGCAAATATTACTGTTTTGGCCGATGACTTTCGTTGTTCTAGCTCTGAAGGGGTTTGTAGCTAGTCAGGTAACTGTCTATAAAGCCGTAATACAATCTTAACTGCTTAACAACTCCAACAGGGCTATCGGTATCATAAACTTGTAACTTTTATTGCCGGATTAATGAATCGGTTTCTATATACAATTATGTCGATTAAAACTCTTTTGCAACAGAACTGAAAAGCCCAGAGTTTTATGGTGACTTAGACTATAGACTATAAATTAAAAAAAAAAAAAACATACATGTAAGTAGGACTCATTTTTATGATCAGTTCGGAAAAATTATCACATGTTTACAAAGAATTGAATATGACATAAAAGTAATGCTACTATCTGCATGCTTAGTGGTCAACCCGGTACTGTTTAATAAATTTACTTCCCACTTGAATTGCACGCTAGTGGATCGGGCAGCAGATTCAATGATGGACCCAACATAAGGTTATTTATTTGATATGGTTTGGGGCCGGAAATTTGTTCATTTTCTCGAATATTGTAGTGTTGTTTGACAGCCCAGGAGTCTTCAGGTGTCGCAATACATTGTTTCTTTAGAAGCCTCATCTTTGATTCATTAATTGTTTTATCAGTGATTTTTTTCTGTTTTGGCGATCCCTAGGATGAGTCCCTGATGGGTAGGAAACCTTCATGCGGACGAAACAGCTAACATACTGTTTCTAACCACTGTAAAAACTGTTGACGAGGATTTGGATCCAGGCAACCTACTTTACGCCCCCAGTAATCAATTACTGATCGTTCTAAGGCAGCACGTCTGTTGTGGTTCCTCAGTGTTACGTGTTCTTATTTCCGTTTGTCTGTGGTCTAGCTATACAGTCTGGGGACTTATGGATTTCCATCACGCATATTTGTGATGGTTAACCATGCACTTTAAATGAACTGACATGATGACTCACCATAACATAATCACTGAAATTTTTACCACAAGATGTCACTACATGTCCGAAGGATGAAACGTGATGGAAAGCCATAACGTTGGTTTCTTCTTGTGTTATGGCTGACCATAACAAAGGCAAAACCCCCAAGTACTTTTCTGTCGAGTACCTGGTGCAAAACCTTGAGTAACTCGTACAGTTAGCATTTGTTACAAAAAAGCAAGCATTGTAGACAATTTTGATCGTAACACTATATAAAAAATAGAAAGTAAATTTGCATTTTTCTTGGAAATAAAACAAGTCAAATGCATAGCAATATTTGCCTAATTTTGTCCATAATTCTGCAGAAGTAACCAAAATACAGACTGTTTATACTGAGAATAGTTAAGAGCTGGACCACATATCAATTTTAAGTGTAGACAGGTCATACTAAACACTGCCAGTGTGTTAAATTGCCATTTTAGTGAGTTGGACTAAAAATTGTAAGAGTTATGGCTGACCATCACAAATGTGCGTGATGGAAAACCGTAAGTCCCCAGACTGCTATATAGCCATCTGTACAGCTGCACGCTTTGCTTTATGTTTTGTTTTGTATTTGAAATAGAAAATAGGAAAATAGATGTTACTGTTGTTTTAATTGGATAGCCATCTGTACAGCTGCACGCTTTGCTTTATGTTTTGTTTTGTATTTGAAATAGAAAATAGGAAAATAGATGTTACTGTTGTTTTAATTGAATTACCACCTGTCTGGGAAACAGTTCTTCAGTTTACCGTGCTTTTTGATAGTGAACTGAAAACCTGGTAAAGGACCACTAAGCAATGTATACCAGTATCAAGCATCCGAGCCAATTAATTCTGGAGAAGATTTTAACATTTTCCAGAGTATTTCTATGGTTCGAACCACTCCCTGGGACGGGGCTATTTTAGATCCTTGGGCCACCAATTGAACAGACTTGATAAAGAACCACTAGGCAATGCTACATATCGAATTTCAAGAATCTCAGCCTAGCATTTCTCGCGGAGAACATTTTCAAGTTTATTTTATTTTCGAACCCAAAACCACGTGCCGCAGGACCATTTTGAATCCTGGTGCTGCCGTTTGAACAAAGTCCGTAGAGGTGTATTAGGCAATGCCTAATACCGAATTTCAAGTATCTCAGCCTAGGGGTTCTGACGAAGAAGACATCTGAATAGTTTTGTGTGTATTTCTATGGTCCAGACCCAGAAACTGAGGTAGACAGACCCCTGAGGTAGACCCATGGACCTCTGTTTGAACAAACTTGACAAAGGACAACCCGGCAATGCTACATACCAAATTTCAAGGGTCTGAACCCAATAGTTCTGAAGAAGATTTTTGAATATTTTTCTATGTATTTATATGTTTCAAACCCAGGAACCCCTGGAGCGGGGCCACAAATAAAAGAACCCACATGGCTAATGTCGAGTCCGTTTGGCTTTAGTGCAATCGGCACACAACCGCAGTGTTGTCCGTGCATCTGTACCTTTGTTATCGCGTTTCCCACACTGTAATTCGGTTTTCTAAAAGTATTTGTTTCAGTCCATACGCCCATAAAACTTCCGCTAATAAATAAACCCACATAGCTTCTGCTAGCATGTCTAGCATGTCTGGTCTGTGGGGCTTAAGTCCGGGATGAAAGACCGACAGTATAAGGCGATAATTTAGGTAATACATGTAATAATGATGGTGCATATATTTGTGAGTAAAACAGGTCGCGGCTGTCAACTTTTCGGGCAGGTGACCGTTAGTCAAGGACTGGATGTTGTGATGGGGGATGCTTAGTAGCTGAGATGCGCGAGACCTGTCAGAAAGTGGTATAGGCGTGTATGTGGCGTAACCTAGGTCTCGGCGACCTACTTTCTAGAATGGTAGGGTGGATGATGTGTAAGAGTTTGGTATAGTATTACACTTTTGGGATGCAAATGGACAGAGACAGAAATTTACTTACAACCCTGCGGCAACCGCAACCTATATTTCGGGTATGTGACCTTTAGTTGTGCTTCAAATGCTTAAACTCCAGCACAGAAACCGATTATCACTCGGGGGGTCACTTGTTCGGACACTGGAAGACCGCAGCGACCTAGTGAACTATGTATAGTTTTCTCACCATCTCCTATGCATAGCAGACTCTAGGTGCGTCAGAAAGTAACAAACTCCCTCAAAAAATCTACCGACTGAATACAGGAAAAAGGCCTATACTTCATTTGCTCCGGTTTTCAGGTTGAGTACGTTACGACGATTTATTTTTCTGGATAAACCACCTGGAGTGGTTGGTGTGTTTGGGATATAAAGGGGCTGAAAGGGAGAAGGTCAATATTATAAATTGAGCTACGACACGAGATAAACAACAAAGTGGTTGTGCGCCCAGTGCAGACTCAGATCAGCCTGGGCATCCGCCTAGTCTGATCAGGGTCTTCGCTGTCCGCACGGAGGTAGTTTAGTCCCTTAGCTACCCTTTAAGCGCTTAGCGAAGGCGCTGATCAGACTGGATGGATGCCCAGGCTGATCTGAGTCTGCGCTTAGCGCCTAACCACATTGTTGGTTTTATCGTGTCGCGGCTCATATTTCAAAAGTCATGTCCACATACGCACGAACGGACGGGCGCAGCAACATCAAACAGATGTGTATGCCTCGCTCACAAAGTCGGCTTGACATGACATGAAACTATAACACGAACCGCTTTTACTTATTGATTTTATACTTCTATGCTTCCGTAGTTTCATTTTATCGGCAATAGCGTCAATAGCGTGATTAAGGTTATACGAAAAGCTTACGTGAAACAACTCTGATAGGACATAACACAAGTCTACATTAATGCCAAATATTTCAACTTTTGCTGCCTGCGGAAGCTGCAATAATTTGTCGAAAATTAGGCAAATATGCATTGATTCTGTCAGAGAGGTCCTTTAACAAGGGGAAAAGTCAAAGGTCGACGATATGAGTTGTCTTACGTTTAGTGCGGGTCGTGTGTTCGATAACTAGTTGGGAAATTTCGGGGTTTTCCCTCTTCAGTGACATATAGGGTGCGTTGAATCATTTTGTTCTCGAATGCCCATTTTCTCGCGTCACTGCATATTTCAAAGGCGCGCAATGAATGCCGGTGAAATTTTATATTATGAAAATGTGCAACTTGGACAAAAAAATATAAGAGCCGCGACACGAGAAAACCAACAATGTGGCTGTGCGCCCAAGGCAGACTCAGATCAGCCTGGGCATCCGCCCAGTCTGATCAGAGTCTTCCCTAAGCGCTTAAAAGGTAGCTAAGGGTCTGAGCTACCTTCTTGTGGACAGCGAAGACTCTGATCGAACTTAGCGGATGCCCAGGCTGATTTGAGTCTGCGCTGGGCGCACAACCACATTTGTTGGTTGTCTCGTGTCGCGGCTCATAACTTAACCGATATTTAAAACACACTTGACACCATACACTACATGCGAGCTCCGTTCTTAAACTTGACGTATCAATATACAGAAAAAGCCCATTATTAAGACCACCATTCACACTGTCTAAAAGTGGCATTATTAGTGAGTTGGTCTTAATATCGAATACGAAATTATAAGGAAAATACCATTTGAGACTGGCAAAGACCGATCTTAGTAACGAAGTGGTCTTATTTCGAGTGGTTTTAATAGCGAGCGTTGCGACCTCCTGCACTCAGACCGTCCGTCGAGTGTCAAATGAGGTACGATATACCTTCAGTCAGTTGACTTAAGGAAGATGACACTGATTATCCAAGCCGCACCACCAACTCAGAGACGCAGCCAGGAAAGTTGAGGGACTTTCGGTATGCTAAGGCCTACTTTACGTTGATCTTTAAAATCACAACAAGTAGCTAAGCGTTTTAGTTACATTTATATCTAGACATAAAACATATAACAATAATAAAACAACTATTTCCGATGTGATCTATAGTGGCGATCGAGTCCACAATCAGAAAAACTGCTCGCTGTAAGTAAACAGTACCTCTGAAGCTACAGCTCGATTACCTCTACGAAAACCACAGTAGATGCAGAGAAAAGACTGTCACCAGTAAACACTGTCACAAAAAGTGCTGAAGACTCCACAATCGCAATCACCGCTGACTCCACAATCGCAATCACCGCTGACTCCACAAACGCAATCACTGCTGACTCCAAAATCGCAGTCACCGCTGACTCCACAATCGCAATCACCGCTGACTCCACAATCGCAGTCACCGCTGATTCCACATTTGCAATCACCGCTGATTCCACAATCGCAGTCACCGCTGATTCCACAATCGCAACCACCGCTGATTCCACAATCGCAATCTGCTGATTTCTCCACTACTTGCAAGGCATAGCACCCACTCTGTTCTAAGACTTGTCCTCGCCAATTCAAAAAGGCGAGATAATCCACCAAGTCTGATCAGTGTCTTTGCTTTGCGTTTAAAGGATAGGGTCCTTCATGCCGACAGCAAAGACTCTGGTCAGACTGGGCGGCTGCCAAGGCTGATCTGAGTCTTTGCTAGGGGCACATGGCAATTTGCTGGTTTTGAAATTTCACGGCTCATATATACTGCATTAAAACGCAGAGGATGATTTTCTTTCGATCTTCCTTTCACAATACGATTTGACATACACAGGTGCATATTTCATCCAAACAGGGCCAAAGTCCACAATCGCTTTTCTTTCTTATAATATCACGGGGGTAAATCAATACGTGAAGAGACAACCTAGTCTTGCGTTTCCGGGCGTATTTGGTAAAAGTCTTGCCACGGTGTACTTTCGTTTTTGATGAAACATTATGTAAACACGAGTGTTTTGGTGAAATAAGTACCAATTATAAGCATGACGGGACATTTATAGAAAAAGTGAACTGGTCACGCTTTGGAGGATTCTTTAAAGTTAATATTCGTTAAAAATGTTTCACGTGAGATGCAGTAGTTAACGTGCCAATTCGGTTCTAGTTTGTCAAGGTAGTGTACATTTTTGAGGCTGGCTGGTTGAAGGTAGGAATTTTCTTTCTTTTGAATCAATCTGAACTTTTTCGTCTCTTTTTCTGACAAAATTAGCTTCCTCTGTGATTGTTTATATGATACACTCTAAGAACGTGTTGCAGGATGCGTTTCCATTCATAAAAACAACGGTGTACGCACATGATTTCCTAGTATAGACCTGTATATGTCAATTGTTAATAAGTGCAAATACTAGTATTGCTCCAATGATTACTTTTTATTACAAATGAGTACTTAATATATACTTGCTCGAAACTTTGGAAACTGGCAGTCTGATGGTTAGAATTTACTTTCTTCTGAATCAATGTGACCGACTTATAGGCTCTTGTTATGATTAAATAATGTACTGTAAGAATGCGTTGCGCCTTGCATTATATTGCCAAAAAAATAACGGTGTAGGCCTACCCCACTTATTTCCAGTAGATGGTAGATGCACGTTGGCATTTCATTTGTAATGCTACGAAGAACACATAAAATGTGTATTTAACATATAATGGCTAATCAGAAAAGAAAACAACTAATATTTTCGGACCTGAGGACCTGCGTAATTCCACTGTCTCAATTGTGCCGAATCAAGTATACCTTTGCCAAATGACTATTGATGTCCTAAAGTTTTACAACGTCTTTGATTTTGCTGTAAGGCGATGTTGTCAAGATTTCTGGCAATGTGGCCAGCAGTGCGGACCCCAATCAGACTGTTCCGGAAGAAAGGTGTATCTTGGGTCTACACCGTTTGCTTAGATAACAGTGTCCTAATATTTGTCAAAGTGGTAGGTCACGTCATGTCAATACGGCATCCGACAGGAGTTTTCCGGACAACTCTACCATCGACATGTCTGGTCAAACGGTGTACACCCGGATCAGTCCGGCCAGGGTGTCCACTGAGAGAACAATTGTTGTGTTGGAACGGTATTGTGTACAAACTAAATCTTTAGAAAATTACTATCATACAAACGATTTGCTCACCGTAAGAAACTGCACCAGATTGTACATGAACTGTAAGGAGCGACAGCAGTGTAGTGGATAACGCGCTGGACTACCAATCCAGGAGTCGTAAGATCGATTCCCCGCTTCTCCGGTCCTTTCGGATGAGACTTCAAACCTATGTCCTGTCTCCGTATGTCCTAGTTGTTGGTGGGACGGTCAACCCAAGTTCACTTACTCAAATCTTATGTATTCGATTCTACAGTACGTGCAATAATTAGCCCCACTCTCAAAATCCAAAACTTTTGTGAATAATACCACACTTTCCGTGAATAATCCATTACAGAAATAACAATATCCATTTTTTTTTTTCGAAAATATCACAAGTGTTATATCATCAGAGTAATTTTTATCGGTATAATTTTGTTTGTCTCTCTCCCAGTTTACATGTACATTTCACCAAATTAAAACCTATTTAAATAATAAGGGATAAATAAGCAGATAAGTACTGCACGTGTGGTACGTTATCAGACCATACGAGCGTATCATAAACCTGTATTCTCCATATCACGAGTGACAAAATAGTGGCAAGAAATGTGTTTGTACAACACTGTGCCCCAAGCCTTGCACCTGGCCCTAAAAGGACACGCCACTAAAGGGAATGGTTTGTTCAAAACCCCAGAACTCTCAAGGAGCCGTAACTATGTCAAACCGGCTCATGTACCCACCTCTACTAAGGGATCACCCGATTTCTGAAAACACATTTTCAGGGTCCCACTAGCCAAAATACAGTGCAACTGAACCTGTATAAAGGGGCTACGTGTCTTTAGCAGCCACAATTCGTCCTTCCCTTGGGTGACCCTTTAAGACAGGTTTGGCTATACTATAGTGTTGCATGTAAACGAATTTGAAAGTAAAAAAAAGTTCCGATGCTAACCGACAAGTCCACTTTTCACTAAGGTTGATTGCCCATTCGGTCACCACAGTATAAATAAGTTCTGAATAGTAAGATCCTTTGGAAGCAAGGAATACATCAAAGAACAGAAAATAGCAGACTCGGTTTAATTGAGTCTGTTCATGACTAGTAATGACTAGTGCGACACCAGCCACGCCCCCTAGCACAGGTTTAAGCGGAACTCTATTTTTTAAGATAGCTCAACTGAACTAAATGATCCCAAAGGACCAGAAAATACAATCTACACTATGATGATGTACGGGGAGACGTTTCACGGCCGCCGCACGGCCTATTGTGCTACAACTGGCTGCTTACTGATACCCTTTACAATATGACTGCTTTAGAAATATTGACATAAACCATCTCGGCAGCACTTGCCTTATAAAAAATAAGCTTAGCATATTCTGTACCAAGATACAGTGAAGGCTATAAGAAAAGTTTATCATTCTTTTTAAAAGGTGGATGATTACACTTTTAAGAACTCTGCTTTTAATAACTACATCCTCTTTCAATGAGATCAACTATTAAAGGAAAGACTTTGCTCATCGAGGAGCGTAAATGACCTCAGGTCCCTTCTAAATTTTGTAGTTGTCCATACAGCAAATTAGAAAATTGGCATTTCACTGTATTGATTCCACAGGTCTAATGGGTCGTTCATGCAAACAGAATGTCTGTGATGAGACTGTGCCACCGCCCGGCCCACCGCAAAAGCTGATTTATGTTTGCATAAGGATCCGGTGGACACCTCTTATATTAAAACCTGCGCATGTTACTGCATTTTTATGTTCAGTATAGATATTCGAAATGTTGACCGCATCCACATCATACGAGTTACATTGAACTCTATGGTGACGCAAGGTATTTATTTTGGCTTAATTTGGTGGGATGGGGCGTGTAAAATGGTAGTGGCAGTACCGACATTTAAAAGAAAAAAAAACCCTAAAAAAATGTGTAAGACACGCACGATGCACCCGTGTGATGCCTGTCACAGGGTTGTGTACATCACTAAAATATCCATTAACAGCAACCACTATCGCGTCACATGCATACCTCATTCCATTCAATTACCGCACATGCCTCTTCAAGTGCACATCTTGATAATTTCTGAGGCATATGACTATAAGCGTGCATATTTTACTGGTTTACCGTTTCGTTTGTTTGTTTACAAGACCTGAAAATACTGTTGACTATTTAAGTTTTCTTCCGTTAAGATATTCTAGCCTATGATGTAAGTAGTTTTTCTCCTATGTTTCAACTTTAGATTTGCTTTCTTAAAAATATATTAATTCGACGTGCGCTTATAAGACAGAAAGGTTTCTACAAGTATTTGCCTCCGTTTCAAAAACGTTTAGCGCACAGGCGCTCAAACAGTCGTAATTACATTTGTAATCCGTCGGTTACGATATTTGCATTATGATTATGCAACCGCCCAAACATATACACTGCTCAAAATATTTAACGGAGCAACTGGTATGTTCTCAAAGACATTACGGTAACACAAACCCAGTTCAAAGGCCCATAAATCTGACTCCCAGTGGCCAAGAATTTCCTATTCTTTTGCAGAATTTTTAAGAAAGATCAGGGTTTACCACAACAAGAATTTCATTATAACTGATGCTCTGCCCCCCACCTCTATGGACTAAAATTAGTAACTTTCGAACTACCGAAATTGAGGCATTTCTTCCGGAAGTCTACAAACTCTTATAAACTCGAGTTCAAAGTGATTCTTTCAAACGAGTCACCTTCTTAGACATCCAGTATCATTGACAAAATGATCGTTTGGATTTGGGTTGAAATTTTCATGCTTTTCACCTGTTCTGAAAAATAGCAATATTCAACCAAAATTGCATTTTTACAAAAACAGTCCATGGATATGGGCAGGGTAAATATTGAAATGGAACTTGTGGAGTAGGTAACATCGACCCTTTTTAAAAAATTGGCAAAATTATTTGAAATTCCGTGTCTTTGTCGACCGGAGATAAATGTCTCCAAAGTTGGGGATGCATTGCACTGTTGTCTATGAAAAAATTTTACGTGCTCCTTTAATATTTCGAGCAGTGTATTAAAATCTGTGAAAGAATTTGACTACGTCAACGCAAACCCCTATAATGCAAAAATACCCATACTGACTAAGTTCAAGATGTCGTAATTCTGATAAAACAAATTTTATCCTGATCGAAACGCCCAAAACATGTGCACAAAGTTTAACGAAAATCCGTTGAGAGAGGAGTTGAATACACAAAGTCAGCACCATGTTGTGCAGAATATCTGCCAGAAATGAAGACGTTCAAATGGCTTTTATTCTGTAAGAATTCATTTTCTTGCATCCCAGATAACGATATCCGTGTTTTGCTAGGGAAAGAAATTTTTACCTTACCCTGGTTATCTGACCCGTGGATAGGATAAAAAAAAAAAAAAGTTTTCGCATGACTTCGTTTTGCATTGGTTGTATTGGACATCACGTAACTTCGTCGCTAGCTGACGTCATAACGACGATAGAAATCACAACGGTTGTCAAAATGGCGGACGTCGCAACGCAGCGTCTAGAGGAATCTTTGATGTAATTAAAGCTTCAGCACATAAAGGTATGCAAGAAAAAGGATCTACCATGTGTGTGATGGATGGACAAATCTGTCCCTTGAATCACTGTTTGTCATCACTAGGCAAGCCTCGTGATGCTAAACAATGACTCTTATGATATATTTTCTATCCGTACCTCACACTGATGATAGATTCTGATATTATCGTATGACGTCGCTGTTATTCAGTGGATAACGTCGTGCAATAAAAATCATATGACCACAGGTGTAATAACACTTTGGCGCGTAACGTAGCGTCTTTGACAACGTCCATGTCAACAATGCGTTTTCTTATTGCCTTGGAGGCAGTTATTCCTGTTAAAACAGTTAAAGTGAATAAAAAAGTCAGTCACCCATGTTGGTGGAATGAAACATGCAGAGAGGCGAAGAGATGTTTGAATTCTTGTCAAAAGCAATACAAAAAAAGAAACACAATACAAAACAAAGAAAAGGTAATTGTTGCAGAAAGGCAGTTGGAGGAAGTGAAGCTAAAAGCGGAAGAAGATTGGGCAAATAGGCTGATAGAATCATTTGAAACTGCAACAAACCCAAAGGACCGATGGGATGTTTACAGAAGGATGACGTCAAAGAAGCCTGATAATGCAGTTCTACCCCTTATCCATAAAGATGGAATTCCTGTTTTTGATATCAAGGAAAAATGTGAGGTTCTGCAAGAAGTATTCTTTGATGGTGCTCATTTGAAAGACAACACATTCAACAAGGTTTTTTATGAAGAAATCAGCCAGAAGTGCCAGTCCCTCTCCGACAGTATGGATCTCTCAGCAGACCAAGCTACATATAATGATGACATTATTCTTGAGGAACTAGAGGCAGCTATTGAGTTTACAAAAGCAGGAAAAGCACCAGGCCCAGATTCCTTTTATCCCGAGTTTTTCATACATGCTGGTGAAAAGTTGAAAATTGCCATTTTGTATATTATTAATCTTTCTTGGTCACAAGGGGCTTTACCAGAGGCATGGAAATCTGCTAGAATCAAGTTCATCAGAAAGCATGGGAAAACCAACTATTACTCTCCTTCTTCTTATCGTCCAATCAGCTTGACTAGTACATTATCTAAGATAATGGAAAGGATCATCCTGACAAGACTAGAGTCACATGTAGAAGGCAAGAAACTACTAGACGTTGAACAAGAGGGTTTTAGAAGGTATCACAGTACCACCTATGCGGTGCTGAAGCTGGTTCAAGCCATTAAGGAGGGATTTGATGACAATTCTTCTACCCTTGCATGCCTTATTGACCTTGAAAAGGCATATGACTCTGTTTGGAGAGATGGTTTAATGGTGAAACTTTCAGAAATGGATGTGACAGGAAGACTCTGGTGTTGGATCCGATCCTTTTTGAGTGAAAGAACTGGTAGGTGCAGCATAGAGAACGTACAAGGTGAAGAATTCATCTCCAGAACAGGACTTCCTCAGGGTAGTGTAATATCACCCCTTCTTTTCAACATTTTTATCAAGGACATGTTCAGTGGAGTTCAGAAAAGACATACCAAGTTTGCAGATGACGGAACCTTATGGCACACTGGGGAGGATGTTTCGCAGTTGGCAGATAAGGTTTGCAAAGATGTTTCAAATATCATGGGATGGTGTGACAGATGGCGAATGAAGTTGAGTCTTTGCAAAACAGAAGTGACTTTATTTCATACAAGTGCAGTCAATGTAGACAAGAACAGATTGTGTATGATTGGAGGGCAGACCCTTTAATATAACTCAACTCCAAAATTGCTTGGAATTACTCTTGATGAAAAACTAAATTTTCAAGAACATGTATCACAAACAGAAATAAAGGCCAGCCGTGCATTACACATTCTTAGGGAAATTAAAGGCATAGCAAATATCTCGGCAAAGAATCTGATTCAATTATATATTTCATTAGTGAGATCAATTATTGAATATGGATGCACAGTTTGGCAAACAGTTTCAAGAAATGACCTCATTAAATTAGAAAATGTACAAAAAAGGCCTTGGCTCTGTGCTTAGGTCAACCAGTTACAGCTTCAAAAGATGCGTTAGAAGTGGCGGCTGGGATATTACCCTTAGATTTGAGATTTCTTGAAATATCAGTGAGAGATATAGCTAAAATAGCTGCAAAGTCACAAGACAACCCATTACGGCATCAGCTGAACAAGTATTTACAGGATGACAGCTGGGATGATGGCTCTACTCCTATGGGACTAGCAGCAAGTCAGATAACAGAAATGAAGAGGATGACAGGGTTGGGAGTGGAGTTCATTCAGCCAGAACCAGAATTCAAGAAAGATTCATTTGTGAGATGTTTAGAGAAACCTTCATACTGGAGCCAGTTAGGATCATCCAAGAGTAGGACAAGTGAGCAGCAGGATCTTGGGAAAAAAGTTGTTCAAAGCTTGATAGTAGAAACTCCTGATAAAGCCATCCTTTGTTTTACAGATGGCTCTTGCATCTCAAATCCTGGTCCATGTGGAGCTGGAGCTGTGATCTACTTACCAGAGGGTGAACAAGAGATACATATTACAAGACCAGTTGCTGCTTTTGGTTCTATCTTACTTGGAAAATTGGTTGCCATTTTGTCAGTCACAGAACACTTCACTACCTCTACATACCAGCCTTCCTTTGTTAGATTGTTTTGTGACAGTCAATCAGCTGTTGGTATCCTGACCCTTAATTGGTCAACGGATAAGTATCAGGACGTCATAAACAAGATTAAGTGTAACATTACAGACCTACATACCAGAGGGTGGACAATTGATATAAAGTGGACTCCTGGACACAGTGACATTAAAGGTAATGAAGTTGCTGATAGGCTGGCGAAAGCAGCAGCATCAGAAGCTAAGCAGCTGGGAGAGGAAACTAGTGTTGTTACCATACAAGATATAAAGAGGCATGCCAGAATTACAGCTAAACTAAAATGGCAAGATAGATGGGACATCGGTGAGACTGGAAGAGAACTCTACATCTGTAAACCCAACATAAAAACAAAAACAAGACTTGACTATCCAGACAATACTACCTTTTAAACAGATTCTGCAGTTAAGGACTGGTTACTGTATTTTGAATGAATATCGACACAAGCTTGGACAGGTTGATACAGAACGTTGTGTTTGTGGCTGTGTGGAATCAGTGGAGCATTACTTATGTGAGTGTCCGCAGTATGATGATGTCAGATTACAACTACTTACAAATCTCAGAAATCAGCTTGGTCTACAGAGTCTCCAGAAGTATACATTATTAGGATATGATGACCATTCTGAAGTTGCAAACTGGAGAGAGATCATATTACTAGAGCCTGGGAAATACATAACAAACAGTGGAAGATTTGACTTAAAAGCTAAACTAGACTAGACTTTACATAATCCTGCATCCCAATAAGATTTTTTTTTTTCCTTTTTCCAATATTAGTGTACAGTTGAGAAAATTACCAGTGAGCTAGTATACAACAGAGTACAACTACAGTCGAGCCCATTTCAGCCTGTAACGGCTCAGGATAGAGGATAGAGGAAATAATGTTCAGTTTGAAGGCGTTAAAATCTCAATTTAAAGGGTCATATGATAAACAGAATCTTACACGAGTGGTCATTTCATGTGAAATTTATGAAACTTGCCAAGGCTCGTTTCATATATTTCACATGAAATGACCACTCGTGTAAGATCCTCTTTTTTCCCTGTCAAAATACAACTTACACATTTTCATTAAACTCTGATTATGCGTACAAGGTTTGATAAGAATCCATTGAAAACTGTAGAAGGAGCTGATCACACAAAAATTCAGGACATAGAAATGAAGGGTAGTTGTAGAGTCTTATCCGCTTCATTACAATTGCCGATCGTTTGTGACAAGTGACAATGGTAGTCAGAGAAAAAAAAAACATTTGGTTCTGCTTCGGGTTTACTCTCGTACGGACATTTTTTTGTTAAAATTCTCGACTCAACGTATTTCTAATATAGAATGTATACTCTGACTCATACGTTTGTGAATCCGCCATATACATGGGTTAAAAACATGAAGAACTCAGACTATGTCAAAGAATATGACACAGCATAAACTGTCAAATTTATCGTACATTAAGCAAAACGGTCAATAAAATGCGTATTTGTTCTCTTCCTTAAAACGATGAAAAATAATTTGATTACGACCAGAAAGAATATTAAACCGAAGCTTAAATTAACATGAAAAATATATACCAAACTTCGCATCTTCTTTGATTCCTTTCTAAATTTGTTCCAAAGTCACATGTACTTGAAATCAACAGACAGAACGGTATTTGTGACCGAATTAACTCGCATGATTTACACGGAAGTGCCGTTTCTATTGCATATATCTCGAAACAAATTATTACCAAATAGCGTGCGCTCATTCACAACACCATTGCAAATGTGGTTTTTGAACAAAATGAGATTTTTTACTCCATGAGTCGCAAAACTGTGGCAATACT
The DNA here is from genome assembly GCA_963989385.1 of Ctena decussata. Classification (NCBI taxonomy): domain Eukaryota; kingdom Metazoa; phylum Mollusca; class Bivalvia; order Lucinida; family Lucinidae; genus Ctena; species Ctena decussata. Next base: position 39,231,369 of record OZ022515.1, read on the forward strand.
TACAGAAAATTAACGTAACTTAGCAAGACTAGGGTGTCCCTTCACGTATTGATTTACCCCCGTGAATATGTGTCATAATGAGGGACTGGATAGGGTGTACCAAAATCGTTTATCATTAAATTTTGGCCATTTAACTACTAATCGATAAAAACCGTTTTCACAAAAATTTGTATATTTAAGAAGTTATTGGATCTGTCGTTAAATTTTAAGCCCCCAAAATCACTAACCTCTAAATACAAAAACAAGGCCATTCATTAATCGCTAACCACTGAAAAAGAAGGTCGTCAATCGATGTTCGTTAAGCCCCATTTAGCCCCTCTGTAATGAGAGAGATGCTAAAAGAAATGGGATAACTGAAACGATATTTATACAACAGTAAATGTTTTTTTTTTTTTTTTTTTTTTTTTTCCTCTTCGGGGCAAGCACAGAAATAGAGCCGGCTAACTGATTAAAGCCATGTCAGAGCTTGCCCAGAAATCCTTGTAAGCCGCTTATTTTCTAGTGTATTTGTCTATTCAAAGGAAGTACCTCACGACCCCACACTTATCCTCTGCACCCGCCCACCCCTTCTCCTGTATTTTTGTTCTCCGTCGAGCTCGTACTTTTGAGTTACATGCTCTTTGTCGAAAGCAAAAGGAAATTTTTCTACATATATCATGATACCTCAAGAAGTATTCAAGGTTGAATGATGATATTTAGCTTAAGCTAAAATGTTGATATTTGGAATACAAGTTGGGAGCTAGATATGAAAAAATGGATAACTCTTAGAGGGGTATTTAATTGTGACCGCTTGTGTATATTGTGTACATATCGCCATAGCAAGGCAATCCCTTCATCGACTTCAAAGATTCGTACAAACTGCCTTTTTGCTGATACATATAAATAATAAAGAAACTCTGGGGCGCACATACACCTTTCCTACCCACGCCCAGAGTGTCACTCAAAAGTCATTTGATACGGTTTCTAACGGACTGATTTAACGGCATCTTTGTCTGTGACATAGTCCCGCAAACATATCACACGTGTTGACTGCCCTACATTAAGACTATGGTTTTACCAGAAAGATAATGAAGAGAAGCAAACCTCCTTAAAGTAGGCGTGGCTTCAAAAAGGTGAATTTTAACTGTATAGTCCGTTTGCTCCTAAATGCAAACGGCATCCCCAATACTTTCTCAAAATTGGTGAGAGGTAGAAGATTTTCAAATTGCTCATTCTTAATTTTCACCATGTAAATGACAAAATCATAATTTTGTAGAAATGTAAGGTTTTGCATAAAAAAGTTTCTATACAAAAAAAAAAGGATCTAAAATGTGTCATTTTCACCTCTTAATTACAAGGGAGTAAAAAGTTGGCTGTTGGAATTCCCGTTTAGTCATACGTATGTGACCAATGTATATATGCTATCCCTAGAAGAAAAATTGCATAATCAATTGAAATTTTATTCTGAATCAATTTTTTCTACTTTTTCTTTCACCCATATACATGTATTAACACATTTTGAAACATAGACTTTTTACTCGCAAAATATATAATATTTCAATGTATATTTACAATAAAGTGTCACCTGAACAGTGATACCATGCCTTACGCATGCGGACAGGTGAATACATTTTACTATTTCATTCATATACGCCGACACCTGCAGTAAACTACGAGTTTACGCTTTTGGCTATCAACAACATTTCGGCTATTCTAACAAGCATACGACGCCCTTCAGTGAAACTGCTCAGTTTTTGCATTATTGTTAATGGAAAATATTTTACAAAAGCATCCAAAAAATTTGTATTTTTCGTATTCTGATATGTATAATTATAGGAATCATTAGGGCATTAGAACATTTGATGGGACTTTCTTCATTTTCGAGAAAATAGCACAACCCCGTTTGCATTTGGAAGCAAACGGACTATAGTTGACTTCATACCAGGTTACATGTAAAGCCGATATGATTTACATCTAAAGGTTGTTGAAATACGTTATGCTACATTATAAGAAGTTAGAAAATCATGGTTTAAGACAGAAGACTTGTGCTATGGTAAACCATAGAGCATTTCGACTCATCATATATACTAAAAGAATGGATTAGCCGATTTGTCGAGGAAACGGCAAATAATGCAAGAGGACCTTTTACGCTGATTTGTCAGCGTAGTGTCACCGTTTATCAATTTGAAGTCATTTTATTGGACTCTAGCCCCTATGAGGAAAATACATGTAGTTCTAATGCATTATTTCCTGTGAAATTAATTCCCAGAGAAACGCGCGTCTGTCGCACTTAAATTGGTATGGATACATTTATGTTGCAACTGTCTAGTCAACGCGCAATCCCATTCTCAACTAAAAATCAAAATTCAAGCTTTTGCATTAAATCAACCAAAATATAAAATGATATTCAACTCTTGTATATTTAAAGCATATTTGTGCATAATTTACCTTATACTATATGGTACACCACACAAAAGTCTCTTGAATATTGGATCTGATATTTTTTTTAACTACCCTTTAATAGCTTAAGAAAACAAAAAGCTCTTAAACAGCTTGAAAAATCTTTGAACTTCAAACAGGTTGATCGATCTGTCACAGCAGGAGCAAATTTGGCAAAGATTTTGTACAGCAGTGTATCAGCCATCTACGTAAATAAACAATTTCATGCAGAAAGTTTACTAGAATCTAGGCTGTACCCAGAAGCATATAGAGTTAGAAAACTGTTGACGGTACATGTTCAACAACATGCCTGAAAGTGGTCAAACCGAAATTTCGGTTTTGACTACATTCAGGAATTTTCCAAATTTACCAATTTAAATTTCCAGAGCCAAGACGTTTATGCATATTTGCTTAAAATCACATGCACAAGAGTGGAATAACAGTTATTTTTTTGGAGGCTTGAATGCTTAATGTCTAGGGTCCGTATTTATAAAACGATTTAAGTCGTTGCTATGCTGTTGCTAAGGCGAAATTTCTATGAAGGAGATTCCCTACAACTATGAAAGTTGCTCTGGAGGAACAGTCTTTTTCAGTCTATTCCTCCAGAGCAACTTTCATAGTTGTAGGGAAACTCCTTCATAGAAATTCGGCAACAGCATAGCAACCACTTAAAGATATATGCCCTGATATGTTTCTATTAAACTTCAAATTTCTCACGGACAATTGTATCAAAGACATGAAAATTATTTGTAGTAAAAGTACATTTATCTACCAAATTAATAGTTTGTGACTGTCGCTGGAAGTAAGAGAATTTAAGAAAATATATAAACACGCGGGAATAGCGGACAGCTATATATCATGAATAATTTTAAGCCTTTATTTTGGCTGAAGTTTTTTTTTGCACAATTCTTAATTGTGTTGCATACAACTAATTCGTTTCATTCTTTTGTGGTTATTTGATAACGAAACACGAGGGAGTATACTTTTAAGTCGTTTGATAAATATGGCCCCGGGTAGGAATAGATAACCCGTTTATACAGGTAAAGCGAAGAATCACATAATTGTTGCTAAATGGATAAGGGCAATGATAGATACCTAAACATCAGGTCTCCCGACGCTACATGTGTTCAAGCCTCGGTAGAGCACAAGTGAAAAAATCAAGGTCTGTTTATAGAAGGTCAGACGTTTTTTTCCACGGCAGCTGCTATATAAATTATGAATTGTCGACAAGATCCATACTGCAGATTATATTTTACTTTTGTCCTTTGGGATCGGAGGATGTATTCTGAGAAATCAGAAAATTTATTTTTTAGACTCATAGTCTAGATCATCGCTTTTCTTCATTTGGACCCCTTTTGATTATTATCAGTCTTTGAACCGACTGCCAAATTAAAATTAAGAAATTGCAGTATTTTTTCTCTGGCTTTCGTCGCCGGAAAATTTCAGGGTCACTGACGAAGCCTGATTAGCCGATCCTTCGAAGTAAGGCCCATGTTCCTTCTTTCGATTATGTTCTCTGCTCCTGAAGGAACTCTTTTAGATTTTAATTTCAGTCTATTCAGTTTTTGTCTCGCTTGCGATAGCAGAAGCGATACATAGGTACTGCTTTTCCGGCGGCGGCGTTGTGTCGTCGGCGGTAGCCTTGGCGACGAAAACTTTTGTCGAGTTTTCTGGTTAAGCTCTATTTCTCAGGACCTGTAAGGGCTAGAATCATGAAACTTGGTACGTGTTTACATCTAGGAGAAAAAAGCTGAATGTAGCCATCAAAATTAGGTTTTAACTTATATTTTATGTTCCACTCACTCTACAAACTAACGTCAAAGTTTCTGGTTAAGCTCTCAGGAGCTATAAGAGGTAGAGTCATGAAACATGGTCCATATCTACATCTAGTAAAGGAAAGTTGAATGCATCCATCAAAATTAGGTCAGACCTAAATTTTACGCTTCACTAACTTAACAAATTTACGTCGAGTTATCTGGCTAAGCTCCATGTCTCGGGAACTATAAGGGTTAGAGCCCTGAAACTTGGCCCATGTTTACATCTGGTAAAATGGATGCTGAATACAGCAATGAGAATAAGATCATGGGCTATATTTTACGCTTCACTGATTCTACTAATTTCTGTCAAGTTTTCTGGTTAAGGGATGTTGTCGATAAATTACTTCTGTTTTTAATGCACTATGCATATTCCAGTGTCTATCAGACGTTGGCAGACTAAGTTCAGAATGTATTGCATCCTTTAACTGTATTGTGTTACACTATAGTTTATTTGCATGTACATGATACTCATAAGACAGATCTGATATACATGTATGCAATCGGTATCAAGTTCGAAATTGATATCAATTTTAAAAAAAAATATACACAATATAAACCAGCAGAAATGAAGTTGTTTTGCTTTGTAGTTGTTTTTTGTCAAAGTTTCATAGGTCTAAGTGCCTGGTGTAAGTATCTATCTATCTATCTATCTATCTATCTATCTATCTATCTGTACCCATCCATTTTTTCATCTATCTATCTATCTATCTATCTATCTATCTATCTATCTATCTATCTATCTATCTAACAGTTTATCTGAAAGTTGGACAGTCCATCCATATCTATCTATCTTATCTATCTATCTATCTTATCTATCTATCTATCTATCTATCTATCTATCTATCTATCTATCTATCTATCTATCTATCTATCTATCTATCTATCTATCTATCTATCTATCTATCTATCTATCTATCTATCTATCTATCTATCTATCTATCTATCTATCTATCTATCTATCTATCTATCTATCTATCTATCTATCTATCTATCTATCTATCTATCTATCTATCTATCTATCTATCTATCTATCTATCTATCTATCTATCTATCTATCTATCTATCTATCTATCTATCTATCTATCTATCTATCTATCTATCTATCTATCTATCTATCTATCTATCTATCTATCTATCTATCTATCTATCTATCTATCTATCTATCTATCTATCTATCTATCTATCTGAAAGTTGGACAGTCCATCCATTTCAGCCAGTCCGTCAGTTTATCTATCTATCGATCGATCGATCGATCTATGTGTTTGTGTCTATCGTAAAAAATTGTGTGTCTATCGTAAAATTGTTTTTTTTTTTTTTTTTTTTTTTTTTTTTTTGTCAAAGTTTCATAGGTCTAAGTGCCTGGTCTATCTATCTATCTATCTATCTATCTATCTATCTATCCCCATCCAGTTTTTCATCTATCTATCTATCTATCTATCTATCTATCTATCTATCTATCTAACAGTTTATCTGAAAGTTGGACAGTCCATCCATTTCAGCCAGTCCGTCAGTTTATCTATCTATCTATCGATCGATCGATCTATGTGTTTGTGTCTATCGTAAAAATTTGTGTGTCCATTGTAAAATTGTTGTTGTTTTTTGTAAGTGAAGTCTGATTAGAGCCTTTGCTTGTCACATCAGCCATCTATGGAAGTGGCCCAGCCATAGAGCCAATAGTGAGGTCTCTGCTTAGAGTGATGAACTGAATACCACAAGACAAAATTGCAAAATTGTTGAATATCACATGATGTGGCTCAACTATATATTTCAGACACAAAGTAGGTAGCTCAATGGGTTAAGCGCTGGCCTACTGATCTAGCGGACCGGGTCCGAATCCCGCTTGAGGCGAGAAACTTTCCTACCGTAAACGGGGTTCCATTGCACACAGCCTTTAATTATCATCCTGTCATCGTCCTGATATAACTGAAATACTGTTGAAAAGGACGTAAAATCACAAGTCATCCATCCATCTATTTTTCAGACACAAAGTACTGCCCAGATGAAGAATACGAACCAGGCAATGTGACCTATTGTAAGGATCATGACGATTGTGAAGACGGTTATTACTGTTACCAAATAAATAGCAAAGAGCGACCTGGCGTTTGTCGGAGAAAGGACTGCACGTTTCAGTTTCAGTGTAGGGGACTGAGAGACTTTTACTGTTATAGACCACATGGTGAAATATTTGGCACCTGTTGCCGCAGGAAGAAATATTTTTTTCAATGAGCATAAATCATTTATTGATAACATATATCTTGGAGGATCCGAATGTTTTTATGGATCTGATGCAGGGATTCTTGAATTTCAATCACGAATTAAAATTTTATTTTTCAGCCTTCAAAGTGTGACTGATGCAGTGAGCGAGACTGCGATTTAATGATAGGCCTAACATGTATGCGCTTTCTGGAATAAATAGTTCTACTTGCTTTTTTCCATCACAACAGGAAGATTGCAGTGTTGTTGTTTTTTATATGACGTGTTTTCTTTGCTCTTAAAGGATCTAAACTTTTATCATTATTTACTCTTTCAAAACAATCCCAATCTTGTTTTTACGGATCTAGGGCCGTATTCATAAAGCGACTTAAGTGGTTGCTATGCTGTTGCTAAGGCTAAATGTCTTTGAAGGAGATTCCCTACAACAATGAAATTTGCTCTGGAGGAACAGTCTTACAGAGACTTTTCCTCCAGACCAATTTCATAGTTGTAGGGAATCCCCGTTATAGATATTTAGCCTTAGCAACCGCATAGCAACGATATAAGTGGCTTAATGAATACGGCCCCTACATCTTTCGGATTATTTGGGAAGAGAAAAACACCCATTTTATGACTGAATTACACAAGACTGACTTACATGCTCGCAGTAATTTTGATAGGGTAAACTGCCGTCTTATAATCAAGTTAATAGATAAAATATAAGGTCACCGAATACTTGTTCAGATTATATATTTTTTTTTGGACGGAACGGGAGGAAATTGTTATTCTTTCCTTAATACTCAATTAATTTTCATGCGGTAAAGTGCAGGTACCTTGTCTTCATTCGCATGAAACGAAGATTTGAGTTTTTTTCCTATGATTTGCGCTTTATTTTACCTACCCGGCCCCTAACAAAATAGAAAACACTTTGCTCAAAAATACAGCGCGTAGCATAAAACAGCTCTTAGATAATGGCTTGTTGCAAAAACGACGAGGTATCTGCACTTTACCGCACGATGTAGATTGTAAGAAGATGAGGTTCAACCCATACGTCCATTCACTATATGAGCCGCAACACGAGTGGTTGTGCGGCCAGTGCAGACTCTGATGAGCCTTAACGTCCACCCAGTCTGATCAGAGTATTCGCTGTCCGCATGGAGGTAGCTGAGACCCATAGCTTCCCTTTAAGCGCTTAGCAAAGAGTCTGATCAGACTGGGCGGATGCCTATGCTGATTTGCGTCTGCGCTGCGTGCCCAACCACTTTGTTGGTTTTGTCGTGTAACGGCTCATATACTCTTGAACCGACATTATTCTGCAGACTGTCAAATACATTTGGCATATAAGTACTCCTGCATGTTTTACGCCATTTGGCCAAGGACAAAGAGAAACAGTTTTTGTGACTTCTCGTTCGCTGCCCTTGACAAAAAAGCCTTTCCAAAGTAGGTACCTCTCCTCAAGGAAGGCAGTTACTCCTAAGAATTTGACCCTTTATAAAAAGAGGAGGCAAGGACTCTAGAGTTTATTCCACTGAAAGTGTCTATAATCTTTAAGTTCACAAGTCTCCTTAATACGAATTTCATTTTTCTGAGGTTTATCGAAGTGTAAGCTACATTGGGTCACGTGCAAAATGAACGATACCCGAAGGGGTTCATGTAAACTTTGCTAGTGATCTAATGCAGTTTACACTTCCATAAATCTCAGAAAAATTAATTTCATCGCTTATATTTACATTCATTTCAATCAAAACCTCGATGAAAAATCATATATAAGCGCTAAAATTGAAACAGTAAAACATGTACACTCAGTTTATCTGCTAGCAGCGGAACAGCGTGAATGACGTCATGACTTCATCGATGTCCAATCAGGTTGTAGAGAGGCATTGTTTATTTTGACGTCATTGACGTTGCGTGGCTCGATGTAATTATTGGAATGTAAACTACATTAGGTTCCAATGGTTTACTATAGGGCTTTTCAGTAAATACACCAAAAATGTAAATATAAGAATATGACTGTTATTAAATAAGATAAGAATACAACGCTCCCATAGATAGATAGACAGGCAAATGGAGAGAGAGAGAGAGAGAGAGAGAGAGAGAGAGAGAGAGAGAGAGAGAATGCCATAAAATTGGTTTGTTCTAGGTTTATGCTGTTTCTTCAAATCACGTGTAGTTCAGTTAAAACAGTTTGGCACAATTAGCAGGACCTGAGGTATGCTTGTTGCAATGTTCAAGGAGCTTTCAAATAGAGTTCTTTCGGATAACACGTATCTGTAAACGTAGCCGTATCTGGACGTATCGGGACGTATCGGAAAGGGATCGACCAGTTGTCTCAAATTCAATTTCTATTCGAGGATTTTTAAGGTAGCTGGGCACCAGAAGCACATGGGGGCTACCCAGGACAATCCAGATTAGTTGTTTAACTCACAGGTGGCTATCAGGATGAAGAACTGACCTGAATTCCAGGCCAGTCTTCAAGCCCGGGCGAAAGATGTGAGTTAAGTAAGTTGTTGTAAGTTAGAATAACGGCATAAAGTGAACTGCCAATGGTCTTCTATAGTTTAAGTCAATTCCGACTATTGCACAATGTCAGAGGCACCAGTGCTAGGCTGGAAGGCCCTGGAAAGGGCCAGGAGTCAAAGGCAAAGGGCCTGCCTCCTGACCACTGTCTGTCTGCTGGTTGGTTTGGTGGACTGCTGATGACGTAGTTTCGGCGGTCCTCTTCAGAGCCACAGGAGCCTCAACCCCCACCATGTCGACGGTCCATCTTCCAAGGTTCCCAGGGGGTACTGATGGTTGACGTGTAAGTGAGCATGGTGGTCCGCGGCCTCTTTATTTCTTCCCCATCCGACCTTGGGTAGCCATCCCGAGGATGGATAATCAGCCGCCGGTGGTGTAACGATTCCTATTACGTCATAGCTAACATATGGGTCGTTGATGCGCTAGTGGATCCGTTGGTACTCGAGCCCACCTGTATCGTAGCAAAGGGATTCTTCTACCGTCTCAGCCGTTGGTTGGTTTATTCTTTGGGAATTTATTCCGTTTTGCAGTAACTTCTCATTTCTGTGTTTTTTTTATTTTTTTTGGTAGAATTCTCAAACGAATGTTCCCCAGGAGGCTCAGCGGAACAAATCCGTAAGAGCACACTTCTGGCACCGAGTCTGTCTGTCTGTCCCCTTTCCAACTCGAAGAGGAGAATTGTTGTTGTTGCAATTCTGTAACCAAGCTGCCCGACTGTTTTTTTTTTATTTTTTTATTTTTCTTTCTTTTTTTTTTTTTTTTTTTTTTTTTTTTTGGTTTCAATTTTCTGAGTTTCTATTCCAATAATAAATCAATTTCTAAGACAGTTGACTAACTAAGTTTGCATATGAAATAAATTGATAAAGATAAACTATTTTTGAAACCTTCTGATTATAAATCTTTTTCTCACAATACCTCATATGTTTTACAATATATTACTATTTTCAGCTAACAGGAAGAATAAGCAGATGAAATGATGCGTTTCTTTATTCTTTACAACACTTACATATTATTTATTCAAGGGAAGTAATAATGTTCATGGCGTGCTCTTGCAAGAAGTAGCTTGAACAAAATATCTGTTTTGGTATTTTGGGAGATGACCCGCGGTCATAGGGGTGATAGGTGGCTTTTTTGTGTGGGTGAGGGGTCACGGCGATAATTGTCGCACCTGCTTTAGCAAGGTGCGATATAGGCGTCCGGTTTTCCGTCCGTCCATTAACCCGTTTGTCCGTCCGTTCACATTAACGTCGACCCTAGCATTTAAGTTCATTCAAATGACCTTTTCTCCAAAACCTATGCATCCATGGTTCTCAAATTTCACGTGCTGCATAACCAGACTGTAGGGCTTTAGCACGGTAAAAGTCAGCTTTATCCAGTTTCCAAGATGGCTGCTGTTACTAAAAATAACAAAAACAATAAAACCAAATTTTTATCCAGAACCGCTTGGTATATTTGGCTGAAATTTTGCAAGCAGCATCAGTTGGGTCTTGGTTTTATTCAAGATTGTCTCCCTCGTTTATTTCATGTTTTCAGAAACAAATATTTTAACAAAATTTCGTTAAACAATCTGTGATAGTCTCATAATTAACCGTACAAGCATTGGGAAAATGCATGTTTTTTTCGACAAATGAGGAATGAAAAATAATCTTCAAATTAAATTGCAAATTACCTATTGCCCCATGGCCATTAAAAGTATCTATTTTGACCACGTGCGTCATGTGATCATGTACAGGTATTTTTTTCAATTTTTGCACGTGATTGTGACGTATGAATAAATTATTTTCGTCCAATAATACGATTTCGATCGCGGTCTGCGATAGTTTCAACATTTATTTTTATTTTTGTTTAAAGTCACTTTTAGCAAATATTATCATCTAAACTCTATTTCAAATGTATAGTTAGACCATGTCGGAGGTATTGCATGAAATATTTCATAATTTTTTTTGGTTATTATTATCAAGCGAGTAAATCTTTAAAATAAATAAAAATGTAGCGGAATTAGGTCACAGTGATCTACTTTCTGTTAAAAGCCTTAATTTGCTAAAACTCCAACATATCAAGTAAACATGAACGGATTTTGGTCACATTTGGTCAGGATTGTCCATTAATGGAGTTCTTTTAAATTAACTGATTGGAAACCATCCAAGATGGCCGCCAGCCACCGGTACTAAAAATAGAAAAAACATGAAAATGACAATTTTTCTAGAACCCCTGAATGAAACTGCATTAAATTTGTTCCAGAATGATCCTTGCATGAGGCTACTTCAAGATTTTTCAAACTGACCATCCAAAACAGAGGCCATCCACCGCTACTAGAAATAGCGAAAAACATGAAAACGATATCTCATAAACTACTGAATGGATTTTGACCAAATTTACATGTGTGACAAAATGATGCTTTAATTGAGTATTTAATGTGAAGGTGCAAAGAAGGTGCGACATAGTGTTTCGCGGAACTCTTTTTTTTACATATGGGCTGCAGTAACCTACTTTGCATGTCAGGCTGTTCTAAAAGGGATAAGCAAGGCATTGTAATTCTTGTTTAAACTACACCATGAAACTCTTAAAGCTTAAAGGCCCCATTGCTGTATCATGGTAAACATTCATGAAATATTTTATCATGAGGTATCACTGCAAGGTTCTCACTGCCAACTTTAAACAAATAAAACAAGCTTGAGTTTCACATAGAACGGATTTGAAAATTGATTTTGGTCAAGCCTGATTTAAATGGTAAAGATACAATGTTCAGGCGTGGGACCCATTAAATGTCCCGCTTTTGCATCTGTCGAAAGGGAATTAAAAATGATTGGTTGATTGGTTGGTTTGGTTTGGGTTTAATGGCTCTTTGAGACATTATTTCAGACTATGTCGAGCCTTCTTCCAGAGAAAGGGCAATAGAAAATAGAGAGAACAAAATAGCCAAACAACCCCGACCCGCAGCTACTGCAAGCACAGTAGGGCTATTCAAATAAGTAGTACGCCTATGCATTAGAGTTACCCAAAAGTCATTGCTTTATCTTTCTGTATTGGAATATAAATAGCAGCTGAAGGCTCATTTGCTCTGTTGTGAGATATTTTATAGTGAGGTACCGCTGCAAGCCTTTTACTACAGTTTCAAAGTTGTAAATGACGGTTTTTAGCCTGCTTTTCACAAATAAAACAACATTGAGTGTCACATAAAACGCTTGTGGGCATTAATATTAAATGTCATTTTAGTCGGCAACTGAAATGACCGACTTTCGATATCATACACCTGACAAAAATAAATAAATAAATAAATAAATAAAAATACAATGTATAGGCATGAGACTCCATTTGTTGTCCTGTTTTTTTGTTTATACTACGTTGCCGTTGCTCGACGGGGGTCCGGAAATTGAAAACTGTATTTTGTGGAGCAATTTTTCATTTTTCAAAAACATGTTCTCCCTGTGTTTGCAAATTATTTGACTCAGTTGATACACATATACACATGAACCCAAATTTACCACCAAACGTGAAGGTTAACCCGCTTTGCATAAGGATTTGAGTTTAGTCGTTTTTACGCTGTTCTTAAACGGAAACACTTTCGCCGTCATAAGCGAGAAGAAAATGGTAAAAATACAATATACAAATTTGGGTCCCCTTTTATTGTCCCGCTTTCGTTTATATTGAAAATCTCAACGGGCAACCAGGTAGCTTTTTGTCATTGTTCCAAAAACATGTTATACCTTCTTTCAGCCAGTTATTTGACTCAATATACGTACATTAGCCTATTTTTTTTATCACAAGGTTTTATGTTTAGATATATTTACCACTGATAGGACTATGGAGACTCTAAAGAAGTTAGCCCGGAACCTAGCTCACAGAGACAATTATTACTTGCAACCCATTCCTCTGTCCATTTAACAAAACTCCAAACGGTAAAAAAGAAATCATTGGTAAACTGGCTTAAAGCAGGACAAGGTCTACCGTGCTTGCAGTAGGTGCGGGTGAGGACTGTTTGGCTGTTTTTGTTGTGGTTTTTTTCTCTCGTCTGTCCTGTCCCCTATCTCTAGCAGGCAACTCGTTATGGATTGAAATACTACCTCAAAGGCCTTTTACACCCGAAAGCTACCGACCAGCCGACGAAATATTAAACAAAACGTTAGGACATTGCCTGTTGAAGCTGTTCAAGATAACTGAGTACAAGGGAGGATACTAGTGTTCGCCAAATTTGGGCTTATTACAATAACTTCAAAGAGTATGGAAATGAAAGTGTGACGGATGGACATGCACTATTTCCAAAATCACCCAATTATTAAGCGGCTGAGGACAATGAAGTATTGGGCAGACATACACCAAAACTCTTAAACAAAAACTAAAAGCCATAAACCTATGCAAAACAGTTGCATCTATCTTCTGCAAACTAACATATGACGGTATTATATAGATGTGTTTCAAAGTTGCAATAATGATTTCTCCCTCTCCGATGCGTCTCGATGCGGCTACTTATACAGCTACGTGTTATCCGAAAGAATTCTAATAAAGAGAGTTGTCAAATGCCAAGGAAAGACCACCTTCACCAGCATGATCTATCGAATACACCGACAAACGAAGAGGGAAGAAATGCAATCGTCAACGAGGTACATCTTCGATTACGGAAGCATTCGATCCAAGATGAAATATACCAAAATAACACACATCAAATGCCATATAAAATACATAAAACACATGAAACATTTCTTGAACTTCTATCTGTTAAAACACAAAATAAATCTGAAAACAACCGGTGGATGATGCAGTCCATCTATGAAACGGTGAGTCAGTCTCACGCAAGAAGCACTTCGAAGAATATAAGAGACCAGTTTTGATTCATGAAGTCCGTTCAAGTCTAGCGATGAGTTGTGCAAAACTGACTTTACCTCTGGCAATAGTTACACCTGAAAGCAACAACCTTGCAATTCCTTACTACCAACTAATACGTTAATGTTGACTGATAATTGCAAGATAAATGGAAGTTGCATCCCCTTTCAAAGCAAATAAGACATTCCTTGACAAAGAGGTGGTGCATAAAAGTACAGGAACCTGTCGATGTTTATATGGATTAGCCTATATGAGTTCGGGCTTATAATTTTGGTACTTTGACCGCTATACCTCTACCTCAGTAAATTCGAGCAAACTCTCCTACCTTAGGGGAGAGTCAGGTAACTTCAGACAGCGGGTAAATTCGGACAGTGACGTTGTTTCCTTTATATGTCAGTTGTTTGGAACTAAAACGAAAATAACTGACCAAACAGTAAAAATCCTGATGAGACGGCTCATTATGAGCCGTCTCATCTGGATTTTCACTGTTTGCAATGGTGTGCCCGAGTTAACCCCCATGTTCGTAGTTACCCGACTCTCCCCTACAATTCGTACAGTTCCATTTCCAACATAACAGTATACGAGGCGAATTGATTTATTTTTATGTCTTGGTTCGCTTTTTTTTGTTTTACATATATTGATGGCTCTGATGAGACGCCGTGTTTTAGGTTCGCACGGTTTGCAAAAGTTCATATTTTGGGAAATATAGCATTAATGATATTACTTTAATTATCATATAAAGTGATACCCTACGTTTCTCGTGAGGAACTAGTCCACAAAGCTCCAAATTCTCCGTCTATAGGCATACCTCATTCAAGTTTTACCAACTTAATCATCTTTTATGTTTCACTGATCATATGCCGTAAACCATTTATGACAGTATAAGGTTAGTGAGTGGGTGAATTCGGCCTTAACGCCCCACCAACAACGAGGTTATATGGAGACGGGACCTGGGGTTAAAGTTTCATCCGAAAGACCGGAAAACGGGGGATCGATCTTGCAACCCCTTGATTGGTAATCCGGAGTGTTATCCACTACACTACAGCCGCTCGGCATACTGTAAAATATGGTATGGTATGATGGATTGGTATGTGGTATGGTATGAAAATCCTACTATACCACATACAATATCAAACGACCATACCAAAAGTATTATTTGGGCATTATACCCATCATTATCAAATGCATGACAACAATGTTAACAAGATCACCATTGGGTGATCTTGTTAACATTGTTGTCAAGCATTTGATAATGAATGATGGGTGTAATGCTTATATAGAGGTGATCTTGTTAACATCGTTGTTATGCATTTGATAATGCTGGGTATAATGTTTTTATCAAGGCCAGACTGCTATTGACTTTCAGAGATTAAAATACAGGTCAATAATACTTTTGGTACGGCCGTTAGGTATGGTATGTGGTATGGTATGGGATTTTCATACCATACCACATACCAATCCATCATACCATACCATATTTTACAGTATGCCCAGCCGCTTTTAGTAAAAGGCTAACAAGGGAAATATGAATTAAAAATAAGATAAGTATTTGCTCATATCGCGAACAGTTATGATCAATGTGGCGAAAACAAACAGTTGATAAATTAATCTTCAGCGTATTAACGAAATAATGTAGCGTGCAGTGCAGCAATCAGGTTTTGTCAGAATATAAAATATAACCCCCCAAATGTGTTTGTCGTACTCTTAGTTCAACGTATTGTCTGCCCCAAATCTATATCCCGTTCAATTTAGAACTCGAATATATTTTTTGATCGAACTAATAGCCATTTTCGAATGTTACAAGAAGTTAAAAAATGTGGCTAGTCTATACTATGGCGAAACTTGGATAAGTGAATGAGAAAACCATGTTTATTTACAACGTTTTGAGAATGTGATTTAAAGTCTTCAGATACAGAATAACTCTGTATTGACTTGTTAAAACACAAAACAGAGTTATTGTTCATGGTGAAATCAATCAACTATATATACACACTTACAATGATCCTATGTTTTCGGGCAGATACGTCGGTACAAACAGTGGAAACCGAGATCAGACTGTCCCTTAGGAACGAGAATGATCAAGGTCTTTACAATTTCTATTCCATCTGCGCATGTTTGAGGCATTACTCTACGGAAGACCCGGAACAACAGGAAAATAATTAAACAGGGCATGGACTGGCTGTGCTTGCAGCAGGTGCAGAATTTGGGCAGTCATTTTCGGGGATATTTTTTAACTTAAACATTGTTTTTCTAGGAAGCGAAACGGTGAAATTTTTTTTTATTTTTTTTTTTTTTGTTCTTTTGTTTCATTCTGTATCGTACAATGCAAGTTTTACTAAAACAATATGCATAAGCATGCCCCATCGATTAAATATATTTTTCATGACGTTTTTCGTGAAATTCAATTTTCTTGCATTTTTTTATAAAAATGTAAAAATATACTTATTATCAAGATAATTGCAATTTTTCTCACCAGTTTGTTTCAAATATCCTATATTAAAGATTATATGATTTGCAGAAATGAAAGTGCATCCATGTGCTAGAGACATGAATTTTAATGGAAAACGTGTTTAAAAAAAAGTATGTTTAAATACAAAAGCTTTTTTTTAGGAAAACAAAACGGTGATATTTTTTATTCTTATCCAAATGTTTTTTAGCCCTTTGGGTTATTCTGTTGGTATAATGAAATGAATGCCCCACCAATATTTTTATTCAGTATCCGTCTACCTTAAAATTAACTCAGCTGTAAAAAATCGATACTTACATACTTAACTTACAAACTGGAGCTCCGTGCCTACACTGACGTAAACATTATTTCTCTTAAAGTTACTATGTGGTTAAGTTATTTTTATACAACCTACAGTGCAGAAAAATTTAACTTATGATCGCTTTACCATATTCTTGCGGTTTCGACACTTTACAATGAAAGATTAGCGTAGAATTGGACAGGGCCTTAAAATATGTATAAAGCAAATGCTCAAATCGCCTGCGCATCAGCTAAATCTGTTCATCGTGCTCACACCATAAAAAAAAATTACTGTTTAAAGAATATAAAGTAATAAAACAGTCAATCAGCGGATATGCATTACGGAACTCACAATATTAGCCGCGACACGAACAACCAACAATGTGGTTGTGCGCCCAGCGCAGACTCAGATCAGCCTGGGCATCCGCCCAGTCTGATCAGAGTCTTCGCTGTCCGCATGAAGGTAGCTTAGACCATTGACTACGCTTTAAGCGCTTAGCCAAAAGTTTGATCTGACTGGGCAGTTGTCCAGGCTGATCTGAGTCTGCACTGGGCGCACAAGCACATTTTTGGTTTTCTCGTGTCGCGGCTCATATAATGAAAACATCCAGATAAGATTACGATCACAAAGCACAACCCACTAAAGAAAAAAAATTCGGGAAAAAAGAGAAGGGACAAACACAAACTAAAAATGAAATAATAATAATTATAACCATCATATAAAAATAACGGAATTGTATTTTTCTGACAAAAAACGATTCCTACTCCACCACAAAGGACCTATATATCATTTGAGTAAACATCAAAGCCCGTCATTTCAATAAACATCCAAACCCATTGAAAGTAAGTGGTAAATATAAAACTTCTATTCTAAACCGTACCGCAAAGAGAACGTAAGTACATGCAGGCAGCTATACCTACAGATGAAATGAACGCTATGGATACAAGATACGGGATTTGCAGTTGGGTTTGATTTATTTTTTCACATCAACGGGATATGTCGCATGGGTTTCAAAACGACATGGTATCAATACACAGATGACTCCCGTTTTCTTTCTGTCTCTCTCTTTCTCTTTTTTTTTTTTTTTTTTCAAACACCGATATTTCAAAGTGCACTCTTATATCAAATATTATTCCTATTTACTTTTGGTTTCAACTACTGTCATCTTAAACTACTTTTATCTCAAAGTATTTTTTCTAGATTCTGCATTATCAGAAGTTATAGCGGAACTTATTCAGACTGTTCCTCTAGAGCAAATTTCATAGGTGTAGGGAATCTCCTTCATAGAAATTCCTCCGTAGCAACAGCATAGCAACGACTTAAGTCGTTTTATAAATACGGCCCCTGGTAACGAAAACCAGAACAAACCATACTGTGTTTTTCTTAATTTCAATAGGGCAGTCAATTCAAAGACAGATAAATATTGAAAATAAAATGGTTAAGTCTAGTCTTGCCTATCCTATAACCGTGTGAGGTCGTTGGGGCACCACAGATAAATCTACAACAATCTCTTTCCACCTAGTCCTGTCTTCATCTTCCCTAGTTGAGCTAGCGAACTTCTTTCTACCTTTCTTTCTCTTTCCTTTCACTGTGCTCTGCAGAATTGTCTTTGCTAAACCAGAAGTCCTTGAGGCGTGGCTTAACCACCTCAGTGTTCGTTTCTTGACCATGGTTAGGAATTCGTAGTTATCTCCAATGGCTGTTTGGATCTTCCTGCGAACTTCCCCATTGGTTATATGGTCCTTATACAAAATGTTTAGTAACATTCGGTATTATCTCATTCTCGTCTCACAGGCCTGCGTTCTTTCCTCTAACTCTGCTGTCAAAGTCCATGAGTCACAGGCACACAGAAAAATGGACATGACAAGGGAGCGCATCAGTTTCTTTTATCTAAGAATATCTATAAAAACAAAGAATACCGTCCGGTCTTCTGTTCTCTGAATTAACATACATAATTAACTCTTTCGGCGCCAATTTTTTCAGACGACAAATTTTCGTCTGCTCAAATCAGCAGACGACAGATTTGTAATTGGAAATTTTAACAATCTAAAGACATTTTTCATAAAATCAGGCTTTTTAAGTTCATATTTGAATGGCAAACAGTGTAGATCCTGATCAGACGGCTCTTTTAAGAGCCGGCTGATCTGGATATACGCTGTTTGCAAAGTCGCATTTTTGCGACTTTGGCGCCGAAAGAGTTAACGACTTTTTGTTACGAGATTTGCTTTCGGTTCAGACAGTTTCCGGTTCTAGCGTACAAATATTTTCATTATCGACACTCAGTGCTACATATCACCTAACATTTCAAGGTTATTCTGTAACTACTTCGTTATTCTGTAACTGACAATCGTTATTGTTTTGGCAGTATCACTTTCGCTATCATTTAAGCCTTGAAGAAATCTGTATTGCTGTTGCTTTTTGAACTAGTCAAGTCTTTCTGACAATATTAAAGTTCTTCGTTTTCATGGAAATTAAAGACTTTACCGCATGAAATGAGACCAGAAATGACAAAACCAGCAAAGTGGCATGTTTGCCCAGCAAAGTCTCTCATCAAACTCATCCGCTAAGTTTGTTCAGAGTATTTCTTATCAAGAAGAATGTAGCTTAGGCTCTTTGCTTCCCCTTTAGCACATAATCAGGACTCTGATCAGACTGGGTGCATGCCCAGTCTGTCTGTGTGATCTGAATCTCTGCGTGGTGCGCATGCCTCTTTGTTTGTTTTGTCGTGTCGCGGCCCAATTTGGCATATGCCATCTGCATAACCATATACTATATAGCCAGGCTAAGTGTTTGCTGAATCTTGTATCATCTTACATCACACGGACTGTACATCATATTTGGCTTCCGCCGAGACTGTCCGCGAACTCTTGCTTTCTGCCGAGACATCTATACATGATAAATGGCATCCTGCAGAGACTGTCCGCGTGATTCTGCTTCCTGCCCTCGGCAGGAAGCAGAGTCACGCGAACAGTATCGGCAGGAAGCCATTTTTCGAGGACAGTAGTATCTGCAGGAAGCAAGAGTGCGCGGACAGTCTAGGCGGAAGCCAAATATGATGTATAGTCTCTGCGGGAAGCGAAAATTGGCGGAATCGATTATACCCTGTGTACATGTTCAAAGCGTTCTCCAATGCCTTGATTTTAAGATCCAATATTATAGTAGGCTTAGAATAACAGAGACAACCCCAGACAAGACTCTGATTAGCACCAAAACGTCGGCGTTTTAATTAAAACTTGTATCATGGCCTACTTTATTTTCCTTTGAAGTAGCCCGTTCATTAACTTTATTTGTATCATGGCTTTCTGTGTTTTCCTTTGATGTCGCCTGTTCATTAACTTTGTTAACTTGCACTGTAAGACAATTCTGGGGTAGGCGGAGCTAAACTTTGCATTCATTTTACATTGAAGTGTACCTGGATAACTGTGCGGATATCAGGATAACTGTGCGGATATCACAGATATACTGCACGGCTTAGTTATTGCACGGTTCTGTCAAGTCTGATTTATATTGAACAACTGAGCAGCACTAGGACGAAAAGGGTCTTTGAGCATTTGCAAAGAAAAAATATATTTTGATCATCCTTTGCGTCCGCTCAGTCTGATCAGTGTTCTATCAACAAGGTAGTGAACCTGAGGGATCTGCATTGCCAAAATCAAAGACTGATCAGACTGCAAACTGATCCAAGCGTTTACAGTTTACACATGGCTGAAGACCTATTTTATTGAGCACAGCTCGATTTAATTTTCATTCAAAGAAGGAACAAGGCCATATCTAAGATTACAGAGACAATTTATCTTGTAGCACCAAACTCTACCGTATGGACCCTAAGTATTGTGGCAAACAGTAAAGACCCAGATTAGGCAGCTGAATAAGCAGAAGTAAATGCCCTCTAAGACTGCTCTATTTGCCATTCATAAGATATTGGTTGTAAAATCAATGTGTTGAAAAATCATCATTTCTGTCAAGTAATATAAATTCAACAGAATATGCAGACATAATTTTATGTTATTTTCAGTTGATGCTGTGCTGGAATTTATAATTGCCAGGTGATTTATTTGACCTTCAGGTCAAGAACAATACAGCTGTAGGAGATATAATTACAGTAGATATGCCACTCTTCATTAAAAACTGGATAAGAGCTGTTTTTAATTCAAAATAGACAAATGTGATTGGCTGCCATGATACAAAATACATATAGAATGATGTCACTCATATTTAGGATACCCTTCTCGGGGGCTACGCCCCCTCGAAGGGTATCCTAAATACTCGTGAAATCATTCTATATGTATAACTAATTTGCACTGTGAGAAAGTTCTGAGGTAGGCGGAGCTAAACTCTGCATTCATTTTACATTGTAGTGTGCCGGGATAACTGTGCGTATATTAGATATACGGCACGGGCATAGTTATAGCACGATTCTGTCAAGTTTGATTTACATTGAACATCTGAGTAGCACTATGAGGAAAAGGGTCCTTGAGCATTTGCAAAGAAAATATATTTTTACCATCCTGCGCATCCGCTCAGTCTGATCAGTGTCATATCAACAAGGTATGGAACCTGAGGGATCTGTATTGCCAGAATCAAAGACTCTGACCAGACTGCAAACTGATCCAAGCTTTCACAGTTTACACATGGCTGAAGACCTATTTTATAAAGCACAGCTCGATTAAATTTTCATTGAAAGAAGGAACAAGGCCATATCTAAGATTAAAAGAGACAATTTATCTTGTAGCACCTAACTCTACCATATGAACCATAAGTGTCGTGGCAAACAGTATAGACCCAGATTAGGCAGCTGAATGAGCAGAAGTAAATGCCCTTTAAGACAGTCACTGCTCTATTTGTCATTCTTAAGATACTAGTTGTAAAATCAGTGTGTTGAAAATCATCATTTGTGTCAAGTTATATAAATTCAACAGAGTATGCACACATAATTTTATGTTATTTTCAGTTGATGCTGTACTGGAATCTATAATTGCCAGGTGATATATTTGACATTCAGGTCAAGAACAATACAGCTGTAGCAGATATAATTACAGTAGATATGCCACTCTTCATTAAAAACTGGTTAAAGCCTCGTTTACACGATATGTTTTCCACATAAGTTTTCTGTGCACATATGGAAAACATATCGTCTAAACAGAGTTATGCATTGCTTATTCTTCCCACATGTGGAAAGCACAAGGAATAGAACATGTTCTATCCTTATGCTTTTTTCCATAAGCTTTTGACCAATCAGAAAAGAGTTCACTGAGGTTAATTGCTTTTGCACTGAGGTTAATTGCTTTTGCAACCTCAGTAGGTATTTAAAATACCAAAATATTGATATCAGGGATATTAGAATGTATATTTCTTGAATATTACATGTATTTTACAAAGGGGAACAACTTTTATGACTTCCTGTCTGCTTCCCTGAACGTTGAAGTCCTTTCATTTTAGGGTCTGTACTCTTATATGTCGCTTTTGCTCATAAGCATAGGTAATGAATCACACACAAATTGGAATCATCAGCATGTCCTCAGTCTACATGTTTGTAACATAAAAGATGACAACATTATGCAGACATTTACAGGTAAATGGCGGGAAAGCCTCAGAGAACATATGTGCTCTCTGCATATCGTATAAACACAAAACCATATGTGCTATTTTCCATATATTCTTTTTGCCACATGTGCAAAAACATATCGTGTAAACGAGGCTTAAGAGCTGTTTTTAATTCAAAATAGAGAAAGATGATTGGCTGCCATGATACAAAATACATATAGAATGCTGTCACTCATATTTAGGATGCCCTTCTCGGGGGCTACGCCCCCTCGAAGGGTATCCTAAATACTCGTGACATCATTCTATATGTATAACTTAAATGAGTCGCGACACGAGAAAACCAACAATGTGGTTATGCGCCCAGCGCAGACTCAGATCAGCCTGGGCATCCGCCAAGTTGAATCAGACTCTTCGTTAAGTGCTCAGTGGGTAGCTAAGGGTCTAAGCTACCTCCATGCGGACAGCGAAGGCTCTGATCAGACTTAGCGGATGCCCAGGCTGATCTGAGTCTGCGCTGGGCGCACAACCACATTGTTGGTTTTGTCGTGTCGCCTCTGAAATAAGCATCCGATTTGTTGCTATATGCCTTTGAATATTTGAATTGAAACAGAAAGCTTCAAATATTTGTAAACAGCCTCTCACATTTATATTAGTACTATACTCTAATTACACGTTAATTGAAGTGTAATTACTCTAATTACACGTTAATTGAAGTGTAATTTGAGTGCAACAATTAAAGTTCAGACATTATATTACACGAGTCCTTGCAACAGCTACGACTAGCAATGATCACAGGGTATAATCGATTCTGCCCATTTTCGCTTCCTGCAGAGACTGTCCGTCATATTTGGCTTCCGCCGAGACTGTCCGCGAACTCTTGCTTCCAGCAGAGACTACTGTCCTCGAAAAATGGCTTCCTGCCGAGACTGTTCGCGTGATTCTGCTTCCTGCCGAGAGCCTCGGCAGGAAGCAGAATCACGCGGACAGTCTCTGCAGGAAGCCATTTATCATGTATAGAAGTCTCGGCAGGAAGCAAGAGTTCGCGGACAGTCTCGGCGGAAGAGACTGTCCGTCATATTTGGCTTCCGCCGAGACTGTCCGCGAACTCTTGCTTCCAGCAGAGACTACTGTCCTCGAAAAATGGCTTCCTGCCAAGACTGTTCGCGTGATTCTGCTTCCTGCCGAGAGCCTCGGCAGGAAGCAGAATCACGCGGACAGTCTCTGCAGGAAGCCATTTATCATGTATAGAAGTCTCGGCAGGAAGCAAGAGTTCGCGGACAGTCTCGGCGGAAGCCAAATATGATGTACAGTCTCTGCAGGAAGCGAAAATTAGCGGAATCGATTATACCCTGTGATGATACAAACATTCCTAAACCCATGAAACTCCATACCCACGTGTAAAGGACTTCTATGCTTAAGGCGAGGATTTTCCCCATTAGACCGGCGCGACAGGTCCGAATTTTCAAAAGTTGTGCAGATTTTTCTTAGCAGAGCTTCCACAAATATGTAAACCTTATGAAATCAGATTATTTGTGATTCAGACCTAAAGACATGGGAAGATAATCCAGACTGACCCTACCTACCCTAAATTCAAGTTTTTCTCATACCTCATTTTTTGACGTAATAGAAATATTGAAATCAGTCATTCATTCCATAAATTTTTGTCATAAATGCATGCTAAATACACGCATATCTCAAAACAAAGAAATGATTTTTGTCTTATTACACTTGACTGGCATTTAAACATGCAAAACCACAGTTATTCTTCCGGTCGAATCGGCCAAAAGAGAACGCTTCACTATAATTAAAATACAAGTACTCCCCCCCCCCCCCCCCCCCCCCCGCTTGACCCAGCATTCCTTCATGCAGCAGATTTATGCGATGCAAGTACGCAATATATATGAGTGGGAAGCTGGGTCACGGGGGGGGGAACGATACTCAGTAAGCCAAAGAAGAAGAATGGTCAACAGTAGCACTGTGATCTTCAAGGATTATATTGTGTACCATGACCTTGACATGAGGTCATGGTCACATACTTATAGTCAAAACTATCCAGCGTTGTCTGTTATGTAAGTCAAAAAAGGGTTAGATGTATACAATAAATTATTATTTCAACGATCAGATTGAGGATAATTCACAATTTATCTCAACAATGACGTCAGCGTCAACGTAAATGTAAGTTACAAATTACTGAATACATATTTTTATGTACACACAGACTATCAGTTTGTGATTTTTATTTTACACACATTTATTTTTATTTTACCAGCAAATGTTAATACCCCGAAAATTTGTGCAGCCATCATAACAGGTGTAAACAGCCATGTGGTGGCTGGCAAACGTCTCTCTGTAATTCATCATAGTGCTAAAGCTAAGGCTTTTATGGTCCATTAAGGTCCATCAAGGTAAATGTCTCATTTTTACTCAGCTTGAAAAAAGAGTTCCACTGAAGATGGTGCTAGACTCGTTATGCAGTGTTGCAACATTACATAGAGGATCTTACATGAGTGCTCATTATTATTGAATTTATTAAATGAGTTGGGGGGGAAAGATAAGAATGGAAGTTATGTTTGGTGGGTTGTTGGTTGTGTTGGATTCAATGGTCAAAATGAACAAATGAGAGGTTCGGCACCAGTATCTCCAGTACACATAAATAACGCTTTAGACTCTTACGTTTAACATAAACCCACCCTGAAAATATAATTTTAAATCTCAAATATTCGCTTCACACTTTTTAAATTTCCAAAATCAAAAATATGTCTTATTTGATATTTTGTTGATTGTCTAAAAAAAAACAATGTTTTCCGTACTTGACTTGTTTTAAAGTCATTTCTTAATTTGCTACAACGATATGAATGCACAACGAAAATTCCATTGAAACTATATTTTTGTGACTTCAGAGTGGACTGGGTTGTAGCTTTTATTCTAGTCCGTACGGCTTTCTAGGCGACAATACCGTGGCATTATGTTAACTGGTGCATCTATACAGATCAGAATGAATAATTTCAAGGCAGTTTCTATATAAAAGATCTAACATGAATGCTGATGTATTATTGAATTTATTTAACGAGTGGGAGAGAGAAGAGACATAAGATGTTAGGCTATGCCGAGCATCTTATCGGTTTTCCCCCAATGAGTATAATAAATTCAAAAGTACAGAAGCACGAATGCAAGATTCTGTTTATCTTATGACACTAAAAGCGCATTTTATTAGCAAATTTTGCACTAAAACGTTAGGATTTGGCCATTAGAAACGCGACGTTCTTATGGACGTCAACGAATAATGTTAAGACGAAATTTGCATATTTAATCCACTAGTTAATTATCGTCTTTAATGCATGACTTCATTACACCCTCAGATGCGATAAAGAATGTTAGAGATGACCACAAACATGGGAAATGGCTGGTCGCCTGGCTGCCGCTGATTGTATATTTAATGGTTATTAATTTAAGGTTGTCTTTTCCCACATTATGCCTTGGGTGGGATCTGGGATTGAATTGTTTCAGTTTTCTGAATACTTTCTTACTTACTTTTTTATCATTTAAACAGGTTTTAACAGATTTAAAGTAAGTACTTCTTTGGTACTGAGCACAGAAAACAGCAGAAAATAACCCTTGTGACATCAAACATAGCTTACGAGTTGATTAATCGAAAGAATCGTGAACGTTTTGCCTCTGTAGTATCCGGAAATGCTTACTTATTCCCAAATAAAAATGAGTTCTCATTCTGACGTTTTCCTGGCTACGGCAGAAAAAAAAGACTCTCAAGTTTTAATTTTGTTTAGTATACACAGGGTATAATCGATTCCGCCAATTTTCGCTTCCTGCAGAGACTGTACATCATATTTGGCTTCCGCCGAGACTGTCCGCGAACTCTTGCTTCCTGCCGAGACTTCTGTACATGATAAATGGCTTCCTGTAGAGACTGTCCGTGTGATTGTGCTTCCTGCCGAGAGCCTCGGCAGGAAGCAGAATCACGCGGACAGTCTCGGCAGGAAGCCATTTCTCGAGGACAGTAGTCTCTGCAGGAAGCAAGAGTTCGCGGACAGTCTCGGCGGAAGCCAAATATGACGGACAGTCTCTGCAGGAAGCGAAAATTGGCGGAATCGATTATACCCTGTGGTATACGTTGTTTCTACATCTATTTTTACCTGGGTTATAGAAAGATATATATTAAGGTGCGGTATAGGTAGACAAGTCATTCGACTCCGGAAAGCTGGTGTGCGTGGAGGAAAAATAATATTGCTTTTCGTATAGAAAGTCTCAAAGCATGTCTGCGTTTATCTATGTGGTGTTACTTGTATGTTTCTTTCTGATATGTGAAGGTAAGAAGTTAGTTTTCTGTTTGTTAATTTAAAGAGTAAATACACTTCAGGAACTGACTGAATCAGATCCCAACCCCTATCCCCAATATCAAAGGGAAAGTTTGACAAAGACATCCCAACAAACAATAAATTACAAGTGATAAGCCGAGTCAGCAGCTCTTTCTCAAACAGGTGGCAACTCAGCTATCTATATTGAACTAAATAATTTAGACCAACAGAAGGGTTACAACAGACTAAGCAAATTATACGAAAAACATTTAACAATTAATTTTACCTATTTTCTATTTTTATTATAGAAGGGTTAAAATGAGAACACAATAAATTAAACAGCACCGAACATAAAACAAATGCAACCGCAACGAAAGTACCGCCTTGGGACGGTCAGTAATAACTACTGGGCGGTTTAAACCGGTTTTACTGGGCCCAAACCTTCACCCTCGCCCTCCGCCGCGGTGCACACAATTATTTGGTAGTTCGGTTCGTATGGAGGTCCCCTAACTCATCAGAGAGTCATCACGGTCAACAATTAAAATCAAGAAAAGATCATGATGAAGCAAGGATGAGGACTCGACAGCCAAAACGTGTTGAGACACCTGGAGATCTCTGGGGCGTCAGCAACACCACTGGAGCACTGGAGCAAAAGAAGACCACCGTTTAAACCCCGGTGGGCCAAGAGACAGACAAACATCCAGCCACAACCAACTACATGTAATATATAGCTTTATGTAGGGGCTATCATAGAGTCTGAACCCCGATAAGTATGGCCAGTGTACCAGAATCAGAGCATTCTAATATTTATACATGTACACCCTCCCTGTCAGTGATATCGTTTGCTAACCAGATATTTTTCAGCATTCACTAATTGCCGCAGGTTAGTTAAAACATCATGATGACATAGTCGTGGGTACTGTGAATGTGGCCATACCTGCAACACTACAAAAGTTTGTAGGACAATTCGCGATGACTGATACAATTCATTTTCTGATCCAACCCAAGACGTCAACAAGAAATAAGTCACCACAAAAGAAATCGTCAGCGGCAGCCGGGTGACTAGCCATTTCCTATGTAGTTATTCGACGGGCGAGCCCCTCGCAATATAGCAGTAACAAACATAGCAACAAAACCAAGAATATCTAAAACACTTGAACGCCCGTCAATCAAATTACTAGAGGCCGGTTTTTTTTTGGCCAACCACCCCTTGCCATTGGCTCTGTTTTTGTTCATCATCTGTTTAATTGTTCAAAACAACCAAAACAATTACCACCCATGCAACTGACCAATGAAATCATCAATTTTGACAATAGGAATATAGTAAACGTAAAATCTTCAACATCTATATTTACCTACTTTCTCTTTTATATGTAAGGGCATAAACAGTATGTTGATTACAGATAATTAAGAAATAATCAACAAATACACAAGACATAAAACAATTTAAAAAACCTGAAACAGAAGAGCGGCTCGGGATTGCTAGCAATGAAAATTACCGGGGGGGGGGGCTTTACAGATTTGCGGTCGAGCAAGATTGCCCTTAGTTTTGCTTAAGAACGAAAATAAACACTTAGTTGTTCGGTTTGCAAGGAAGATTCTGATCTAGGTAGGCATTCTTATCTCAGACTTACATATTCCATCACTAACAATTTTGCAGCTAAGTAGGTTAAGCGATGGCTTGCTGATCTAGCATTATAGAGGTTTGAGACCTCCTGGAGGCGAAAATCTTTTCAACCGTAAATGAGTTTCCAGTGCAGAATGTCTTTCATTATCAACCTACCATCGTGCTTATATGACTGAAATAATGTTAACAAGGACAAAAAAGCAGGTTATCATACACCCATACTTAGGGATTTGAGTTATGAATACAAACCTGTACCTGATTTTTGCACGGGCAAATTACAGTTGGTCGGATTTGGTTTTCATCACCAGCATAATGCTTCCGCAGCACTACATGAATGAATTCGATTCCGCAACTGAAACAAGGTATCTGTTTCATGTCATCAACATTTTAAGCAAGTCTCCAATTTCTTTATACAGAGTAATTGAACAAACTGATTGATTCTTAGTTGGCCCTCGCTCCTTTAGATACCGTATTTCTTCAATTATAAGACGGAATTGTTCCTCCAAAACGATATCAGGGGCCGTATTCATAAAACAATTTAAGTCGTTGCTATGCTGTTGCTAAGGGTAAATTTCTATGTTGGAGATTCCCTACAACTATGAAATTTGCTCTGGAGGAACAGTCTTACAAAGACTGTTCCTCCAGACCAAATTTCATAATTGTAGGGAATCTCCTTTATAGATATTTAACCTTAGCAACCGCATAGCAACGACTTCAGTGGCTTTATGAATACGGCCCCAAATATCTCTAATGCAAACGAATTAATAAAACAGCGGTTCATTTGCATGGATAATCAGCACAAATGTTGATCTCCCATTTTGCACTGCGGGTTTTATGTTCCAAGCTCCTCAGTTGAAAACAAAACATTTAACTCAAACGAATATTTACGGAATATGTTCAACAATTGATGAAAAATTCTTTATTCGTAACTAAAAACCAAATTTAAAACTGTTGTGGTTGATGTTGCATTGTGCTACATGTATGTCCGCTTGTCTATGTTCTTTGGCGGTTTGGTCACCTGTTTTGCTCCCTAATTAGTCTTTTGTTTTGTTATGTTTTGTCAGTTAAAAATAAAATAGATAAAAATAGGTGTTGATGCTGTTTATATTAAGGTAGCTGAATGACCACCTGTTTGGGAAAGAGCTGCTCATTCAGTGAACTTGTGTCATTTTTTCCGTGTGTGTGTGTGTGTGTTTTTTCCCTATTGGTTTTGAGAGCGGGATGTTAGATTTGATTGCATTAATGCCTGATCATGTCCTATCTTTTTACTTTAAAGGTACGAGCTTTATCAGATTAAACAGGAACAAAAACAATTAAGTTATTGATTTCGAGACTTAATTAGTCTACTGTCGAGATGCGTAGCGCAGTCGGTAGGGTGTCTGACTTATAAGCCAATGGTCCTGGATTCGATACCCGGTCCGGCCACTTACTTTCATTTCTCCTTCTGCTGATTTAAGAAGGGCCGTTACTGGTAAAAGTAAGTGCACTTAGTACTGGTTAACCGATACTTTATGGTGATACTTTATGGTCATAGAGAAGCACTTCTATCAATTTCATTCCACCGATTCAGTCTGATTCTGATAGTTTATTCGCATTTTTATTCTTCTTATATACATTCCATGTATATCATTGCTAATGACTAATTTAATAAGACTTCTTTTTCTGTTTAAATGTTTAAACACAATGACTGCACTTGTACTCTACATCTCATTTGTTACAAATGGTTGCTGCGATAGCCTAAGTTATCCACTAGGGTCGAGGTGGGTGATCTCGGACAGCAGGTAAATTCGGACATACCTTTACAAACAATGAAAATCCAGATAAAGCGTCTCATCAGGAATTTCACTGTTTGTCCAGCAGTTATTTTGTTTTAATTCCAAACAACTGACATAAAAGGGAAACAGTGTCATTGTCCGAATTTACCTGCTGTACAAAATTATCTGGTTTGACCCCACTTTAGTTTCTTTTAATGAAGAACATAGTAAGAATATATAGCAACAGCTAGTTTAAGCTCTAAGAGCCTGGCCTAAATGACTATTTTACGGCATAAAATTAATATCCGGGCACACGAGACTCTATATTACACCATTTGCCCCTGGACTATTCTATGTGTACGGCTGATCATATAAAAGTGTATTTCTGTTACAGAATAATTTCCAGGAGTATTGCAAGCGTGCCAATATACAAATAGAGGATCTTACATGAGTGTTCATGAATTATTGAATTTATTAAACGAGTTGGGGAAAAAGATAAGATGCGAGGCTTTGCCGAGCACCTAATCGTTTTTCCCAACGAGTTTAATAAAGTCAATAATACAGGAGCAGAAATGTAAGATTCTATTTATCATATGACACTAAAATCACATTTTTAAAAGTAGCAGATTGTGCACTAAAACGTCATGATTACCCCCGTTAGATAACACGACGTATTTATGCACGTCAATGCATAACGCTACAACGTAATTTGCAAATTTAATCCACTAGTGGATTATCGTTTTAAATGCATGGCTTTATTACACTCTCAGAAGGGCAGTTGTCAGTTACTGGCGAAAGTATGTACACTTAGTACTGGTTAACCGCTTAGGAGGTCTAAGCCTGCCCAGGAATAGTGTGGTTAGGGTAACTGACCATCCCGACATGACCTTAGCTGTTTACCGTGGACGTTAAGCAACGAATCAATCAATCAATCAATCAAATAATACACTCTCAGAAGCGACGTCATATGATAAATTATATTAATTTGCTGTTATAAAGAACACATATTTTGAACAGTAAAATTTTATCTTTTTTCTTTTAAGTCACAAAACAAAAACAAAACAAAAAGTAGAATGGCCAGCTATTCAAGGAGCTCTGCCGACACACAACAGAACTATTTTAAGGAATTATTCACAAAATATTCACTATTATTCACTAAGATTCACTATTTTAAGGAATTATTCACTGTTTAAGGAATTATTTACTATTTTAAGGAATTATTCCCAAAATAGTTCACAACAGAACTATTTTAAGAAGAGTTTTGTTAAAGTATATGAAACGGTCATGAATAGACAGACACGTCTATTCATGACCGTTTCATATAATTTAACAAAACTCTTCTTCACGTCTATTCATGACCATTTCATATAATTTAACAAAACTCTTCTTCACGTCTATTCATGACCGTTTCATATAATTTAATAAAACTCTTCTTCACGTCTATTCATGACCGTTTCATATAATTTAGCAAAACTCTTCTTCCCTTCTAATCCGGTGCAGCAGTTGGGAAAATGCAAACTGGAAAAGAGGTATAACCCAACTGAAATTTAATGGAATGAAATTAAAATCTTAAAAAAATTCCTTCAAGAGCAGAGAATACATACAGAAGTACGAACATGGGCCAGACTACGTAGTTTCGGCTAATTAAGCCACGTCAGTGACCCTGACAAAATCTGGTGACGAAACCATAAAAAGGATACGGTAATTTCTTAATTTTAATTTGGCAGTCGATTCAAAGACTGATTAGTTTCAAAAGGATCTAAATAATATAAAAGACGATGATCTAGAATAATAGTCTAAATCGATCTCAAATTTTAGATTTCTCAGAATCTATCCTCTGATCTCAAAGGATGTCAATAAAATATAATCTGCACTATGGATGATGTACGGGGATACTTTTTACGGCCGCAACACGGAACAACACCAGCTGCAGTGAGGTAAAATTAAAATCTTAAAAAGTTCCTTCAAGAGCAGAGAATACATACAGAAGTAGGAACATGGGCCAGACTACGTTTACTAAAGTTTACTAAATTGATGGACATCCAGACCTACCGCCAGATAAGGATATCCGCGTGTTTAACATTAGCTGGTAATTCTTACCTCACCCGCGATGTCTCACATAGGAACGAATAAAAATCACGAACATTCAATATATTGGTTGTATAAGCGGTCACGTTTCTACGTCGTCAAGGAGCGTTCACTCTTACAGACGATGCTTTCATGAAAACGGAAAAAGTGACGCCAGTTTATGAACACGAACGTTGATGTAAAGAACTGAACGGAGGTCGTTGGTAGCACCGGCTTCGTTAAAATTAAGTAGAACCCTTTAAATGGCTAAAGCTACACACTTAAGCAAGTTCTACTTTACTGTAAAGCAAAATGGTGTGATTGATTGATTGATTGATTGATTTAATGCTTTACGTCAACGGTATACAGCTATGGTCATGTCGGGACGGTCAGATAACCTAAACACACTATTCTTGGGCAGGCTTAGACTTTCTAAGCGGTTAACAAGTACTAAGTGCACATCATTCGCCAGTAACTGACAACTGCCCTTCTTGAATCAGCGGAAGGAATAACGAAAGTATGTGGCAAGACCGGGTATCGAAGCCAGAACCTCTGACTTATTAGTCAGATGCCCTACCGATTGCGTTACGCGGCCCGGCGCAAAATATCTACGAGTGTATGGTATTGATGAAAAACTCCGTCACTCGGTATTACTGTTCGGCATCATTCGGAAAGCCTCGCCATGCCGATCAGAAACTCTCTGGGCGGATTTTCTATCCAGACAATACACCCATGACGGATACTTATATACGAGGGTCATTTCAGAAATAGTGTAAATGAGTCGGCCATTCCTGGGAATGTTGACCGATTTTTGAAATTTATGTTTTAACTTTCAGGTTTACATATCACCCAATGGCATTCACTCAAAAAATTTGAGGCTCTGGTATTTTCTTCAAAATATGCCTTGACAATTGTTGTTAGGGTAAGGACACTGAGTAGAAACAGACGGAATATTTATGTAAAGACAAATTCGTATTTTCTAAACTCTGGATACAAGCAGCTCTGGATTGATACCTATAATACCTGTTATACTGAAAATATTCAAGTATGAAAAACATTGTATTGGCCTTGCTAACACACAAGACTTACCTTGCAAGATATGCTAATCATGGAACAATGCGCGTTTCTGATGACGTCACTTCCTGCGCTAAATTGAAATGTATAGTAAGTTGTTTGAACTTCGATTTTGAGGTCAAATTAAGTGAAAGTGAAGGTTTGGTGACAGATATGAAACAAAAAATAAATAAGATTTAATTCGTCATGCTTGTTTTTTGTTATAAATTATCTTTAATGGCACCTTATGTTCTTTTGTCAGTGGCCTACCTGATATTGTACGATAAGTTTCCCCACCCACCCACATATTTCAATGTCAGTTTGTCATATTAAATAACCAGTCTTTCAAGTCTTTATATGTTACCTTTTCTATCAATATGTCCCTATAATTTTTTACATTAAACAAAGTTAAATATATTGAGTCTGTGTCTTTTTATTAGAAGATAATTTCATTTTATTTTTTTGTATTTATCATGAATTTCTGCTACTCTGCAACTTCCGGCGTGGGGTTTGCACACGTATCACCCAGTTTCAGCAGTGATTTGATGCTGTCGTAACAAAATATAGTGACCTAATCATTTTAGTAATAAAAGGTCTGTCATTTGTTGAAATTGGATGTGATTGAGTAAAAAATCACAATTTTATTGATATGATGCATTTATAACAACTTTGCATTTATAACTACATAGCAGACAAAAAAGCTCGTTTATTATGTTACTTGTGTAGAATCTGGAAACAATTTCTGTATAACTTTCTTATTTTACATTGAAAGGACAGTATTACGTGTTTCTTCGTTAAAATATATCATTTTCTCATTGAGCAAACAGCAATGAAACATGAGATACTTTCAGTGAAAATGTATAGTTTCCAGTATCCACACCCTTATGGCGTATAAGCACGTGCTGTCAAGCATGGGTGACTTAGAAATTATTTAAATGCATACCATTCTAAAGCACTTGAATTTAGCTTTCCAATGATATATAACACCACTGCTAAATATCAGCCAATAAGCTACCCTGAGATCATTTACATTATTTCTGAAACGCCCCTCGTATAATATCCTAGCGGATTTGCTTTCATGCATAAAGGTATCCATGCCGATTTTAGTACGACAGACGCGCGTTTCTGTATTTACTACTTCAGTTTCGCTAAACCCCAAAAGTTTGAAAGTAAAAATATGATGTGCAAGTCTCGGCAGACAACGAGCATCCCTCTCCAAGCCACACTTACTGTCGTATTCAGCAGGATACATTTGCTGCAACCATCAGGCTCCGAGGTTATAAAACTTTTTTCATGCTCAACTCAGCTGAGCATGAAATTTCACCTGCTTATAAAAAGCAACTAACTGAAAAGGACAGTTGTTTTCTTGCTGAATTTAGCTGAGTATGAAATTTTCTCTGCTTACAAATATGAAAATGCCAACATTAGTTGGCATTTTCATATTTATCAGCAGAGTAAATTTCATGCTCAGCTGAGTTGAGTATGAAAAAAGTTTTATAACCTCGGGGCCAGATTAGATAAGCCTACAACACGTGCCAAAATAAAAGAGGATTTGCCATTAAAATCCTCTTTTCCCGCATAAAAGTGAGCTTTTCGGGGGGTCTATTTCTTTATTTCAAGGGGGTTACCATTTAATAACTAAAAAATGTTGAAATATGGTACCTTTATTTTCAACTTTCTAATGGGGATTAATCCTCATTGGTTGTCGATATCGAAATGAGAATTCAACATAAACAGCATTTTAGGGGGGTTACCATTTAATAACTAACAGATGTTGAAATATGGTGCCTTTATTTTCAACTTTCTGGTGAGGATTAATCCCCATTGGTTGTCGATATCGAAATGAGAATTAAAAATAAACAGCATTTTGCGGGGTTACCATTTAATATCCAACAGCAATAAAGACATGTTTGCTGTATTTTTAATTTTGTCGTGAGGATTAATCCCCGTTGGCTGACAATATCAAAATAAGCTCTACGTCAACCACGTATTACCTGGGGGCACACTCCTTGGTCAGCCAGAAAATTGTGTTTGAGTTTCGGCTTGAAGGTCTTATTTTTTTTAAATTCAAGCTTGTATATTTTTGACATTATCATTGTGAGGATTAATCCTCAGCTGTCGTCATTTTCTTTTTCGCTGTACCAGTAGCTCTGTCACAGAGGCCCGATGCAGCCCATACCCTTTGGCCGGTCCAGAAGTAAAAAAGAAGAACTAGGTTTTCTGGGGATTAATCCTCAATCTACCTCAAAATAAAGGTTCGTATTAGTCAGAAATACTTGACACTCAATGCAGTCTGTATCTAAAAGTCCAACTCCACTAAAAATGATGCCACATGAAATGGGTACTGGTGGTTGAGGATTAATCCTCATTCAGCTACGAGTGCAAATGATTTCAGCTTACGTTCTGACATTATCATTCTGAGGATTAATCCTCAGCTGTTTTCTTTTTATGTTTTTTTTTCTAATATAGCTACCAGCAGCTCTGTTATAGAGGCCCCATTTATGAAAAGAACTTTACGACCAGGCTACCTGAGGATTAATCCTCAATCCATCCAGAAAGTTCAATTTCTTGATGGTTCAATACAGTCAATGTCTAAAAGTCAAACTCCAATTAAAATGATGCCACATGAAATGGGTACTGGTTGAGGATTAATCCTCATTCAGCTATCAGTACAAATGAGTTTAGCTTATAATTTTGACATTATCGTTCTATGGGTTAATCATTAGCTATTTCCTTTTACTTTTTCAATCATAAGCTACCAGCAGCTTTGCCACAGAGGCCCAAATTATAAGAAGAACTGGACATTCTGGTTACTTGAGGATTAATCCTCATTTCATCCAGATAGTAAAGTTTCTTATTGATCAGGTGTACTTGACATTCACTAAATTCAAGGATTTCCTTCATCGTCTCAAAGTTCAATTGCATTAAAAATGAGGATTAATCCTCAGTGAGCTAATAATGCAAATGGATTTCAGTGTATACCTTTATTAGTTGTTCAATGGTAGGCCCAATGCAGCCCATCCACTTTGGTCGGCTCAGAAGTAAAAATAAGAACTATGTTTCTTGAGGATTAATCCTCAATCTACCTGAAAAAGAATAATTCATACTAGTCAGAAATACTTGACATTCAATGCCGTCTGTATCTAAAAGTCCAACTCCACTAAAAATGATGCTACATGAAATGGGTACTGGTGGTTGAGGATTAATCCTCATTCAGCTAAGAGTGCAAATGTTTTCAGCTTACGTTCTGACCTTATCATTCTGAGGATTAATCCTCAGCTGTTTTCTTTTTACGTTTTTTATAATAAAGCTACCAGCAGCTCTGCCATAGAGGCCCCGTTTATAAAAAGAACATTACGACCAGGCTACCTGAGGATTAATCCTCAATCCACCCAGAAAGTTCAATTTCTTGATGGTTAGATTCACCTGATATTCAATAAAGTCTCTGGTTTTCTTTCATTCTTTTAGAGTCCAGCTTCACTAAAACTTATGCAGACATGAAACAGGTGCCTATTGAGGATTAATCCTCAGTCAGCTATAAACGCATATGTATTGCAGTGTATATAATTTGGTAGAGGTTCAATATTGTACTTTTGACATCATCATTGTGAGGATTAATCCTCAGTTGTT
This sequence comes from Ctena decussata, assembly GCA_963989385.1. Classification (NCBI taxonomy): domain Eukaryota; kingdom Metazoa; phylum Mollusca; class Bivalvia; order Lucinida; family Lucinidae; genus Ctena; species Ctena decussata. Next base: position 39,267,870 of record OZ022515.1, read on the forward strand.
GTCTTTTTAAATATTCATTGATAAAACTTGACAACCAGGTAACTTGAGGATTAATCCTCAATCCTGTAGTCCTTTTATTTTTTTATTATTTTCTATTTTTATTTTTTATTATGCTCCCGTGACGATAGTCAGGGGCATTAAGATTTGCCCCTGTCTGTCTGTCCGTCCGTCCGCCTGTCTGTCGTTCGTCACACTTAAGGGTATAGAGTTTGTGTAATCAACTCCTGCCACAGTTTTCAGTGGATCTTTTTCAAACTTTGCATACATCTTGTGGACATATTGAAAAATTGCATGTGGATATCTGATAGAGCTTAAATTAATTTCATAATTTCAACCTTTTGAACTTAGTCGTTTTAGGCAGCTTTTTTGCATTGTAGGGTATGGGGGGGAGGGGGGTTTTCTCAAAGGTGTAAAATAGTTTGTACAGCTTGGTACATATACATGAAACAGCTGCCAGTGCTCACGCTGTCAGACAGGCCTCCCAGCATGCAAATGACGTCCAAATGACATCGTTTGAAATTCATGCGACGTGGTGACGTCCCATCGATGTCAGTATGTCGTCATTTCAACGTAATGTGCCTGCTTGGCTCAGTCTAAAATGTTAAGTCCCGGTGGGCACATAACATCAAAACGACGTTGTACTAACGTTGATGCAACTTCATATCGTCGCAGAAATGCTGAAAAATATTTTATAGGCCCGTGCCGGATTCGAACTCACGACCTAGACCACTCCACCTAGCACTGCACCATCTGTCATCGCTACCAACTGCGCTACTGGGACAACCCCAATAAAGATTGCTAGAGTAACACTGATATAGGTAGGGGATAATGCCGTAATGTCGTATATTGAGTTCTTCTCAATACGTCGCATCTGTTTCGTTCGCCAATGAAAGCCTACCGGATCCAGAGGATACAAGTGATATTAGATAAGTATTAAGTGTTAGAAGAAAAAAATTCATACAACAGTACTTTCGAGCTACATAGGATCGAAACTGATACAGATTTATAATTCAGATTAATTTAAAGAGATATAATAAATCAACTTTGCCGGTAAATGCTGAAAAATATTTTATAGACCCGTGCGGGATTCGAACTTACAACCTCGACAACTCAGCCTAGCACTGCACCATCCGTCAACGCTAATAACTGCGCTACCGAGACAATGCCAAAAAAGATTACTTGAGTAGCACTGACATAGATAGCGGATAATGCAGTATACGTTTGGTGAAAATCCATTTGTTCAAGAAACATCGTGGTAACAAGAAATTATCACGACGCCGTCTTAGAAAATCTAACACGTTAAGACGTTATGTCCAAATAATGCATCCATGCAAGTTTGGTAAAATTCAAACCATTTATTCAAGAGATATAGTGGTTAAAACCTTTCATGCCAACGCCGACACGGACGCCAACACCAAACAGATCCGAAAGGGGAAATAAGTAAAAATCTTAAAAAGCAAGAGCTGTCATTCGCGACTTATTGTCATAACCCATTCTACATATCTTAAAAGTATCATGAAAATATATTAAAGGGTAATCAAGTTATGGAGCGTACACGAAATCACGGCCATAACCATTAAGGAGGAACTAACTGGAAAAGTATAAAAGCAAGAGTTGCAACATATTTGTGAAGTATCATGAATATTTTAAAGGATATTCAAATTATAGAGTGAGCAAAAAATCACAGCCAAAACCATCGAGGGGAAATAACTCAAAAAGTAAGAAAGAAAGAGTTGTCATTCTTGTTCGCAACATATCGTCATCATCTGTGTTATGTATCTTTGAAGTATCATGAAAATATTTTAAAGGGTATACAAGTAACAGAGTGTACACAAATCTGCAAAATGGGCACAAAAGGGGAGATAACTCAGAAAATATTATGTCAAGAGTTACCATTCTTATACACGAAACATCATCACGACATTTTCTATATAACTGTGAGGTTTAATGAAAATATTCCAAAGGGTATTTAAGATATCGAGCTGACAAGAAAATTTTTACGGACAGACGAACAGAAGACGGACGGATGGACGGACAGACGGATGCCATGTTCATCGCTATATCCCAGAACCTTTCGGTCGGGGATAAAAATGACTAAAAACAAAAAAGGGACATAACTCGTCAATAACATTAACGGAAGTAAAAAAAGTACGATCCACTTATATTAAAGGCCCCATTGCTCTATCAGCATGAACTATTTTATCGTGAAGTATCGCTGCAAGCTTCTCTCTACAGTTACAATGTACTTCATTGTATATGATCGTGATTGGCCGGCTTTGAAAAATTTAAACGTCCTTGAGTTTCTCATAAAAACGATTTAAAAGATATCTAGGTCATGGCAACTAAAATGACCTACTTTCGATTTCGAAAGTTTCATTACATGGTAAAAATACAAGGTACAAGAGGTAACAATAGAAGGTACAGGAGATAAAAATACAATGTACAGTCGTTTAATAGTTGATAAAAATACAATGTACGGCAATGATCCCATTCCTTGACTCGCTGTTGTGTGAGTTAATTGCCCAACGGGGAACCAGAAAGGAAAAGCGTATTTTTACGAAGAGTCTGGTCATTTTTTCTCTCCAAAATACCTTATCCTGTCCTTTTTGTCAGTTATATGACACAAAAAGCACAACAACCTACATATTATCATCAATTCTGAAGGCTGTACCGATTTTATAAGACTTTGTGCTTCGACGATTTTTACCACTGATAGGACTATGGAGTTTTTAATGCCCATTCCTTATGAGCTGCAACACAAGAAAACTAACAAAGTGGCCGTGCGTCCACGAAGATTAAGATCAGCCTGGGCATCCGCCCAGTCCGATCAGACTCTTTGCTTAGTGCTTAAAGCGTAGCCGAGGGTCTAAGCTACATCCATGCGGACAACATAGACTCTGATCAGACTGGGTGGATCCGAGTCTTTGCTGGGCGCACAACCACTTTATTTGGTTTTCTCGTGTCGCGGCGGCGCCGTGATCGGTTGGATAGAACGACTCGTTTATGGTGCAGATGGATGGTCGCCGGTTTGGGCCAACTGGCGCCTGGGAAACTCTCTCTGCCTAGTAGGCACGTCGAAATGACATCAAGTCGACGTTGCATCGACGTCGGAACGAAGTCATTTCCACTTAGTGTGCCCGATGGGAGTCAACCCCGCAGTAAATAGGTACCTTTTTCGAATCTGGGAATAAAAAGGATGCGAAATAAGAGGCATGGGCTCCTCCTTGCATGTGTTGTGCCCAAGACACAGTGGGCCTCTAACCCCCCTTTATCCAAACGGCCACGAGGTAATAGGAGTTTTGAGACACCTTTAGCTTTATGTACATTACACTTCAAGATTCTACCTAAAACCATTATTGAGTGCTACAGCCGCTAAGTGCATAATGTCGTACAAACAAACAAGTAAACGGAAGGAGAAGCAAATGCGGACAGACAGTACCAAATCAAAATGCCCCTCAACTTTGAACTCGGCTACTTTGCAGTTGAAGATATAAGAAATACAAAAATAAAAATAACTCTGACTATTTTATATCTGTAACTGCAACGTTCCCAGTAACGATCAAAATGTGCCCAGCAGTGATCAAGCGTGAATAACGTTATCAACACTGTGAAAAAACGTGAATAACGTTATCAACACTGTGAAAAAGGTTTGATGACGCGCTTCTACCGCCTTTTCACCAGTATGTCAGTCACATTGAACCGATGGAAGGAGGATAATGAAAGACTGTGTACAAGAGAACGCCATTTACGATTATAAAGGACTTCACCTGCAGCGGGATTCGAACCTGGACAGCTGATTTAGCACGTCGGAGTCTAACCTTAGGCTAGTGAGTTACCACGACGTGGAGACTATGGGTCTTGGCAAGAGCAAACAACTCAGCTGATTCAGCTGGCTTACCAGGCCAGTGCCTAACCTAATGAGCTCCCAAGACGTGACATTATGGACCACGGCAAGAGCAAACAACTCTGAATAGCCATGATGCATCTGTGTGACCCCAAACTGGTCACTTACTTTCGTACTTGTCAAGCTCTTTAAACTCGATGTTAATGGCCCCATTGCTCTATCAGCGTGAAAATTTTTATCATGAAGTATTACTGTAAGCTTCTCAGTATACTTTTGTCAGTGTAAATTACCGTGATTAGCCAGCTTTAAACAAGTAAAACGTCATTGAGTTTCACATAAAAAAGGGTTAAAAAACATATTTGGGTCATTTGAGTTGGCAACTAAAATGACCTACTTTCGATTTCATTGAGTTAAATAAAATGGTACATTGTCCCAGTCACTATCCCTCCGGTGTTTATATAACATTGCTAGAAGCGAAACCAGAGCAGGAAATTTTAATTTGTGGAGCGATTTATTATTTTTCAAACACTTGTTTTCTCTAGGTTTTGCCAGTTAAATGACTGAATATACGAACATCAACCCACATTTTATTTCCAAACGTGAAGGTTGAACCGCCTTTTACAACGATTTGAGCTTAGACATTTTACCACTGATATGACTATGGCCCTATTGCTCTATCAGCATGAAATATTTCATCGTGTGGTATCACCATTGTTTTGTCATTGTACATGACTGCGAACAGTCAATTTTAAACAAATAAAACATCATTCAGCTTCACATGAAAAAGTTTGGGTTATTTTAGTTGGCAAAGAAAAGAATCTTCTTTCGATATCACAAACTTTAACAAAATGGTAAAAATACAATGCACAAGCGTTGTGTGTCACACGTTCTGTTTCTATTCCATCGCTTGACGGGTAACAAGAAAAGGAAACTTGTATTTTGTGGAGAGAATTGTCGTTTTTTTTTTCAAAAATATGCCCCCACTCCCTCCCCCCCCCCCCCCACCCCAAGGGATGCAACTCCAAAACGAAGAAAGGAAGAGCAAACTTTTTATACGCGACACATCCGTGGACTCTCATACACATTACTTTGAAGTTTCATCCAGATATCCCGAATGGTTATCTAGTTATGGTGCGCACAAGACTAGTAGGATGAAAATAATCAAGGGGCATAACTTGGAAACTAAGAAAGTGGGAGCAACCATTCTGCACGCGACACTTTGCCTCGTCCTCATATATATGCCTACAAAATGTCATGAAGATATCTCAAAGGGTTACTGAGATATGCTGCGCACAAGAATGTTGACGGACGGACAGACGGGCGGACAGACAGATGGACAGACAGACGAACGGACGGACGGACAGCGCCATACTTCAGAACGGGCGTATAAAAACTAAAAGCCATAAACATATATAAAACAAGTACGCCTATCTTCTCCAAACTAACATTTGATGGCATTGTATAGCTCTGTTTAAAATTTGCATTTCTGACTTCTCCCTCTCCGATACGTCCCGATGCGGCTACTTATACAGCTACGTCTTATTCGAAAGAACTCTAACAGGAGGCAAAAATGAAAATTACTTCTCTTGATAATGTATGCCTTTTTTTTAAAGACAGAGGGTGCAGATCATTCTGTCGAACTTTGTTTCCTTAGGCCACAGAACTTTGGATCAAGCCGTGCTAGTGGCTTTGGAAGGATAAGTACACTAGCAAATCTTACTCCAACCATGACATGGTCAACACCAGTCCGATCCATCAACAAACCCCTATACCCCTTATATCAGTCGGTACATTTAAAAAAAACTAGCTCGAGCCGTACTACAAACGGCATTGCTCAGACCCGTTACGCTCGAATGCATAACGCGAATACAATACAGGTTTCAGAGTACTTGTACATGACAATAAGGAAGAAAAAAATAACCTTTTTAGTTTCAGATAAACCTTAGCATTGAACAATATGAGATCAATATTCCTGTAAGTTAATTTGAGCCGCGACACGACAAAAACAACAACATGGCATGTGCGCCCAGCGAAGACTCAGACCAGCCTGGGCATCCGCCCAGTCTGATCGGAGTCTTCACTGTCCACGTGGAACTAGCTCAGACCCTGAGCTGCTATTTAAGCATACTGCAAAAACTCTGATCAGACTGGGCGAACGCCTAGTCTTTGCTTGTCCCCCAGTATGATCAGAGTGTTTGCAGTGTGCTTAAAGAGTAGCTCAGGGTCTGAGCTAGCTCCATGCGGACATCAAAGACTGATCAGACTTAGTTCAAGGTCTGAGCTAGCTCCATGCGGACAGCGAAGAGTGCCCAGGCTGGTCTGAGTCTTCGCTGGGCGCGTGTGTCGCTGTTTGCATTGCTGTGTCCTGGCTTAATTTTGTTTGACAATTGCTAATGCATTTGTTGATGCGCAGACTGGCCTTACTACGGTAATGAGATAAGACGTTTTCTGTTCAAATGAATCGCATTAACACGGACATTTTTGTGCAAAAAAACTGAGGGGCAGGCTCAGTATGTGTATCCAAATTGTCTGTGGACCATAATCTAAAGGTCTCTCCCAGACTCCGTTCAAAACATTTTCCTTCTTTTCTGAATCAGTTGCTGTCGAGAAAACCGCCGGATTATTAAAAACTAGTAGTGTTTTAAAGAAGCTTTCTGGCTCTTACGCCACCTGTGTGTGGCCTGAGTTTTAATTGAATAAAGTTTCTGCTCTGTTCTGTTCTGTTCTGTACAGCGAAAACAACATGTTGTAATCTAGAAATAAATTTTGTTGCATGTCCATAAGTGTACGCCCATTTACTTCATTCTTCACACATTTTCTCTGTAGTGGTGAGCTCTCGTGAAGGCGCCGGAATAGCGGATGGATAAGCCGGAGATAAAAGTAAGCATAGCAAAAGACCTGGAATCGAGTGTAGAGGAATAGATGGATGAGATATTCTACATTCCGTTAGCTAAGATTTGCTTCCAGAGCCTGGGATGGTATTCTTACGGGAAAGACTTTGCTCCCTCAGGGGCAACAAACCCTTTCCTGTAAGAGTGCCATCCGAAATCCGTGGAAAGAAGTGGCTGACAGTAACCAAGCCAGTCATTCCACTGCATTCCAGGCCATTCCAAATTTTAAGCTACACCCAAAACTGCGGTGCAGCGCAACGTCAGATGCGTAGCCAGTTTTTTTTCTTTTTTTTTTTTTTCTTTTTCTTTTTTTGCGAAATGAAAAAAGGAAGCGCTAGCCGATGTAAGAACATCAGTCTTTAACTTTAGACTTTTCGGTGAAACTCCACCTAGTGGACTTTTCTATTCTTATACACTAGCTGATTCCATTTGTCGTTTTCTGGGGTATCTGGTTTAATGTATATTTATTAGTTACTTTTCTTTTTAAGAAGAGCGCCAATTTTCGCATGCAAAAAGTGAAAATCCTTGTCAGATTCTGCAGATCTGATCTGGGTCTGCATTATACATATTTGCCAAAGTCCCTTTAAATGGGACACAAAGCGAAATAGGTTAATTTCATTGTTTTAAGAGCTTTTCGACAAGTTCTAGCGTCCCTGATGCCGTGTCCCCTAAGAAATGCCTTGATCTGTATTGTGCACACGTAGAGTCTGATTGATCAGCGCTGTTCGTTCTAAGGATCTCTCGGGTCTCATAATTGATGCAAATAGTGAAAAGAAAAAAACTTTTTCGACTGCGCCAGTGCGTAGGCTTGCTGATCTGCCAATGAGGCCCACTTTCTAATGGAATGGCTCAGTCACAGCCAAACAGCTAACATTCGCGGGCATGGTGCTGGGTGAAAGTCAGTGATGGGGCGTCCAACTAATTTGAATAATAGTAGGGCAAGGGCGAGCTATACTTGCAGCAGGTGCGGGACGGGGCTGTTTGCATTTCGTTTATTCACATCTGTTCTGTCTGCCCTTCTTCCTTCCTCTTTTTGAAAGGCTCGATATAGACGGTAATACTGCCTCAAAAAGCCGTTAAACCCCTAACAGCCGTTAAACCCCAAACACCCAACCATCTAACATCCACCGCTGATCACCGCTGGCGGTTCGCAGAGGTCCGTCAAATAGTTTTTCTTTCTTTAACCTTAATATTTGGACAGCGCAGTTCATACTGCTTTAAAAGGTCAGCACTGTTTGTCATCAGTTTTATAGCCAGTCTAAGCCAAAGTTAACAGTATATGGTTTACAAGAGGCTGTCTGAATTGGCCAATATTTCGTACTATAAGCGTGATTTTGTGTATCTCATTACTGCACATAAAATTCAAGTAACGAGCATGAAAGATTTCAAATAACACATGTTACAAGTAGGGAAGGCAGGTCAATGGTCTTTTTGGAATCTACGACCCTTTCAACAGCGATTAAGTCATTTCGGTCCATGGGTGAATGAATGAATATTTGAATAAGATAAATTAACTATACCGCTTTTCCCAAATTAATATACTGCTGACTTTTTATCAGTTCATTATCATTATTTAAGAACTATTTAAAAATATTATTATCATTGGTAGTTAAGATTATTGGTATACTTATGATTATCATCATTTAATATTATCATTATTATTATTGTTATTTATTATTATAATTATTATTATTATTATTTAAGAATATTTTCTAAAATACATTTTATCTGTTTTGAATGGGTGCGGTTTATCTAACAGGTTCAACCCATTAAGATTACTATTTGCTCCAACCTGTGAAATGGGCGTGGCATTTGTTACTGATAGCGATTTCAGCAGTCCCTTTGTTCTGATTGGTTGACAGAATAAACGAGTCAGATGAATATTTAGTTTGAAATCTCTTGGGTCTCGGAAGTGATCCTTTAAACAAAATTTCATCTTCAAATGTTGCATTTTTTTCTTGGGATTATTAAAATGGCTAATGTATTAACTTACGGAGCATTTGACTTACTTCACACACACACACGCACACGCACAATGAATAAATAAATAGAAATTATGAAAATAGCTTACTAAAATTTAAGAAAGTAAAATTAAAAATAACATAATAAAATATATATAAATAAGTTATAGTAGTTAGTGATAATACAAGAAAATATTTGTAAAATATATTCAATTTTATTATTTTCATCTTTCTTCATTTTTTTAAACAATTTTCCCTTTTCATTTTTTTTAATAATCTTTGAGTATTCTTTGACTGCTTATCAGCAAAATATATTTTACAAATCATAGAATTACATTTTGCCTGATGCGTGAATTTATCCCCCTAGGGCCCCGCGGCTAGTCAGTGGTTTCAGAACTGCATTGTTTCATGACCCTTATATTGAGGAGATTAGGAGGTGCCTTTGATTTTCTTATGACTTGTTAATTGGAGGGTATTAGATTTGGGAGGGGGGGGTGGGGTAGAGGTTTTGGTTCAAAATGATATTCTGGTAATCATTTCCTCCCCACTCGCATTTTATGACTAATACTTTAATGTCATATTTTATTGTTTATTATTTCTTATATTTTATTGTATATTATGGTACAACTAAATATATTAACTTTAAGATTATTTCAGAAAACACATTTTTGAATAAATAAATAAATGCAAACTGAAGACCATTTCACATGCCTGGTAGAAGCGCCATTTCATTTCACGCCTGATTTTCTACAAAGAGTTAGCCAAAACAGAGCAATGCTATTCTCCTCGAATGTATGACTTCTGTATTTATGCACAATTTTTTTTACGAAGTGAAAGAACTGGTGGAGTGATCTCAAGATTCCTGAAAGTGGCCTAACCAAACTCTGGCCCCATCTGCAAACTCTGTTTGTGTATCAGTAAGATAATTGAAAGTATCACAAATACATTGGGCGTTTGAGCAGTAGACAGCCGATGTGTACTGTGCACATGGTGCATGGTCGACAGAATACTTTGAACGTTCAGAGACAGGTACTTTGGATAAGTTAGATCTATTTTAAGATGCCACTGTTGCCACTACTTCTCAAGTGTCTGCGGATGGGGGAGGGTCTACAACGCATTCAATTTGCTTTCTTTAGGAAGAAAACGTTACTTTCAGTGCCGGGTGATTTATTTCGGGGTGAGGATGGGTGGAGGGAGGGCCTTTAACGTACTCAAATTGTTTTCTATAAGGAGAAACCGTTCCTTCTTTTGCCGGGTGAATTCGAAGGCGAGGGAGGGGGCGGGGGGAGGGGGTGGAGAGAAAACGCAATTTATTTCAATGTCTTGTGATTTTTTTTTCGGGACACCTTTAGAATAGAATAATGAGAATTATGATGAGAAATAGACCAAAGACTAGAATGAATCAGATTCGAACCTGCGACCAATGAACGAGTGCAGAGATCCGAATCCCGGGCCAAATACCAAGCATAAACTGTTCTGGAAAAAAAAACGCATTGTCAGGCCCTGAGTTAGGGTTTAAAGTGATATCTGAGCACGTTGTCTAAGGTGTATGGGTACATATTCAGACATCTCCCCGCACCCCTCGCGCTCTCCGCGCCACACTTTCACTAAATATAAAAGACTTTCTGATTGTTTTCCCTAAGGAAGAAGATCTTTCAAAGAGTGTCTACTCTTAAAGTAAATGAATTTGCTCCTATTGGAGCAAATTCTTTACTTTAAGAGTTAAGATGGTAGTTATCTTCTTCTTGAAAAAGGCCTTCTTTATCTTAATGCATCTTTGCTTCAAACAAACGAGAATTGCGAATTGCAAAGAATATTCTACACGGACAAATTAGGTGCCAGTAAATGAATTTGCTCCTGTGGGAGCAAATTCTTTACTTTAAGAGTTAAGATGGTAGTTATGTTTTTCATGAAAAAGGCCTTCATCTTAATGCATCTTTGCTTCAAACAAACGAAAATTGCGAATTGCAAAGAATATTCTACACGGACAAACTGGGTACCAGGCGGTGCATATTATAGATTCGCTCCCTTGCGCCTCCTGGGGAGCGTCTTTATGATAATATGGCGAGAAACCATCCTGCAGAGTAAAACCAGATAAGACGCGACGGGATGAGCAGCATCATCGGGGTTTTGCGCGTTTTATAGTATATATAGGCATCAACGACCATGAAAATGCTTTGCTTCCCAGCCAAAACCACTCCCCCTGGAGAAATGCTTTATACATCAGTTCCATCCCATCCCGCCACACACACACACACACACACGAGCACACACTTTTCCGGCGATGGCGTGTCTCTGTAACCAATATTTTCTCTGTTATCAATTAGCAATAACCAATATTTTCTCTAAATATTAGGCCGTTTACCATATAAAAAGAGCACTTTTATGTGTCTTGTGCATACATATGACGTTGATCAGAGACAGCTTGAACTAGGTCTATACTGTGTCCGAAACATCCGAGACTGACTATACACGTGAACCTGTAGGAGTGTAGTTCCCTATTTTTCCTTCGCAAACGTGTAATCCTCCGCAATTGCGTAGAAAAAATAAAAAAATAAATAGTATTAGTCAGTTTTCAATAGCAATCCTTTATACGGTCAGTGGCAGTCCGAACATGAGCTATGGGCACATAAAATAACACTGGTGCGGATCAAATCATAGCTGGTACTGATCAGATTTTTCCCCGCCATGTTAACAAAGGGGAACAACTTCTGCGACTTGTTTGCTTCTTAGAAGTTAAGAGTTGGCTTCTACGGAAAAGGGATGCAAAAATGGAAAAAAAAGAAGAGATGTAGATATGTCAGTTCACCTTGACTGAAATTATAGTACAGTCTCAGATGTGGGAGGAGCTCCGATAGCTCTGAAGGTAAAACACTGGCCTTCTGATCTAGCGGTCCCGGATTCGAGCTTGAGGCGGAAATCTTTCCAATCGTTACCGGAGTTTCATTGCGTTGTGTGTGCGTGCCCGGGTTGCACACAGTCTTTTATTATCAGCCTCTTTAGGTCCTGATACGACAGAAATACTGTTGGAAAGGACGTAAAATCGCAAGAAATTCATCCGTCCATCAGGTGTGTGTAGAGTTACTCTACTTTCGAAAACTGTGTCAACATATTGCAAACGTAACCGTTGCTAGGTAATTTAACTCTTTTGACATAGGTTGTCGCTGAAAAGGGAGCTACAGGGATGTGTCACTGGAATTAGACAGAGAGAGAGAGAGAGAGAGAGAGAACTTTGACAAAAATTTAAAAACAAAATAAACCAGAGAAGAGAAATATGCAGATTCAGCGAGCTGATATCACTATAATGAGGAGAGAGAAAAGGACAGAGTTGGTTAGTGAAAAAGGTGAATAAAATTTGGTCAAAATCACAAAAAAAATAATTACCAGCAGGATGAAGATATTATCATGCGGTCAGAGAGAGAGAGAGAGAGAGAGAGAGAGAGAGAATTAGTTAAGTTAGTAAATAATAGTTAATTTTATAAAAAAAAAATGAACAAAAAATAAAACATAGAGAGAGAGAGAGAGAGACAGGGGCCGATCCAGGAATTTTGGATAGGGGGTTCAAATTAGCTGAGGGGGGTCTATTTGCGCAGTTCGACCAATTTTTGCTGAAATTCCCCATGAAAATGAAATAATTTAGACTGTAGAGGGGGTTCGTTTGAACCCCCCCGAACCCCCTCTGGATCCGTCACTGAGAGAGATACAGCATTATATCTCTTACATGAGGGCAATAATATTGTAACCATAATTATGCCTTGTTAAATTTAAAAAAAAATCAAAAAGAAGAATCGGAATGGTGCTTATTGGATTTAAAAAATAATAAGTAATGAGAAAATAGCAAGATTTAACAATATATATTAATCAAATATCAAGCGGGGAAAAGGGAATTTAAAACATCAAGCGGGGAAAAGGGAATTTAAAACATCACGTAAATACATAAATACCTCGTACATATGAAAATCCATTTTTCTATCGCTGGTTTAATCTAAAATTGTTTATTAAAAAGAAACACCTTGTATATGTGATACTAACCAGATGCCCCTTGTTTATTGCATCAGGGGCACCACTACCGCCGCGACACTAAACCAGACACCCTTGTTTATTCCATCTTGGGGCATGTACAGTTGGGTTACCTATCTGTTATTTAGAGGATTTTTATAAGATTATGACTAATTTCGGATCATGAAAAAAAAGTTATTTGCATGACAGATTCGTTCAAATTTTGTATCGTGGAAAAAATGAATGTCTCGGAGGCTCTGATACTATTCAATTGCAGGCTTACTAGCGTTCTATTAAGTGAAAAAAAATAATGAATAAATAAATTAATAATGAACTGAGTAATTTTCATTTTTTAAACGGGAAATTTGCCTGTTATATTTTAGATTGCCCATGATTTGTATGCTGTATATACGGATGGGAAAGGCTTTGATCAGACTGCAGAAAAGCAGACCGATCTGGTTCTTCTGTGTTCGTAAATAGGAAAATTATTTTCGTTTTCTAGCAAAACAATGTAGCCCCAAAACAGACAATCCCCAATTCTGCACTTGCTGCAAGCACAGCTAGTCCTTGCCCATCTGTATTCCGGTTCTACCATAGAGTTATGCCAACAAAAATGCGCAGATGGAATGGCTACTGTGTAGACCTTGATCAGACTGGTTCCTAAGGGGCAGTCTGATCTCAGTTTCCACTGTTTGACCTATCTGTCCGAAAGCTTAGGATCTTTATGGTAGACTATAAATATATACATATATATCAAGGCCGTCGTCGGCGGTCCGGCTGAACACTTTTTCGGTCGAATATGGTATTGGCCGTACCATTTTTCCGTTATTTCTTTCTTTGCCTTTTTTACTCTTTATGCGGTTATCACAGGTCGATTAAGAAGTGATAATTAAAGCGTGTCGCGGTCAGTTATTCGTCTGCCGCGGGGCGAAAAACTTCACTTCAGTCATGCTCGTTATGAAAACATGATGATGAAAATTACACCAGATTTAACGACAGTAATCGTCATTCAAAGATTAACATATGAAGTAAAATATCACAGTCAGACCGACTTCAAGGGATATTAGACCTCACCGAGGGGTCATTTCATGAATAATAACTCTGTGTTGTTTTAACGAATAAAAACATTGTTATTCAGTACCTTACTACCACAAAGAAAGAGTTCTTGACAAATTGAGAAAAAGAAGAGAGATATTTTATCACCCTGATGGACATAGGCCGTGCAGGGCAGGAGATACTCGTGCTTTCACCATCAGCTAGGATACATATGAGAAATCACCCTGAATTATTCATATATGACAAAGGTTGCCGAAAAATGATTTGTGTACAAATCCAATCATCACCAGGCATGATACAACCAACACCGACGCATTTATGAATAAAAAGTACATAGTATGTTAAGTACCATAAAATCCTAAATATTGGGACAGCTATGTCTGAGCAAAAAGTGTAGGCCAAGATAAGACTGCTCCTTCAGCCTGAATGAGCCGTTTGATCATGGCATACTATGTTTTTCATTTCATCTGCAGTTTTAGCCGCATAACTGCATTGGAAAAATTAAACTGTTAATATTTAGGAAAGTTACAGCTATAATTGTAGGCGACCCAATATTTAGGACATTTACAATAAAAAGTTTGCGAAAGATAAAGAAGCTTTATTTAACGTCGCATAATAGCTTAGTAGGTTAAGCGCTGGCTTGCTGTAGCGGTTCTTGGTTCGATTCCAAATGGCGGAAATATTTCCGACCCTAAACGGAATTCCATTGCACACAGCTTTACATTGCCCTTAAATGACTAAAATACTGTTCAAAAGGACATAAATTCCTAAGTGAAAAGGACGTCGAATCGTAAGTCTTCAAGCCATTCCTGACCGGCTCTGAATCATTTACGGTCATTGGAAGTATGAAAACTCGAGAAAAAAAGACAAGCAGATGAATGTCTTTAGGGAATTATGAAAACGGCACATTTTATAACAGCATGCGCAGATTGGTATAACATGAGCATTTTGCATGCACAATATTTTGACGATGCAAACAATCGAGTGATATAAACACAAGCGAGCTTAAAATACACCGATCACACCGCGCGAATAAACAGACATACAACAAACTTTACTGGGCCCAGTTTCAAAATCATACCACCTTCTTTTAAGGGTCGTAAATTTCATGTGAAAATAAACGCTTACAAAAACAAAGTTTTTTTTCTTTCACATTGTTCGTAGGATTACGCCAAATTTGTATTCTTATTATGATCGGATTTTGCTAGAGTGACACTTCCGACCTGAAAGTTAAGGTTGTCATAAAAAAAATAGAAATCCTAAGGAAAAGAGAAATAGAACCTACAACAGCCATAAACGATTACACAAAGAACCCATAAAACTTGATTTCAGCGGGGTCTGCACAGTTTGCTTAGTATCCCATCGTTTTCATTTCAGTATTTCATTTTATTTATAATTTTATTTTATTGGCAACCCGGATAGAAAATTTTAAAGCACACTGCTCATACTAATAGATTAAAGATGTCCCAACTTCCGTACTCTTTTGGTCCTGCTACTCTGAATCTGCTCTGCTCAGCGTTTTATTACACAACGCTTGACTTTTCGAGTTTATCAGAATCAAATTAATTGTTTCAGGCGCCCCTACATTTCGGGCATACTTTTTCGCCTGAATCAACGCCTTAGGCTCGTCTTAAAGTTGTTTAAAACTGAATACTTTCGTTTTCAGCCCATATTCTCATCATATAAAAAATATTTCTTTCATAGAATGGAAAATCTGAAACTGGAGTTAACATGATCTGCGTTAATAGTAGGCTTATCGCTTTTTCGTTTTTATTTTAATTTATTTTTTCATTTATTTGTTGTTGTTTTTTTAATATTGTTTTTTTTCCTTCCTTACCCCATTAAAATCCATTGAAAACAATCGACAAATATCACTTCGCCATTATAAATATTCTGGTAGCTATGACTACTGCTTCCGCGTCGTGATCAATCGCATCAGACTTCCGAGATTACGTAACAGGTGGCCATCTGTTTTCGGCAATCTGTTTTATCTAATAAACAACGGATTTGCGGGATCTACTGTAGCAAACATGACAGTGTTATCAATTATGTGTGTACGGAATAATAGTAAGTGGATAAATATAATTTTTACGATATTTATACAATATTATTCAACCATAATTTTGTTGACATTTTCGAACCATTGTTATTATTATTATCATTAGTAGTAGTAGTAGTAGTATTATATCTTGATCATTTTTTCTTCTTCTTCTTCTTCTTGTTTTCTTTTCTTCTATTATTGTTGTAATTATTATTATAGTTATTATTATATTTTACATCTATTATTATTATCATTATTATTATTATTACTATATTCTTACTGAATAAAAAAAATCTCAGAACTTTATGTGTACGAAAAATATTGACGCTCATTAAATGTCAAACCCTCAGTTTGTTATTTAGTAAACATTTCTGTGATAATCGAAATGTTTTACATCATTTCTGACAAATGAAGTCACATTTTTTGAATCTATAGAAAAATCCCAAACACAACTATTCCTATTCATAAGCGGTTGGCTTTTAAAATATAATGCCGTTTTCGTTGCGAGACGATATTTTATAATAGCCACTGTTACCGACGTGCGCAAAGAGGACTGCTAAAATTCGAATGCTAATCAGTCTTCCCTGTTCTTTTGTGCAAAGGAAGGGAGGCAAATTGAACATTTCCTCTTGACTAACTGATCTTGTTCAACTGATAATGTTTGTTCAGTCGTGCTTGTTCAGCAAGGGATCTGCTGGACTGAAGAACCTGATCGGACATGTGTCGCCCATAAGGAGTCGAATCCACAACGCGTGAAAAGCGAGCACTGAGTCCACAAGGTGATCAGGAAATCATGATTTTATAATTCACGTGAATAGTGCTTTATGCGTGTGAACAAAAATAAAATAAATAAATGAACAACAACGTTGGCACATGCCCTTCCTGATCGGAATCTTGAAAAAAAACAAAAAAAAAACAGCAGACCGGCTGGACGGACCGATAATTGATTACTAATCTTTAATAGTCTTGTGAGACTGCGGAAACATGCATGTTGATCTAAATCTATGCTGTTTGCTCAGGCAGCAGGATACATTCGCATGCTATTCGAATAGAGCCGTGCTTATACAAATAGTTTTTGCCGATAGGACTGTTGAGCCCGTGTACCAGTGTTCTACACATTAGCCCAGACCCAAGGCAAAAAATCCAGCTTATTTTTCATTAGATTCATACAGCTAGTCTACTCTATAATAGGAGCAGAAGATTTTATTTTTATAGACTGGGTCAGAGAAAAGAGGTAAAACATTTTCAAACTTCGCCCTCTCCGCCTCCGCTCTCTCCCAACTCTCCTATGGGGACTTCTTCAGCGGTTTGCTCCATTTTAAAGATAGAAGAGTGACAGAGTTTCTTTCCCTAGTTTCTATATACACAATTCCGAGACTCTAGCTAGGTTATATAGCTGTGCAGTGGGGTGGGGGTGGGACTATGGGGGAAAAGTGGCTCTATGAGGTCCGGACACTCCACTTTATCGACGTCCTTCCTATCCATTTTTCCGGTAGTGGTAGATGGGGCGATGGCGCTGGTTATAACTTCTAATGCCGGAGCGTCCTACTTATTTGGATAAAAGTAGGGCAAGGGCCACTGTGCTTTCAGTAGGTGCGGGCAGGGGGTTGTTTAGACATTTTTTTCTCTCGTCTATCATTTCTCTTTTCTTTCTCCCTCTCTCTGGGAGACGGCCCGATATAGACCGAAATCTTGTCTCAAAGGGCCATTAAACCCAAACAAATCTACCAACCCAAACCAACCAACCATACAATCAAGGCGCGTATAACCACACAGTTCCCCAAATAGAGCCCCACTGAATAACAGACTGTTCCCCAAATGCAGCCCCATTGAATAAAAGACAATAATATACAAAGCGGCCAGTGAGCTTGACACGAGAAAATAAACAAAGTGGCATGTTCACCCAAGGAGGACCCAGATCAGCCTGGATGTCCGTTCAGTCTGCTCAGATACTTCGCGTGTGCTTATTTAAGGGCAGCTATCGGTCAAAGCTACCTCAATGCCGACAGCGAAGGCTATGATGAGACTCTACGGATGCCCAGGCTAATCGGAATCTTCGCTGGGCGCACATGCCACTGTGTTGGCTTTCGCGTGGCGCGGCTCATTTCTGTCAAATTCACGGGATTATCTAATGTCAAAACGTACTGTAAACACTAGGACATATTTACCCTAAATCTGACATGGTTTATTTTTTTTTGTAACAGTATTCCAGTCATATCGGAGTTACGTGAGGCTTATTATCAAAAATGTATGCAATGGATTCCATGTACGGTCGATCAGAATCCCGCATCCAGCCAGATTCGAGCCAGGCACCGCTAGATCACCAGGTCGACGCTAACCCTGTCCGATACCGTGCCTCGCCTAAAAAATCGTGCAAATTAAAGATGTTCCAGAAACATATGCTAGGTGACTGACAAGCATGGTAGACCCTGATCCGGCCCTTCCTTTTTGACCAGTCTAACTTGTTTTTTCACTGTGTTTTGTGCATACACATGGCCTAGGTTCCAGTCATGTATTTTTTCTATTGTCAAATTTTATTCCATTATATTCTAGCAGTCTCTAGCAGTCCCGGGTTTGAGCCCCGCTGATGGCGGAAATCTTTCCAGCCGTAAATCGGGTTCCACTGCACACAGCCTTTCATAATCACTCGCACATCGTCCTGGTATGACTAAAATACGGCTGAAAGCACGTAAAATGGCAAGCCATCCACCCATCCATTCATAATGGAAAAAAGATCAAAATAATACTGACAACTGGGCTGCTCAATTTTGAAGTTCTCCTGTGTATCCTAAAGCTCTGACCCTGACAGCACATATGCACAGGTCGGTCTGGGCTTGTACAACTCACAATTCCCTGCATTTCATAACGATTTTCTAGTGTGGCGCAGGCGGTTTTAACGTCCTTTTAATCAGTGTCTCTCAGTTACCCGACCGGGAAAGCAAACAGTCAATACATACAGTGTATCACCTATCCCTAGAATCTCTCCCGGTTTGGGAGGCAATAAATCGGTGAAATAATCTTGTGGTTTTCAGCTAGTTGTCATTATTATCTAATACCACTTTCCAGAGTTAATTATTCTCCAGATGTCCTAGTATCAAATTAACACTTCAGCCAGCAAATTCCATTTCATTGTTTCAAACTAGAAATATATTTCTTTCAACAGTTATTTTTCTTTATATCTATTAATTTTCCCTAGCTATACTGGACCAAAAGCGGTTGTTTTAAAAATCTAATACATAAACTAAATGCTTATAACAATCAGAAAAAATAAACCAGAAACCTATTAACATGTTGAAATAATATTTTCAGAGGTCTAGCGTCTTGGCAAGCCAAGGGTACTAAGTCCACTTTGTTCTTCACGAACGCCAAGGGTTCTAAGTCCACTTTGGTCCTTACGTACGTAAGAAACGAAGAAGATTTAGTACCCTTGGCTAGCGAAGATATTCGTCGTAGCAAGCTAAGGGTACTAAGTTCACTCTGTTCCTTACGTACGTCCGAATCAAAATGGACATAGTACCCTTGGCTAGCGAAGATATCCATCTTAGCTAGCCAAATGTATTAAGTCCACTTTGTTCCTTACGTATGCCAAGGGTACTATATTCACCTAAGCAAGCCAAGTGTACCAAGTCCATTTTGTTCCTTGTGTACGCCAAGGGTAATAAGTCCACTTTGGTCCTTACGCACGTAAGAAACAAAGTGTACTTAATACCCTTGGCTAGCGAAGATATTCATCGAACCCAGCCAAGGGTACTAAGTCTACTATGTTTCTTACGTACGACCAGGGTTCTAAGTCCACTTTGTTCCTTACGTACCCTTTATCGACGGCGTGTTTTTGTTAATCGAATTTAACTCTGTGGTATTTCACTGGATGAGAATATCGTGTTTACCGTGAACAATTACCAAAAAAGAGCAGACGGTCAAGATTCAAAGGGTACTAAGTCTACTTTGTTTCTTACGTACGACCGGGGTACTAAGTCCACTTTGTTCCTTACGTACCCTTTATCGACGGCGTATTTTTGTTAATCGAATTTAACACTATGGTATTTCACTGGATGAGAATATCGTGTTTACCGTGAACAATTACAAAAAAAAGAGCAGACGGTCAAGATTTAACCAGTTCATCATAGTTTTAGAACAATTATGCAAAGTTATGGATTAACTGTGTTTTAACACTGAACTGGTCTAAAAATAACGTGGGGATGAGGACAATTCGCTGCAGCCGTAAGGTGGCGTTGCAGAAAAATCCAATCTGTGAATAGGCCTTCGGCCAAGGGTACGTAAAAAACAAAGTGGACTTAGTACCCTTGGCTGGGGAAGATAGAGTTTTTTTTGTACATCAAGCGAACTTTTGTTTTTTATTGTGATATAATATCCCTTTATACTTAAAACATATGCTGTTGCCCCTCATTAAAAATTCCTTGACAATGGAAGTTTTAAGGAGGGTAACAATTTATTTTGTATCCTTCAGTAATAGTGAAAAAATTCCTTGCTGAAAATGTGTACAAAAAATAATTGAAACAGACAGGACACATGCCTTTTAAGTTTCACTATCTTGTTTTGGGGTTACAGTTTAGCTGTAATAATAATTTATTTGTCATGCTAACAGATTGTAGAAAAGAGGTTTTGTTATGAAATCTTTGCAATAGGTGATACAGTGCATACTAGCATCGAAAACAGGAAAAGACACCTCAGTCCCCGTTGCAGCATGCATATTGCAATGACCAAGAATTCCAACAGTATGCTGCTGTATTCATTACATTATATTGCCAGTGATCTAATATGTTAATAGTGTGAAAAAAATCTCATTGGGGGCATGACCCGGGGCCATGGGGCGATTGGTGTGGTAGGTGGCTATTATGGGTGGGGGTGGTGTCGCCGGGATAATTTTACATATGTGCTCGAGTCACCTATGCTGCATGCCATGCTACAGTGGACTCGACAGTATCGGATCAAGTTCAATAAAACTCCTGTTTTATTGTGTGTGATTGCTAAAAGTATGCATGTTATGACACATAACAATTGCAAAATATCCCTTCTATCTACCAATGTCAAAATATTTACGGAATTTATTCCTTTAAGGGCAGATAACCTATCGAGACTTACAGGAGGGTCTTACGACAGTAACGAATCAGTTGCGACAGTATCGGATCATATGATATTATTTCAAATGAGAGTTTTTCGGAGGCATTCTGCCAACCGTCTTAGCTTCAATAATTTTGCTACATAAACAGTTGAACCTATTAACTCTCAGAGAAAACTTTTACGGCCTTTCAACAATATTTTTCATGTGGTCCTTCACCAGCAACGATTATGTCTGTTAATTAAAAGTTAAATGTATACAAAAGTACAAGCATGCCAAAAATTCATAACTTAGTAATCTCCTGCGCCCCATAGCATGGAACTACTCAATCAATAAAGATCATAATCTGCCTTTGCAAAGTGTAGACCCTGATAAGACCGTAGTGTCTGATCAGGATCAACAAATATACGGCGATTATCCGCCTTAACGATATTTCAGTGCAATCAGTGTATAAACACTACATGGTCATTCAACGAGTTCTCCGGCATTAATCTGAGTCTACATAGTGTAGATGTCCATCTGATGAACGCCAGTCATTATTGGGTTCACAACACACATGCGAGCTGAACTCGAATGTTTCTTAGAATGTTAAGCAGAAGCTTAGTTGTGCTACGCATAACCTTCATTATTATATGCCAGCACGTTGGGCGTGGGATGGGGAATGTTTTACAAAAAGGATGTTGTCTTAGTTTTATACAAATCTTTTTTGAAAGAAGACACAGCAGCCACTCAGGTATTTGATTTACGACTTGTTTTCAGGATCAGACCATACATCCTACATGCAGTTTTCCAGCTGAGGCCTGTATTTCTGTTCAAATTATATGATGATCCGTTACTGTCGCACATAGGTGCCCCACTTTTCAAGTCTTTAGTTTCATCAAATACTGGAATGTCACAAAAATAATGAATGCCTGCAATTTTAGGGATACTAGGACACATTACAAAGCAAAATTGGTTTCAATCGCCTAATGATAAAATAGTTTAAATAACCAAAATCTATTTTGGGGTTAACGAGCATCAGGCAAAATGCAAGCGCCGCTGAAGAGGGACCAATATTTTCAACAACTCTATTTTTTTCACAGCTGCAAATTTCGATCAATTTTTTCACCCTGCACTTTGCTATTGGTCCAACTTGATGACTGTAATACAATGGTAAAAAATATTTGCTTCATTTGTACGAAAAATGAGTGATAACTTACATGTGACCCGATACTGTCGATGATCCGATACTGTCGAGTCCACTGTATTCTAACAGCATGACAAGGCAATTCTTGTTTAACATTCACAATCATGAAACTCTGAAACATAAAGCTATAGACACCATTGCTGTAGCTAGGTAAACATTCATGAAATATTTTATCAGTCGCTGCAAGATCCTTACTGCCGCTTTTAAACAAATAAAACTTCATTGAGTTTCACCTAAAACGGTTTTAAATTGATTTTGGTCATACTTTCGATAGTAAACCTGATTTAAATGGTAAAAATTCAATGTACAGGCATGTGACCCATAAACGTCCCGCCTTTTCCATCGCTTGAAGGAAAACCAGAAATTGATAGATTAGTGTGTTGATTTGTGTTTAAAGGCTCTAAGACTTTAAGACATTATTTCAGTCGAGCCGTCTCTCAGAGAGAAGGGGAAAGAAAAGAGACAAGATAGACGAGAGAATAAAGTATCCAAACAAACACTACCCGCATCTACTGCAAGCACAGTAGGTCCTTGCTCTACTTTTATCCAAACGGCACCATAAGTCACACAGCACCATCGTCCGACCACACCACCCCCACTAGATATTGAATCTGCATTATATGGAACAATGTATCATTTTTCAAAATCATGTTTCTGCCTGTTTTTGCCAGTTATATGACTCAATTTATACACATCAATCTAAACAAAGCATTAGAATATAACTGAGGACAAGGGAGGATATTATTGTCGACAAGGGAGGATATCATTGTTCGCCAGATTTGGGCTAATAACAATAACCTCAAAGAGTATGGAAAGGAAAGTGTGACATTCAAACGGAAAGACGGACAGACATGCACTTTTTCAGAATCACGGCTGAGGACATTGAAGTATTGGACAGACATACAGCAAAACTTTTAATCAAAAACTAAAAGCCATAGGCATATGTAAAACAATTACCTTTATCTAATTCAAACTAACTATATAGATCTGTTTAAAAATGCAATACTGACTTCTCCCTCTCCGATACGTTCAGATGCGGCTATTTATACAGCCACGTCTTATCCGAAAGAACTCTTATACGAAGTAAATCGTAGTTAAACGTATTGGAAACGTACTAAAAACGTGGTAACACCTAGATACGTACAAAATGCGGCACATTTCTTCGCCAAACATAGGGCGGAAAACGTAGTGCAACCTTGTCCTCAATACGTGACAGTGAGACTGGGCCCTTAGTGTGTAATTCTATTATTTGCAAATCAAAATGAAAAAGAAAATTCCGTTCATTAAGTCTGAAACTGGGGTTTTCGCTGATCATACTTTAATAATCTAATCAATCCAGGTAAGACTGTGCACAGTGATAATGCTAGACTTCCGCCGATTTCTCATCAATGTGTCTTGTGACTCTGTCCTTCGTCGGATGTCAAATAATGGGGCCTCTGTGGCAGAGCTGCTGGTAGCTCTATGGCTGAACTAGTAAAAGGACAACAGCTGAGGATTAATCCTCAGAATTATAATGTTAAAAAATGTAAGATTGAACTCTTAACAAATTTCTTATGCTAAAATCATTTGTATTCATAGCTGAACGGGGATTAATCCTCATCCATTACCCTTTCATGTGAGCATCACTTTTAGTGGAGTTGGACTTTAAGACATAGACTATTGAAAGTCAAGTACTTCTAACCAATCAGAAACTTTATTTTCTGGTGGATTGAGGATTAATCCTCAAGAAACCTAGTTTTTCTTTTTACTGCAATCTGGACCTACCAAAATGGATGGGCGCCAATGGAACTATGTGGCAGAGCTGCTGGTAGCTCAGACAGTGAATATGTAAAATGACGACACTTGGGGATTAATCCTCAGACGGATAATATCAGAACTATAAAGCTTGAACTTGCAACAGTTTTGGACCTTCAAACCTAAACTCAAACAAAATTTTCTGGCTGACCGAGGATTGTTCCCAAGATAATACGTTGTTGACGTTTGAAGATCTTTCTGATATTAACAGCCAACGAGGATTAATCCTCACAAGGAAGTTAAAAATAAAACAAACATGTCTTCATTTCTGTTAAATATAAAATGGTAACCCCCCAAAACACGCTGTTTATGTTCAGGTCTCATTTTGATAGTGACAACCAGTGAGGATTAATCCCCACAAGAAAGCGGAAAATGAAGGTACCATATTTCTGCCTCTGTAAGATATGTGAAATGACGACACTTGGGGATTAATCCTCAGACGGATAATGTCAGAAATATATATCTTGAACTTGTATCAATTTTGGACCACAAACCTAATCTGAAAAAAAAAAAAAAATCTGGCTGACCGAGGATTAATCCCCACAAGAAAGCGGAAAATGAAGGTACCATATTTCAGCCTCTGTAAGATATGTGAAATGACGAGACACTTGGGGATTAATCCTCAGACGGATGATGTCAGAAATATATATCTTGAACTTTTATCAATTTTGGACCACAAACCTAATCTAAAAAAAAAATTCTGGCTGACCGAGGATTGTTCCCCAGATAATACGCGGTTGACGTTTGAGCTTCTTTTGATATTAACAGCCAACGAGGATTAATCCTCACAAGGAAGTTAAAAATAAAACAAACATGTCTTCGTTTCTGTTAAATATAAAATGGTAACCCCCCAAAAAACGCTGTTTATGTTCAGTTCTCATTTTGATATTGACAACCAGTGAGGAATAATCCCCACAAGAAAGCGGAAAATGAAGGTACCATATTTCTGCCTCCGTAAGAAATGTGAAATGACGACACTTGGGGATTAATCCTCAGACGGATAATGTCAGAAATATATATCTTGAACTTGTATCAATTTTGGTCCACAAACCTAATCTAAAAAAAATTCTAGCTGACCGAGGATTGTTCCCCAGATAATATGTGGTTGACGTTTGAGCTTCTTTTGATATTAACAGCCAACGAGGATTAATCCTCACAAGGAAGTTAAAAATAAAACAAACATGTCTTCATTTCTGTTAATATAAAATGGTAACCCCCCAAAAATGCTGTTTATGTTCATTTCTCATTCTGATGTTGACTACCACTGAGGATTAATCCCCACAAGAAAGTGGAAAATGAAGGTACCATATTTCAACTTTTGTAAGGTATTAAACGGTAACCCCACAAAAGTAAAGAATTAGACCCCCGAAAAGCTCACTTTTATGCGGGAAAAGAGGACTTTAGTGGCAAATCCTCTTTTATTTTGGCAGTCGTTCTACGTTTTATCTCGCGATCGCAGGCGTCCCCCACCGCGCCACCTCAATCCCTGCGTCCTGAGAAAGGAGACAGACAAGGGCATCAGGAAAGAGATGTCCGATGAACCAGTAACCCGCAAATAACCAAAACGATCAAAAGAATGAGAGCAAAACTCCGCTGAGGTTCATGTTGCTATGACAGTCAGTCCTAGTTTCAGAATAAGTTTTGAATAACAGATTAACATAAAATGGAATAATGTTATTTAAATCAGTATTTAAGTAGTGACCCAACGCCAGAGAACCAGAATCAACAATGAAACACTGACTACCTGGGTTAGTGATATCCTCGGGGACAAATCGTCTACCAACAGTGATATCGGCCCAGTGGTTCTAATATAAATATATCCATACAAAATTTTGTGCGATAGACGCGCGTTCATGTTTTTATGTTCTTCAGTGTCGCTAAACCCAAAAAGTTTAAAAGATGATCGGTTAACAAATTATCATTTTGGAGATAAAATTAATAGAAAAAATTCAAAGTACTTGTCCTGTCGGAGTAAAAACAACAAAATTGCATCAACATTTATTCTATGTCAAATCCCTAGGTCTTAGCGTTCAATAAAAATGCCTTTGCACTGTTGTGAGGGGGCATAAACTCTACCAGTGTATGGTATGGATAAAACACTCCGTCACTCGGGATTATTGTTCGGCATCACCCGTATTGCTGCCCAATCTGCCTTCTGTTTTGTTTTGTTTTGTTTTGTATCTAAAATAAAACATAAGTAAAAACTGATGTTGATGCTGTTATTGGGGTAGCTGAATGACCATTTGTTTTGGAAAGAGCTGCTCATTCGGTTTACTGTGCGTGTCTTTCGTAAACTTGTGTCACTTTCTGTGTGTATGTGCTTCTTTCCCTATTGGTTTTGAGAGCGGAATGTGTGATTTGATTGTATTAATTCCTGATCAGTGCCCATCTCTTTACTCTGTAATTGAAAGTGGTCAAAGTACCCAAATCATAAGTCTGAACTCGTAAGTCCTTTTAACATTGACAATTCCGGAATATTTAGGATGCACAGATATGGACCCCGAAACTGGGGTGTGATCAGGTGCTCGCGAGTAGTAAACATTACCTGAGCCGCGACGCGACAAAACCAACAATGTGGTTGTACGCCCAGCGCAGACTCAGATCAGCCTGGGCATCCGCCCAGTCTGATCAGAGCCTTCGCTGTCCGTATGGAGGTAGCTTAGACCCTCAGCTACCATTTGAGCACTTAACAAAGAGTCAAGTCAAACTGGTCGGATAGCTAGGCTGATCTGAGTCTGCGTAGGGCGCACAACCACATTGTTGGTTTTCTCGTGTCGCGGCTCACCTGCCTATTATAATACACCAGCCATATCTATGTATCAGTAAGAAACGTCAGTGAAAAAGAAAATCTGGGGCCGTATTTATAAAACGACTTAAGTGGTTGCTATGCTGTTGCTAAGGCTGAATTTCTATAAAGGAGATTCCCTACAACTATGAAATTTGCTCTGGAGGAACAGTCTTTTTAGACTGTTTCTCCAGACCAAATTTCATAGTTGTAGGGAATTTCCTTTATAGATATTTAGCCTTAGCAACCGCATAGCAACGACTTAAGTGGTTTTATGAATACGGTCCCTGGTGTTTGAAAGCTTAACTAAGCTTCGGCTGAGGCAATCAAATCGGAAATTAGTTTAGAAACGGCCACATTGTAGGGATCAACGAGGTCATGGTGTCTTTCCGTAAAACTGTTTAACTGTCGACACAAGCTTTACTTTCTGATAACCCTGTGTCAACAGTTTACGGGTGAGCAGCCTCCCTATTTCAACAAAGTCATGATATTTGAGGCAGGCTCTAGAATAGCGGACTAGTTGACAAACAAACTCCGCATGCATGTGCCGAAGGAATATTACTGCTCAAAAATGGAAATTTAACTATGGGAAAATTAAAGTCGACCCTCTTGTCATAAAGCCTAGTAACACGTTTTCCATTTTCAATATAGAGATAACAATCTAAGTATGAGGCAGATCAGCTGGACTTCGTGGTGTCTTTAATTTCAAGTTCACATGGACGGATGAGGTCAATAAACTCCGAAATCTTTGAATGTTCTCTTCTTTATCACAACATTTAACGCATTAAATATAAGAAAAACAACAAAATATGATTCGTAGTTTGAGCGGTTCAGATGCTGAAAAATGACAAAATTTTATTTTACGAACGAGACATAGGTCTTCTCAGATAACTGTATCGTAGCCGCGAAACCATATGCGCTGCTCCACATCTTAGTCATATTATTTATAACCGAAGTCCGTCTGTAAACGAAATAGTATTAACTGATAAAAAATATGTATGGGTTTGTATAACAAAAAAAGGTTACCTAACCATAAAAAAGTATTCTGTTTAGCTTATGGCATGAAAGGCAGCAATATGGTTCTCGCCCACAGCATTTCCTTTCAATGTCTTTCATTGTTGTGTAAAAATAAAAACAAAATCCTTGGATACTGTTTGTGTTGTACTTCGGACAAAAGTATTATAATAAAGGGAAATAAATTTAAAAAATGTGACCACTACATAGTTGTACTTTTTAAATAAGGCGTTTTCCCTTAACATCCTGTATCAACATGTCAAATAGGCACACGTCCCTTGAACGGTTCTTGGATAGTGTTTATAATAAGTCTAATAAAATCTTATAACAAAAATAGATACGGTAAAACTACAGCTTTTAAGCATCGCACTTGTCTTGAGTGTTATCGTTTTGTGCAGTGCTAAGAGATTCGCTTCAGTTCTTTTGAGGTATGCTTGGCAAAAATGACAAACCACTAAGGAGGGTGTCTCTGAAAGAAAAGCCAAGAAAAGTTATGATGCTCCTACGCTACACTTTCTGTCAATCATTATGCGCAGTTTCATTACTTTTGGAGTTACGTGTATGCCTCGGAAAAAAATGCAAAATGAGATATAGAGAATACCATCTTAGTGTCTTTTGATATCAAGTTTATCAGGTGAGACCAGAAACAGCGTAGGAATGGCGAGGCTTGCCGTGCCAGTCCGACGTGTTTCTGGTCGAGCCTGATAAATATGATATCAAAAGAAACTTACATGGTTTTCTATTTATCTTGCATCTTAAGAAGATTTTAATGTGTAAAGAAAGTCAAACAAATGAAAAGCAAACGCAGTTTTGTTCGAACTTGCTGACGTCGCGTATGCGTAATGACGTATGTCGGTGACGTCATTTAAACAATCAAACTTTGTTATCAGGGCAAACGTCGGTACATAGCCAATCATCTTCAGAGATCGCTTCTAAAGGCATCGCCTGATAGCATTCGCGCATGCACAGATCTACATTGTCAAGATATCAGATCATGTCATCATACCCCTGTTATCATGTGAGTTTAATTCGAAAAGCAAGTAAGGCACGGTTAAGGAACCGAAAATTGCACTTTCTCTCAGTGTCCACTATCATCATGTAATGTCTGAAGACATAGAGGATCTTACATGCGTGCTCATGTATTATTGAATTTATTAAACGAGTTGGGGAAAAAGATAAGATGCGAGGCTATGTCGAGCATCTTATCGGTTTCCCCAATGAGTTTAATAAATTCAATAATACAGGGGCATGAATGCAAGATTCTATTTATCATATGACACTAAAATCGCATTTTATAAGCAGAATTTGCACTAAAACGTCACGATTTTGCCATTAGAAAACGCGACGTTTTTATGGACGTCAATGTATAACGTTACGACGTAATTTGCATATTTAATCCACTAGTGGATTATCGCATTTAATGCATAGCTTTATTACACTCTCAGATGCGACGTCATATGATAAAATCGTTTAGAAGGTTTTGGAGTTACCATCCGGAAAAAATGATGAAAAAGAGAGATAGTTCAAAGAGTTAGCAAAACAGAGTAACGTTTTTTCACACTGCACCTTTACTAAATTTTCGTTATCTTTATATAGTCATAATCAGAATTAGTTGATATATTAAATGTGATTTACGACAACATCTTTAAACTCATTTGTTTCCATATTAGCGTGGTAAAAAATACTGTTTTGGCGAATCGGAACTATGAAAGGTCTTACCATCTTCGTTTATCATATGACGTCGCATTTGAGAGTGTAATAAAGCCATGCATTAAAAACGATAATCCACTAGTAGATTAAATATGCAAATTACGTCGTAACGTTATACGTTGACGTCCAAAAAAACGTCGCGTTTTCTAATGGCGAAATCGTGACGTTTTAGTGCAAATTTTGCTAATAAAATGCGACTTCAGTGTCATATGATAAATAGAATCTTGCATTCGTGCCCCTGTATTATTGAATTTATTAAACTCGTTGGGGAAAACGGATAAGCTGCTCGGCAGAGCCTCGCATCTTATCATTTTCCCCAACTCGTTTTATAAATTCAATAATACATGAGCACTCATGTAAGATCCTCTATTTCAATTATGTTTTGTGTTGGTGAATGCCTAAAGGAACCAATAAGTTCCGATAACAACTGGAAGTTGTTGATTTGCAAAAACATCTATTTGTCTCATATGCATAATTGTTGCCTGCATTTAATTATCTAGATAGAATTTAATTATCGAAATCGTTAAGGCTTTGTTTAACCACATCTAAAGAAGTTTTTTTCAATAACAATAAATAGCTGACAAAACCTACAAGATGGAATGTTCTCTCAGTAAAGACTCAGATCAGCCTTGGCATCTGCCCAGTCTGATCAAAGTCTTTGCCGCGTGATTTAAGGGTAGCTAGGGTCTTAGCTGGGTCTCTACTCGGACAGTGCTGCTAATCTGAGTCTTTGCTGGGCGCATATGCCAATTTTCTGGTTTTGTCGTGGCACGGCTCCATATGAGCCGCGACACGAGAAAACCAACGATGTGGTCGTGCGCCCAGCGCAGACTCAGATCAGCCTGGACAGCTCCCCAGTTGGATCAGACTCTTCGTTAAGTGCTCAAACGGTAGCTAAGGGTCTAAGCTTCCTCCATGCGGACAGCGAAGACTCCAGGATCAGACTGGGCGGATGCCCAAGCTGATCTGAGTCTGCGCTGGGCGCACAACCACATTGTTGGTTTTCTCACGTCGCGGCTCATATATACCATGTGTAAGTAGCACCATTTACAGGCTATGCCAGTGGTGTTTGGATATACCTTCAACTAATTTTTCCGTTATTCCTTGGTGACTCAGAAATCATTTATAGGACAGTTGCAAGTTCCATGATTCTGGAATGCTATAGTCTTCAGATGCATTTTTGTGCATGTTCCCAGCATAAAAAGCGAATGACAGAACAGTCAACTCTCAATATCACAAAGTCGATGTTTATTCCAACATTCTAATATCTCAATGTAAACTGTCTGATATCAGAAGATTTTCTTTGAGATACAAGTAGTTTGATATAGCAGGGGTTAAAATGGAAAGGAATAAATAGAAAGTGCGTCCTAACTATATTATTCAATATAAGAGAATACTTTGAGGTGCGATGTAAGATGATACTTTGAGATATCAGTGTGTGAGAAAACGAGAATCAACTGTATCTGAGCCGCGACACGAGAAAACCAACAATGTGATTGTGCGCCAAGAGCAGACTCAGATCAGCCTGGGCATCCGTCCAGTTTGATCAGACTCTTCGAAAAGTGCTCAAAGGTTAGCTTAGGCTCTTAACTACCTCCATGCGGACAGCGAAGACTCTGATCAGACTAGGCGCATGCCCAGGATGATCTGAGTCTGCGCTGGGCGCACAAACCACGTTGGTTTTCTCGTGTCGCGGCTCATCGAAACTACCCTCGTATTTTTAGTATTCTTTAATGTTTATCAAATTTAAGAAAATTTAATGTTCCTATGATGAACAGCTAATTAAAGCAGAAACTAGCACTCTTTCTGCAATTTTTGACCTATATACATCATATTTTTATTGTCATTATTAAGACATTATGTATTTTAGTATGCTTTCCTATATACAAGGGTTGATCCAGAAGTCATGTCACTGTGTCCACTGCGCGCTTATTCATCGTAGCATTATTATAAAAATCATATCAAAATGCACTGTAATTCAGTTCTGATTAATTTTACAGAATAAATATATAATTGGAATCTTTTTTCATTCCAATTATATAGACGTTCAAAGTATGCCACCGACGCCATTGCGCCGCACGTCAGAATAACGTTAATTACATGAACATAATTTTCAAAGGCAATCACGAATCAAAATCAAACTAACGCGCCAAATCAGATGAAAATTTGATACGATGACGAAATATATTTTATGTGGCCCACTGTTGAAATTTTAATATCGTCGTTTGCTAGCTAGCGCTAATGCTTGTTACCGCCGAGAGTAAAAATGTTGATTTCTGACAAAAACGCGTCAGCTGATATGTGCGGTTTTGCCTCGAATTGGGAATATCACCATTAGAGACTCTAGAGCTGTTTAGTTAGACATGTGGTGAAATAATAGTTATCATGAGGCTTGTTTAAATCTGTAATCAGCGCGATACGCGTGCAGATGAGTCGCTAGAAGATAGTCTGAAAACCGGAAGGTCTTTATGTGCAATGTCAGACAGAAACGCCACTCTTGTTTGGACCCCATATATGAAGACCAATGTTCTGAAATTCAAATATTGTTTAAAATTCTTTAAGTTGAGTTGCCGTGCCCTTCAAGTAATATCAAAAATGGTATAAACATGGGTGAAGAGATATTAGTACTATGCTGGAACAGCGAATATGCTACTTTGGACATGAAATAACATCGAAATTTCATCTGGAGCTTCAACAACGTAATTGACGTGCGGCGCGTTTCGTTACCATGCCTTCTGTCTATCTCGATATCTCAGTTACTGTGCACTGTATTTCTATGACATTTTCAGCCTATAATGCAAGTAAATTAAGGTACTTGGATATGAAATTTTATTGGCCTCCCTCTATGCTACATGATTTTATAGCTGCAGTGACATTACTTGAGCCGCGACACAAGAAAACCAACAATGTGGTCGTGCGCCCAGCGCAGACTCAGATCAGCCTGGGCATCCGCCCAGTCTGATCAGATCCTTCGCTGGCCGCATAGAGGTAGCTTAGACCCTTAGCTACCATGTAAACGCAAAGCGAAGACTCTGATCAGACTGGGTTGGATGCCTAGGCTGATCTGAGTCCGCGCTGGGCGCACAACCACATTGTTGGTTTTCTCGTGTCAAGGCTCAATTCTGGATTAACCCTCGTATTTATTATCCTAAACTGCCCTTGAAAGTGGGTAAACCTTCAATTTTCTCCTTCTTTATTGCAACATTAAACAACTTGTGTGACGTTCTGTTTGCTACGCCGGACAACAAACCATTTGAGCCGCGACACGAGAAAACCAACAATGTGGCTGTGCGCCCAGCGCAGACTCAGATCAGTCTGGGCATTCGGAAAGTCTGATCAGACTCTTCGCTACGCGCTTAAAGAGTAGCTAAGGGCCTAAGTTACCTTCATGCGCACATCGAAGACTCAGATCAGTCTGGGCATTCGGAAAGTCTGATCAGACTCTTCGCTACGCGCTTAAAGAGTAGCTAAGGGCCTAAGTTACCTTCATGCGCACATCGAAGACTCTGATCAGACTGGGCGGATGCCCAGGCTGATCTGAATCTGCGCTGGGCGCACAACCACATTGTTGGTTATGTCGTGTCGCGGCTCATTTCTAAGATGGGATTTACCTTTAATGGACGGAATCTGCCATCTACACCCCTAACCAACTTTAAGGAAAGAACCGGCTTCCCTCGGAACAAATTATTTTTTAAGACCTGATCGCTAATGCAAATGATGGGTAGACAAAGTGAAAATGGAGAAGTTGAGATTCCAGGAACTGTATAGTTTCACTTTAATCACGACTGCATGAGCCTCCACACGAAAAAAGTGGCATTTGCGGCAAGCGAAGATTCAAATAAGCCTGGGCATGCGCCTAGTTTGATGCGTCCTCACTGTTCGCATGGAACTGGCTTTTGTAACTCCTTAAGTGCATAGTAAAGGGTCTGGGCCCTATTCATAAAACGACTTAAGTGGTTGCTATGCTGTTGCTAAGGCTAAATTTCTTACAAGAAATTCCCTACAACTATGAAATTTGCTCTGGAGGAACAGTCTTACAAAGACTGTTCCTCCAGAGCAAATTTCATAGTTGTAGGGAATTATGAAATTTGCTCTGGAGGAACAGTCTTACAAAGACTGTTCCTCCAGAGCAAATTTCATAGTTGTAGGGAATCTCCTTTATAGATATTTAGCATTAGCAACAGCATAGCAACGACTTAAGTGGCTTTATGAATACGGCCCCAGATCATATAGGCGGATTCCTAGCCTTATCTGAGTCTTCAATGTGCACAAATACAACTTTGTTGGTTTTGTCTTGTCGCGGCTCACAGGTTCTAGTAACTGATCAGTTTCAGCAGAATCGTGTTCACTATTACGCTACAATGGAACCGTGGCTATCACAAATGGTGGACGAAGATGTCTGCGTTGGGATAAACAGTGGCCTGTTTCTGACAAATACCACAGTAGCATATACTTCCCAGAGGACGGTTCAGTCACTGCAGCTGAGAATTACTGCCGCCAACTGGGCATTGACCCACTACCATGGTGCTTCATAACTGTATACGGAATTACGTTTTGGTCATACTGTGACAAGCGTATCTGTGGAGGTAAACTCGCTTAAACTTGCTCGAGGAAATTGCAAGGGACCTTAAGATTAAAATATGAGCCGCGACGTGACAAAACCAACAATATGGATGTGCGCCTAGCGCAGACTCAGATCAGCCTGGGCATCCGCCCAGTCTGATCAGAGTCTTCACTGTCCGCATGGAGGTGGCTTAGACCCTTAGCTATCCTTTAAGCGCTTAGTGAAAAGTCTGATCAGACTGGGTAGATGCCCAGGCTGAGCTGAGTCTGTGCTATGCGCACAACCATATTGTTGGTTTTCAAGTGTCGCGGCTTATACTTATTGAGGTAATTTTTGTGTGGTTCCTTAATGCTAAATGTTGTTATACCCGCCTGTCTGTTGTCTCTAGCCCTGTGATCACCTGAATAACTGCAAATTTTGCTTTCCATTTTTCTTACGTTTCCAATAACGGTCAGCAAAACGACCACCTGTTAGGGAAAGAGCTGCTCCTTCGGTTTACCGTACATGTCTTTCGTGAACTTTTGTCATTTTTGTGTGTATCTGCTTTACGTTTTGGTTTACAGAACGGGATATGGGAATTGCTTGTACTGATTCCTGATCATTGTCTATCCTTTAACTTTAATACAAAAAATAAATAAAAGTAAATAAATAATATAAAATAACTTATCTTTACCATAACGTAAAAGTGGATTTGTTACTTCAAACTTTGTAGGCGTATTTGAGCCGTGACACGACAAAACCAACAATGTGCTTGTGCGCCCAGCTTAGACTCAGATCACCCTGGTCATCCGCCCTGTTTGACCAGACTCTTCGTTAAGTGCCCAAAGGGTAGCTAAGGACCTAAGCTACCTCCATGCGGACACCGAAGACTCTGATCAGACTGGGAGGGTGCCCAGGCGGATCTGAGTTTGCGCTGGTCGCACAACCACATTGTTGGTTTTGTGCGTCGTGGCTCAAAATTTTGTTCAATGATCCAAAGTACTGCACCAGTATTTACGCCTCGAGACTCCTGTGCCATGTGATTGTAACACACCCAGGAAAACTGCATCCCGATTCCAAGTGCTTTGCATACAAACTAAGATCCATTTTCCATAATAATCTTTTATTACACTCTAGCCATCCATTTTGACAAGTAGTGAATGTGGCAACAGTTCGAACAACAGTTTTGGATACGTTTTTAATGAGGCCGGCAAGGGAATAATTATTTAATCAATTAAATATGTAAATAATGAATAAATAAATAAATAAATGAATAAATAAATGAATGAATTCATTTATTCATTCATTTATAAATTAATTGAATAGCTAATTAATTAATTTATATATAGACTAATTTATACAATAAATAAGAAAATAAAAATAAATTAATCATTAATCATTAAATCATTAATTCGTAGAGTGCTATTTGAAGGAAACAAGCCCGATAGGGATCGGAAAGTTAAAGTGCCCATGATTTGTCAAAAGTTTGATGATGAATTGGGCATTCAGATAAAGAAAAGCATGTTGTGTTGCTTCAACCTTGTGAATGTTAGTATCGTATTCACGGGGGTAATACCAATTTTGCTACCTGTGCTTTCGACCGAGTCTGTTCTATTAAGGAATGAATTTCATTTTTCTGAGGTTTATCGAAGTGTAAACTACATTGGGTCACGTGCAAGGTAAATGAACCCCGAAGGGGTTCATGTAAACTTTGCTAGTGACCCAATATAGTTTACACTTCGATAAACATCGGAAAAATTAAGTTTATTGCTTATATTTTCATTCGTTTTAATCAAATCTTTCATGAAAAATCTTATATAAGCCCTAAAATTGAAGCAGTAAAACATGTACACGCAGGGTTTTCTGCTATCAGCAGATCGCCATGCATGACTTCATGACGTTGCTGACGTCCAATCAGCTGGTTGAGAGCCATTGTTTATTTTTACGTCATTGACGTCGCGTGCCTCAATGTAATTATTGGAATGTAAACTACATTACGTTCCAATGGGTTACTATAGGGCTTTTCAGTAAATACCCCAACAATGTTAATAAACTGGTCAAAATAAGTTAAGCCCCATGTCAGTCTTTTCCATAGGCATAATGTTAAATTTCCAATGTTTAATTGTTTATTTCAAAAATGTCTAAAACAATTGAACACTCCAACTCAACTCAAATAAAACAACAGTATCTTAGGTGTAATTACACAAAGTTTGAACTGAAAATACCGATTGCCTTTCGATATGTGCTAAATGTTCCAAGAGAACCCATATTTTTGCCAGTTTTACTATAGGAATGATAGGGAACGAAACGGGACATTTACTGAAATTTGTGAATCTCTATAGAATATTTATCAATATACGTGAAACTTAGCACATGTTGAGGAGACACATTGCTGCTACTTCGCTGAAAATTTTATGCAAAAATCTATATTCAGTAAAAAGTTATGTTAAAACAAACATGGAAGTTTTTATATTAAGTCTATGGAAAATTTTCGGCTGGGGCTTAACTTATTTTGACCAGTTTATTACAAAATGGCTTTCGTAAGCATTACCAATAACGGTAAACAGTACTATTGTTAATGGCTGACGGCCGAGCTGATACTGCTTTCGATTGTCTCGGTCGACAGCCACTTTTACATGTATGGTAATAGACGACTGACTCGGTCAAAAGCACAGGTAGGCAACTGCTATTATCCCCGTGGTGTTTTACAACACATAAAATCAATTTACACAAATAAGTGTAGTCACACAAATCAGCATTAATATTCTGGGACAAAACCCATGTTATCACTGTAAATAACAACTATTGGGACAGGTTGTCCCAACAAATAATGCAAGCCCTGACCCCGATCAAACTGCTTTTTACGGAGCCGTTTGAGCAGGTTGGAACTGTATACAATTCCTTTTGCATCTGTTAGACACATTATTGCATTGCAAAAAAAGGGGGAAAATATTCAATTTTAGGACTGGCTAAGAAACTTACTTTGGGTGTCCAATTTTACGATATGTACAGTAAAGCATGCAAATTACGTTTCGTTTAAAGAGGAATGAAATGACTGGCACTTTAAGAACTCTTCAAACAGTAAAACAGTATCATGGTAGGATAAATCCTACTCTGACTAGTACTTAATGCCATAAATTAAGATTAGAAAAATTACAGAAACACCACAGTGTGATCATTCCTACTCTAGACTAGCAGTTTTCATCAGAGGGTTGGAATTAAAGGTAGGTTCCTGGCCTAGCGATAACAATAATGTTCACAAAATAGTTTTGTCTTTTTCTGGGTAGTATTGAATTCTCTTATTTTTCTGAAACTGTTGCTACTGAGAAAATCGTCAGATGTTGTAGAAAATAGTCGTTTTCCCTTTGGTTTATTTTCTTTTGTTGGAATTCCAGTTCTAAAAATAAATATGTATATATGTCTACAAGTCCACAGTTTCTGAAGTCATTTGCCAACGGTTAATTTTCTCTTGCCGTGAGCTCTTCCAGAGGTCCTGGCATGGCGGATGGGTTAAAACTATCCCGGAATGCAATGCAGCATGATGTCAGCTATGTTATCTATTTTTGGCACAAACTAAAAATAGCGCTAACTGGTGTGCGAAGCACAGTTAGGAAATCTCTTGCAAAATGAGTTTTCTATGATTTTTTGATTTACACTTTTTAGTGAAACTTATTCATTTCCTCTTTAAACAGTCACCAGAAAATTTTTGCCAAACCAGTTTTTGGCAAACTCACCTTGTAATTTTACTGGACTAAGAGACCTCATATGACCTGTGTTATATGAAATAGAGGTTTCTAAGTAAATCCGGTACCTTCTAGTCCAAAAATAATAAGAGGTCTAAAAATTATTTAGCAAAAAAGGTCAAAATCCCCATGGGGTTTTTGAAAACCCCGTGGGGATAAAAAATCCCCATGGGGAATTATGACCCTCCCCATGGGGAATATTCCCCATATTTTTTCAAGGGGAAAAATTCCCCATGGGTAAATGTAATGAAGAAATATTTATTTAATATTCACACTTAGAATATCAACAAAGACAAATATTAAACCTGCTACCCAATATTAGCCACCCAACCAAACCTTGATATTTTCCCCATGGGGATTTGTCCCCGCGGGAAAATTTTGGACAAAATTCCCCATGGGTTTTTTCAAGAAATTTAAATCCACAAATTTGTCAAATTTTAAATTTGACATGGATTTTTTATCTTAAATAATTCGTTATGGATTGATTTCTGATTATTTTGTTAAAATCTAAATTTTCCCGCAGGGAAATCTCCCCATGGGGAAAAAAAGTATGTTGAATATTTTTCCCATGGGGAAAAATTCAATGGTATTCTGAAAAAATATCAGTTTTACAGTTAATTAATAAATGAATGAAACAGTTCAGTTTGAATATATCTGTATTAAGTTTAAAAGTAAAAAAATAATAATCAAAACAAATTGACATTATCCCCATGGGGATTTTTGGGCATGTTTTTTTTTTCTCATGGGGAATATTTTCCCATGAGTAAAATTTCCCATGGGTTCCTAAAGATTTTGGTGAATATTCCTGTCTTTGCTCAAAAGTGTTTGTCCTGAAAATTATGTGTGATGTTATTCTTATGTATATTTAGTTTTAAAGGTAGGTTCCTGTACTAGCGATAACAATTATGTCCACAAAATTATTTCGTCTTTTTCAAAGCAGTATTGAATTCTCTTTTTTTCTGAATTTGTTGCTACTGAGAAACTCGTCAGATGCTGAAGAAAATAGTCGTTTTCCCTTTTGGTTTATTTTCTTTCGTTGGAATTCCAGTTCTAAAAATAACTATGTTTATTGTGTCTATAAATGCGCGATTTCTGATGCCATTCTCCAAAGGTCAATTTTCCCTTGTCGTGAGCTCTCCTAGAGGTCCTGGCATGGTGGATGAGTTAAAACTATCCCAAAGTGCAATGCAGCATGACCTCAGCTGCGTTATCTATTTTTGGCGGGAACTAAAAATAGCGCTAACTGGTGTGCGAAGCAGAGTTAGGAAATCCCTTGCAAAATAACTTTTCTAATATTTTTTTGATTTACACTTTTTAGTAAAACTTATTCATTCCCTTTTATAAGTGCTTTCCAACAACTTGGATGAAAGATCATCAAAATTATGATGCATTCCAAAGTACAGGAACCTACCTATTAAGTTTAAACGTAAAAAAAATAACATAACAAAAATTGAGATTTTCCCCATGGGGATTTTAGGCCGTGGGGATTTTTTTCTCATGGGGCATTTTTCCCGCGGGTAAATTTTCCCATTGGTTCCCCAAGTCCTAATAGTTTGTCCTGAAGATGTATAATTTTCTAAATTGTGTTGCTAGCGCTCATTGGAACTGACTCCATGAGTTCCCAGCATATTTTTGAAGTAGAAATTATATTGAAAAATAAACAATGTCTCTGCAACCCAATTTTTTCTTTTGTATAAAATTGGCTTTTGGGGATCTTCAGCATTCTATAGTTGGCTGTCCAAGCCTACCACCTAAGAGTGGAAGTCATCATCCCTGCTGTTCCTTGTGACTTTCCCTGTAGGTGTGGTGTAGTTACTAAATGTGACTACTGCATAATTATGTAATATTTGAGCCCCGCCACAAGAAACCTACTTTCAGAGTTCTGACTTGTGTAGAAGGTTTGGTAATTGGTTACTTACTTATGGCTTGTTTTATTGATTTAAAGTCAATTCAGAGCAATAACTCATGCACTACTGAGGCCAGTCTGATGAGACTTCACGTGCATCAGCAGGTTATAGTGATATATAATTATTTTAAGTTTCACGAAATTCTGTTTAGTGG
Source organism: Ctena decussata (assembly GCA_963989385.1). Classification (NCBI taxonomy): domain Eukaryota; kingdom Metazoa; phylum Mollusca; class Bivalvia; order Lucinida; family Lucinidae; genus Ctena; species Ctena decussata. Next base: position 39,307,578 of record OZ022515.1, read on the forward strand.
TTAATTTGTTATGGCTCCGGACGACCATACGGACGGGAGGATGGAGGGAAGGACGGACGGACAGACAAACGGACATGGGGAAAGCTATATCCCTCCGCCTTCGGCGGGGGATAATGAACTAAATACCGTTTAGGAATACCATTCAACTTTTCCAACTGCAGCGTTTTTTGTGCTCAATGTGAATGGAACCAAATGTGAAAAATTAAACTAATTGTCGTTTCTTACCAAAGCCTTACAAATTCTGAAAATAAAATGATTTAATAAAAGCATTTGGGTTGGAGTATTTTATTTCATTTTTTTTTTTTTTTTTTTTTTTTTTTTTTGAAACTTTCCGTCAGAGTAATTTGAGACTAATGGACGCTGTACGGATAAATAAAGGCTAAAATAGCCAAAATAAATACCTTCCTTTCTAAATCTAAATCTTATTTTCGCAAAAGGAGCATTCCTTTGTTGAAAAAAATGCAGAAAGAAGTTTCCTTTCGCACCGTAACAACCCGCAATGACGCTGAAATAACAGTTGCGGCTATACTCTGTTTGATAAGAGTTACAATTATTGTACTTCAAATCTCTTTCCCGTTTCGATTCACAGGTAAAGCAAGTGGCCAAGTGCATTGGTTGCGTGTGTGTAAGCCCAGCGCTGACTCCGATCAGCCTGGGCATCTTTGCTGTTCGCATGAAGGTAGCCTAGACCGTTATCTACCCTCTAAGCGCTTAGGAAATACTCTGCTAAGACTAAGCGGATGCCCAGGCTGATCTGAGTCTGCGCTGGGCGCACAACCACTTCGTTGATTTTCTCGTGTCGCGGCTTAGTCTTAATGTTTTGCAGCGCGGTGGCTCAGTGGTTAGTGAACTTGTCTGTGAAGCCATAGGGTCGGGTCGTGGCTTCGATCCCCGCCCAGGACAAAGTCTTCCTATGTCCGAGGAGTCCCGATAGCTCAGTTGGTTAAGCGCAGGTCTACTGATCTAGCAGATCGGGTTCGAGCCTCGCTTGAGGCGAGAACGTTCCCATCGTAAACGGGGTTCCATTTTGACACAGCCTTTCATTATCACCGTCGCATTGTCCTGATATAACTGGATTACTGTTGAAACGGACGTAAACTCGCAAGTCATAAGTATGCCGTCCTTCGGATCGGTACGTTAACTGGAGGCCCCCTATGCAGGTTAAACATCCCTACTACCATCATATTTCAATTCTCATATCGACGTTACCCCCGCACCTATGCCGTCCTTCGGATTGGTACGTTAACTGGAGGCCCCCTATGAAGGTTAAACATCCCTACTACCATCATATTTCAATTCTCATATCGACGTTACCCCCGCACATCCCTACTATATAGCTACATGGCTATATGTAGGCTTTCTTCGTGCAACACTGGAGTGCACAAAAGTACACCTGCTCATAATGCTGTAGCAGTATATATAGGAAGGAAGAAAGTTTTTTCGTAATCTTATCTATCTTTATATATGACATTGACGAAATCGGTCAAACGGGAATTGGAGGTTACAGAGAATTCCCTTTAATAATCAGGGCATAGTTTAAAACATGGAATAATTTGGAGTGGAATCTACAATTTGCTCTATGAGCCTTGAATGGTGCTCTTACATAAAAGAATTTGCTTCCTCTGAGGGAGAAAATTGTTTCTTTTAAGACTAGCATTCCTATGGAGGAGAGTCTCTATGCGTGTCCATTTCACTGAATGGAGGAGTGAAATGGACAGGCAGGGAGACTCTCCTCCACTCTATTCCATTGATAGGGATGATAGTCTTATAAGAAACAATTTTCTCCCTCCGAGGAAGCAAATTCTTTTATGAAAGAGCACAATTCAGAGCTCAAAGAGCAAATTGTTGTAGACAACAGAATGTACATTATCTCATGCATTCTATTCCATTCCATTCTAATCCATTTCATTCTAAGGTTTAAACTATGCACACCGTAAAAACGTCCTACTTGCAACACTGATAAATGGAGATTATTACATGTTATTTATTTATATTTTTTTTTTCGTTATCACCTGTTTCTCAGCCCGAGTTCCAGTATCGGGCCGAGGTTTTTCCCGAGGTCCGATATTGGCCGAGGGCTGGGAAATAGGATGATAACAAAAACATGCTATTATCTGTTTATCATCATATAGATTCTAGCTGGAAAAATAACATGTACAGAAACAACTATAAGCATGTTTGAAGTTGTGGAAACTTGCTACTGCTGAAGCCGGGCCGCGTAGCGCAGTCGGTAGCACGTCCGACTCAAGAGCCAGAGGTCCCAGGTTCGATACCCTGTCCAGCCATATGCTTTCGTTTCTCCTTCTGCTGATTCAAGGCAGTTGTCAGTTTATAGCGAAAGTATGTGCACGTAGTACTGGCAAGCCGCTAAGGGGGTCTAAGCCTGCCCAGGAAGAGTGTGGTTAGGGTAACTGACCGTCCCGACTTGACCATAGCAGTTTACCGTGGACGTAGAGCAACTAAACGACATTAACAATGCTACTTCTGAAAGCCTAGGCTTCATAGGGAATCTAGAAAATACAACAGCAGCGGCATCCGAGTGTGATTGTAATATTGACTCATGAAAAGAGTCAACATCTGACGATAATTATCTAACGAAACGAGGCAGGCTGATAAGTGTTAGACGGGCCCGGATACTAGTGGGGCTCTGGATGACTGATAACTGGCGGGGCTGAGAGGTGCCGAGAGCCGAGATATATTTGGGAAGTGGGAGGGGAAGGGTTCACTGATTCCATTGTAGAACTTTGAAAATATTTGAGGGTCACTGATGAGGCCTAATTGGCCGAAACTGGCTAGTCTGGCCCAGAAAACTTGTACACTCGACAGTTTTCAGTTCTTTTGTGTGATCCTTGCTTCCAAGGGATAACCCTTTCATAGAACATATTGTTTGGGCGGAGGTGAGGCTTGAAAATATATGACATAATAAGGGATCCATTTGATGAGAGTTTTTGGTGTCTTTTTGCGTGTTTTTGGTGTCTTTAGAATCGCCACACCGAGGCGATTCTAATGAGATCTCACAACATATATTTTAATCTTACCGGGTCCAGGTGGCGGGACTGAAGCCCCAGAGCCCAACCCCTGGATCCGGGGCTGGTTAGCAAAATCATACAGCATCATTGCGCCAGCTGAAATGTTTTCCGGCCACCCAATCTTGTAGTGGTTGCCGTTTTGATGTGAAACAAAACATTCAGCCATTTCATATTAATTTTGACACCAACGTGTTCCTTGTGATCTAGTTAAGACAAGAATTCCTCGGAATGCTATGTCGCGCCTGCATTGCACTTCCACAGAAGCAGAGGTCATGGCCCACTGTTCTTCCATGCAATATTTCAACGGAATATACCAAGAGGTTCTGGAATAGAAGCTGACTTTGTTGTTCTTGCCATATTTAGTAATGGTGGTCATCTTGGATTCTCGACCTGGCTGAATTTACCATTCTGACGTGTTGCAGTCTGGACATAATCGGTATGAAATTGGAGAACTATGGGTGCAGTGGTTTTGGAAAAAATAAGTTAAATAGACTTTAACGCCAGGGTTAAAGTAAATGTGAACGTTTTAGTTGCAATGATGGCCATCTTAGATTCTCACCCTGGCTGAATTTTGCCATTCTGAAGTGCTGCAGTCTGATTATGCTTCATATGAAATTTGAGAACCATGGCTGTCATGGTTTTGGAGAAATTAATCAAATAGACTTTAACGCCAGGGTTAACGTAAATGTGAACGGAAATTTGTTGCAATGGCGGACAGCTTGGATTCTCGACCTGGCTAAATTTTATCGTCCTGAAGTGTTGCGGTCTGGTCATGTTTTATATAAAATTTGAGAACCATTGGTCTGTGGTTTTGGAGAAATTAGATAGATTTTAACGCTAGGGTTAACGTAAATTTTAACGCCAGGGAACATAAATGTGAACGGAATGACTGGCGGACGGACGGAATGACGGACGGGCGGAAACCCGGAAACCTATATCCCATCTTCCTAAAGCAGGTGCGACAAAATTCAGTGGTCAAACTTTATGTTTATGATGGATTTAAAATAGAGATATAATCTCTGAAAGGATGGTTTTTTTCTGTTTTGTTCAGTTAAGTTCAGTTCAATTCTCTTATCGACGTTACCCAAGTGGCTCAACGGTACGTAATCATAGTCGCACACACTTGGCGCCGTGTGTCCGTCCACATCGCTCTCAGCATTTTAACGTCGAAGTATCTCACGCGATGTCCTGGGTGTTTCTAACGGGTTGATAAAGTTATCAGACCAGAAAAAAACTTTATAGGACCACTGGGCAGGATAAAGACGCTGGAAGCTCAGGTTTCTCAAACATGCAGATTGCTTCTAAGGTAGTCTAAATTTTTGTATCTGTGTGATAAATCTGATTTTGAGACATGGCCACGTGAGACATTTTTAGCCTCTAAGTTCATTATCTATCTATCTATCTATCTATCTATCTATCTATCTATCTATCTATCTATCTATAATCATGCATCTGTTAAACAGATAATGCCAATCAGAAGCATTAAAGAATGACAATATATTACTTATATGTGTTTTGAAGTGCACCCTTTTTACCAAGGCCCATGGGGGTCTTCTGTCGGGGTTTTTGCATTCTCCTCTGATGGTTATTTTTATGTACATTTAAAGGGACCCGATTTTCTTTTTCATGATCACCCAGAAATCGCGGCGCGTTCATGAATTTCGTTTTCGGTAAAGGCAAGCTACAGGACTGGGCTTCCATATTTAAATTCCGTTATACCATAACATTCTAGGTATTGGGGCAGATAGGTATGGGCGGACAGTACAGACCCGGATTAGGCTGTTCCTAGATGAGCAGTCTGATCAGGGTGTACACTGTTTGTTATTCCATCTGCATCTTTTGGTTACCGCATTGTAAAACCAGACTGTTCCATGTTTGAGACAACTACGGTGATTATTTTGGGTGCCGCAATATTTAAAATCTTATGGTAGTACTGATTGCTACTAATGTCTTTTCTTTTCTTGAGAGAGGGAGTGATGGTGATCAGGCCTGTTGTATTTTTTCTATTTGATATATGTTTCTGACTTGTATATGTTTTGTTAAGTGGGCCTTAAGGAAGAGTAGTGTGTAGCTGATTGTGTCACCCACTGAAAAAAAGTCTTTATTATTAATAATAGGCCTGTATTAATGACTCAACTTTTGAATTTCGGTTGTTTGATTTACGAATGAGAAAACTGAATAACCGTCAAAATGGCGAGTCGGAGGATCAAAGAGGTCGGGGCGAGGGAAGGCATGGTTACCCCTCTGGGGCTATGTACTGTATGCCAAGGTAAGAGGTTTTAATATGCAAATATGCAGCGCCGGGTAATGCCACTAAAGGTTCACATTTGAGAACATTTCTCCACGGGCCAGCTACGGAAACAAGATGCCTGGCTATAATGTTGAATTTCTGGATCTGCAGCAGACCCATTACTACAATATTTGCCAAGTCTTAAATCAATTAAACAACCCAAAAAATTATTTCGCGAAAGGATAGCAAGAAGCGACAGTCACATAGTCCAACTATATAAGATGGATAACTCTTACAATGATAACTATAGTTGCAGCTGTAACGTTCCCAGTAGTGACTAAACGTGCAAACCTCTGAATGTTCCCAGTAGCGATCTGTTGCGTGTTGCAATTATACACTTACGGATTGAACACCTCTTTCCGAAACAGGTGGTCACTCAGCTACCCTAACTTTAAACAGCAGCAACATCTATCATTTTGAATTACAAAACAAAACAGAAAGCAAAATGTGCAGCTATTCAGGTGACCATATTGCTAGATGACCATAGACAAGCGGACATAACGGCATATAAAATTGAGGAACCACAACAGAAGTACCGCCATGGAAGGGTTAGTAAAAGATTACTGGGGGTGAGGGGTCGGGGACCTACTGTTCTTTTCTGGATCCAAACCCTTGCCCTCTGTTGTAATTGGGAAAGGATTCAAATTCAATAAAAGCACCGTATTTTTCATGAACTAGTCGCCCTTTCAAAACCAATGTGTTCATTCACATTGAATATCACTCTGAAAAAAGCGTTTCGACTTTTCTGCTCTCGAACATATACAGCTTGAACTTTTGCTTTCACTTAGAACGGGCTTAGAACTTTAGCAGAAACAATTTTGATAAATCATAGATTCGCCGTAAATAACTCCGGCAAAGCTATAGCTACACTCCACCGTAGATAACTCCGGCAAAGCTGTAGCTACACTCCACCCTAGATACTCTGACAAAGCTATAGCAACAGCTGCAAACTGGCTGTAACATTGTGAGCCTCTGTAGCGAATCAGTGGAGCTTGAAACATTTGTCCTCATCGTTTCTTATTTCTGACAGTTAAAGGCAGTGCTTTTGTTTTCGTTTGTCGATGTTTTTTTTTTTTGTCCGCTTATTTGTAGCCACAAGGCGTGGCCGCGTACCGCAGTCGGTAGAGGTCCTGGGTTCGATACCCGGTCTGGCCACATACTTTTGTTTCTCCTTCTGCTGATTCAAAAAGGGCAGTTGTCAGTTCCTGGCGAAAGTATGTGCACTTGGTACTGGCTAACCGCTTAGGAAGTCTAAGCCTGCCCAGGAATAGTGTGGTTAGGTTACCTGACCGTCCCGACATGACCATAGCGACCATAGCTGTTTACCGTGGACGTGAAGCAACACATCAATCAATTAGTTGTAGTCACAAGGCTGTGCACATTCGGTTTATTTTGTATGTTTGTGTAAAAGCTAATGGTCGCCAGCTTTTTTAAAAAGCTAATCCTTTTTTGGATAGGGGTTATGCACGGGCGTCTCTAAGATGTGTGACTCTTGAGAAAACATTTTCGAATTATATCTGCAGCTGCAAAATCATGTCGGAAAAGCATGGCTTGGCTAAAAAGAAGACCAATTTATGTATATGTATGTTTGTTTTTCCATGTGTGCGATTATCTGTATGTTTACGCATCTTCTTGCAAGCTTGCATGCGTATATATGTTGGTGAAAGTATAAATAGCGAATCTCAAAAAAGGGTTTATTTTCTAAGACCCATGCATATTTTCGTGTTTCTGTCGGTACGTATCCGTCTTTCTAGGAAGAAATATGAATGAAGAAATAATCAAATGTCTTTGCTGGTTATTTTTGCATTATCAGCCACTTCCAAGCTAAAGGAAATGATGAGATGTCATTGTCTCCACACCAAGTATTGCGCGATAAACGCATTTACATCATAGAAACAGCAAAATTGCAGTTGCAGATATACTATACATCGAGTAAATTCGAGTGACGCATTTAATCCGGGTGCCTGGACGAGAACCCGAAAAAATAGTCCGCACAAATGTTTGATGCAGATCCACACTATTTAGGATATCCTTAACCATAATCTAAATGATGCTACGTTGGCATCCTTGGGGAAATTCTAAATATGCATATTCTGAGAACTTACTGGAATTGCTCATTGAGTCACTTCCAAGGTGTACTTGCAACATAAGAATAACATCACGCATAATTTTAAGGACAAACATTTTTGAGCAAAGACAGGAATAGTCACCAAAATCTTTAGGAACCCATGGGAAATTTTACTCATGGGAAAAAATTCCCCATGAGAAAAAAAAACCATGCCCAAAAATCCCCATGGGGATAATGTCAATTTGTTTTGATTATTATTTTTTTACTTTTAAACTTAATACAGATATATTCAAACTGAACTGGTTCATTCATTTATTAATTAACTGTAAAACTTATATTTTTTCAGAATACCATTGAATTTTTCCCCATGGGAAAAATATTCAACATACTTTTTTTCCCCATGGGGAGATTTCCCTGCGGGAAAATTTAGATTTTAACAAAATAATCAGAAATCAATCCATAACGAATTATTTAAGATAAAAAATCCATGTCAAATTTAAAATTTGACAAATTTGTGGATTTTAATTTCTTGAAAAACCCCATGGGGAATTTTGTCCAAAATTTTCCCGCGGGGACAAAACCCCATGGGGAAAATATCAAGGTTTGGTTGGGTGGCTAATATTGGGTAGCAGGTTTAATATTTGTCTTTGTTGATACTCTAAGTGTGAATATTAAATAAATATTTCTTCATTACATTTACCCATGGGGAAGTTTTCCCCTTGAAAAAATATGGGGAATATTCCCCGTGGGGAGAGTCATAATTCCCCATGGGGATTTTTTTCCCCACGGGGTTTTCAAAAACCCCATGGGGATTTTGACCTTTTTTGCTAAATTTTATTTAGACCTCTTATTATTTTTGGACCAGAAGGTACAGGATTTACTTAGAAACCTCTATTTCATATAACACAAGTCATATGAGGTCTCTTGGTCAAGTAAAATTACAAGGTGAGTTTGCCAAAAACTGGTTTGGCAAAACTTTTCTGGTGACTGTTTTTATAAGTGCTTTCCAACAACTTGGATAAAAATCATCAAAATTATGATGCATTCCAAAGTACAGGAACCTACCTTTAAGATAAGATACCAAAAATAAAAAATAAAAATAAAAAATAGGATTAATCCTACTCTGGCTAATTTTACCACTACATTACTCTTGTTACAAGAAGGGACAGTAAAACAGTACCGGAGAAAGACTGTTCCTATTCTAGTATTATTTTGCGGTAAAGCTAAATAAGATGAGTTATGTAAAAATGCATAAGAGGTTGGGTACTGCTACTCTGATACTGTTTTATCATATGACGTCGCACTGAGAGTGTAATAAAGCCATGCATTAAAAACGATAACCCACTAGTGGATTAAATGTGGAAATTACGTCGGAATGTTAGGCGTTGGCGTCCATAAAACGTCGCGTTTTCTAATGGCGAAATTGTGACTTTTTAGTGCAAAATTTGCTAATAAAATACGATTTTAGTGTCATATGATAAATAGAATCTTGCATTCGTGCTCCTGTATTATTGAATTTATTAAACTCGATGGTAAAAAACGATAAAATGCTCGGCAGAGCCTCGCAACTTATCTCTTTCCCCAACTCGTTTAATAAATTCAATAATACATGGGCACTCATGTAAGATCCTCTATTTAATTGCATCTTGATAAAAATGCTAGAGTGGGATAAATCCTGCTCTGGAATTTCTTTAGCCAGAATTTCTTGCTTTTGTAAAAGTAGTACTAGCAAAGGATCCAACTTTGGAACTGTTTAAGTGTTATTTCATTTATCAAGACTAAATTAGTATCAAGCCTTGCAGGAGTAGGATTAATACATTAATACTACACTATTTATGTCGATATTTTATCTTAATTCCATCCCTCTGATAGAAAAAAATGTTAGACAAAGATTCATTTTACTCTGGAGTTTTTTAGACTCATCTTAGCTTGCTATGTTTCAAAAATAGTACTTAAGTAAGATTAAATAAAAAGATGGGCAATGATCGGGAATTAATCTGCTACTGTTTGATGCCAATTTTCTGATTAAAGCTAAAAAGTGCTAGAGTATGACGAATTCTTCTCTAGCATTTTTAGCAGAAGATTGTAGTCAATATAAGACCAAAACAGTACCAAAGTAGGATTAATCCGACTCCAGTACTATTTTTGCGTCAAAGCTAGATAGGTGAATAAAGAAACGCAAAAGGGGGCTAAATCCCACTTAAATATTTTTTTTATCAGAATTTGGAATCAAATTTAAATCAAAACAGTTCCAGAGTAAGAGTAATCTCTCTATGGCGTCTTTTGTAACCAATTTATTTTTGTAATGCAAAGAACATAAATCAGTACTAGACCCGGATTGATTATTTTACTCCAATATTACTTTAAAACAAAGCCAGATAAGAGTACTAAAGCAGATTAAAATCAATTCTAGTTTAGCATACTTTTTAGATGATAGGCAACAAGATAAGATATATATTTGTACCGTAATAATATAAATCCTACATCGGCGATGTTCGCAGCTTACTTCATTTTGTAATTATAAAAAGACACTAAAAAGTACCAGAGGAAGATTTATCCTACTGCAGTTCTATTTTTGCGACAAATTGCAGAAATGCTAGAAAAGATAAACCTACTACAACATTTATAACAGAGGAGTAAAACCCAGATAAGCTGCAAAAAGTACTAGATTCTAATGCACTTACGAATAAAACGGGACGTCTGATTGGATAATGTCAAAAATTTGCGACAGTAAATTCTGCGATATTCTGTCGCAAACCCGACGTTATTAAGGAACGTCGCTTCTCATTGGCTGACGTTTGGTTTTACGTTGCTGAAACGGGTGCAAACTAGTACCTTATGAAAGATGAAAATGTAGGAAAGTGCATTAGAATGGGGATAAGTGTATTGATAATTGGAATTTGGGGAGGTAAATCGTCGGTTTTACGGAAATTTTTATTTTACGGCGACGCGCCAGCGGAGCCGGTTAAACGCAATTTGCGACCATAAAACCGACCACATTTACCCTCCCCCCCCCCCCCCCCAAATGACACTTTTCAATACAGTTATACCCATTTTAATGCACTTTAATGCACTTTTTCAAATTTTCACCTGTCAAAGTGTACTTTTCTGCACCCATTGCAAGCGCTTTCAACAGCGTAAAACCAAACGTCAGCCAATGAGAAGCGACGTTTTATAATGACGTCGGGTTTGCGACAGTAAATCATAGAATATACTGTCGCTAATTTTTGACGTTATCCAATCAGACATCGCGTTATATTTGTAAGTGCATTAGAATTCTTTTTCTAAGGCTAAAAAGGTATGATAAAAGATAGATTAGAAAGTAAGAGGCGGATTAATCCTACTCGTGCTTTTGTGCAGCAACATTGATGTCAACACAACCAAGATTTATTTTTAATCAGAAAACTATAATCAAGTTAAGCTGAAAATAGAATTATCATATGACGTCGCATCTGAGAGTGTAATAAAGCCATGCATTAAATGCGATAATCCACTAGTGGATTAAATATGCAAATTACGTCGTAACGTTATACGTTGACGTCCATAAAAACGTCGCGTTTCCTAATGGCGAAATCGTGACGTTTTAGTGCAAATTCTGCTGATAAAATGCGATTTTAGTGTCATATGATAAATAGAATCTTGCATTCGTGCTCCTGTATTACTGAATTAATTAAACGCGTTGGGGAAAACCGATAAGATGCTCGGCAAAGCCTCGCATCTTATCTTTTTCCCCAACTCGTTTAATAAATTCAATAATACATGAGCACTCATTTAAGATCCTCAATGTAATGCATGTTAACAGGAAAACTATACCAGAGCAATCCTACTCTTGTGCATTCTATAAATAGAGGATCTTACATGAGTGCTCATGTATTATTGAATTTACTAAACGAGCTGGGGAAAAAGATAAGATGCGAGGCTTTGCCGAGCATCTTATCGGTTTTCCCCAACGAGTTTAATAAATTCAGTAATACAGGAACACGTATGCTAGATTCTATTTATCATATGAAACTAAAATCGCATTTTATCAGCAGAATTTGCACTAAAACGACACGATTTTGCCATTAGAAAACGCAACATTTTTATGGACGTCAACGTATAACGTTACGACGTAATTGGCATATTTAATCCACTAGTGGATTATCGCATTTAATGCATGGCTTTATTACACTCTCGGATGCTTATGATAAAAAGGCAATATTAGACGACAGAGGAGATGCCACGTGTAAGAAAAAAAGACTTGAGTAGGACTAATTTTCCTGCGTCAGGTTTAGTAATTAATATCGTTTTGTTATATAAACAAACAGGGTAAAAGTAACAGATTAGAAACAACAAGCAAATAATGACAAAGGTTTTGACGTGAAACCAGTTCAAGGGCAATAACTTGTGCATGACTTATACCATTTTGACAAACTTTATATGCACCGCCGCGTTATGATGATACACATTTACGTTAAATGAAATTTTGTTCATAGATTACAGCTATTGCTCTATTTGTTGATTTTAAATTGATTCAAGGTCAAAACCTCACATTGTTGAAGCCATTCCTAGTAACTCGAGGCACACCATTGCAATACGGTGATACATATATCATCTCAGTTTCATGAAATTCCTTTCATTAGTCACTTAGTTACGGCTCAGTGTCTTGATTCAAAATCGATTCTAGAGCACTAGCTCATGCCTTACTGGCAACATCCCGACAAAACTTGACGTACACTGCCGTATAATTATGACACATATTCAGTTTAAGTCAATAACGCACTGTCGCCAATATCCACAGCTGGAACACACTACTGCAGACGGACTTCAAATTACTGAGCTCATGATTTATGCAGAAGATAAAGAACAAACTGAGCCCCTTGAAGCTGTCAGTCCTTAGAAATGAGGTTTGATAAACTGCGTATGCACAGTCCGTCCAACTAGGAACATGACGGCCGCTCAGAATCCTTCCTGTTTTCTACTTCTAACATTACTGATTCCTCGCTGCTCAATTTAAGAAAAGACCTTCCATATAATGCAAGTTAAAATATTCAGGTGAGCGACTGCGCCTCTTTGTTTTTCCGTCCATTTTGCGGAGGGAAATATTTTTCATGTGATCCTCTTTACTTTCATGTTCGACATACTACTTGTAACAGAAGGATGGGCTCATAAAGGAGTGCAATCGAAAGAGCTGGGGCCGTATTCATAAAGCCACTTAAGTCGTGGCTATGCTGTTGCTAAGGCTAAATTTCTTTGAAGAAGATTCCCTACAACTATGAAATTTGCTCTGGAGGAACAGTCTTACAAAGACTGTTCCTCCAGACCAAATTTCATAGTTGTAGGGAATCTCCTTTATACATATTTAGCCTTAGCAACCGCATAGCAACGACTTAAGTGGCTTTATGAATACGGCCCCAGATCCCATTAAAGAAAGAGACAAAATCTAAAATTGCTGAGTATTCTACTCTGAAAGCGCACCACTCACTTTTTAGTTACGTTTTGTATGTAGGGTAGAGTCTCGTAATTTCGGACAACAGGTGAACTCGGACAGTGACATTGTTTCCTTTATGGCAGTAGTTAAGAATTAAAACAAAAGTAACTGAGCAAACAGTGAAAATCCTGATATTTAGATGCACCGATAGTGGAACAGCTAAACGAGCATAGCAGTTTTGCACTTTCGGCTCAGCAACGATAGCTAAGAAAACCTATAACCACCAAGCTGATCTTAGCGGTGTGTTAATATGTGGCGATTGCTTCTCTTCCTGTTATTAACAATACTTTTGTGACTTGCTTAGTTTGTATAGTTTGTATGAAAGCTATTCTTTGTATTTCGTTTAACGAGTATGAACTCAATGAACCTAAACACCAGAAACTATAAACTGGACTTTGATAATTAATTAAGCGACGATATTATGGCCAGAGTATTTTTGCCGCTACTGACCCATTTAATAGAGTGGCACCGAAGATTTGGAAATTACATTCCGATATACTTCAGAAATAATACCAAGCGCCGTAACTGATTATGTATCACATGTATCGATTTGCGTTAGCCTTAAGTTTCTATTTTATGTTCGGCTGTTTTCAGGAATTGTGTTGTAACTTCACACATTGCACATTCTTATACTTTTACCAGCTAATTGCTGAGGCTTCCCACATCAATTTCAATGTGGTAACTAATTGCGCGTTTACCAGTCGTGTCCACTCTACCTACCTACACATATACATATATTGTTGCTCGACTTACATTCTTACATTTTTGTAGTGAACAATACAGTGTGCGGTGGAGAACTTTCGGCCAGTACAGGCCGGTTACAGATGATCGGCGGTGAACGTGGTGACGAGTTTTGGCCTGGTGCGCATTCTTGTCTATGGACTTTGTTGGCTGTAGGTGACGTCGTCATAGAACTTCAGTTCCAGGATTTTGATTTGAAGTTCCACTATTATTGTGAAATGGAGTATGTCGAAGTATGTTTAGATGTCAAAATACGGTATTATGAAAGATGAACCTTACGTAGGGTTTCTAATGTTTAAGCAACTTTAAATCAAGATTATTCCAGCGTCGTTTGATACAAAAAAAAATAAGAAAGTAAAAAAAAATCAACTTTATTCTGAGTCTCTGTGTCATTGACATTATTTAAAACTGGTTTGTATGGTGGCTGGTTTGTGCCATTTCGTCTTTTCGTCTTTTCGCCGCGAAAAGACGCCATGCGAAAAGACGAAAAGACGCCATGCGAAAAGACGAAAAGACGAAAAAACGCCATGCGAAAAGACGAAAAGACGAAATAACGCCAGGCGAAAAGACGAAAAGACGAAACCCGCCACGCGAAAAGACGAAATTGCAGCGCGAAAAGACGAAAAAACGCCATGCGAAAAGACGCCATTTAAAACTCTTAAATTGTCGTCTTTTCGCGTGGCGTCTTTTCGTCTTTTCGCGTGGCGTCTTTTCGTCTTTTCGCATGGCGTTATTTCGTCTTTTCGTCTTTTCGCCTGGCGTTTTTTCGTCTTTTCGTCTTTTCGCATGGCGTCTTTTCGTCTTTTCGTCTTTTCGCGTGGCGTCTTTTCGCGGCGAAAAGACGAAAAGACGAAATGGCACAAACCAGCCACCATAGGTTTGGCACTCTTTGTCTTTAAAGTTTTATTACATTATGTATTGAACGTGCTGGCTCGCATTTATATAAACAGAATGTGTCATTTTTTTATTCATTTGAGCCGCGACACGACAAAACCAACAATGTGGTTGTGCGCCCAGCGCAGACTCAGATCAGCCTGGGCATCTGCCCAGTCTGATCTAGGTATTTGCTTTGCGCTTAAAGGGTAGCTAAGGGTCTAAGCTTCCTCCATGCGAACTGCGAAGATTCTGATCAGACTGGGCGGATGCCCAGGCTGATCTGAGTCTGCGCTGGGCGCACAACCAAATTGTTAGTTTTATCGTGTCGCAGCTCATTTAAGCTTTTATTGCAGATGTTTTCCAGGTTATATGTTCACGATAAGATCGTTAAGTCTTCCTTGTTTTTCCGATTCACAAAGTGAAATACGAAAATATGTTAAGTAAAAGAAAAGGCAAAGACAAACGTTGAAGACACAAGGATTACATTTGTTGAAGGATGTATGAGAGAATGAGACATTACCTTGCAGTCATCACATTTAAAGGTGCAGATTCTGGCAAGAAGAAATTGACCCCCTCCCCGCCCCCTTACTAATCGCCTGATGTAGTTTACTGATAAGAAGCTCAAAGACTTTTCCTAATGTCCTCATTATCAGGCCAGATAAACAGATAAGCTGTCAGATACCTGGGGCACCCAAGGAAACTTTGTCTGATTCATTGGGTCAGAACATTGACATTAATTTGGTAGTTTTCTTGCTCTTTTCCTTTCTTGAAAATTTAAATAAACAAATGAATTAAAATAATCTGAATAATGTTAATTGTATAATTATAATTATGATACTTAAAACTCAACGTTATTCAATTAACTAATAGGCTATATTCCATTTTTTTTCTAATAATTATCTCTTTTCTTTCCTTTTTCTCTTCTTTTTCATATCTTTGTCTTGTAGAGGTTTTTATCTTTTTATTACAGAGGTATCTCGAATGATTTGAAAGTAACAAATAACGTGAAATAATTTGACAATTTTACTGAAAATAAATTGAATCGGTCAATATCTGTATGACTTCATGACTTTAGTATCAATTTTCTTCTTTTTTGAAAAAACAAAACAAAAAACATTTTCAGTGTTCTGACAAAAAGAAACTATAAAAGACTGTTCCTCCAGAGCAAATTTCATAGTTGTATATCTTATGTTGCATGTGAGTGAAATTATGAATAAAATATGTTTAAACTAAGCTTATGTTCTTTACGTTACAGAAATTCTGAGTGTAAAAATAAAATGCGATTTTTATGCTGGCTTAGTAATGATGTAAAATGGTATCTATGTCATGTTATAGAAATGGTAAAAAGTATGTGAAATAAGATGCAACTTTATCATATGACGTCGCATCTGAGAGTGTAATAAAGCCATGCATTAAAAATGATAATCCACTAGTGGATTAAATATGCAAATGACGTCGCAACGTTATACGTTGGCGTCCATTAAAACGTCGCGTTATCTAATGGCGAAATCGTGACATTTTAGTGCAAAATTTGCTAATAAAATGCGATTTTAGTGTCATATGATAAATAGAATCTTGCATTCGTGCTCCTGTATTATTGAATTTATTAAACTCGTTGGGGAAAACTGATAAGATGCTCGGCAGAGCCTCGCATCTTATCTTTTTCCCAAACTCGTTTAATAAATTCAATAATACATGAGCACTCATGTAAGATCCTCTATTTATTATATGATAAAATGCAGCGTTTCAGCTGGAAAAGTGGTACCATCTGTACACAATTACAAACACGCTAGGGAGACTGAAGTGCTTATTCAAAATGAGCCGCGACGCGAGAAAACCAACAATGTGGTCGTGCGCCCAGCGCAGACTCAGATCAGCCTGGGCATCCGCCCAGTTTGACCAGACTCTTCGATAAGTGCTCAAAGGGTAGCTAAGGGTCTAAGTTACCTACATGCGGACAGCGAAGATTCTGATCAGACTGGGCGGATGCCCAGGCTGATCTGAGTCTGCGCTGGCCGCACAACCACATTGTTGGTTTTCTCGTGTCGCGGCTCAAATGTATAAGATATTTAGGGGAGGTGCAAACTCATACAACTACAATTTTCTCAAAAGCAATGTCTTTTTACGCTCCAAATATCATATAATTATCGGGATATTTGATTAAGGCTATAGACTTATTGTTTTCATACTGACTGCAGCTTCAGCTACTACACTACTTTTATGGAACTTATACGAGGGGCATTTCAGAAATAATGTAAATGATCTCAGCTTAGCCTATTGGCTGATATTTAGGAGTGGTGTTATATATCATTGGAAAGCTAAATTCAAGAGCTTTGTAATGGTATGCTTTAAAAGAATTTCTAAGTCACCCGTGCGTGACAGCACGTGCTTATACGTCATAAGGGTGTGGACACTGGAAACTATACATTTTCACCGAAAGTCTCTCGTATTCTGTTACTGTTTGCTTAATGAGAAAATGATATATTTTAATGACGAAACGCGTAATACTGTTATTTCAATGTATAATAAGAAAATTATACAGAAATCGTTTCTAGATTCTACACAAGTAACATAATAAACGAGATTTTTGTCTGCTCTGTGGTTATAAATGCAAAGTTATTATAAATGCATTATATCAATAAAATTGTGGTGTTTGACTCAATCACATCCAATTCCAACAAATGACAGACATTTTATTACTGAAATGATAAGTTCACTATATTTTGTTACGACTGGCATCAAATCACTGATGAAACTGGATGATACGTGTGCAAATCCCACGCCGGAAGTTGCAAAGTAGCAGCAATTAATGTAAAATACAAAACAATAAAATGAAATTATCTTCTAATAAAAAGACACAGGCTCAATATATTTAACTTTGTTTAATGTTAACAAATAGAAGGACATATTGATAGAAAAATTCATATATAAAGACTTGAAAGACTTGTAATTTAATATGACATACTGACATTGAACTATGTGGGTGGGTGGGGCAACTTATCGTAAAAAATCAGGTAGGCCACTGACAAAAGAGCATAAAGCGCCATAAAAGATTATTTATAACAGAAAACAAGCATGACGAATGAAATCTTATTTATTTTCTGTTTCATATCTGTCACCAAACATTCACTGTCACTGAATTTGACCTCAAAATCGAAGTTTAAACAACTTACTATACATTTCAATTTAGCACAGGAAGTGACGTCACCAGAAATGCGCATTGTTCCATGATAAGCCTATCTTGCAAGGTAAATCTTGTGTGTTAGCAAGGCTTATACAATGCTTTTTATACTGAAATATTTTCAGTATAACAGGTATTATAGGTATCAATCCAGAGCTGCTTGTATCCGGAGTTATGAAAATATGAATTTGTCTTTACATAAATATTACGTCTGTTTCTACTCAGTGTCCTTACCCTAACAACAATTGTCAAGGCATATTTTGAAGAAAATGCCAGTGCCTCAAAAATTTTGAGTGAATGCCATTGGGTGATATGTAAACCTAAAAGTTAAGACTTAAATTTCAAAAATCGGTCAACATTCCTGGGAATGGCCGACTCATTTACACTATTTCTGAAATGACCCTCGTATAACAGTGACCGCGCTAATGCAATATGGCTAGCAATAAAGTCTCTACAGTCACTGGGTCACTGGTCCCTATTTTGCGAGTTCAAGTTGTTACAGAAAAGATCTATACAGAAAAGCATAGCATTCCAGCCTATTACATGACCGCTACGAAAACATGTATACGAGATTGGGCTAATACGAGGCCACTGATAATACTGTGGTGTCAGTTCAGGGTACTATTAGACAGTGTTAGGCCTGTGTAGCAGCACAGGTGCTGCCTCAGGCTACCTCAAACCTTTCCGCAGGCTATGCCAGTTTTAGCTTTTAGAACATGGTACCATGTCAGACTGCTAAAAGACCTACTAATACCACTTTATAGTTCACACAATTTAACCTTGATAACCATGTTATGTTTATTTTTACTCTAAGCTTAAGAATTAGAATCGGTCACGTATATAACCTTGCATCTGAGCCTGTTACAAAACTCCGTAGACAACGGGGACACTACGCTACCTTCTTCGGATATAACATGACCTTCAGAGAGAATACACTATCAGATTTTGTAAATAACAAGATTTATACAACGTTTGCTATGCCAGCTTGGTTTAGGGCAAGACATCTTAAGTGACTTAATGCTAGACTGATCGTAGTCCGATAGGCAGAAGATTGTGATAGCCGCTTGTTATACTAGACATTCAAAACTACTATGATACCCGGCAAAGGTACCATGATTATTTAACGTCATATCAGTAACAGTTCCCGCTACTACAGGACCTCTGGGTATGAGTATGCCCTAATGTCATCACAAGCTACATATCACAAGAACACCCGAAAGACTATGGGGCTTTCGTGTCACACTGTTTTAACAGGATGTCTAGGGTGATTGTTAGCCTAGCTCTGAATCCTACAAGGCACATACTAAGATTGTTGTACCGGCTCAGTGAACTACAAGACTTTTAGAGTATGTTACGTGATCCAGCAATTTTGGAAGCTTCCCATAATGTACTTAAGTCACAACCCTCTTCTTACACTGCATACACTTTTTAATCTTTCCTTGTCAGCAGCACGATTGATTTCGCATTACTTTTGTCTCGAAACCCATAAAGAGTGCGAACTCCAGACCTCTCCATTTCTTTATATCGCCTTGTATTCTTCCGTCTGCCCTTTTCATAGAATTCCTCCTCAGCCCAGGCCACTGAAAGTCTCTATGAAGATTGATTGAAGGTTTGTGGCTTTTGAATGGCTTCTTTCAGTACTGTAGTACCAGCTCATTTTGCTGGAAGACCTCTGTGCTCACAATCACCTAGGTTTATTACAAAGTCACTTTGCAGACTACGGTACATTTCAAGCCTCTGAATATCTTTATCTAAAATTAATATACTACCAAAATGACTGCTAAAATACCACAATAGTTTTTTTTCTCCTAACATGCATTCTGTACTGCAAATATTTATTATTTTTCAGTAATTATTTACGTAACATATACTCGGTAACGTATATGACAGCTCAACATTCTGTATTTTTGATACAATTGTATTAGTTCTATTTGTTTGTTTATAATTATAATAGTTTCTTTCATTGGTATCTGTCAACAAAATTAAGTTTTTCATTTTGTCCTTTAAAAGACCTGGTAACATAAGTGAAATTAACACTGAGGATACAATTATTTTTCTGTAGAGGATAATAAAGTACTGTTTCTACAATGGTAAGCTTAATTTCAGTTTCAATGTCAATTTAGGCGAAAATCTATCAATAATAGACACAATTCATAATAATGATGCGGTAACGTAAATTACTGCCTAAACACAGAAGTCGGAAGACAAAAACTGTCCGATTATAACTGTTTCGCAAATATACTATAGTATAAAACATTTTAAGGTGTGAGGCGCATTTATTGTTAGTTCAAAGACTATAGAAGTAGTCGACAATTGGAACTTTAGCAAAATTGTCCGGTGTTACCGCCAATTTTGTAAGTCGTCGGCCATCTTGAAAATGATGGAATTTTAGGTGACCAACGTTAATTTTTGATTGCTGCACGGCAGATAAAAGTTTTTGCAAAAGATGGTGCTTGTATCACTATCTGAACTATTTTGTCGTTTTTTTGTTTGTTTTTTTTTTTGCCCTAATCCGCTACACTATTGGTTTACATAGTCATCTTAATGAGTTCAGGAAAATTGGTGATAACAGACGTCAAGGTCATTCTTTGACTTTTGACACAGGTTTTCTTTTACTTTGACAAATTCAAAACATCTCATCAAAAGCCACTTAGTCAATTATAATACCAGGCACGCCCCTAGCACCGGCTTAAGCGGAACTCTATTTTCAAAGTAACTCAAATGATCCCAAAGGACCAGAAAATATAAGATGTACGGGGAGACGTTGTACGGCCGCCCCACGGCACAAACACCAGCCTCAGTGAAGATAAATGAGTTCTAGATAGTAAGATCCTTTAGAAGCAAGCGACACATCAAAGAACAGAAAAAACACACTCGGTTTGGGTATGTTCATGGCCAGTAATGAAATGTGCGACACATGCCACGCCCCCTTGGACCGGCTTAAGTGGACTTCTATTTTCAAAATAACTCAAATAACTATATTTCATTATTCTTTGACAATTTTAAACATCTATTTAAAAAGACATTGGGCCAGATGTAACTAGATTTTATTTAGAACCTCCAAGGTCTGAGGGGCCTGAAATGTGTTTAGAAGGTCCAAGTCACATGACCAACATGGCCGCCGTGTCCATATATGGTAAAAACCGTCAAAAATCTTCTTCTCCAGAACCAATTGACCAGAGACTGCGAAACTTGGTTTGTAGCACTGACTACTTGAGTACTACCAAGATTGTTAAAAAAAGATGACCCTGCATTGACTTGACCTAATTTATGGTAAGGTCAACTTTTGTCCTTATGTTTTTTGGTGTGTTTTTTTGTGGGGAGGGTGCTTATCCAGTGGATGTAACGGAAACTTTTCTAGCCCATATTTGATAATTATAAATCAAGGTTAACTAAATGAATACAGGGAGGTCACGGCCATTCTTTGAACTTTGTAACGGTCACTGAGATTTTAATAATAAAATATGCACTTCTCAAAAGAGCTGGCTCAAAATTTGTAACAAATGAGGGAAAAGACCAACTGTTTCTTTTGACAGTAATGTCTCAGGTGTGCTAGAGCACCATTGGTACTCTAGCCTTTGGTTATCTTATAATTGTTCTTCATTTAGTTCATTTCTAATTCACTAGATCCTCGAGGATTCATTCAGTCACGGAAGATTCTGTGGGAAGGAACCACCTCCAGTTATTAGATCCATATCCCAAACTTTATATGTACATTTCTTCTCCAAGGACAATTCAACACGGAAAGGAATTACAACATTTACGGCTATGTATTTTCAAGTGACGTCATCTACTAGTGAAGGTATGTTGATAAAACCCAGCAGGCACACAATGTTTCTGCAACACTGAATCACCATTAATGAGCCGCGACACGAGAAAACTAACAAAGTGGTTGTGCGCCCAGCGCAGACTCAGATCAGCCTGGGCATCCGCCCAGTTTGATCAGACTCTTTATTAAGTGCTCAGATGGTAGCTAAGGGCCTAAGATATCTCCATGCAGACCGCAAAGACTCTGATCAGACTGGGCGGATGCCCAGGCTGGTCTGAGTCTGCGCTGGGCGCACAACCACATTGTTGGTTTTCTCGTGTCGCGGCTTATTTATTTATGGCCATTACTTTATGTGCCCAGTGAGAAACGCTTAATAATTAAACTGCATAAATATACGTTTACTGCTTTTACAAGACAAAGTGACAAGCAGAAACGTATTGATCAATAAATCAAAGTTATGCCGATTTGCACAATAAACTAGAATTAAAATATTTTCAGAGACAAAAGAAAAGACACACCCGCATTATAAAGAATTGCTTCTAAAATGATTTGTTACTGGCTCAGTGAAATGAAAAGTCATATGTGGTATCGGTAAACCGAAGATTAGTTATTTTCTTACGGCTATTCTGATTTTGCCTTTATTATCTTCCAGCTCATTAGACATAGTCCTTTTGGGCTATGAGAAGGCATCGTTGCCCAATTCCAACAGCTGATCGAAATAATTATCCTTTTCGTCATTCGGCTGAACTGCACGCTTGATCTTCTACTACAGGTGCTCAATGGTGCAAACTAGATTTGCATTGCTAGTGTACTTCAGTGAAGTGGCCAATGAGACAGCATGCCATGCCCTGTCAAGCCAATAAAAAAATCAATGGTTGCTTGGTACACATATGAGTCGCGACACGACAAAACCAACAATGTGGTTGTGCGCCCAGCGCAGACTCAGATCAGCCTGGGCATCCGCCCAGTCTGACCAGACTCTTCGTTAAATGCTCAAGGGGTAGCTAAGGTTCTAAGCTACCTCCATGCGGACAGCGAAGACTCTGATCAGACTGGGCGGATGCCCAGGCTGATCTGAGCCTGCGCTGGGCGCACAACCACATTGTTGGCTTTCTCGTGTCGCAGCTCATATGATACTGCACTTGTTAGCCAACTTTTCCAGTGTTATCTTCCCCAGGCAGCATCTACATGTATAACACTCCACCAAGGGCGTAGCTGCCTATACGCAAATACGCAGGTGCGTATTGAAATTTTGTCAAATTGACAAAATTTCAACACACACCTGCGTATTTTCTTGCTGAAATGTTGTTAATTGTGCATAATTTTAATACTAACTGCCAACAGACTCGAAAATTTGAAATATCTTAGCGGTATAACCCCCTATTATTGCTCTCAATGAGTGTAAAACATGATTGTGCGTACTGTGTAATTGCCCCTAGCTACGCCCCTGTCCACAACACTTACAACTTTCAATATTTGTTGATGAAACTGGTACACATAAAGATTGGACTGGGAAGATATGTCTCGTAATAGAATTATTAGTCCGACTTGTTTACTTTTCTTCAGTTTTTCCCCTGAGGTACCAAAGATTGTGCACTTAAAAACTTCGATAACGGTCAATATCATATACCAGAGTTTTTCAAATTAAGTCAAAGATATTGTTCGATAAAGAACATAGAAATTTATACTAAAATAGTTTAATCAACGCAATCATCTTCCCGAAAAAAAGCAGGACATAACATCTTTAATGCACAAGAATGGAATTCAGCCAAGTTTGGTCAGACACACCTATGCATAGCATTTTACTGTAATTTAGGCAAATTGTTCAGATTTATCATCCAAGATGGCAAACAGCTTACAATGGATTATTTACGGGTAATCACTTGCAAATGACAATATCTGAAGAACGTTCAATGGATTTTGACTGACGTTATGTCAAACTCATCTTAACCTAGAACGGTTTCAGTTTTTACAACACCTGACCAATCAGAATACTCTTCGCTGCAATGTCTCAAGAATCCCTGAATGCATTTTAATTACATTTGGTCACAACCATCCTTGAATATATATTTTTGTTTAAACTAGGCAGTTTAACTTTGCAGATACCATAGCAGATACCGAGGTTTCAGAGTTTTACAACACCTGACCAATCAGAATTCTCTTCGCTGCAATGTCTCAAGAATCCCTGAATGCATTTTGATTACATTTGGTCACAACCATCCTTGAATATATATTTTTGTTTAAACTATGCAGTTTAACTTTGCAGATAACGTAGCAGAGACCGAGGCCTCATTTTTTGGATTTACGCATATTCTATATCGGATGGTTTTGTTACGAACAAAATTTACGATAAACGAGATGGTTTTGATTTGGCATTGTTAATTTTCAAGTTTTTGAAGGTTATGTTCCTCGATGTTTCTCAGCGTATTCGTTTTGCTCGAGTGTTCAGTCATATTGACGACTTTAAAATTCGTGATAAAGTTTTGACAGCAAACCTTTTCAAAAAAGATTATACTGTAGATATCACAAGCTTCGTAAAGCGTTTCCAAAACTTTATTGAAGGCATGTCGACTTAGTGTCTACATATAATGACGGATTGAAAATACTTCTGATTGGCCTTTCGGATCCTGATATTAAGAGGGACGGTGTATAAATGCAAAACAAACTATTGGGTAAAACGAATTTCCTTACCATTTTCAGAAAGTAAATATATGATTTATAAAGATTGGTTGCAAAATAACAAACTGCATGCTTGGTTAACTCTATCACGGTTTGTTGCTATGTCTGTTATTGATAAATTGTTTGTGTTGTTAAGGCGACCAACTACATGGGAAACGGCTGTTCACATGGTTGCCGCTGGTGATTACTTTGATGGTGACTGATTTTGTAATGCTTTATTGTTTAAAAATGACTGATTTTGTAATGTTTTATTGTTTAAAAATGACTTTATATGTATATCTTTGATACCATTTATGCTTATATCAGCACGCAAACAAAACTTTTTCAAAACATTAAATCAGAAATTATGGCAAAAAGGAACACTTCAAATATTACAGAGAAGAAACGTATTCTAAAATTTATGTCTGTTCCAGTCAATGTCAACCGATGGATTTTTTTCTAAAAGCAGGCCAAATGGTTCCTCATTATACCTCAGAAATTTCATGAAATTTGAAAAGCTGGTAACATTGTCGCATACTGCATGATATAGATAAAGGTGATTTTAGATAAAAATGCATGCCAGATTTAAGTGTTAATAAGTTCAAAGGACACTTCATTTTCCTGTAATATAAATAGTTACTTAAACTACAGCCAGGACAAGAAGCTCAATATGCAGGCATACTGATCTAATTTGAGCCGCGACATGACAAAACCAACAATGTGGTTTTGCGCCCAGCGCAAACTCAGATCAGCCTGGGCATCCGCCCAGTCTGATTAGAGTCTTCGCTGTCTGCATGGAGGAAGATTAGACCCTTAGCTACCCTTTAAGCGAAAAGCGAAGAATCTGATCAGATTGGGGGGATGCCCAGGCTGATCTGAGTCTGCGCTGGGCGCACAACCACAGTGTTGTTTTTTTTTAGTCGCGGCTCATTTGTCTGAGAGATAAATGGGAAACTGAATTCACTCTGACCATTTGACAGTGTATAAAGAAAAAAAAATTCTTTAGATTTTTCCCGTAATAGTTCCATGCACAAAATGATTTCATTCATTTCTATATTCTCCTTGGCAAATATATAATTGAGCCGCGACACGGGAAAACCAATAAAGTGGTTGTGCGCCTAGCGCAGACTCACATCAGCCTGGGCGACCGCCCAGTCTGATCAGACTCTCCGCTTTGCGCTCAAAGGGTAGCTAAGGGTCTAAGCTACCTCCATGCGGACAGCGAACACTCTGATCAAACTGGGCGGAGGCCCAGGCTGATCTGAGTCTGCGCTGGACGCATGACCACATTGTTGGTTTTCTCGCGTCGCGGCTCAATTCTGTCAACAAAATCTCTAGAAGCTTATTTCCTCCAGGTGAATTTTTAAAGTTTCCTGTCCAACAAGATGTTAGCCAGGGTAAATTTAAAGAGTAACTACACTTCAGGAACTGACTGAATCAGATCCCAAACCCTATCCCCAACATCAAAGGGAAAGATTGACAAAGACATCCCAACAAACAATAAATTACAAGTGATAAGCCGAGTCAGCAGCTCTTTCCCAAATAGATGGCAACTCAGCTATCTTTATTGAACTAAATAATTTAGACCAACAGACGGGTTACAACGGAACATTTAACAATTATTTTTACCTATTTTCTATTTTTTATGATAGAAGGATTAAACTGAGAACAAATAAATTAAACAGCACCGAACATAAAACAAATGCAACCGCAACAAAAGTACCCCCTTGGGACGGTCAGTAATAACTACTGGGGGCCATTTTTCCATTATTACTGTTCTTTCTACACGAAAGTTGGTTGGTTGATTTGATGCTTAACGTCCACGGTAAACAACTAAGGTCATGTCGGGACGGTCAGTTAACCTAACCACACTATTCCTGGGCAAGCTTAGACCTCCTAAGCGGTTAACCAGTACTAAGTGCACATACTTTCGCCAGTAACTGACAACTGCCCTTCTTGAATCAGCGGAAGGAGAAACGAAAGTATGTGGCAAGACCGGGATTCGAACCCAGGACCTCTGACTTACGAGTCAGGTGCCCTACCGATTGCGCTACCCGGCCCGGCAAGTGTTGGGATCACGTTTGGAAGAGCATTCAGCCAGTAGTCTACCATTGCCACATCCATAACAATATCTTGATTGGAGGTAATCTATGATGGAATGGTCATAATTGACCTTTGATTCATCTTGACGCCTGAGGTAATGAAATAAGTTAGGCGGCACATTGCTGATTTTTGGAAAACAGACAAGACCAAAATCTGCGTACTGCAAACGAAACAGTGTAAAATTAGGGTTTACCAGCAATCAGATGAATTATTAGGGGTCGTAAAAAATCCAGACACAAGTACTAGACAAAATACACTGTTTGGAATCAGTTCGACTAAAACGATAACATTTTGAGACAGCTTTCAGAGCCTAGGCTGAGAGAGCAGGTCGAGATAGAAAAATCTCAGACACCTCTAGAAAGGGATGTTCTTGCCCAATGGGTGAGAAAATAAAGGATACTTGCCGTATGTGCACTCATGCTTCCAAGCAGGATAGACGCAGTTGTAATCCTTATTGGATCACATTTGAGCCGCGACACGAGAAAACCAATAATGTGGTTGTGCGCCCAGCGCAAACTCAGATCAGCCTGGCCATCCGCCCAGTCTGATCAGAGTCATCGTTGTCCGCATGAATGTAGCTTAGACCCTTAGCTACCCTTTAAGCCCAAAGCAAAGATTCTGATCAGACTGGGCGGATGCCCAGACTGATCTGAGTCTGCGCTGGGCGCACAACCACATTGTTGGTTTTCTCGTGTCGCGGCTCAAATGTGATCCAATAAGGATTACAACTGCGTCTATCCTGCTTGGAAGCATGAGTGCACATACGACAAGTATCCTTTATTTTCTCACCCATTGGGCAAGAACATCCCTTTCTAGAGGTGTCTGAGATTTTTCTATCTCGACCTGCTCTCTCAGCCTAGGCTCTGAAAGCTGTCTCAAAATGCCAATCATTGCTAAATAGTACAGCCCAATTAATTACACACTTAAATTCAACAAATCAACTTGCAGGTAAATTGCATGCAAAATGGAATTGGCAGCCAGTGATGTGCATGAGGTGTCACTGTAGATTTCTGATTAGCTGCCAGTCATGATATATGTATGCACAAGGTGAAATCAACACACATGTCAGAACTATTAATAGAAAATTAGTTTGAAATTTATAGGAATGGCTTCAACAAGAAGTTAAGGTAGGTTCCTGGCCTAGCGATAACAATTAAGTTCACAAAACGAGTAAAGCGTATTTACATTCGTTCTCTTTAAACTAACAATGTGTTTATTCCTAATGCTATATTGTATATATGATAGAAAAAAGTAAAGCACTCAATAAAGATAAAGATGATGATGTTGATAATAATGATACTTCTAATGTTACATTAAACTATATTGTGATAAAAATGATAATAATAATAATAGTAATAGTTATGATAATAATATAGTAATAGTGATAATAATAACTTGAATAATAAAAATGATGATAATCATCATAATTATAAAATGGTGATGGTGACAATATTAATAATAAACATTATCAAAGTAATAAATTTCAGAATCAGAATTGTTTCTGATGAAACGTCCAAGGACAATCATTCACCAGGACATGGGATCAGGGAAGTTAGTCCCTACCCAAGCAGTTAGTCTCTAGGCATAATAATAAACATAATAATAAAATTAATTTTGATAAATAATAATAATAATAATTATAATAGTAATAATAATGATAATAATAATAATAAAGAGTTAGTGTATCGGTTATATACTAATTTGCAAAGTGACTAAACTGATACAAGATCTTTTTATACTAATTCATAATAACATATTAACCATAAATATAGCCTGATAGCATGAATGTATGCATGCTCTGACTTGTAAGTTAGTATTGTAAAACAAAACAACAGTAATAAAGAGAGAAAAAAAAATAACTAAATTGAAAATAAAGTCAAACGTTTCAATAGAATCCCTGTGTTAGTAAATAGAATTTTGAATAGTTGAATATGATATTAAAACGTTTTAATGCATCGTTTTGCATGAGGAATTTTAGATGTGCAGGATTTCATCATTTTCAGATATGCTGAGTCATTGTGCAAACGTAGACTAGGTTGAGTTTAGTGCAAAGAGATCAACTGCATCGCAGATTTGAGCCGCGACACGAGAAAACAAACAAATTAGCATGAGTGCCCAGTAAAGACTAATATCACCCTGGGCATCACCCCAGTCTGATAAGAGTCCCTGCTTTGCGCTTAAAGGGTAGCTTAGGGTCTACGCTAGTTCAATGCGGACAGCAAAGATTCTGATCAGACTGGGCGGATGCCCAGGCTGATCTGAGTCTTTTCTGGGCGCACATGCCACTTTTTTAGTTTTCTCGTGTCGCGGCTCATTTATTAATTATTCATCTGTAAGCATCAGATAATGAATAGCTGTAAAATGCTTAATGGTATTGGTAATACGCAAGTTCTCACGTATGCAGGTCACATTGCCATTCTTGAGACACAAGACGTAAAACAAAACGACGTAATTTAACGTCACGAGAGTGATATGACGTTGTGTCAGCGTTTGAAGCTTGTTTGGAACGCTTTGTCTTCTGTGTAAAGAATTCCACTTAAGAGCTTAATTAGCCCTCTAAATTGCTAACCCAGCAGGCATATGACGTCAGAACGACGTCTTGCGTTCCGATGTCATGCTGACGTTGATGCGACGTAATGACCTCAGATCGACGAAATGCCCATCTCGAGACACAATACGTTATACCAAAGACGTAATTTAACGTCAAGAGACTGATACGACGCTGTGTCTTCTGTATTCAGAATTTCCGAGAAAGCTGACTTAGCACTTTTAACTGCTCAGTTTCAGTTGTGACCTGCATAACCAGTTCTCCTTTCGAAGCTTTTATTTCTTTGTTTGTTTCGATTTCACGGACAAAACAGGTGCACTGTGTTTACCCAATTTAGACTCGCTTTTAGAATGGACGGAGCCCCTGTATCTCAGTAGGTTAAGCGCTGGCCTGCGGATCTTGCGGTCCCGGGTTCGAGCCCCGCTGTCAGCGGGGATCTGTTCAATCGTAAACAGGGTTCCATTGTACACAGTCTTTCTTTATCACCCATCCATCATCCTGATATGACAGAAATACTGTTAAAAAGAGCGTAAATTCGCAAGTCATTCATCCATCCAATTCCTTTTAGAACGTAAACTTTCTGATTTTTCTTCACTGTATGACATAAAAGTATGTTAAAATAAATTGATAAAATAAAGCAAAGCAGAATTAAGAGTGGAAGCATAAAGCCATGCCTTCTTAGTATGAGTATAATGTACGAGTACAAATAGGAGAAAAACAAAATATGAGCCGCGACGCGAGAAAACCAACAATGTGGTTGTGCGCCCAGCGCAGACTCAGATCAGCCTGGGCATCCGCCCAGTCTGATCAGAGTCTTCGCTGTCCGCATGAAGGTAGCTTGGACCCTTAGCTTCCCTTTAAGCGCTTGGCGAAGAGTCTGATCAGCCTAGGTGGATCCCCAGGCTGATCTGAGTCTGCGCTGGGCGCACGACCACATTGTTGGTTTTCTCGTGTCGCGGCTCATATATTAAATCTCATATACTTTTACTGTGACAAAGCATTATCCCAATTTGTCAATACTTATATCCAATTACTGCACAGTCATTATTACATCAAACAAAGCCGTGACCGAGAGTAATATGCCTAGGTTACATGTACATCGACAAGCGAAGAATAAGATCATCCTCAGCACATTCATGAATACTTGACAGGACCTTTTTTGCACAAGGAGTCTCCTGGCTATGCAGAATCTAAATTACGAGACTATGGTTCCTGGTCAGCGGTTTAGAAAGTGGCTTTTCGCAAGACCATTTTCACATGAGCGAGAGAGAAAGCGATATCTTATGGATATCCTTTGAAACAATAGATATTTAGGCCAAGTATGCCTTGAACAGGTATCGGATTTCAGGGTCGATAATTTGAGAAGACTTATCTTAAGACATAGCTCTGAAAAGGGGTGGGAGCGGACATAGTTCCATAAGGAGTTTGTCAGCAGAAGTATTTGATTGCCCTTCGGAGGTTAGGGGGGGTTGAGCCAATATGGAGAGATTACAACATATCTATTGGACCAAAGGTGAAACTGGTGCGCTTGCTTGTCATATCCATATTTCTGAATGCGTGTGAGTTATGGACCTTGACAGCAGAGTAAGAGAAAAGAAGGCATGCCTTTGAGATGAAATGCTGAAGAAGGCTACTGAACATCTCAAACAAGGACCTGTCACTAATGACGATGTTCGCAGAAAGATCCAAGCAGCCATTGGAGCATATGCCGAACGCTTGACCTTGGTAAAGAAATTGAAACGGAGGTGTTTGGGCGTGTCTCAAGGTCTTCTGGCTTACCAAAGACAATTCTGAAGAGCACAGTAATCTGAAAGAGACGAAGAGGTAGACAGAAGAGGGGGAAAAGATACCATTCAGGAGTGGTCAGGGATGGATTTTGCTAGCTCCACTAGGACAGCTGAAGATAGCATAGACCATGTGGAAAGGGATTGTAGTAAAGACATCTGTGATGTTCCAACGACCTCACAAGGTTATGAAAAAGCGTAGACTAGCTAGACTAGGAGATTGCTCACCGTGTTACATAAGGCTATTTGACAAAATCCGTCAACCTTCGACAAATATCGTCCTCTGCGTTTAACACCGGTGTTAAACTAAGTGGGCAATGCTAGGGTGTTTGGCGGTATGGCATTCGAAAGAGAAGCAATTAAATTGCTGGCAAAGTCATTATAATTACATGTAACACTAACTTCCCTTACATTTGAGCTTCGTGTTTCCTCTTACATGCAGTGGCTGTATTGGTCAAGAGAACTAATTCAGTAATTCCTACTCCTATCACTATCGTTAATGCTTTAGGTTTGACTGAGAACACTTCCACGGGAGGTAAGTTTTACCAGAAGGAATTTGTCTCTCATTTCTTTTTGGACTTCTCTTAACGGAAAGAATTTGCTCCTTGATGGAGCAAATTCTTTCCTTAAAGAGAAGTCCTCATTCTAAAACGGTCCTATCGTCCAGGGATGCAAACAGGAAGTTACAAAAGTTGTTTCCCTTTGTAAAAGTGGAGGAAAAATATACGCTGTAAGTTTCTAAAGCTACTTAAAGATTTATCTCTCCTTTTATATTAAGAAAAACAATATTCTATTAACTTAATGTGTATGCGAAAACGCCAAAATTGTCCATGAAACAAACTTCTGTCATTCTTTCGTGCGAATATTAATCTTCTTCTTCTTTTAAAGTATTTATTTATTGAATTATTATAATGACTTTTTTTTCAAAATTATCTTTTAAATTGAGGAATATAATTAATTCAGAGGCTTATAATTTTATAACTTTTAGGCCTCCGTAATAAATAGTGTTTAGAAAAGCCCGACTGGATATTAATGGCTAGCAGTTTGTTACACCACAAGAACATGGACGCAAAAAATGATACGTTTACATGAACGCATGCTTTGCTATATAAAAATTCGACTTATTGACTGTTATGAGATCACTTATTTGCATTTTGATTTTATTCATATTCATAGACAAAAAATAGGGCCCAGAATTACATTCATTTTACAATCGTTCCTTAACTTTAGGGTCTAAAATTACAAGGTCGTGTTTTAAACTTGTACTCGTATTCTTCTAATCACGATGAAATTTTAAGTGTGTGAATCCTTGGATGTACTTATTCGAGTAGACTCAAAACTGTTTCGAAAATCACTTATTAAACCCTAGTTTTCATGACACAAAATTACTTCACTTAATGTTTAGGTGACCTTAACTTTAAGAAAAAATTGTATTCACTGGGTCAAGTATTTTTTTTCCTGAAAATTTAAACGATTTTTTTTCTTTTTTTTTTTTGTAATATGACATAATGGCTAATAAACTTTTGTTTAAAAAGTATTTTATTGTTGAAACCATGAAAACAACGAGATAGGCTACCAATTATCCGATACTTACTCTCTAAAAACCCATTATTTTATTATCAACTTTATCCATGCATATTTTCAAGTTTCACGGCATTATGCAAACGTGTATTTAAACAATTATATATATGTATACGAGGTCAATTTATTCAAACTAAAAGACAATGAAATTAGATAATCGAATATCAGCGCTATCTACATGAAACTAATTGTTTTATCACAGGGCGATACATATCATATTTTTACCACATAACGCAAATACAAAAACTGTAGTGTCAAAGATTATCAACGGGGCCCTTCTTGGTAAAATATGCCTTAAGACATAATGCAATTTTATATAGCCCAGAACACAGTGTGCAGTCTGGTCTGGGCATGTTAGATTCGTTTCATACAAAGGGTACATTTGCAGGGGAAGCAACTCTCATGTTTTGTTTCCTCCCTACCCATTTTGGAACCAGAATTAAAAGACAGAATTTGCTGCCCTTGGAGTAAATTCTTTCATTTAGGAGTAGACCCACTTTAGAAAGGCTTTTTTGACCAGGGAAGCAAACAGGAAAGCACAAAAGATGATCCCGTTTATAATCAAAGTACTGAAAGCACTGAAAGGCGGGCATTTTATTCAAATGGTTTAGAGGCGACGTTTTGAAAAAGTTAACGCACAGACATATAATGGATGATGACAGAGGCACACCATTCCATCAGCTAGCTCATCGGGATGAAATTTAAATAAAATCCTAGAAAACAGTAGGATTTTGTCAAATATTTAGATTATTTTATTGAATACCAGAAATCACAATTGTAAGGCAAAGAAAAAAGATTCTAAAAAGTGTTGTTTTTATACAGTAGGGGTGCTATTGTGATTGGTTTCAGTTTGGAATTGAATGGGTGGAGGAAATGGTGCTGGCATTTTCCTTCATCCCTGTTACTTGTTCAATAAACGTTGCCTTATCTTCTCAACCGTAACACGGTCAATGTTTGAATCATATTTGAGGCAAACTTCTTCTCGACTGTAAACGGTGCTCCATTGCAATTTTCACCCGCAATTGATTTTGACGACATTGTCAGAGTCCCTATTTAATATCTGTCCTGTTGAAAATGAACTTGTTATTCTTAATAGTAGCAAGGGTGCAAGCATGTGCATTCACCCATTTGTTTTTATTCATGGGACTCAACATACCGCAAGGTGAGCACTAGGAAAAATACAGGATAATTAATTATCCGCAAAATGTTGACATTTGGCAGACTGAGTTATATTGGAGTCTGACTCTTGTGTGTGTTTGCCAATGGATCATTTAGGCTGAGCCACTGGGCCTTGGTCTGGCAATAGCCGCTTTATAGGTAAAAAGCAGTACAGCAATACTTATGAAGTGCTTTGTTGGCATTTAGTGCGTAAATTTAAGTTGCCTTGGCTGCATGTTCGCGGTTTTCTACACTTGTTTCAAATTAACCAGGAAATGCCATATAGCGTAACGGAATCCTCCTGGTGGACCACGAAAGACTCTTCACTGACTTCTAACGATAAAAGAGCGACCTTAGTCTGTCTAAACTGGTTAAATGCTGACTGCAGTCACTCTGCAAAAGACTAAATATCCATTGCATCCATCTGCAAAAGATCACTTTTAATTGCAGTCATCTGTAAGACATAAAATGATGACTGCTGTCTTTCTCTTGTTCAGTTAGATGAGTCAGACAAGATGAAAGTCATAACAACACTGCCTAGCGGCCACAACCTAGTAATCTCATCCTTAATGACTCTTTAGTACAATCAGTTGGCTTGCATAGCACAACAGACATTTGCTTTGGATTCTTTTTTAAAGAAGCCAACTTGTATTCACCCATCGGCAATAATTTACGTAATGTATTTATACGCGTTGGTCGCTGGGATAAACATTGATTTTTAAAAGTCGCAAACTGAAGCTTTTTTATTTTCAATTTGAATAAATCAACATTGATTATGACGAATCATTTTGCCTTGTTCAATGGACCGGATTTTCGAAACTATACAGAAATGTCAGAACTATTTTCTCTGTTTCAAAATGTAGAGCGCGTAGCGTAGGCTTACAAAAACAGAGATATGTTAAGACCTCCGCAAAACCGTTTTGATAACCGTAGCTATAGACGGGCTTACAGCCCGCCTAATAATTTTGTCTTTTTCTGGGTAGTATTGAATTCTCTTATTTTTCTGAAACTGTTGCTACTGAGAAAATCGTCAGATGTTTTAGAAAATAGTCGTTTTCCCTTGTTTATTTTCTTTTCTTTATATATGTCTACAAGTCCGCAGTTTCTGATGTCGTTTGCCAACGGTTAATTTTCTCTTACCGTGAGCTCTTCCAGAGGTCCTGGCATGGCGGATGGGATAAAACTATCCCGAAATGCAATGCAACATGACGTGAGCTATGTTATCTATTTTTGGCGTGAACTAAAAATAGCGCTAACTGGTGTGCCAAGGAGAGTTAGGAAATCCCTTGCAAAACGACTTTTCTACGATTTTCTGATTTACACTCTTTAATGAAACTTATTCATTTCCTCTTTATAAGTGCTTTCCAACAACTTGGATAAAAATCATCAAAATTATGATGCATTCCAGAGTAAAGGAACCTACCTTTAATGGATATTCTGTTCTATAAAATAAAATGGGTGAGAAAAATAATCAATGATGGAGTTGGGGCCTCGACAAGGAAATCTCAGGCTAGTTTAAAGATTATTTAAGTCTTATGCTCGGCAAGCCTCGCATAAGACTAAATAATCTGACAACTATCCTGAGATTTCCTTGTCTCGGCCTCAACACATTATAGATTCTATTAATCTTGGACACATGACTTACCAGCCATCAATACAGTCATTGCCAAAAGCTAAACTGTTCAAGTCCTCTTTGATATCATATGACAAAGATGGACGGATACTGATGAGAGAGGGGTTATTTATGTAACATGAATTACATATATTGGGCTGATACAGGAGAAAGTTAGGACACTAAGTACTAATGAACCACTAAGAAATCTTCCTCAGGAAAATTTGAAATATACTGTGCTCGATATAACCTTGAATGGACAGTGTCATAGAATCACAAGGAACAAACATACATTTGTTTATACAAAAGTGTCATTATAGAGATAGTAGAAATCTCATTGATATTTTTATCATACGGTCACCTTTAAACTTTTTCTGTGGTGTAAAGCAGGCTGCCGTTAATCGGTTAAACGTATCTATGTAACAGGAATGAAATACTTTGATTTTATTAAGGATTTGGTGATGCGATTTGATCACAAACTTCACTTAAACTTACTCAATTACTTAACAAACAATTATCACAAAACTATATGCATTTCTAAAGTTAACGTTTTTTTACTGTTCACATTCAGCATTCAAAAAGCTCATGTTACCTTTTTCATTTTTCAAGAAAATCTAGGATTATAATTAACACATAAATGGCCTAATTTTATATTAATTTGGCAGGTTGACAAGAACTGCAACTTAGCGAAAACCAAAATTTAATTTGTTCAAAATATTTTTACAGCTTGGGGGAAACTGCAATCAGACTTTAATACAGAATTTTTTATGGTTTACATTTGATAACATAAGTGGTACATACAGGATTAAGAAATACTAGAAATCATTTTGAGAATAAAACAGGTCAAAAATTAACCCCAGATAACCCCGCTCCCTCGGGGATTAATATTGAGTCCCAATTCTATATACCAAGCCACAAGGTCACTGGGCTTTTGTTTCTGGACAAAGATTTCTGAAGGGTTTTTATCATATATGGGTGTGGCGGCCACCATGTTCATGTGACCATGACCATCTGAACAAACTTTGATTCCTTTGACCCAGTATTAAAGCTCCATATGAAATACAGTAATCATTTGTATAAACTATGATGGGCCTGAGTGCCCAATGCTACATACCGGTACCAAGTTTCAAGGTTATAGGCCTTTCGGTTCTCGAGAAAAAGACGTTTGAAGAGTTTTTACCATATATGGGCATGGTGGCCATCTGGGTCAAGTGACCAAGACCATCTGAACAAATTATGGTTCCTTTAAGCCGGTGAAGCTCCATATGAAATATGGCTTCAATTGACCCTAGTGGCCTCTGAGAAATGTTTGAAAATGTTGACGGGTGACAGAATCTCAATGACCGTGTACAAAAGTCAAAGAATGACCTTGACCTTTAACGACAAAATATCTTCATCTGGTCATTTAGTCATCCATATATACCAAATATTGCACCTTAGACTTAAATAGTTTCTGAAAAATCCACTTTTTAAGCATTTTCCCATATAAAAGCCTATATAATGTACCAAAGTTGACAATGTCATAAATTAGGTCAAGGTCAATGCACGATCATTTGTAAAAACTATGATGGGCTTGAGTGCCCAAAGCTACATACCAAGTTTCAAGGTCATACGCCTTTTGGTTCTCGAGAAGAAGATTTTGAAGGGTTTTTACCATATACGGACATGGCGGCCAGCTTGGTCAAGACCCCGAGAACAAACATTTATTCCCATATCACACTTAGACTCCATATGAAATTTGGCTTCAACCTGACCAGTGGTTTCAGAGGAGAAGATGTTTTGAAAATCTTGATGACGAACAGACTGACAAAATGACCTTGACCTTCAGTGACATAATATCTTCATCTGGTCATTTAGTTGACCATATATACCACGTATTGTACCTTAGACTTAAATAGTTTCTGAGAAATCCACTGTATAATCGTTTTCCCATATAAAAGCCTAACGTACCAAAGTTGACCATGTCGTAAATTAGATCAAGGTCAACGCAAGGTTGTATAATTTATGATGGGCCCGCATGCCCGATGCTACATACCAAGTTTCAAGGCCATAGGCCTTTTGGTTCTAGAAAAGAAGATTTTCGAAGGGTTTTTACCATATATGGGCATGGCGGCCATCTTGGTCATGTGACCCAGACCCCGGGTATAAACTTTAGTTCCCCCATCCCACTGTGACACCATATGAAATTTGGCTTCAATCTCCCCAATGTTTTCAGAGGAGAAGATGTTTGAAAATCTTGATGACGGACAGACCGACAAAATGACATTGACCTTTAGTGAAATAACATCTTCATCTGGTCATTTAATGACCATATATACCACATATTGTACCTTAGACTTAAATAATTCTTGAGAAATCC
Source organism: Ctena decussata (assembly GCA_963989385.1). Lineage (NCBI taxonomy): Eukaryota > Metazoa > Mollusca > Bivalvia > Lucinida > Lucinidae > Ctena > Ctena decussata. The sequence continues at coordinate 39,344,805 of OZ022515.1, forward strand.
ACGATATAAGCGTTTTCCCATATAAAAGCCTAACATACCAAAGTTGACCATGTCGTAAATTAGATCAAGTTCAACGCAAGGTCATCATTTGTATAAACTATGATGCGCCCGCATGCCCAAAGCTACATACCAAGTTTCAAGGTCATAGGCCTTTTGGTTCTGGAGAAGAAGATTTTTGAAGGGTTTTTACCATATATGGGCATGGCCGCCATCTTGGTCATGTGACCCAGACCCCGGATACAAACTTTAGTTCCCCCATCCCACTGAGACTTCAAATGAAATTTGGCTTCAATCTCCCCAGTGGTTTCAAAGGAGAAGACGTTTGAAAATCTTGACGACGAATGGTCCAACGGAATGACCTTGACCTTTATAGACATGATATCTTCATCTGGTCATTTGGTTGACCATGTATACAACATATTGTACCTTAGACTTATCATAAGCTTAGAAAGGCTTTTTCTAAATTCTATCGCAGACACCATGAATTGGTTTCAAAATTTGATGTCGGATTAAAATTTCTTTTACACCAAGGCCTATCGGAACCAGAATTTTATGGTGACTTAGTATACAAATTCAAAAAGATTAAGGGTAGGACTGATTTTTCTGATCAATTCCGAAAAATAATAATACGTCACAAACGTATTGGCTATAATTTAAAAGTTATGCGACAGTCTGCATGCTTAGTGATTAACCCAATCACGGTTGATAACTTTGCAGCACTCTTTAATTGCACATCGGGGGATCGGTCGTCAGACTCTATGATGGCCCCGACCTAAAGCTATATATTTTAGTTGGTTGGGACCGGAGCCTTTGTCTGTTGCTTGGTCCACCGGGGCTCAACTGGTGACCTTCTTTTGCTTCAGATTTCCAGTGGGGTTGTTTGGCAGGACAGGGATCTCCACCTGTCAGACGGCCCGTTGTATCTGTTGAGTCCTCGTCTTTGCTTCTTCATGGTGTTGAAATTTGATTTATGTGTTTACCGTGATGATTCATTGACGAGTTAGACGGTTATCATGCGAACCGAACAACCAACTAAATGTTTTGTACCACTTCAGAAACTGAGGGTGAGGTTGGGCCTGTAAAATCGATTTAAGCCCCCCAGTAATTCATTACTGACGTTCCAAGGCGGTAGTTCTGTTGTGGTTCTCTGTTGCCTGTTTTTGGTGTCAGAGTTTCTGTGATGTTTTACCTTATGTATGTTCTTATTATTTTTGGTTCGGTTTGGGTTGCTAAGTGGCCACCTTTTGGGAACAAGCTGCTCACTCGGTTTGCCATATGTTCTCTGTATCTTGATTATTTGTAATCTTAGTTGTTTCCAACTATGGTTTGAGGGCTGGATTTGGATTTTGATTGTTTCAGTTCCTGATCTTTGCATACTTTTTACTTCTATATAGATTCTGAGAAATCCACTGTTTAAGCGTTTTTCCATATAAAAGCCTAACGTACCAAAGTTGACCATGCCGTAAATTACGTCAAGGTCAACGCAAGGAAATCATTTATATAAATTATGTTGGGCCCGCATGCCCGATGCTACATACCAAGTTCCAAGGTCATAGGGTTTTTGGTTCTGGAGAAGAAGATTTTTGAAGGGTTTTTACCATATATGGGCATAGCGGCCATCTTGGTCATGTGACCCTGACCCCTGGTATATACTTACGTTCGTCCATCCCACTGAGACTCCATATGAAATTTGGCTTCAATCAGACCAGTGGTTTCAGAGGAGAAGATGTTTGAAATTCTTGACGACGGATGGTCTGACGGAATGACCTTGGCCTTTAGTGACATAATATCTTCATCTGGTCATTTAGTTGACCATGTATACCAAGTATTGTACCTTAGACTTAAATAGTTTCTGAGAAATCTACTGTTTAAGCGAGTCCCCATATAAAAGCCTATATAAGGTACCAAAGTTGACCATGCCGTAAATTACGTCAAGGTCAACGCAAGGTCATGATTTGTACAAACTATGATGGGCCTACATGCCCGATGCTACATACCAAGTTCCAAGGTCAAAGCCCTTTTGTTCTGGAGAAGAAGATTTTTGAAGGGTTTTTACCATATATGGGCATGGCGGCCACCTTGGTCATGTGACCCAGACCCCGGGTATAAACTTTCGTTCCCCCATCCCACTGAGACTCCATATGAAATTTGGCTTAATCCGCCGAGTGGTTTCAGAGGAGAAGATAATTGAAAATCTTGACGACGGATGGTCCGACGGAATGACCTTGACCTTTAGTGACATAATATCTTCATCCGGTCATTTAGTCGACCATGTATACCAAGTATTGCACCTTAGACTTAAATAGTTTCTGTGAAATCCACTGTTTAAGCATTTTCCCATATAAAAGCCTAACGTACCAAAGTTGACCATGCCGTAAATTAGGCCAAGGTCAACGCAAGGTCATGATTTGTACAAACTATGATGGGCCCGCATGCCCGATGTTACATACCAAGTTTCAAGGTCATAGGCTTTTTGGTTCTGGAGAAGAAAATTTTTGAAGGGTTTTTACCATATATGGGCGTGGCGGCCATCTTGGTCATGTGACCCAGATACCCCCAACAAACTTCCGTTCCCCCAACCCATGGAGGCTTTGTAAACAAAAAACCTATGCTTGAACTTCCGTCCTAGGTTTGAAGTTAACTAACATAGACCACAACACGTTCACAGTTTCTCAAGAGTTTTTATAAATCTTTTGCTATTATTATGTTGATATAATAGTTATTGCAGGCATACGTCAGAATTTATTTTATAATCATTAATATGAGAGTTATCCCCGATCCGCATGCCCGATGCTACATACCAAGTTTCAAGGTCATAGGCTTTTTGGTTCTGGAGAAGAAGATTTTTGAAGGGTTTTTACCATATATGGGCGTGGCGGCCATCTTGGTCATGTAACCCAGATATCCCGAGCAAACTTCCGTTCGCTAACCCATGGAGGCTCAAATTTGGCTTTGATTGGCCCAGCGGTTTTGGAGAAGAAGACCTTTGAAAATGGTGGACGGACGGACGACGGACGGACGGACTACGGAGCATTGCCATACTAAAAGCTCACCATTGAGCCTTCGGCTGAGGTGAGCTAAAAATGTTGTAATTTAACGATTCAAACAGATGAAAAAGCAAACATTTCATTAAGGCGTAATATTTCGAATTTCGGTGCGTGGGCAAGACGCTATGTAAATTTCCTATAGGGTGTAACTCCCCGTTTCGGTCTGTAAGGGATGCCTTTACTGTTACTATATGCATACAAAATCTCAGAAAAATCTTTGAACGTACATAAGAAACTATCACGAGCACGTCTAACAATTACGAGTTAATGAGCTTTTTGAGTAATCAGACGATTCTGTTGGCAAGTTGTTGATAATGATAGGATCAAATGAGGCCAATCGGGATAGAATTATGTCCCTTTGATTGCTCAAGAGCTCTTATTTGACATTGTGAAAAGAATTTTCTATGCCCAATTCGAATTAAAGTGGCACAATTCGTGTACGCTCAGTTTATTTTGACACTGTAAGCTATTATTAGAAAGCTGTAGTCTCGATGACCGATGCAGGATAATCATAGTTTTTCATTTCATGTTTTCTTTCAGCGACAAATGAAACCAGCACCAGGACTTACAGTTATGGTATGTATGGTATGGTCGCTTTCCTATAGCAAGCAAATTTAGTCTTCAAACACAGCTTTGTAAACAAAAAAACTATGCTTGAACTTCGTTCCTAGGCTTGAAGTTAACTAACATAGACCACAACACGTTCACAGTTTCTCAAGATTTTTTATAAATCTTTTGCTATTATTATGTTGATATAATAGTCATTGCAGGCATATGTCAGAATTTATTTTATAATCATTAATATGAGAGTTATCTCCCCACGAAATTTGATTTTGTCCGTTTTTCAATATCAGCATGCATTTGTCATTCCATAGTACTCCCAACTCCATTTGGAAGTTGATAACACCTTTAAATGCAAATATCTCCCCAGTGGTTTCAAAGGAGAAGATGTTTGAAAATCTTGACGACGGATGGTCCGACGGAATGACCTTGACCTTTATAGACATAATATCTTCATCTGGTCATTTGGTTGAGCATGTATACAACATATTGTACCTTAGACTTAAATAGATTCTGAGAAATCCACTGTTTAAGCGTTTTTCCATATAAAAGCCTAACGTACCAAAGTTGACCATGCCGTAAATTACGTCAAGGTCAACGCAAGGAAATCATTTATATAAATTATGTCAGGCCCGCATGCCCAATGCTACATACCAAGTTTCAAGGTCATAGGTTTTTTGGTTCTGGAGAAGAAGATTTCTGAAGGGTTTTTACCATATATGGGCATGGCGGCCATCTTGGTCATGTGACCCTGACCCCGGGTATAAACTTTCGTTCCTCCATCCCACTGAGACTCCATATGAAATTTGGCTTCAAAAAGACCAGTGGTTTCAGAGGAGAAGATGTTTGAAATTCTTGACGACGGATGGTCTGACGGAATGACCTTGGCCTTTAGTGACATAATATCTTCAGCTGGTCATTTAGTTGACCATGTATACCAAGTATTGTACCTTAGACTTAAATAGTTTCTGAGAAATATGCTGTTAAAGCGTTTTCCCATATCAAAGCCTAACGTACCAAAGTTGACCATGCCGTAAATTAGGTCAAGGTCAACGCAAGGTCATGATTTGTATAAACTATGATGGGCCCACATGCCCGATGCTACATATCAAGTTTCAAGGTCATAGGCCTTTTGGTTCTGGAGAAGAAGATTTTTGAAGGGTTTTTACCATATATGGGCATGGCGGCCATCTTGGTCATGTGACCCAGACCCCGGGTATAAACTTTCGTTCCTCTATCCCACAGAGACTCCATATGAAATTTGGCTTAATCGGCCCAGTGGTTTCAGAGGAGAAGATGTTTAAAAATCTTGACGACGGATGGTCTGACGGAATGACCTTGACCTTTAGTGACATAATATCTTCATCTGGTCATTTAGTTGACCATGTATACCAAGTATTGTACCTTAGACTTAAATAGTTTCTGAGAAATCCACTTTTTAAGCATTTTCCCATATAAAAGCCTAACGTACCAAAGTTGACCATGCCGTAAATTCGGTCAAGGTCAACGCAAGGTCATGATTTGTACAAACTATGATGGCCCCACATGCCCGATGTTACATACCAAGTTTCAAGGTCATAGGCGTTTTGGTTCTGGAGAAGAAGATTTTTGAAGGGTTTTTACCATATATGGGCGTTGCGGCCATCTTGGTCATGTGACCCAGATACCCCGAACAAACTTCCGTTCCCCCAACCCATGGAGGCTTCATATAAAATTTGGCTTTGATTGGCCTAGCGGTTTTGGAGAAGAAGACCTTTGAAAATGGTGGACGGACGGATGACGGACGACGGACGGACGGACTACGGAGCATTGCCATACTAATAGCTCACCTTTGAGCCTTCGGTTACACCGTCTAACGTCTCAAAACGTAACAAAATTACGTCGGTTATTGCAGTGACGTCAGCTATTAGTCTCACGCGCTCCATAACAGTGAATTATTGCAGAATAAAACACGGCAACTTTCCATTGCTTCTTTAGGCGCGCTGTGTTAGAATTTATTTTTTTTTCTTTCAGCGACAAATGAAACCAGAACCGGGAATAACAGTTATGGTATGTATGGTATAGTCGCTTTACTATAGCAAGCAAAATAAGTCTTCAAACATGGCTTTGTAAACAAGAAACCTATGCTTGAACTTCCGTCCTATGTTTGAAATTAACTAATATAGACTTTTTGAACTCGTTTCATTGTTTTTATGGGTCGGAACAACAGATTTCCTTTCGACATCGATTTCTGAAAAAAAATTGTAGGGAAGACAAAATGATTTCGGTGATCGATGATGTAAACGAGAGTATGTTGAGCATCATGCCTTAAAGACATGGAAAGTAAGCATCTTCAAAATAGTAGATAAACGTATGAAATTTTATTCACAAAATACGCACATTTTATCCCCTAAACCTAATTATAAAGGTAGAGGTTCCCCATAGCCTAACAGCCGTAGGGGCAGTGAGGGTTAGAGACCCACTGTATTTTGGGCACAGCAGATAAAAGGCTGATGGCAATATCTTAGACAAGTTGGCGATTCAGCACTGTAGTTCTAGAGTCTAGGTCACAGTTGCTATTTTTAGAAGAAAAAAAACTTTGTCATCCCTCTTGCCCCTTATTTATTAACCGATTTTGATATTACGTAGCCCAAATGTTTAGTATAACTATACATTGAAAAAAAATTGCGATCCAGAATTTCAAGATGAAGGTCACAGTTACTAATTTTAAAAACTACTCTATCTTCCCTCTTAGCACATTTTCTTATGAATCAATTTTGATATAACTTCACACAAATATAAAACGTGACAATATCTGGGAAAAATTTGCATATCAGCACTGTAGGTCTAAGGTCAAGGTCACAAAAAATAATGTTATTTCAGGTAAAATTTGTTATGGTTCTTGTGCCTTTATTTGTGAACTGATACTGCTATAACTTCACCCAAGTGTATAAATTATAACAATATTTTGAATACCTTCGCGCTTCAACCCCCCCCCCCCCCCCCCCCCCCCACCACCACCACCAGTAGTTATTACTGACCGTCTCAAGGCGGCGGTACTTTCGTTGCGGTTGCATTTGTTTTATGTTCGGTGCTGTATAATTTAGTATGTTCTCATTTTAACACTTCTATAATTCTATAACAAAAATTGGAAATAGGTAAAAATAGTTGTTAAGTGTTTTTCGTATAATTTTCTTAGTCTGTTGTAACGCTTCTGTTGGTCTAAATTATTTAGTTCAATAAAGATAGCTGAGTTGCCACCTATTTGGGAAAGAGCTTCTGACACGGCTTATCACTTGTAATTTATTGTTTGTTGGGATGTCATTGTTAATCTTTCCCTTTGATGTTGGGGATAGGGTTCGGGATCTGATTCAGTCAGCTCCTGAAGTGTAGTTACTCTTTAAATTTGTAGATTCAATGTAGAGGTCACAGTTGATTTTTCTTTCAGAAAAGACTTGATCATCCTTCTAGCCCCTTTATTTATTAATACTTGGATAAAGCCGCGATCCAGCATTTAAGAGGCAGGATCACGTCGTCAGTTGCTTTTCAGAAATAGCCTTGTCATCCTTCTAGCACATTTTATAAATGGAATGATTTTGAAATATGTCTAAGAACATTACTCATCTAGTGAGGCTTATGGCGGGGACCTCCATCACCTTAAGTGATTGCCTCGTTTTTTCCACATCTGTTTCTTTCTCTTATTTTGAATAACCCAACTTTTCGTACCAAACTTCACAGTTACAGTTCAAGGTAAAACACTCTCATATGACAAACAGATTGATAACAACCTGCTTTGTAATGGAATTAAAACTAAGTCTCCTCTATCATTATCATTCCCACGTTATTCGTTTCTTTCTTTCTATTGATGATTTCAATAAACAATCGACATGATTCGTAACATATTTTACAAGAACTGATCAAAATAATATGTCGTATTCAAATTTACAGTGCCTTGTTGGTTTGTGGTAGTGAAAACCAGTACCCTTTTACCTGTATTTTCTTCGTTTCACTCTGTTATTCTTACTCTCTTTGCTTTCTTTAAACCATATTCAAAACGGAATTTCACAGAAGCTGTTTTTAGTAGACTGTAAATGTCCGGTAATCTGTTTACAAATGGCTCATTGTATTGCTGGATTACAAAATCGTTTCCCTTTTTGCGCCTGTATTTGTTCAGTTTAACTTCTTTTTGTCTATGAAATGAATAATGAAATATTATATAGTCACAGAAACATTTTCTTCGTGTTTGCTGATTTGAAATATCTTGTATGATGAGAAAGATATCCGGTCTTCCCATCATTTTTTCCATTAAGGTCAGCTCTCGATATCATAAAGTCAGAATTCATCCCAAATTTGAAAAAAAAGATCTCAATAAAATGTTCTGGTCCCAGAAAAATTACTTTGCTATATCAACAGTTTGAGATATATATATATATATATAGTTCAAATGTAAAAATAAAGATCTAAACGATATTTTTATATTAGGGAACTTACATTCTATTACTTATATTTTATTCTAAATCATCTCTTTTAACCATTTGGACCCTTTTTGATACTAATCAGTCTTTGATTTGACTGCCTTATTAAGATAATCTGGTTTTCGTCACCAGGTATTACAAGGGTCACTGATGAGGCTTGAGTAGCATAAACTTCAAAGTATGGCCCATATTCCTTCTTTTGATTGCGTGCTCTGCTCTGGAAGGAACTCTATAAGATTTTGATTTTACAAATTTCAATTCAATTCAATTCAATTCTTTATTGAGCTTGCCAGATTTATTTTAGCGCATCTATTACTTATATTTTACAACATATCAAAGAAATAAGCCAATGATCTAAGCATATTTACCTTCCCACCAGGCACATGTCGTCGCAGTGGCACCTCAATAACGTCCCACTGACACCAGTACGAGACCACCAAGATGCCCTGTGCCCGCTAGATTTTAAGGACTGGAATGTTCTGGCCATATACCCTGATCGGCCGGGATAGATAAGAAAGATAGGAAGTCAAGACAGTGTCTAGGGCAGTGCATCCTTTATCAGCAGCTCTGCTCCAGACAGTTCCCCCAACAATGCTCCATCCAAACCACCCCTAGACCAGGCCCCGAGGTTATAAAACTTTTTTCGTGCTCAACTCAGCTGAGCATGAAATTTTCTCTGCTGATAAATATGAAAATGCCAACTTATGTTGGCATTTTCATATTCATAAGCAGAGAAAATCTAATACTCAGCTAAACTGAGCAAGAAAACAACTGTATTTATCAGTAATTTGCTATTTATTACCAGGTAAAATTTCATGCTCAGCTGAGTTGAGCTTGAAAAAAGTTTTATAACCTCGGGGCCAGCTTCCCAGGGAACATGACCAGGAGTTCCCTAAATTTACTTCCGCGAAGCATTATAAGGACGAATAAATATGACCTACTGGTTGAGCTATATGTTATAATTCATAGTCCTTCAAAAGTTTATGAAGTATAATCGTATATAATGTGTTTAACATTTTAGTGCCTAGCTTTCCATATTGGGAAGTATTCAAACAGTGAAGACCCAGATCAGATGTTGCTGATTGCATGCTTTATCTGATCAGTGTCCACACTGGCGCAATAACAATGATAACTGAAATATTTTACCCGACACCCATTTAATTAGAATTGGGCACGTCACATTAGTAAAAATGGAATATTCCATACGGCAAACGGCCAATAGATCAGGATATATCTGATTGTAAAACCGATACATTATTTCTTTGTTACAAGCTTAACTTCCAGTTCCAGTAAAATACAATATAAATAATATGAAATTAAGGCACTGCCTTTGTGCGAACACACTCTCTACGGTCCTTGAAGATCGTGCTACCCTATAGGCACCACCTTGTCATTGTAGTCTGGTTCAAACTGGCCCGAGTGGCACGCACCTGGATTAGCAAACTGTATCTTATGCTATAATGGTAATGGTGACATCTTTGAGAGAACGGTGCAGCTTGTGTGACAGATTGGAATTCCTTCGAAGATTCCATTATATCTGCTGCTGAGTGTGCAGAGGATTCAGTTACTAAGTTTACGTATCTTGTAAGGGCTAGGGACTAGTTCCCTGATTCACAGGTCCTGGTGAATGATTGCCCTTGGACGTATCACCTGTAAACAATTCTGATTCTGATCCATGCTGCACTAAAGCTGTGTGCGCAAGTTTCTGCCATTTTTACAAACGGGAGTCAACTTAGTGTCTTCTTGCATTTTCACCTTGGCACTTAAGTTGGCAATGTGGCCTTTTTTTACGCGTGTGTGTGTGTGTGTGTTGGGGGGGGGGGGGGGTGGGGGTCCACTCTGAAGGGAGGAAATTTTCTCTATAGGGAGCAAATTCTTTCTTTTGGGTGTTGGCCCCAGTTTTGAAGTCACAGAGTCTGGGTTTGCCATCTGCTTTCCCTGAGGGTGTTCTCATTAACCTTATCGTTATCATTCAGATACTTTAACAGTTAAGGTGTAAAAAAACACCAGCTTTTCAATGGAGTGTAGTAGTACGGCCAATGAGTTATGTGTAAATATGTATATAGGTATATAGAGTGTATAACTGACCAGTCTAACTGGTCCGGACCTTTTGGCCTAGTGGTTGCGTGCTCGCTTTATAATCTTGGGGTGGTGAGATCGATCCCCGGTCGGCCTACTACAGTTCCAACTAACTGTTTGGCAAAATAAAGTTCAAGCTATGGTACAGTTCGGGTGTGTGGTGCACCTTCATATTTTTCGCCACTTTTACAAAAGTAGGCAGCCTTTAGGATTTTTTTTTTTGCTTCCTCGGGAGGCATAGCCCTTGCAGGTGGGTTTTCTATGGGGGAGAGCATTTGCTCCAATGAATGGGTGCAAATTCTTTTCTTAGGGAGCTGGTCTTGAGTTGGAGGGGGCGCAGAGATTGGATGGCTGAATAGCTTCCTCTGGAGATGTTTCACTTAAACATTATACACTACTCAAAATATTTAAAGGAGCAGTTGATATTTCCCCATAGACATTACTACAATATAAACCCAGTTCAACGGCCCATAAATTCGACCGCCAGCGGCCGAGAATTTTCCATTCTTTTGCAGGATTTTGAAGAAGGATTGAAGTTTAAGACAACAAGAAATTCAATAGAACTGATGCCCTAATCATTTCCCTGGAACAACTTGTGGCAATTTTCGAGTTTTCTAAACTTGAGGCATTTTTCTATAGGTCTATAAAATCTCATAAACTTGAGTTAAAACTGATGCTTCCAAACGGGTCACCTTGTAAGACATTCATTTTCGTTTACAAAATGGTTGTTTTCAATTGTGGTTGAAATTTTCATGATTTTCATCTGTTTGACAAATTACAAGGTTTTAACCAAAATTCCATTTTTCACAAAAATCAGTCCATGGACATTTGCAGGATAGATATTGGATCAAAATTATTGTTGTCACTAAATTCGAGATCCTCTTTAAAAATTGGCAAATTGATTGGAAACTCTGTGTCTTCGTCTCATGAAAGTAATTGACTCTCAAAGTGGGGATGCGTTGCACTGTCGTATATCAAAAATCATCAGGTGCTCCTTTAAATATTTTGAGTAGTGTATATAGTAAGTAAACCATACACTGTCATGGTTAAAAACTACATTACTTGCATGTACCGAATTTTTTATGTATTGTATGTTTTGTGCTATACTTGGTGTCAGTCCTGTAACTGGATTTGAAAACAGTTAACTGATTTGATTTGATTTGAAGACGTTGCTAAGCCGCCAATACCCATAAGCGACACGAGCCATATTGTGCAGGAAAGGGCATCAGCAACGGGGTCATGCACTGGAGTAAAGCATAGTAGAAAAAAAAGAAAGAAAAAAAAAGATTAAGAAAAAAAGAAAGAAAAAAAGAAGAAGAAAGAAGGAATATCTTGCTGGTTTTGCAATCCTTAAGACGGGCTTAAATGTCATGCCAGTATGTCAAAGAAGACATTCGCAGTGCCAATTGAGAAAGAACCACAGTAGACTTGTTCGGTATGCAGATAGAACGGAAATATATGTGGGCTCGCCTTCCTAAGGTGCCCTTATGGTCTGCTGTCACAATATTAACTAATCATCTGGAAGTCCACACTTTCCTCAGCGATCTGCACTATTAAGAGGCAGGGATTCAACTGTCGTCAAAATAATATTATCAGAAGTCAATCCTGCTGCCCTCTCTCAGCAAACCTTAAATTCCACAGCTGAGAGACACCTCAGATAATTAGTGTAATTCTGAGTATTAAATTATATGGTGTTTATAATTGTACTCATGATGGTTGCTTTGATTAGCAAATCAAAGAATTTGTTTTTGTATCTCATCGTTATTCATTCGGTTCCAAAGATAATTGAAATGTGCTAAAATATAGATGTTAAGGCTGTGTCATGATTATTTTTCCAAAAATAAATCGTAGAAATCAATTTTTATTCAACGTGTAAACTTGTTAAAACTGGCCAAACACACCATTCTCGCTCCATTCTAGCCTAAGTGGGTTCTCTGGTGCGCTCGCAGGTGCGCCGTCATTTCCAATTCACATGACGCGCCACGGTGCGGGGTTTTACCTAGGAACTCAGTTCCGGTCTAGACTAAGTTCCGGTCACGAGCAGACGACATAACTGAAAACTGTTTACAGTTTGATCTATTCTTTTTTACGAACATATTTAACAAAAACGAGAATTATTGTAGCGAGAAATATTTAATGTAAATTTCCTTTATAGAGTGATTGCAAAAATATTTTCTATGACTCGTAAAAGATAAGAGCACTTGGTTCGTGACTAGTCTCGCGATAACTTTCGAACTTCCGGTTCTCCAAGATGGCCGCAGCCATGATCGTTACCATACATTTTAACTGCCTAAGTATATAGGACCAAAACTGATACAGTAAAGCGAACATACTTCGTGTGTTCGCTATAAACTTATATTCATTTACTAATGCACTATTTCTTGTATTTAAAGCATCCATGATAAGTGAACAGCAATTTTACAATGCTGTTTTGGCTTTAGGGTTTAGTATGTGCTGAATTGCAGCGATTTCTATTATCAAGAATTTGCATGATTTCCGTTTTGAACTATCTCCACATTTGGCCAAAAATGAGTTAACAACTCTATCATGTAGAAACATGTATCCTCACCCTTTTTATTTCCCCTCTGATCATAGAATCAGCCAAAAAAATGGTTTTTGATAAGGTTGCAAATTTTTTACAAAGGGCCTATCTCCATTTTTGACTTATTATGCAACAAAATACCTAAATCCATCAAATTTGTTTTTCACTATATTTCATCCAAGTATCGGTTTAGAGTGAAAAAAGTATCTAAGTATTTTTATATTTAGACATTTTTGGTGACAAAAGTCATTTTCAACTCCATTGTATCATTTCTAAATTGTTAAAAATTGATCTAAAAATAACATACTGGAGTTAGAACCTGTGTTGCATAATCATCTTAACTCTTAAGCGATAATCTTGCTTAATATGGAACCTATTTATATTTTGACAAATGCTAAAGCTAGAAATAAGTTATCCTCACAATGCTATGTACCTTTCGGTTATTGATATGGCCACATTAACTTTTAAAATGCGATTTTCAGTTTTATGAAATATGGAGTTAGGCCCTTTCTTGCATGAACAAAATCGCTAAAATCCATTTTTTCTCAATTCATTTCTTTGAAACAGGTAGAATACTCGAAACACCACTTGAAATCAATGTTTTTCAACATACATTGACTAACTGTGCAATAAAAAATCAATTATTTCAAGTTTCAAGAAAAAATGATGTTTTATGCGTTTTTCTAAAAATTATGAAAATGGAGATAGGTACCTTTTTGCACTGACCCCTTCAATTAGCCCAGCGGTTTCAAAGGAGAAGTTGTTTGAAATTGTGGACGGACGACGGACGACAGAGCCTCCCTATACTCTAAGCTCCTCGGAGCCTCCTTTGCAGGTGAGCTAAAACGCGACCTTCTCGGTAATTTGAACCACCTGTGCCATAGCTTTCTCATTCTTCATGTAAAATGTCTTGAATGAGTTGGAAACTTTGTTCACAGTGCACCTAATATTTTATTTCGATTTGGATCCTCATTTTTTGGCGCGTGGACTTATGCAATAGCCTTCGGGTGCATATGCGTGCCCATGCATGTGCCCGTGCGCATTGGCTTTTGTGTACGTTAGCAAAATATTCACGAATTTTCACATGTAGCGTTTAGCTCACCTACCTAAAATAGCGATGCATATCGGGCCGTGACCTTTACTTCACGGTTAATTGAACATAGAGAAAAAATCACCTGTTGCGTTTAGCTTAGTTTCTTAGTTACTGCAAGGAGGGATAGAATCTTTAAACTCGCTCCATAGATATATCTAGGAAAGATTAACTCAAAGCAGCGATGCATATCGGGCCATTACCTATATATCTGGGTTGACTGAACCACCACGAGGCATGTGCATTCAGCGCTCGAAAATGTCACTTTGTCGCTTTTGTTCTGTAGCGGCTTAAACACTTCCAGAACAAATAATTAGGGGATACTGTCTAGAAAATTGTCATTTGGGGAGGTAAATCATCGGTTTTATGGTCGAAAATTTTGTTTTACGGCGACGCGCCAGCGGAGCCGTAAAACGCAATTTGCGACCATAAAACCGATGATTTATCTCCCCAAATGACAATTTTCAATACAGTTATTCCCATTCTAATGCATTTTCTACATTTTCACCTTTCATTATGTGCTAGTTTGCACCCATTTCAAGCGCTACCAGCAACGTAAAACCAAATGTCAGCCTATGAGAAGCGACGTTACTTAATGACGTCGGGTTTGCGACAGGATATCGCAGAATATACTATCGCAAATTTTTGACGTTATCAAATCAGACGTCGCGTTATATTCGTAAGTGCATTAGAATGTATGTTTGTCACGAATCAATGGCGTATTACCTAAAGATGACAATATACAATTATTGACTTTTGTTGAGGTGGACATGAAGTGTTATTGAACAGTCAAATTCTTATTGACCGACGAGAAGCGGAGGTCAGTATGAATTCGTAGATCAATAATACTTCATGTTCACCGAAAGAAAAGTCAACACTTGTTTTATTATATAATAATCATAGATTCAGTTGAACAGGCTGCCATTTTAGCTAAATCAGTTGACGTCACTTCACAAACCTATCGCCATTAAGACGTTACGTCACCAACCATGCGACATGAATACGTTAAGTCCCAAACTATGTAACATGAAGTAATGTCTAACGCACATGATACGCCCCTGAACCATTTAAATGAGTTTTATTTATAGATTATATAATAACGATTATATAAAAACGGGAGATACAAATTAGAGAATCTGTCTTACTGAACATGGGCAATGACAATAATACCGATATATCACAAAGCAGAAACCTAGAAAGATGTAGAAAGTTATTACTCTTAAAAGAGATACAATTCAATTTCGTTCTTTGCAAAATTGTTTTCCTCATGCCTATATTTCTTAAATAGAGATACTTTGATTACTGATACCTTCCACTGGATTTCTTACTATGACTTGCGACAATTAATATACATATGATTGAAGACAAACGACTCCTTGTATATTGCCCTTGTACAAATCTTATGTGACATCATGGCCAATGACAAAATGATCACGACGTCTTAAATTAAAACAAATCTCTAGGCACACCTATATCTTTACCCGCTATTTTTTCAAAGAGGTAGAAGATTACTATGTGGACTCAATACTACTTGTAACAGAAAGCTTATGTTATTCATCAAGATTTACCAAAAAACTAATTTTATACAGATTTTTTTCATGATTTCATACATGTGTACAGCTTATGTCAGGGGCAGATAACCACTGGCAGACAAAACTTTGATCAAGATATAAAGCTAATATTAATCTGATAATTTGTTACAAGTTTCACAAAAATCCCTATTGACTCTTATTTTATACATTTTTGTTTCATTATTTCATACAAATATATAACCCTAGGGCAGGGGCAGATAACCCAGATTGACGAAATTCCGTTGGTAGCACAAAACTGATGTTACTTCAATCATTTCTGTGAAATTTCATCAAGATATTTCAAAGTGTAAAGGAATTACAGACCAAAAACTATTTTTATGACCATGCCAAGGGCAATAACTCCATCAGAAGACATCGAAATTAGTCCATAAACAATCCCATCTGAGATCTTTCAAAATCCAATGAACATGCCAAGTTTGAAAAAAATCCATTCATAAATACTCAATTTATCGAACGGAAACGAAGTGCTTACGGACGGACGGATGGCCGGTCGGACGAACGTACGACGACGGACACACGGGCAACCAGCAGGAAAACATAATACCCCGCCACTAACGTATGGCGGGGTATAACAATAATAACAATACTAATAATAAACACTCAACTCTTGATATCTCGAAGTCGAAATTCTGCTAAACTTCTGATATCTCAAAGTATTTTTAACTCAAATACCAGTAGTTGAAATAACTTGTTTGAAATGAAAAGAAAAAAAAAATGTGTCAAGACTTTATTAATTGATATAAGAGGATACTTCAGGGGCCGTATTCATAAAACGACTTAAGTGGTTGCTATGCTGTTGCTAAGGCTAAATTTCTTTGAAGGGGATTCCCTACAACTATGAAATTTGCTCTGGAGGAACAGTCTTCAATGACTGTTCCCCCAGACCAAATTTCATAGTTGCAGGGAATCTCCTTTATAGATATTTAGCCTTAGCAACCGCATAGCAACGACTTAAGTGGCTTTATGAATACGGCCCCTGGTTTTCAGTAATTGAGATAACGAGAGTCAGCGGTTTTTTTTTCGAAATATGAGCCGCGACAGGAGAAAACCAACAATGTGGTTGTGCGCCCGATCAGCTTAAGCATCCGCCAAGTTTGATCAGACTCTTTTTAAGGTGCTTAAAGGGTAGCTAAGGGTCTAAGCTACCTCCACGCAGACAGCGAAGACTCTGATCAGACTGGGCGGATGCCCAGGCTGATCTGAGTCTCCGCTGGCCGCACAACCCCATTGTTGGTTTTGTCGTGTCGCGGCTCCTATAAAATATTCACAGTTTAAACCACGTGATCACGACATATGTGTATTTATGTCCCAAGTTAAATGTTTCGTAACTCTTGTCACTTTTACAGTTACATATCCATTTACCAATCTACAACAAGAAGTACGGAATCCTTACCAACTATGACAAGTGACGAACTTGTGAATACAGAGCTGACTGCTTTGTCTTTGGGCACGCCATTAGTTCAAGAGACGCCAGATGGTAGACTGAATTCGAACTGTAGACCCGTACTTGCCTCTGTGCTATCTTGTTTACAGTTTCCATTACTCCTAGCGCTTAAACGTTGCTAAGGTCTACCAATGAATCTCCAGATGTTGCTAGCCTGTTTGTGAAGGGAGACAGCTTTTGCTTACATATTAATGCCCAATGAACTCTTCTTTTTGTATATATTATGTGTGTCCAGTTGTCATGAAAAAGATGTCTTTATTTATGATCATTTTATCATTTTTGCTCTGTTTAAGAAAAAATAGACATTTGTCTTATGCAAATGGTGAAGAACCTGATCAGAAGCCGCGTTTTTCGTCGTCTGGTATGGCTTTGTACTGTTTGCTTATATCCTAGTTATGGATAGGCATAAATGGATTAGACAGTATTGCATACATATCGAGTCCCTTTCGCAGAGGACTGCTTGCAAGGTAAATGGGTTAACTTCCAAAGTATTTAGCCATTCTAATGCACTTATAAATATAACGCGACGTCTGACTGGATAACGTAAAAAATCTGCGACAGTATATATTCTACGTTATACTATCGCAAATCTGACGTCATTATAAAACGTCGTTTCTCATTGGTTGACGTTTGGTTTTACGCTGCCGAAAGCGCTTGCAATGGTGCAAAGAAGTAACTTTGAAAGGGGAAAATGTGAAAAAAGTGCATTAGAATGGGGATAACTATATTGAAAATTGTCATTTGGGGAGGTAAATCGTAGGTTTTATGGTCGAAAATTCCGTTTTACGGCTCCGCTGGCGCGTCGCCGTAAAACAAAATTTCAGACCATAAAAACGACAATTTAGCTCCCCAAATGACAATTTTGAATACAGTTATCCCCTATTTTTTACGAAGTGGGATAAAGTTTGTTACAGCCTATTTGCTTCCCTTGATGACGAATAACTTCCAAAAATGGCTCAACTGTTAAATAGAGGATCTTACATGAGTACTCATTTATTATTGAATTTATTTAACGAGTTGGGAAAAAGATAAGAGGCTATGCCGAGCATCTTATCGGTTTTCCCCAACGAGTTTAATAAATTAAATAATACAGGACCACGAATGCAAGATTTTTTTTATCATATGACTCTATAATCGCATTTTATTAGCAAATTTTGCACTAAAACGTCACGATTTTCGCCATTAGAAAATGCGACATTTTTATAGATGTCAACGCATAACGTTATGACGTAATTTGCATATTTAATCCACTAGTGGATTATTGTTTTTGATGCATGGCTTTATTACAATCTCAAATGCGACGTCATATGATAAAATTACGTGAAATACCAACTTATAGAGATCAAAGGAGATGGTGTGTAAGTAGATTTAAATGCCAAAGTCGCTTGGAAAAAATGTTCCACGCCCAAAACTGATTGGCATGGTATTGTATAAATAAAACGATTCATGCTACCCCATGGTGATAA
The DNA here is from genome assembly GCA_963989385.1 of Ctena decussata. NCBI lineage: Eukaryota > Metazoa > Mollusca > Bivalvia > Lucinida > Lucinidae > Ctena > Ctena decussata. The sequence continues at coordinate 39,363,080 of OZ022515.1, forward strand.
AAAATGTCCGAGGAAATATTCAATTTAAACATGCGAACACACATCATTTTCCGTTAAAAAGGCTATTCTTTGCTTTTACATTACTGTACTACGGTATACCGGTATAAGATAATAAACAATTAAAGGTAGGTTCCCGAACTAGCGATAACAATTATGTTCAAAAAATAATTTTGTCTTTTTCTGGGTAGTATTGATTTTTTTTTACTTTTCTGAATCTGTTGCTACTGAGAAAATCGTCGGATGTTGAAGAAAATAGTCGTTTTCCCTTTTGGTTTATTTTCCTTTGTTGGAATTCCAGTTCTAAAAATAGATATATTATACGTGCAAAAGCAACGCGCGTGAGCGAAGCTCACGCGCGCGGACGCGCGAAGCGCGTCCGTGCTGCAGCACGCCTATAGATAACATGCATCATTAAAAAAAGCTACTTCCACAAAGAGCAAATCCAACACCTTCCAGCTTAAAACTTTTGGACAAATATGGCTGCGCTCTAAGGCTGTTTACATTGGATTTGTCCCGTTTCTGTAATGCAAAGTAACACTGAGCCGAAAGCCATCCTCGATCACATGCCCTTCCTTGACGAAGTCCCGCTTCTGAGAGAGTGACCAAAAAAAGTTTTCTTCAACATTTATATCTTTTTGTTTTATTTTTAAAGGCAGTCAATCCAACTTAGAAGTCTAAATAAGTAAACGGTGACTGATTAAGCTGTGTATCAGCAAAAGGATAAATAAACAAACAATAGGGGACACTACGTCATAAATCACATGCCATTAACCTCGTGCGTCGATTCGATTGGATATGATGGCCGCCATCTATTAGAATTGACCTCGATATTTCAAAAAGCGACTATTTTAAAGACAACATGGTCGATGTAGAATACGAAGGACACGGAAATTCGTGAAGAGAACCAAATACCCCGATGTGCAATGACTTCCATGCATAGCAAGAACCTTTAGCCATTCAAATGTCGTCCAGTAGAGTTGTAAATTATCTAAAGCTTGGTACATCTACATTTTCCTTTAAAAAACTTGCTTCACTTTCCCATTGGCATCATCAAAGTATGTTTACAAACACAGCATTGACCATTCTTTTGAAGTGTGTCACGACATGATGACGTCATAAGACAACGCGGGAAACACACCATCATCTAAGGACTTTTCATAAAACTTGTGGCCCGATTTGACAATCTGTTGGACGAAACATTCTTGGATTTCCAGAAGCCTACACATCGGGCTATCGACGTTGAACGACGTTGATTAAACACTGATTCAACGTTTGTGTGCCTGCAGGGTACCCCTTTGTATGCATAACGTCCCGATTCTGGGAGCCTGCAAATCGGACCTACAACATTGAATCAGCGTTGTGTGTCTGCTGGATATGTACCCTTTGAAAGATGACATCCCATGCATCGGACACTCAACGTTGATTCAACGTTATGTGCCTACAGGATAATTATCTCTTTGCATGCATGACACTTCCATTCTAGGAGCCTACACATCGGGTACACAACGTTGAATTACCGTTGTGTTCCTGCAGGATATGTAGGCCTACTCTTTGTAAGATTACACCCCATTCTGGGGGCCTACACATCGGACACAAAACGTTGAATAAAAGTTGTGTGCAGACATGGTATGTACCTCTGTGTATGCATGAAATCATGAAATTCCATTCTGGGAGCCTACAGATCGGGCACACATTATTTTTTCGAAAACTATGATTTACTAACACTGAAAAACTGAGTTTTGCATAATAAAAATCTGCCTTTTTACACTGTGAAACATAGTACTCGCCGATGAATTGACGGCTAGCTCTGTGCGCATGCGCCAGATTTACGTCATAATGGAAATCCCTAAAACCTCCTATATGCCCTCAGTTTTGTAAAAGAAAAAAAAATCTGCTTTTGCACGCATTTAGGTAATACCTATTTCATATTATGTCTATAAGTGCGCGATTTCTGATGCCATTCTCCAAAGGCAAATTTTCTCTTGCCGTGAGCTCTCCTAGAGGTCCTGGCATGGCGGATGGGTTAAAACCTTCCCAAAATGCAATGCAGCATGACGTCAGCTGCGTTATCTATTTTTGGCTCTAACTAAAAATAGTCCTAACTGGTGTGCGAAGCAGAGTTAGGAAATCCCTTGCAAAACAACTTTTTCTAATAATTTTTTGATTTACATTTTTAAGTGAAGCTATTTATTCCCTTTTTATAAGTGCTTTCCAACAACTTGAATAAAAGATCATCAAAATTATGATGCATTCCAAAGTACAGGAACCTACCTTTAATGCAGACTATCAGTTTTGGCGATTTTTTACCCCTTTATCATATTGATATACCCCATCCATTTGTTTACAACGGGACAAAATTAGATAACTGCATAATGAACATAACAAATCTGACAGTAGCTGTTCAGTGATCTGTATAATACTCTTGATGGCACTTTAGAGCTCTGACTTACCATTTATTTCACTTGATAGTGAGATAGCAACCTCATCAGTTCTTGTTAGTCAGCAGTAATGATATATTTGTAATATATATAACTGTAACTAAAATACAAATTAACAACGTGAATCATACCAATATCGGTGAAATGAAAGTTATACATGTGGTCCTTAATGATGCATAATATATGAGCCGCGACGCGAGAAAACCAACAATGTGGTTGTGCGCCCAGTGCAGACTCAGATTAGCCTGGTAATCCGCCGAAACTGATCAGGCTCTTCGCTAAATGCTTAAAAGGTAGCTAAGGGTCTAAGCTACCTCCATGCGGACAGCGACGACTCTGGTCAGATTGGGCGGATGCCCAGGCTGATCTGAGTCTGCGCTGGTCGCACAACCACATTGTTGGTTTTGTCGTGTCGCGGCTCATATAATTTGGCTTTTAATCACGCTCACCAAAGCTTTCAAAGAATTTGTTGATATATTCCTATTAAGTTAGATTGCATTAAGCAAGTGGCAATGTCAGCTGAAGACAGAATGTAACTTTTTTCTAAGAATTCTAAAACGCTAGTGAGAAAAACTAACAGTAGCTGTAGTCTGTATTGTGTCTGAAGTTAAAAAATGTACGTGCAAGCATGAAACTTGCCATTTTTATATTCACCAAACTACAATAACATTTGTGTGTTATTTGAAAGGCTCTCAAACAGTAGCATTACGTTACTTATTTGTAATCTGTCCTGGGATAATAACACAGGGTTATTTGAAATAAAAATCGAGTACTGTGGGTGTGAATGTTAATTTTATGCCCCTCGTATAGAAATTAAGGGCAGTCTTTTAGGAGGTCAAAAATGGTTGTTGACATTTATCTTTCTGTATTTTACCTAGAACCTGCCCAAAGAAACAGGTGGGGTAACATTAGCCTGTTACAGCAGCTAACTGTTAGAAATGAAATGTAGAGATCAGTTAAAGTTAAATATGTTTTTTATTACCTAACAATATAAAATTGAATGTTATTAAAGTATGTAAAAAAAGATCAACCAATGAAGACATGTTACATATATAACAGTAACTAAATTACATTTTAACAAGCATGATCAGACTGAATCAATGAAACTACTTTTATATGTGTAGTCTTTAATGAAAATACTCTATCATTTCTCCATGACTCATGCTCATCTTCAAAACTGTTTGACATATTTTGAATTACTTAGATAGCAGTTATCTGTGGAATTTGCCAGCGGAAGCCACAATGCATTTTTTAGGAATCTGCCACCAATTGACGAAGATAGCTAATGTAAATAATGTAGCCTTTCTGCATAATTTGTAGCCATTCGGCATAATCTATTTAGGCCTTTAGTTTACATATGTACATATAGGCAATAAGAAAACTCACTGTTGTGTGTCTTCAAACTATAATACGGGGCTGTCCTGTATTTGAAGGGCATTGTAATAGTTACGTAACGTTACATATTCATAATCTATCAGATAGGTAAGCTGTTTTCAAAGGCTCAATTCTGAGATGCCAGAGAACATTTGACTTACCACTGGTACTAAGACGGGAAAATTATGCTATATTAAATCATTAAAGGTCTTTACAGCTGAAGCATCTAGAACTTTCATAACATTTCAGCTGACTTTACAGCAACCTCGCAAAACTCATCCTTTCAATTATATATGACAAGTAAAATATGTGTAAATTGATATCAGACATAGCTGATCAATGTTTCGGTTAAGAAATGTCGCAGGGGTGATACCGATTTCCCTATCTGTGCTGTCCACATAGCCAATCAGTTAACCTACATATAAAAGTGATTTTAATGCACTTACCAATGTAACGCGACGTCTGATTGGATAACGTCAAAAATTTGCGACAGTATATTCTGCGATATACTGCCGCAAACCCGACGTTATTAAGAAACGTCGTTTCTCATTGGCTGACGTATGGGTTTACGCTACTGAAAGCACTCGCTGTGAATGTAAAGAACTAGACTTTGAAAGGCGAAATAGGAAAAAGTGCATTAGAATGGGGATAACTGTACCGAAAATTGTCATTTGGGGAGGTAAATTGTCGGTTTTATGGTCGCAAATTGCGTTTTATTTCGAGGTATTGGATGAGAATATTATTTATAATCATCAAATATGCGATTGTGCCGACCTGTAACCTTTATGTAGAAAGGTTGTAGGCAATGTACATAGACTTTACAAAAGGTGGCCTTTTCTATTTTCACTTGTAAGCAATGTACGCAGTGTACGCAGGTTTTCGGAGATGCACAATATAAAATATTAGCAGAAGACAGCAGGTAAGGCATGTGCCACTTTGTACCCTGATGTAGATAGGGTGTATTAAATGTACATAGCCTTTATAAAACATGCCCTCTTCTATTTTCACTTTGTACGCAGTGTACGCAGTGTAAGCAGATATTTCGAGGTATTGGATGAGAATATTATCTATAATCATCAAGTATGCGATACCTTTATGTAGATAGGTTGTAGACAATGTACATAGACAGTAGAAAAGGTGGCCTTTTCTATTTTCACTTGTAAGCAATGTACGCAGTGTACCCAGGTATTCGGAGATGCACAATGTAAATAATTAGCAGAAAACATCAAGTAAGGCGTGTGCCACTTTGTACCCTTATGTAGATAGGCTGTATTAAATGTATATAGCCTTTTCAAAACATGCCCTCTTCTATTTTCACTTTGTACGCAGTGTACGCAGTGTAAGCAGATATTTCGAGGTATTGGATGAGAATATTATCTATAATCATCAAGTATGCGATTGTGCCGACCTGTAACCTTTATGTAGATAGGTTGCAGACAATGTACATAGACTACAAAAGGTGGCCTTTTCTATTTTCACTTGTAAGCAATGTACGCAGTGTACCCAGATTTTCGGAGATGGAGATCCACAATATAAAACATTAGCAGAAAACATCAAGTAAGGCGTGTGCCACTTTGTACCCTTATGTAGATAGGCTGTATTAAATGTATATAGCCATTTCAAAACATGCCCTCTTCTATTTTCACTTTGTACGCAGTGTACGCAGTGTAAGCAGATATTTCGAGGTATTGGACCAGAATATTATCTATAATCATCAAGTATGCGATTGTGCCGACCTGTAACCTTTATGTATATTGGTTGTAGACAATGCACATAGACAGTTGAAAAGGTGGCCTTTTCTATTTTCACTTGTAAGCAATGTACGCAGTGTACCCAGGTATTCGGAGATGCACAATGTAAAATATTGGCAGAAGACATCAGGTAAGGCATGTGCCACTTTGTACCCTTATGTAGATAGGCTGTATTAAATATATATAGCCATTTCAAAACATGCCCTGTTCTATTTTCACTTTGTACGCAGTGTACGCAGTGTAAGCAGATATTTCGAGGTATTGGATGAGAATATTATCTATAATCATCAAGTATGCGATTGTGCCGAACTGTAACCTCTATGTAGATAGGTTGTAGACAATGTACATAGACTTTACAAAAGGTGGCCTTTACTATTTTCACTTGTAAGCATTGTGCGCAGGGTACCCAGGTTTTCTTAGATGCACAATATAAAATATCAGCAGAAGATATCAAGTAAGGCGTGTGCCACTTTGTACCCTTATGTAGATAGGCTGTATTATATGTATATAGCCTTTTCAAAACTTGCCCTCTTCTATTTTCACTTTGTACGCAGTGTACGCAGTGTAAGCAGATATTTCGAGGTATGTTTTCTAAGATGCACAATAATAAATATTAGGCATCAAATATGGCGTGTGCCAATTTGTTTATATGTAACAGTTATGTATATAGGTTGTAGATATATTTATAATTCAGCTGTAGGAACTATATTGCCTGTACTAGTCTATTGAATAGTCTATTGATTGGCACTTGTGTTACTTTGTACCCATGTAACCAAATGTTTATAGCTTACAAAATGGTCTTGTTAATTTTTTGCGCCAAATTCGTGCAGTAAATGCACCTGCATACTCTATCATAGCAGAAAGATTAAATATACGCTGACCACAGAATAGTTCAGATTATTATATTTTGGGTCGTTCAGGATCGTTGGAGTCATTTTCAATGCTTTTGAACAGAGATGATACGGGGCGAAGCGTTGCACATATCTTGACCGATCATTAGCAACAGAATCAAATGAAGTCTTCTTGTTTTTTAGCTCATCTTAGCACGAAGTGTTCAAGTTAAGGTATTGTGATCGGCCTTTATCCGTCGTCCGTCCGAGCGTCCGACGTCTACTTTTGCTTTAAACAATTTCTCCCCCCAAAAGTGTGGGACGGATTTTGAAATTTCACAGAAATGTTCCTAGGGGAGCTCTTTACCAAAATTGCTCCACTGAATAGTATGGCCGCCAGAGCTGAAAATAGAAAAACCTTTAAACGACTTCTCCTCCAAAACTGCTGGTCAGATTTTATAAATAATTTCACAGAAATGTTTCTTAGGAGACCTTCTACCAAAATTGCTCAAACGGTTGCGCTCCGCTGAATTGTTTCGCCGCAACAGCTAAGAACAGAAAAAAACAACTTTTAAACATTTTCTCCTAAACAGGTGTAAGGAGATTGAAATAATTTCACAGAAATATTTCTTGGTAGACCTTCTACCAAAATTGCTCAAACGGTTCCGCTCCGCTGAATAAGATGGCTGCCAGAGCTAAAAATCGAAAAACCTTTAAACGGCCTCTTTCCCAAATATACTAGACCCAGACATGCTTACTAGCTTGCTATAGCTTGTTAACACTAACATAGTAGACCCAGACATTCTTACTAGCTTACTATAGCTCGTTTACATAAGCATAGTAAACCCAGACATGCTTAGTAGCTAATTATAGCTTCTTTGCACAAACGTAGTAAACCCGATGTGCATTGTAGCTTACTCGAACTTGTTAACACAAACACAGTAGTCCCAGACGTACTTACTAGCTTACGTTAGCTTGTTTAAACAAAATACTAGACCCAGACGTGCTTTCTCGCTCACTTTAGCTAGTTTACACAAACAAAGTAGACCCAGACGTGCTCACTAGCTTATTATAGCTTGTTTACACAAACATTATAGACCCAGACAAGCTTCGCAGCTTACTATAGCTTGATAACACATACGTAGTGGACCAAGACGTGCACACTAGCTTACTTTAGCTTGTTTACACAGACATAGTTGACCCAGACATGCTCAATAGCTTATTATAGCTTCTTTACACAAATATATTAGACCCAACATGCCTAGTAGCTTATTATTGCTTGTTTACACAAACATAATAGACCCAGACGTGTTTACTAGCTTACTATAGCCTGTTAACACAAACATAGTAGACCCAGACGTGCTTACTAGCTCACTATAGCTTGTTTACACAGACGTAGCAGGTCCAGATCCCACTGCTCTTGTTGTGAATAATTACATTGTACACAATATTCGCCACCTTTTTTGCAAAAAGGCTCTTCCTATTCGCTTCCCTTGATAAAGAACCCCTCTTAAAAGAAGGTCACTCTACTCTTAAAGGAATGAATTTGCTCCCGGAGGAACACATTCATACTACTTATCTGACCCCTCTAAAGAAGGGCAGACACTTCATCCGATAGGGTCCAATTCTCTTCAGAAGAATCTGATCAGGATTTGCATTGCTATGCAATACTCCAGCACGTAACCAAACTTAGACTGTCTTTGTGAAAATACACTGTAGAGAAAGAAAGAAAGGGAAGAAGATACTTGCTTATATTTGAGCCGTGACACAACAAAACCATCAAAGAGGCATGAGCGACCAACGAAGACCTCGATCAGCCTGGGCGTTCGTGCAGTCTTATAAGAGTCTTCGCAGTGCGCTTTAATTTTAGCTAAGGGTCGAGGGTACCTCCGAGGCCGACAGCGAAGATTCTGATAAGACGGATTGGAAGCCCAAGTTGATCTGAGTCTCCGCTGGGTGCACATGCCACTTTGTTTATTTTTTCTCGTCGCGGCTAATTTCATAAATCAGCTACTAACAGTGGAAAAAACGACATGCCTTCATAAACATAATACTGTGCATATCTAAGAACTCGTTTTACATCAGGCATCCTATTCCAGACTCCTTTAAAGGTACATTTGCTGAACTTAATTAGTGAGTTTTATATACATACAAACTGACTACTCGATTGTTGACGAAAATGTCAACGTCAGTGTCGAAACTAAAATAAAATAACCTGTTTACGGCTTATGCGAACTGCTCAGTCGCAGAACAGCAATACATCGGCACAGTCGCACCTTTTAATGGATTCGAACTTTCATGTCTCTACTCTGAAAAAGTATTTTCGGTGGAAATTTGCTATCGCGACAATGCTCAGAAAAAGGTGCCTTTTTTCTTTTTTCCTTTTTTTTTCGATTTCTATTGTGATCACAAGTGAAATTTTATTGTGTTATTTCATAATTGTTACTTTTGCCATGCAAAAATGCGCGCGTTATTTCAATGAAGTTCATTACATTTCGGAAAAATCTGATTTCATGTGAAATACAAATAAATATACTCTCGTATCACGCAAAATGACTTCTGTATCGGTTAAGATTCTTCTGGTCTGAAACCGGGCGCGATAGCTCAGTCGGAAGCATGCAATCATCCCCGAAGTTCGACTATCGCGTCCGGCACGTTGTTTAGCGCAGACATCTCTATCTTTTCCCAAGTCCAACTTATTCATTCATTTGGAAAATCCGATAAATCCGATAATTTTGGGAAGACAACCCAAATTGACTATTTGTACAGGTAATCGCAGGGATAATCTTACTTGACTCGATTTATTGGCCCACTGTGTGTGCAGCTGACGATTTAATCTATGGTTTATCACCTTTCCGATAGCGGATTAAAGACCAATATCACTAGAAGTAACAGAGCCTTGACTAATTTGCTTATATCATCGTCACATATGAAATCATTTCTTCTGATACGTGAATCTCGGTGGTTTGAGAAAAACATCGACCAGCGTATATGAAACAAGATTAGCGTAATAAAAACTTTCTTGTATTCTAATGAAGTCTGATGTATGCTTTTGTTGTTGTAGTACTGAACAAAACTAACGGGTATAATTAAAAATTATAATATCCATGTATACGCTGATCATGTTGTTCATAATGCCCTTTTCCATCTTTCTTTTAACCCAAAAATGCCTGGCTCCCTATAAAAGTGACATCTGAAAACAATGCAGACCTTGATCAGACGCTGCAGAATGCGGCGTCTCATCGAGTCCGGCACTGTTTGCAGTGACTTAAGGAAATTTTCATACACAGAAAGAGGCCACTATGTAGTTATGGGTTCAAGTCAACAACAACAAAAAAAATAATAATAATTACTTTTCATTTATTTATTTTTTCATATAAAAATCTCTTCCGCATGACAAAGAAATATATATTTATCGTACCACAAACACCCCTTATATTCTGGCAGAATTACATCGGCAAAGAGTGTAGACCCCGATTAGACTGTTTCCAAAAATCAGCTTGAACTGAGCCTGCAAAATTTACCCTTCGGCCAATTCCTCTGTAATGCGTGATAAATTTAACTGCTCCAAACTTTTAAGATACCAGTCCGGTATGCTTGCCAATTTACTCAAACTAATCTTTTATCGGGAATCATAATTGTTTATGCGAACATTGATGGTGCGGATCAGACAGTGTATTTTGCTACGCTTATCTGGTTCTTTGCTGATAAGTCTGATCAGTTTGCGCATCAGTATAGGCCTTTGATCACAGGTCTTGGTGAAAAATATTCTTTGGAATTTTGGGATAATTCAGATTCCGATAGTTATGTATTTACCTACTAAGACATTGCGACCGCGCAAACTAATAAAAAAACTCTGATCTTATCAGTTTGTGCAGGCTTATCTGAATAGCTTATATACTGTTGATTTACAACTTGAGCATATGCGAAAATAGCTGATGTGCAGGCTGATTATTTTTATTATTTTCCTGTTCAAACATAGCATTTTCAAATTAAAAAAAAAAACATTAAAATTTAAAAGAAAAATAAATAAAATACAATTACAGTTTTGTTATCAAGCAGCGATATTTGCGTTAAGACTGTCATAATCTGTTGATGACGAATGGTTAATGTCACGCCGCGCGTTCATGTTTATTACATTTGGATATATCAATTATCGGTCATAAAATCCGAGATTAACTGGACCAAGCTGTCATAAATAATTCGGGTATTGTACTAACAGTTAAAGATAGACTGATAGAATATTTAAAATCACAGTCCTGAGAAAATATTCTCAGTAACAGCTGCACTGTACTGTGAAGTACCTCTGACCATACCAGTTATAGTACGACACTCATTTGGTTTTAAAATAATATGCGTCTTGTTTGTGGATTTTACGGGTTTCGTCTCAAAACAAGAAAGAGCAGTGAAAGCATTGTTCCATGCTAACGGTATACCATCAGTGTCGCTAATGTGAGCCTTGATTGTACCGATAATATTGGTACCTATTATCACAGGTACTTGGTCATAGTACTCTGTGACTGGCACCACTAGTATTGGCACAATCACTGAATCACATTCAAAATGAGGTATGTTTACCTCAGCCTCAATATAACCTATGTATGGTATCTTGGAGCCACTTGCTCCAGTAATGTTCAGGTCAAAGTCAGACATGCTTCTCAGCTCGGGCTTCGGATCCATAGAGTTGTAAAATTGGTCACACATTGTTGTTATTGTGGATCCAGTATCAGTTAAGGCTTTACATCTTTGTTTATTTATTAAAACTGTAGACTCATTGTTAGATCCAATCATACGGCTTACTAGATGTGGTTTAATTGTGGAGCTATCGAAAGTATTGTTAGAGTCTTCTGTTTGCTCCACAATGAAGACTCTCGCTAGTTTTCCTTATTGTCTGATTTTTTTTGGATGGATTGGGGTTGTTGTCTGTTTTAGGGTCTCCCTCGCTGTTGAGACTGACCCTTATAATTTTGGCGAGGGTAAAACCCCTTTCCACCTGTGCCTCTGTCCCTTCCTCTCGACTGGTAGTAATTAGCACCACCTCCGCCTCTGGGGTTAGTACTTCTTACTGATGAAGAGGAGGGAGCAGAGCCATCACTGGAAGTTGTATTTGAAGCTTTAGTAGCCTCTTGAAATTTTCTTTCTAATCCATCCATATCCTCCCTTATTTTCTTCATTTGTTCTAAAATTCCGTCTAATTTTTTTTTCTGTGTTGTTTTGTGATGTTGTTTGCTGTTGTTGTGTAGCCTCCTCAGTTGTGTGTTTCGATGTTAAAAGGTCTTGCTCTATTGATCTGATTTCTTTCCTTAATTTATTAAAATCAGTTTCTGTTTCATATTTGTAACGGCTGCTGTTTATTCCAAAGTTTGGAACAGAGCATTTCATGCCTAGTAGTCTCCTCTATATGCTTCTTATCCGTAGCTCTCCTCAATAAATTTTCAATCCTGATGCTGTAATCTGCTACAGACTCATCAGGTTTCTGAGATTCTAAATAGAATTGCTGCAGCAAAACCTCTTTTGATTATACTATTCCATATATACCCTCAAACTTTGGAAGTATATCTGGGGGTTTTGCTGTCTGTGCAAGGGTAAGAAGAATATCTCTTGCCTTGCCTTTCAACGATTACCTGATTGACTGGAGGATAAGAGCTTCTGGATAAAAAGCATCTCTTATGAGGCAATGAAGCTCATACTTCCATACCTCAAAAGATACATCCCCCTTCTGGTTTTCACCAGAAAAGGGAGGTTACTGAGGTACCCTCATACTTGCTAAGTATGAACTGTTTAAGAAACTACTGGCATTGAAATCAGTATGCGGGGCAGGGGCGGGTTGTGGTCCTAATTGATCACTGTCTGATTTAGTTTTAGTTCCAGTATGTGCTGAACCAGTGTCTGCAAAGAGAACATGGGTGGGGCAGGCTCTGTTTTAATGTCAAACAGAACGAGAGGAGGGGGTCTTTGGACACAGTTTTCTTACTGTCACTATGTATGGGAGGGGGGAGTTTCAAATCACTTTGCACTGATTCAGTTTCCACACTTTTGTGATCTGGTGTGCTTGCAGCCAAAGGCAATTGACTAGGCAATGACACCAGATCATCAGTGTCAGTAGTGGCTTCCACTTTTGGGGTTGTAAGGGTTTTGACTTTAGGCCTTGCGCCAAGACCTTGAGTTAAAGAATTGTCCATACTTGAGGGGAGCACTTCAAATCTCCCTGTAGCCACAAGTTGTTCAATCATGAAATCAATATCTTTTTCAGGCCAGTCAAAACCCTTTTTAGGAGTTTGTCCTTCACCACCTGAAGCCATTATATCACTATGTGTGGACAAAACTATTAGTGTTGAGGATTTAACCCTTAAATGTTTCTATTAACACTAAGATAAACTAAGTCCCAAGTGTTAATATATTAGGATCAAAGCAAAATATTGCAAAGAACCTAAATACTTTTATTTATTAAACCACTATATGATTTAATAAACAATTGGTCCACACAAATACTTTCTATTAAGTAACACTAATGATCACTACTATATGAAATTCAATTACAATTCTTAACTTGTAGTTAAGAAATGTAACAATTTGAAGTGACACATCAGGGGCACTGACTTATAATCACTTCAGTTTGCAATCAAAGAACAAAGAAATCACAAATTAAATATCTAATACACACTTTTATTGTAATATAATTCACAAAATATCACTATTTTTCACTATAAAATTTACTATCACTTATAGTGAATAATGTTACATCACTATATACTGAACTAAAGTAAATCTAACCCTGTTTCAGGTAAACACTTTGCAACACAGGCACTACTCTATCACTGCATTAATAATACAACTTTGCAACAATATCACTGAACACAAACTCCAGTTCAAGTAAATTGGTTCAATACTATGGCTATGTTGAATGCGTATAGTATATCTCTAATACTGATGTGCAATATAAATGCAATTAAGTATTGTTTCCTTTTAAATCAACTCAAATTCTGACATCAATAAATATATCACAAGTTTTGATGATGTAGTAATACCTATGCCTCACAACAATCAAAATAATTTATAATTTTAACAATATTTCACTATTACCTGTATTTCCATCCAATGTCACTTCTTATCTTCTCTTCTTAGAAAACAAACAAAATTGTTGCGAAGTTGTCAAACAACTGATTTTATTTTCATGAAGGCAAACTCAATTGCATTTATGATCAAAGGGAGACAACTCAAATAATAATTCTGGACCATAAATCTTTGACAGACTTGTGACAACAAGTTTTCTGTTAAATTTCTCAAAGGGAATTAACTCCAACAATCATACTGAAATAATTCAGGTGACACTGGACAGACAGATGACAACTTAATTTAAAGGTGACACCGGACGGACGAGTGACAACTAAATTTTCTGTTACCTTTTCAATTATTGAAAGGGAAGTAATTCAATCATGGTTGACTGTAAATAAGTGTAGGTGACACTGGACAGACAAGTGACAACCAAATTTTTTTTTGGTGACACTGGACAGATAGGTGACAACTAAATTTTCTTCAGCCTGTTGGTATTAGACATTAACGATTGCAAACTGTTGTTTGTACTATGCCCACAAATTATTTACAGGATGAATTTTAATTTGTATCACAGGGTTTGGGACGTATGATTTGAGACTATAGGACTAAATGCGAAAATGATAAATGAATAATAATAATAATAAAAATGGTAATACAAGTAAATTAATAACTTGAAAATCTTACCAGCTTTTCAGTCTGTAATCTGTTTCTACAAGTGCATAGTGAGTGTTAGGTCACTGTGAACAACATGCATGGAGGTGATACTGTGATACAGGGCTTTCCTGAAAATACAGTTGAAACTATTAACATCACAATTTGTCAAAATATACATGAAATACAATACAATCTATCACAGAGTCTTAATATCACCTTTCAGCTAAATTTTATACACTTTTCTTATAATATCACAGCTAAATGAAACAAACTGACTGTATACTGGTACCAATGTTGCTTAAGTTACATTAGTAGCAATGTAGCTCAATTTACATAAGTACCGACACCGAAAATTCTTTCGAATTCGGAATCACAGGCTTCGAAATGAAAAATTTTGGTATGTCGTTACAGTATCTTAGCTGTGTAATAACTATATTATTGATGGTACATAGCCCTAATCACATTGCAAGAAAACATTCTGGCCTTTCAACACATAAACTGTAATGTCCACTTCACTAATCAAAATATAGCACGAGAACAAACTTAATTGATAAAATATGCCCAATAATGAAGAAAAAAATGAATAGACTGAATACACCCATGATAATGCACTGTAATGACACAAACAAAGCATTTTATGACCTGTCAACACACATGTTCTAAATGTAGCAAAACATCAAAAATAAACACTGAAACCTAATGTTTACTCAGGATGTTGAGCGAATGACAGTTATTTGTGTGCAGTACATTGCAAAATGGCAGATTTAAGGTGTATTTTAACTGATCTGGAGCCTTAAGATACATGTATATACAACTGTGTATTGAAAAGTACATGTATACACACGAAATGTAAACAAAGTCAATTGAAGCGAATATCAAACTACACAAGGTAAAGAAAAGCACGAGAAGTTATGATAGTGTTTTTGAGTAACATCTGATACTTCGAACGTAACAGGAAAGAGACATATAGTTGTTTGTAGATGATACTTCAACGAAAGAAGTTAACTACACAGACATATATACAAACTGTGTATGTTTTCCAACGGTGTCTCCAGAATAACTAAATAATTATTGAGAGTTCAAACGCGAACGCGAGGTGAAAGTTACAGTTGTATGGCCATATCGCGAATTAAGAGATGTAATAATTAGATACCATGGTGTTGAGCCGCACAAGTAAATGAAAGAAACAACTTAGTTAATCCAGCGGCGACACGAAACATGGAGGCAGCCATAGCTATGACGTCATCCCGGGATTCTCTGCTCGATTGGTTTGATGGTACAGAAACGTCACCAATGGGCGGTTCCAAAGTCAGGCGCCAATTGTACCAGGTTGACCCATCGTGGTAGGTTGGACCAAGGGTTGCTCTACGGGGGGTGTCCGGTGGGGATTTACTTCACAATGACAATACTAGTGGTGGTATTCTAGGGTTTATTCATCATATCCCTACCGCCCAAACCACGAGCCACCTCTGCAATTATATCACAAATATAATCTTAATGGAAAGATTATATAGAACTAGTAAAGATGTCGTCCTGACAGGGGAACGTAAGTTACCCATTCGCCAGACAATGATGGACTGACCTCGCGGTTTGG
Source organism: Ctena decussata (assembly GCA_963989385.1). Lineage (NCBI taxonomy): Eukaryota > Metazoa > Mollusca > Bivalvia > Lucinida > Lucinidae > Ctena > Ctena decussata. The sequence continues at coordinate 39,378,777 of OZ022515.1, forward strand.
GTGTAAATACTCAATTCTCAATTAATGTTCAAATATGCATGATATTTCACAAATGACATGATAAACGTATGAATAGAAGTAAACGCATACCTGCAATTATATCACAAATATAATCTTAATGGAAAGATTATAAAGAACTAATAAATATGTCGTCCTGACAGGGGAACGTAAGTTACCCCTTCGCCAGACAATAATGGACTGACAAAGGAAAGCCCGCTGTTAGTTGGCGCATGCTAAGTGACATGCATTCAAGTGCATCGCACGCGTAACATGCGTAGAACGACCTGGTATAGCGCTTAACTTTTAGAATAACATTAAGATGACTTAACTTTAATGGAACATGAGTAGGGATATTTTAATGATGTGAAATATAGGAATGGGATTTATAGGACTTTTAGGACCAGCGGGACATTCATTCCATTAGCTCTTTAAGCTGACCCTGTGACATAAATTCTACACATCATTTGAAAATTTGATCTCCGCTCTTAAGATTTAGGGAAAGTGCACGTATTATCAGTACAACCTTCAGGATCTTACACTTAATACAAAACATTTGCAACGTCGGTGTTCAAGACGCACAGAAGTGCATAAGAGCTGATTTTTCAGTAAGAATATGCGCATGCGACTTGCACCGCATTCGGACGCTCATGTCCCATTGCATGGGAACAGCCATATTGCGTTCGTTATATTTTCTTTTTTTCAGAACAAAAAGCAATATGTTGATGTCAGTTATGAGCAGGTTGAAAGAGGTTTCCTTTTGTCACTTTCTGTAATTTTGGTACAGAAATTGTATATAAATAAGATTCAAACTTAGTGTTGCGTGTTTTTGTTCGTTCAGTGTGTAACATAGGGACCCATTGACCAGATACCTAATTCAGTAAATACGCCTTGTAATCCAATGTATGACAAGAATAATAATAATAAAAACACACGTGCCCAGCAGGCCGGGCCACGTAGCGCAGTCGGTAGGGCGCCTGACTTGTAAGCCAGAGGTCCTGGGTTTGATACCCGGTCCGGCCACTTACTTTAATTTCCCCTTCCACTGATTCAAGAAGGGCAGTTGTCAGTTACTGGTGAAAGTAACTGCATTTATTACTGGTTAACCGTTTAGGAGGTCTAAGCCTGCCCAGGAATAGTGTGGTTAGGTTAACTGACCGTCCCCACATGACCATAGCTGTCAGACCATTTGCCAGTCTGGTCATAGTTATACGTGCGTGCTCAACAAATTGCCGATGTTTCTTCACACATGTGTGGAAGACTCACCATCAGCTACATAGTACATTGTGTTGGTTTCTCAATGTACATGCTCATCATTTTTCAAAATACCTTACCTGTCGGTAGTTCAATTACTCAAGCACCTCAAGTGACAGTGAAAGTAGCGAATTAAAAATATCGATTAGTCCGGTATTTCAATCGATTAAAATAAACCTAAACTGGGAACCCAATTGCAAAAATTAGATCCAGGTAAAACTAACTCGGGAACCTAGTAATAATAAAAGACCATCGGCCAAGTGTCACCCGACGTTTGAAATGTGTCACAAACTGCAGCCCTTTATTCTGTTTCAGAGTAACTGTATGGCCAAAAACAGGAAATATGTGTATTACAGAAACTGGTAAGCAAATAATAATTGAAGCATAAGCAAAGACGTATAACCAATTACTGGGCCTCTATGAGGTTATTGAATACTTAAGTTCAGAACTGGGCACATATGTGTAAAATCAGGTAACTGAAACTTTAGGCTCTTACAGAATGCCCAAAACATCAAGAATGTATATCCAATAACAATATAACAAGGACCATAATCCTCCTTATATGGATCGGATGAAAAATGAACAATGCATTTATGAAAATTCAGCCCAAATAATATGAATAGTTGTTGAGTTATCCCTTTACCTTTAAGTAAAAGTCTATTATCTATCAAAGGGGAATTACTCTGCTACTAATAAATTTAGCATATCCTAACAATAATCAGAATAATTAATTTGCCAAATGTTAATAGCGTACCAAATTTCAGCTCTCTCGGTCAAACGGTTCAAAAGTTGGAAAAATGCCAAAAACGAAAAAGGGCCATAACCTTGTAAAATATAGGACAATTGAAATTATAAAATCACATGCACATCTTCAGACCATGATGAAACATTCTGCACAATTTCAAGTCAATCTGATAAAAGATGTGGCAGGAGTTGCGGAGACAATGTCTGAGTCAGCAAGAGCCATAACTCCATCAAAAATGGCCGAAACAAAATCAAAAACCACATGCGCATCTTCATATCATAAGAATATAATCTGTAAAATTTCAAATCAATCCGATGAAAGACGTAGGAGTTGCGGGGACAAGATTTCGGACGGACGGACGGACGGAAGGACGGATGGACTGACTCACGGACGAACGAGGGTCATTTCTATAGCCCCCCCCCCCCCCCTCCGCCTACGTCGGGTGACAAAAATTAGATAAAAGTAAAAACTAAATCGGGAAGGGAATTACAAAAGAATGAATGTCGGGTGTATCGAAATAACAGTTAGATATAAAATGGGGAACCCAACAGCCGAATAATTTCACTCAGTTTTGTCACGTACATCGTACATGGACGATGATGTTCAAAAGGGACGGAAAGTCGATGAATATTTATTTAAAGAACGATTTTGGTATGTTCCTTCTCACTATGCTATACTCGCCTAGAGGCTATAGCTGATATAAAACTTTCGATTTCATCAAAATACAAGAAAAACGATTCAGTTGTAAACTTAACCAGAGTTTCGAAATCATTAATTTTGTATAAAAAAATCTATAACGAATATAACCATAAAGTGGCACAATCGTCATACGAACAGATTTCTTTTGATGGCGTATGGACACATTTTAATGCTGATAACCTATTTGTAAAGAATAATACTCGCTCCATTGTAGTTTTATTATCAACATGTCGCTTTAGAAATATTGTAGCTCAAATTATATCAGAACGAGCAATGAGAATAAGTCAGCAATTGTAAGTAGAGCGGATTTTCTGATCGGTTAGTAAACTTATCCTACCAGGTCTTTTCAGCCGCGCCCTAATTAATTCTTTCAGAAGCCATATGCGACTTGTGCTTTCTTAATGGATGAGCATACTTTCAGGGGAAGATGTTCGTCGTTCAATTATCTTTCTTGCCTCTTTTCTCAATAGCAGTCAACTCTGAATAGAAAAAATTGCCTACTTTGGAGCAAAATCCTTCAATTGAAAGCTGGCCATTTTGGAAGGACTTTGTCGTTCAGGGAAGCAAACAAGAAGCCGCAGACTTTATTTAAGAAATAGAGATCTGCTCCTGCAGTGAATTGTTGCGTAAAAATTCACTGTTTGGAGGTGAGTTGTAAAGTAGATCATATGACGAGCGTGGAGCGCGAGTGAAATATCTTCTTGCAACTGACCTACACAAAGTAAATTATTACTTAACAATTCAATGCTAGAGCTTAACTATTTCGATTCTAACACTCAAAAACGCTGAAAAAAATATCATTTTCATTCAAATTCTCCAAAATATTAGTTTCATTAAAATTCTCCGAACCTTCCTGCCAACGCGTTCATGCTCCCGCTAAAATTCCTAACTGTGTCTGAGATAAACGTACGTTTTTATGGCGATTTTAGAAAGAAAAAAAGATGTTACGACGTCTGACGTCTCAGAACGTCACAAATTACGTCAGTATCACCAGTGACTTTAGCAATTAGACTCACGCGCTGCGCTCCTTGTTATTACTTAACAATTCAAATTTACATTTTGCTTCAATACAATAAATGTTTATTCAACAGTATGTATAGGTTATTGAATTTACATTGGGAAATATTCGGCACGAGTGCATATGGCGAGGGGTGCACGAGCTTGCGAGGGCGTCCCCGCCATATAAACGAGTGCCGAATATTTCACAATATAATTTTAATAACCTTTTTATTATATACCTTTAATTAATATGCTAGTTTCATCAGTACTCTCAACATTAGAAATTGAAATATAATATCGGCATATCAACCCCAGAATTGCTTTAAATTTGAAATTACATTATTCCATGTGGTGTCTTCATACATTCTAAAATCACGCCAAACGGCGCGAATGTGAAATTGACGTTTCGGTATCGGACATGACGTCAGTTACCAAACGCTGGCGTTAACAAGAACTCGCCGTCATTTTCCAATTTTACTCTCTGTATATCTTACAAAAATAATCATTATTATCCGCAGAATTTTTTCTGTAAAAGTGACAGATCGAAGGTAAATCATATTTAATTCTTTTTCATGAAATTTATAGGGCGCAACTAACACTTTTTTCATCATTTTACTCGTTTATCAATTGCAGTCGGTGACAAAATGGCTGCCAAACTTCAGTCTCCTTTCAAAGAGAAAGTAGTTCTGGTGAACGTGACTGCTTAACTCCGTGCAATATTTCTAGGTTATTTAATTTATATTGTGAAATATTCACAATATTTACATTATCCAAGCATTTATTGAAAAGCCCTATTGTATACCATTACAACGTAATGTAGTTTATACTTCAATAACTACATCGGTTCTCGCGACGTTACATGGCGTTTAGTGACGTCAAAACAAACCATGGTTCTCCAATCTGATTGGACATACGTGACTTTATGACGTCGTTGATGCTGTTCCGCTTTTAGTAGAAAAACTGCGCAAAAATGTTTATTCTGCTTCAACTGTATCTCCTAACGCAAAATAGATAGAAACGAATGTAAATAAAAGCAATGAACTTAATTTTTCGGGTGTTTATCGAAGTATAAACTACATTGGGTCGCTAGCAAAGTTTACACGAACGCCTTCGGGGTTCACTTACTTTGCACGCGACCCAATGTAGTTTATACTTCAATAAACATCAGAAAAATGAATTTCGTTCCTTAAATAAAATCTCAATAACCTTTTTATTATATACCTTTGACATTAATCTGCTAGTTTTCTAAGTGGTCTCTACGTACGAAATCAATCTATAATATCAGTATATCAACCACAACTTGTTTTAAATTTGAAATTACATTATGCCATTTGGTGTCTTCATACACGCTAAAAGCCACGCCTGATGGCGCGAAAGTAGAAATGACGTTACGATATCGGACGTGACGTCAGTAAACAAACGTTGACGTTTACAAGAACTGGGTGCCATTTTCGAATCTTACTCTCAGCAGCTCTGACAAAAATCTCCATTATTATCGCAGAATATTAATTAAAAGAGTGACAGATCAAAGGTAAATTATATTTAATTGCCTTTTATATAATTTATACACTGAAACCGACACTATTGTCATCATTCTACTCATTTTTGAATTGCAGTCGACGACAAAATGGCCGCCAAACTTTTCCTCTTTCAAAACATAGGTAGTTCTAGAGAACGTGACTCCTTAACTCCGTGCAATATGCACTTGACTCCGTGCAATATGCAGAAAATATTGCACGGTTACTCTAATGTAAAGCGAATGGGGAATTTTTTAGGTATATAATAAGCAGAAAATATTGTACGATTACTCCAGAGCAAAGTGAATAGGGGTCATTTTCGGGTAAATGATAAAAACAGAAATGACCCATACCCTGACCAAACTGTGCAGGTATGCATGCTTACTAGCTTAAATCACTATAGCCTATTTACACAATCATAGGAGACCCAGACATGCTTAGTAGCTTTTTGTAGCTTGTTTGCACAAACATAGTAGACCCAGACATGCTTAATAGCTTGTTATAGCTTGATTATACAAACAAAGTAGACCCAGACATGCTGAGTACCTTATTCTAGCTTGTTTGCACAAACATAGTAGACCCGAAGTGCATTGTAGCTTACTATAGCTTGTTTACACAAGCAGAGTAGTCCCAGACGTGCTTAATAGCTTAATTTAGCTGTTTTGCACAAAGTAGATCCAGTGGTGCTTACTAGCTTATTATAACTTGTTTACACAAACATAGTAGACCCAGACATGCTTCTCATCTTATTATAGCTTGCTAACACAGACGAAGTAGACCCAAATGTGCTTACTAGCTTACTATAGCTTGTTTACACAAACAAAGTAGACCCAGACATGCTTAGTATTTTATTATAGCTTGTTTACACAAATATAGTAGACCCAACGTGCTTAGTAGCTTATTATGGAATGTTTACACAAACATAGTAGACCCAGACGTGCTCACTGGCCTACTAAAGCTTGTTTACACAAACATAGTAGACCCAGACATGCTTAGTATTTTATTATAGCTTGTTTACACAAACATATTAGACCAAACATGTTTAGTAGCTTTTTATGGCATGTTTACACAAACATAGTAGACCCAGGCGTGCTCACTAGCTTACTATAGCTTATTTACACAAACATAATAAACCCAGAACCCACTGCTCTTGTGGTGTATATGTACACTGTACACAATATTCGCCGCCTTTTTTGGCAAAAAAGGCTCTTCCTATTTGCTTCCATGGAGTTGGAACTCCTTTAAAAGAGAGTATACTCTTAACGGAATGAATTTGCTCACGGAGGAACAAATTCTTACAATTTATCTGACCCCCTATAAAGAAACGAAGAAAATGAAAATGTCAAAGACACTTCATCCGATTGTGTCCTATTTCTCTTCAGCAGCAATCTGATCAGGATTTGCATTGTTTTGCAAATAGTTTTGTAAACTAACACCAGCACGAATGCAAACTAAGGCTGTCTTTGTGACAATTCACTCTAGCGCATGAAAGAAAGCCAAGGAAGAAGACACTTGCTTATATTTGAGCCGTGGCAAGAGAAAAACATCAAAGAGACATGAGCGGCCAGTCCAGTCTGAAATGAGTCTTCGCCCTGCGCTTAAATGGTAGCTAAGGGTCGAAGCTACCTCCACGCCCACTGCCAAGACTGATCAGATGGGGTGGATGCCCAGGTTGATCGCTGGGCGCACATGGCACTTTGTTGGTTTTGTCTCGTCGCGGCTAATTTCATAAATCAGCTACTTACATTCGAAAAAAGGGCATGCCTACAATCTTCCCGATAAACCTAATACTGTGCATATTTAAGAACTCGTGTTACATCTGCATCCTATTCCTGACTCCTTTAAAGGTACATTTGCTCAGCTTGATTGGTGACTTTTGTATACATACAAACTGACTACTTGATTGTTGGTCCGGGTTTAAATTAGCAAACGGTTTTAAGTGGAACTGTGCGGTGCTGTTTTCTTTTAAAACCTCTTCACTCTTACATTTTTTGGTTTTACGTACTCGTAACTAAAACCTTACTTACAATAGCCTGCATGTATTCTCTTGTGTCTTGTTATCGATTATTAGTTGGGTTTGAGTTTTCCAATAGTAAAATAGTCATTCTAATTTCCAGCCTTAAATAAGGTACAGTTTAACTTGAATCAACCATCTATTGTCACTTATGTCATCAGAAATCACATGGTCTTTATTTGGAACGTGATCATTTCAGTAAATGGTTGGATGTAGTGTTACTTACACTTACGCATCTGTTAATTTTCCTAAAAGATATTTCCTATGAAAATAACTGCCAACAACTATCAGAGCAGATTCTTCTGAACTGATTGCATGTTAACAGTATATAAAAACTGAAACTGTTCATGCGTATTTATGTAATGTTGCAAAAGTGCCCACGCCCACCCCAACCCCCCACCAGCACTGGCTTCAGCGGAACTCTTTTCAAACTAAGTCATGTAATCATCTGTGGATCTTGAAGATATTGGTGTAATATAGACAACCAATACACTCATCTGTACTTCGTCTGCCGCACCTCATTGCAAAGAGTTTTCACCGATACTTTTAGAATAGTCGATGGAGGATAGTTTGAAGCGTATTTATATTCGACGTTTTTAATTCGGTGCTTTTACTGTCACTGTCACTTTTGCTGGCGTAAATGAAAGGGGCAGTGTCGAAGCTATCTCAACCACCGTTATGTCAGATAGATATGATTGTGTCGTTTCCACTGATTAATGACATTTGCATGTGTCAAAGGAAAGAAAACAACCAAAGGTGCTCGCGAATATTTTTTGTCCACCTTGATAAACTTTTTGACCCCATTATCACACAGCTAGCCAAGATCAGAGTGGACAGGTACCATTGCTTGAAAACTTCTAAGCTTGATCTACGCGAACGTATTTTTATCAATATGTCATGTAGTGGCTCAAATTAAAGCCGCCTTCAACCAATACTCGTATAATGAACGAAACAAAACAACAATATAATTACAACCTTAAAAAGTTCCTTCAAGTGCAGAGAATACATACAGAAGTAGGAACATGGCCCAGACTACGTAGTTTCGGCTAATAAAGCCATGTCAGTGACCCTGACAATAGCATGTCGACGAAACCAGAAAAATGCATACTGTAATTTCTTAATTTTAATTAGGCAGTCGATTCAAAGACTGATTAATTTCAAAAGGATCCAAATATTATAATAATAGATGAACTAGAAAATAGTCTAAATCGATCTCAAATTTTAGATTTCTCAGAATCTATCCTCTGATCTCAAAGGATGTAAATAAAATAAATTCAAATATTTGCAGTAAATTACCGTTTGGTATGAGTAGTCCATTGCAGAAAAAGGGATGAAATGCATTTTGATTTTGAACTGAGAAGGAATTTACAATAAATGTTGCCGTATTTTCGACTATAAACTGAAAAGTCTGCCAATTTTCGTGAATTCATCAGTCAGTTTGTATCTAATGCCTGTCATCGTCGTACATTGCTTCGTAACGGAGAGCATTATTGTTCCGAGCTGGAACGTACAGTGGCAAAATATATTCATTGTGTGTGGGGGGGGGGGGGGGGAGTGTGAGTTGGGCCATGCTTCATCCTTACCAAATAAAGTAAAGTGTACCATTAGATAGTGAAAAGCACTCCCGGGATCTTGTATATGGAGCGCCTCGTCATTACAATAACCTGTTAACTGCTAATGCGAACTACTCAGTCTTAGATCAGCAACACCTCAGCACAGAAGCGTCTTTTAATGGAAATTAATTCGAACGTTCTTGCCTCTACTCTGAAAAAGTATTTTCGGTGGAAATTTGCTATCACGACAATGCTCAGAAAAAGGTGTGTTATTTCATGATTGTTACTTTAACCATGCATAAACGCGCGCGTTATTTCAATGATATTCATAACATTTCGGAAAAATCAGATTCCATGTGAAACACAAATAAATATACCCTCATAACACGCAAAATGACTTCTGTATCGGTTAGGATTCTTCTGGTCTGAAACCGGGCGCGATAGCTCAGTCGGAAGTGTGCAATCGTCCCCGAAGGTCGACTATCGCGTCCGGCTTGTTGTTTAGTGCAGTCATCTCTACCTTTTCCGCTGAATCAAGACGAACAGCTGTCAGTTACTGGCGAAAGACTGTGCACCTTAACTGGATAACTGCCTCCGGGAGGGTTTTTCAGGAACAGTGTGGTTTTCTAACAGACCGGCTCGATATGACATTGTTGTTTACTGGGTCGTAAAACTTCAACACAATCAAAATAAATCATTGATCCGAGACTATCGGGATGCGGGATAGAGGATTCAAGAAGACAAATAAAGTTGTTTACAAAATAAGCCCCAATTTTTTTTATTCTGCTCTTTTCGAGTTACGTTATAAGTTTGGTTTAGTATACATATAGATTAACTGGGCGCGATAGCTCGGTCGGGAGCGAGGCCTTTTGAGATGCAAGCGAACCCGAATTCGCCCCTACGTCCGGCACATTCTTTCGTGGATATGTGTTCATGAAAAAATGAATTCTCCCGCTGGTATGAGTCATCGATGTGCGCAAATACCACTTTGTTGGTTTTGTTTAGTTGTGGCTGAAATAAGTTTTTACGCTAACGTCAAAACAGAGGAATTTTAGAGCCCGATATATTTGTTAGTGCAAATTTGAAGTCTTCATGGCAAACCACGTAAATTGACGACATGTCAACCAAACTGTACCTAAACCACACGCGTGCATAACGCTTATAAAGCAATTCAACGCAGTGCTAAGGTTGAATTTGCGTTCAGAGGCACTGTCTCGAGCAACTTATCCAGACGCAGTCAGTACAATGTTGTTTTGAACGCACCCAGAGACACAAAGGAGATGTACACTTTAGATGGCCATTCGCCTTAAAAGACAAGTGCGTCCCTACGAGCAAGAAATTAAACTGACTTTTATAATTCGTGTATACCAATAGAGTTTGATGGTCAAAAGCGTATTTGTTTCACGTTTTGCTTGGTCTGTGGGCTTTATTTCATTAGGCATTATTGCTACATATACTGTAAGAAATCAGTTTTTGATTTCCCCCGCAAACTCACTGTCTGGATCCAGATCCGGAACATCCTTTTTAGGAAACGAAACAGACCACCAAAGATGGCGGATCAGTTTACACAAGCAATTTTTTTCACTATATATCGTACTGATCGGTTAAACAAACCGTATCACCGAACGTAGAATACATATGTCCACATAAAAAAGGCGGACTTGTGGCAAAAAATAAACACATTTGCATGTTTCGGCATATTTTCAAGTCTGCTATTGTGCTGTTTATTTTTGAAGTGGTGACCCAAATTTTCTGCCGACATTCCTGTGAAATGTTATTTATATTTTTCTTACCACTTTTATGAAATACGATGCCCAACTCAAGTCGGCCCTCGACCCCGAAAATCCATGTTTAAATCTCCTGGCTTGTTTTTGAGAAATATTCATTTTCATTAGCCGTGTAATGTGCATTTGTCACCGGAAGATACTAGCTAGTTTAACTTAAAATGTCAACGGAACATCTCGCGAGTACGTTCCCGCGACTAATACACATTACACGGCTAATAAAAATAAATATTTTTCAAAAACCAGCCTAGAGATTTACACATGGTTTTCGGGGTTTTGCACTGAACTCGACTTCGTATCGTATTTTCTAAAAATAGTAAGAAAATATAAACGGCGTTTCATTGGAAAATCAAGAAAATATTTGGGTCACCACTAAAAATTAAAACTGCACAATTACAGACTTGAAAATATGCCGATATAAACGAATGTATATAATTTTCAAGGCATAGCTACGTTGAGAATGTATTCCCCGTTTGCTGATATAGCTCGGTTGGATAATGCATACGATATATAGTCAGAAAATTCGATAAAGCGTAGCACCTACCTAGCCTGCTATTTTTGGTGGTCTGTTCCGTATCCTAAAAAGGATGTTCCGGATTTCGGTCCAGACAGCGAAACTATATGTTCTAAATTTTACGGCCACGGAACCTGAATATACTCTTTTTTTATACACCTCGGTTCCGGCGACATACAAACGTCGTTAAAAAGGTACTATTTGCTGCCCGCTTGGAACTCGGATTTTCGGGGTAGGGCTAGTACTAGTCGCCTCAGCATAATGTGACAGGGGCTAGTACCACGTCAAGTGTCTGGGCTTTAGTGAGGCAGCACTATAAAAGTGATCATTGAGCACCCTGTCGCAACCAGACACCGTCATGAACCAATACACAAACAGTAAATGAACATCTTATATGATTAGCCAATATTTCTTTCGAAAGCAGCTCCAACATACACAAATCACACACGATCCATTGGTTGGGATTGTTCAGTTTTTATGTGCTTGACAAACCCATACCAAAGGGAGAATGCACGCCTTATCAGTACATCTCCATCAGGAAACAGATTTGACCTTATTGTAGTACAAAACATTTGCAACGTTGGTATCCAAGACGCACAGGAGTGCATATGAGCTGATATTTCAATAAGATTAAATGTGCACTTGCGACATGCACCGCATTTGGACGCTCATGTGTATGGGATCAGCCATATTGCTTTCGGTGTATTTTCTTTCTCTTTGTTTTCAGGAGAAAAAGCAGTTTGTTGATGTCAGTTATGAGCAGGTTGAAAGAGTTTTTTCTTTGTTTGTTTTTAGGTCACCTTCTATAATTTTCGTACGGAAACTGTATAGAAATACAGTAAAGCCAGAGAAAGACTTGACACCCTTGTGCAACCCAGTTGCACATGAGTTGCACTACACCTGAGCTAGCTTTGAGCATTGAGTTGCACCCCATTCTCAAACCGTAGTGCACCTGAAGTTCAGAGTTCAGATTGAACCTTTACACATACTTTTATGATTAGCCAGTCATGGAATGGACATCAGTTTGTGCACTACCGAGATCATCTTCTTTTTTTTAATTTGTATTGCAAGAGTAAAGAAAATATAACAATTTTAAATTTGTATTGGTTTTAATTTTCTGATGTCTTTCTTTTTTCTTGTTTTTTTTTCTTTTATTTGCAAAAGTGAAAATTATCTTAATTTGTGTATTTTTTGTCCTTTTTCTGTCTTTAATTCTTTCTTTGAGTATTTTTAGAAGACAATTAAAATAATACACATATGTTAATTTATTCTTAATATAACAGAAAAAAAATAGAATATTGTAATAATCTATTTCAAGTAAAGAGAAGCCATGTGTAGTAAGCTGTTGAACTATCAACTTTATTTTTAAAGAAAAAACAAGAATTTTAAATTTGTTTTTGCTTTAATTTCAAATGTCTTTCTTTTCTTTTTTTTTTTTTTTTTTTCTTTTTTACTTTTATTTGCAAAAGTGAAAATTATCTTAATTTGTGTATTTTTTCTGTCTTTAATTCTTTCTTTCAGTTTTTGAGAAAGCAATTAAAATGATTCATATCACATAATTTATTCTAAATATCAAAGAAGACAACTAAAATATTGTAATAATCTATTCTAAGTATCAGAAAATACATATTGTAAGGTATTAAACTAGCAACTTTATTTTATTCTTTATTTGATCTTGAATCATGACAAAACTAACACATTGAGTTGTGGATCAAGCATATTCAAAGGTAAATCTGTTTGTTTGTTCTTAAATCCACTTTCATTACGCTTTTGAATCTTAGTTTATTGTACTGTTGTTTTAACAATTAACTCTAAAACTGAGTAGATACATGTATTCACACTTCTGCGGCGTCTTAAGTAAACAAAGTCAGAAATAAATTAGCCGCGACACGACAAAACCAACAATGTGGTTGTTCGCCCAGCGCAGAATTGAAATGCATGGATAAGAATTCAAAGACTTAGAGGGCAAACAGTGTAGATTTGGATGATGCTGGTTATTATGAGCCGCATTATCTGGATCTACGCTATTTGCAAATTCCGCGCTTTTCGTGTTTAAAAAATGGATAATAATTCACAGACTAGAGAGAAAACAGTGTAGATCTAGATGAGGCTGCTCATTCAATTGATTATGAGCCGCCACATGAGGATCTACATTATCTGCAAATTCAGCAATTTTCATTTTTTTGTTTCGCGCTTTAGATGTTAAAGAAATGGATAAGAATTCAAACACTAGAGGGCAAAAAGTGCAGATCTAAATGAAGCTGCCCACTATGAGCCGCCTCATCAGGATCTTCACTATTTGCAAATTCAGCTATTTTCGTTTGTTCGCGCTAATTAAAGAAATGGATAAGAATTCAATGACTAGAGGGCAATCAGTGTAGGCTTATTATAAGTCGCCTCATCAGGATCTACGCTATTTGCAAATTACGCTGTTTTCGTTCTTCAAAATATGAGATGCCTTGTCTGCAAGGCTAAAGACAGTTTACTAGTTTATCGTGTTTTCCTGCAATTTTTTATCACGTTTTTCCGCATTTTTTTTTTAAATGGGGAACGACTTTTGTGACTTTCTTGTCTGCTTTCCTAGACAAAAAAAAATCATATAGGAAAGAATTTGATCACTTAATTGGTAGATAGATGTAGATGTAGATCATAGGGGCTCACTTCAATTCTTTCTTGGGTTGAACCCTACATGTATATTGAAACAAAATGAAAATGATAAGAGTTGCTTCCTCTGAAAGTGTATCTGGTCACCAAAAGTAGACAAAACCCTCCTTTAGTTTATAAACCCTCAAAGCACCTAAAAGGCAGACGACAATTTACTTTTGCAAAATTTCGAAAAAGCATCACAAATACAGAGTTCCAGACTGCAACCCCTTATTAGAACCGTGTCGGTGAATCGATTCTAATGAGGGCTTACAACTTACTTTTCTATGGAGAAATGTGATAAATTATCTGTAAATTACCACACTCTTATCTGAAGCACTGCAAAACAACTATGTCTACCCCTGCAAATAGTTGAAGTGTCTCTAAATTCTCTCATCAAGCAAATTGTTTAGTAAGTTAATTCGATCAAACAGGTATCTTTCACGATCGCAATGTTTGTATATGAAGTGTGCCGACACGTCGCTTCACACCCTCAGGCTTATCAATAGTTGACTCCGGCTGATAACAAGATTTCATCGACTATTATGAAAAAGGGTTGGTGTTTTCCGAACACTCTTAGTTAAGATTTTAAAAAAATGAGGGAAAGAGAACACACATGGAAAAAAGAGGGTTGGGGGGGGGGAGTAAGATTCACATTATGCTTGTCAAAACAGTGGTCCATGGCCGGTCCGGATCAGCCGCGACGGCCTTGAATACAGTTTGAATCGGTGATCATATGGATTTTGCAAAAGAATATGTGTAAACGTTAAATTTTCACGCAATACGGTATACAGTATTAAAGTTCATGGGTACACTTTCAGGAATAGCAACTCTGCAATTTTCAATTTTTACTCATTTCTCAAGTGGGGTCAATTCATCAAGAAACTAGAAATAAGCCGCGACACGAGAAAACCAACAATGTGGTTGTGCGGCCAGCGCAGACTCAGATCCGCCCAGTCTGAGCAGAGTCTTTGCTGTCCGCATGAAGGTAGCTTAGACCCTTAGCTACCCATTAAACGCTAAACGAAGACTCTGATCAGACTGGGTGGATAAAATTATATATATAAGTCCACAAATTTCTGTAATTACTTCAGAAATAGTGATAGAGATAATTAGCCAAATTTATTATCGTGTAACGTTATGTAAATAAATATATTGAAATATAAATAATTAAATACGCAGCGTTAAGCAAGCTCTTCCAAAACATCGATATACTATAATAAACATATTTAAATGAGCATTACTAAACGAGGTGCTCTGCAATAAATAAGGTAACAATTAGATAAATACTTACCTGAAAGAGACTTCTGTCTGGCTGTCATCTTCTATTGTCTTATAACAACAAAAGCATTAAAGAAGTGTGTTGGGAATAACGCCTTATATACATTTAAATATTATGGCACTTCTCACTCCACCTACTCATAATTTTGTCACTAGGAAAAACTATTGACCAATTAATGAAAGGGGTATTAGAAAAAAATCATTGTTTGCGCACCTTTAAATTACTTTGATAGAATGTTCTATTTAATGTAATTATCCCAACCTTTTACCACTATTTTTAATTGATAAACAGATGGTGATTACAGACTTCAAATGACATAAAAAGATCAAATTTGATATGTTTGGTTAAATAAAAAGAGGGAATGAAATAGATAAATAATAAAAAGAAAGTAAAAAAGAAAAATCAAGAATAAATGGTGTCTTACAATGTTGAACTAAGAACAGTAGAGTAGGTTTGTAGCAAATATACTGAACATGAATGTGCACATTGAATTCACAGGTGATTGCTGAGTTGGAAATTTGTCTAGTGCACTTGGGTCGCAAAGTCGAGTGCACCTGTGTCTCTGAGCTTACTCAAAGTCATGTGCACACCTCTCTCTGGGCTAGTGCACATCAGTTGCACTTTATGTCAAGTTTTTCTCTGGCTTTACTGTAAGATTCAAACGTAGTGTGACATGTGTTTGTTCGTTCAGTGTATACCATAGGGACCCATTGACCAAATACCTAATTTAGTAAATACGGCTTGTAAGTCAATGCATGACAAGAATAATAAAGTTACACATGCCCAGCAGGCGGGGCCGCGTAGCGCAGTCGGTGGGGCGCCTGACTTGTAAGCCAGAGGTCCTGGGTTCGGCCACTGACTTTAATTTCCCCTTCCGCTGATTCAAGAAAGGCAGTTGTCAGTTACTGGTACACTGCCAGTAAGTGCACTTATTTTGGTTTACCGCTTAGGAGGTCTAAGCCTGCCCATGAATAATGTGGTTAAGTTAAGTGACCGTCCCGACATGACCATAGCTGTTTACCGTGGACGTTAAACAATGACACAACAACACGTGCGCCCAGCAAACACTCGGATCAGTCAGACCATTTGTCAATCTGGTTATAGTTATACGTGCGTCCTCAATATGTTGCATGCATACGTCGAAGACACACCATCACCCACATGGTAAATTGTGTTGGTTTCGCAATGCACATGCTCTTCATTTTTCAAAATACCTTACCTGTCGGTAGCTCAATTACTCAAGCACCCGAATTTTCGTCCTCAGACATGTAAGTGAAAGTGCAAATGACAATAAAAGTAGCGAATTAAAAATGTCTATTATAGTCCAGTACTTCGATCGATCTAGGTAAAATGAACTCGGGAACCCAGTAATAAAAATAGATGAAGGCAAAATCTAAATCAGGAAAACTAAACTAGATCAAGGTAAAACTAACTCGGGAACCCAGTAATAATAAAGTTGCCGAGTTTTTTACAGTTTGTGTCAATACTAACGGAATGGGAATTTTGAGAACTATCGTATGAGGACTGAAGGAAATGAATTCAGCATAACTATGAAGTTGTTGTTCAGTTCTCATTACAATTTATTTCCTAACTAAATCCCCTTTAAGGCCAGCGATGCTGCAGTGATTAGATTTCAGTTGCATATAAAGGGTCTTCTTGCATTTCACGAAATTCCTGTACAACCAAAATGACGTTAGTATCACTGGCAAACTGCTTCCCAGCCTATTCTTGAAATAGCACTGGCGCTCACGTATTTGTACACCAAAAACGCGTTCGTACCGCGTTGCATGCGCGTGCTGCGTGCGTATCACCTAGAACCGCGCATCAGACGCGTCTAGACGCGCCCTGACGCGTCTCGACGCGGTAGACGCAAACAATGATAAAATGAATATTCATGACTTGTTCAATACGCGTACAACCGCAGATTGTACGTTGGCCTATTCAAAATAGTTTTAAGATAGCTTAAAACAATAAAACTCTTCACTGATTAGTCACTAAGTTAATTTGTGAATGTCTCGATCCCTCTACCGGGAATCTGACCGAATCGATGCGCAGAAGACGGGAACAATAAAGTAGTCCCACATTATCTGGGTCAATTTTTACATAATAACTCGTAACGTCTCGATTTCTGAATTCAATGGGACTCATTAACTACTATTTAGACTACCTCTATAATAGAACTTCTACGCTTAGAAACTATACATGACTTCTACTTTTTTTAACTTCCAAGTCCAGAAAACAAACAAAAAAAACAAACAAAAAAAGTCACAACTTATCTGGGCCAGAACGGACAAATCCGAGCACATGGTAATCCTCGCTAAGAATTAAACTGACCAGTGAAATTTGGACCCAGACTATTATATTGAGTTGAATGTTCAAACAGAACAATACCACAGGGTATAATCGATTCCGCTAATTTTCGCTTGCAGAAACTGTACCTCATATTTGGCTTCCGTCCTGACTGTCCACGAGTTCTTGCTTCCTGCCGACACTTCTGTACATGATAAATGGCTTCCTGCAGAGACTGTCCGCGTGATTCCGCTTCCTGTCGAGGCTCTCGGCAGGAAGCAGAGTCACGCAGACAGTCTCAGCAGGAAGCCAATTTTCGAGGACAGAAGTCTTTGCAGGAAGCAAGAGATATCGCCGACAGTCTCGAAGGACTGTACATCATATTTGGCTTCTGCCGAGACTGTCCGCGATCTCTTGCCTCCTGCAGAGACTCTGGACAGGAAGCAAGAACTCGCGGATAGTCTCGATGGACGCCAAATATGATGTACAGTCTCTGCAGGAAGCGAAAATTAGCGGAATCGATTTTACCCTGTGAATACTGGCATATTTTTATAAGGTATAAGAGTTTCAAAGCCAATTCAAGATTCTTTCAAGGGGTCTCCATAGCTCAGTGGTCAGCGCACTCACTTCTCACATTTATTTTACTACGAAGTAATTGCATTGAATTGGAAATGGTATAGTCTGAACAGACAAGTGGGTTCTCTTCGGATTACCTTATTGCAGAGCAATCTGTGCCGAATCGAAACAGGTATCCTCTACACAGAGTAAAAGTAAACAAAATAAAGTTTAAGAGCATTTCATTTGTAGCATGTAGTTTTGGCTGAAGGCAGAATATGTACATTCCAAGATAAACCTTGATTTCCAGAAAGCAATTTAATGCTGCAAAAATTTCCAGCATATGGGGCCAGAGTTGAATGATCATCATGGTGACTGAAAACCGGGAACCCCGACAAGGAAAAAACACCTACATCTCTACAAGAAGAACTTGGTTTTCTAACATATTTTAGACCCAAACTGGAACAAGCCCCCCTGTCCTTGCTAGGTCCAAGGCAGTTCTATGGAGAAAAAAATGGGGAGGAGGAGGAGAGAACAAGGAGCAAATTTTTTGGTGGGGTGCAAATTCTTCGGTGGGGAGTGGGGGGTGCAAAAGACTGCCCAGATTCATGTGTTAGTGGGGTTGCACCGAAGTGGACCTGTGCTGGGTCCCGGGCAGGTCTCAGAAAAAGGGAGAAGCAAAATCTTTGGTGGGGAGCAAAAACTTCCAGAAACATTAAGTAGCAAGAACCCAAATGGACTTGTGCACAGATCCACATAAATCACTTCCCATGCACAAAGCCCTCGCGACCCACTGTGGGTTGGCTTTAGCAATACAATTCAGGGCTTCTGGAAATGCATGGCATCAGAGGCACACTTCCGGCCATAATGCATCTTCCCCGAACTGCAGGCCTCCATCAGATTTCACTTTGCTAGTTCTGCCGGAACAAGCCCCCTGTCCTGGCTGGGCCCAGGGCAGGTCTAGGGGGAAAATGGGGAGCAAATTCCCTTGTTAACTAACGCAATTGGCAGTGGGGGATAAGAGATTGAGGGTAATCTGGAATGCAGTTGTCAAATGTTTTGTGGCCCTCATGAGTAATTGAGACTGCCTGGGTTACATCATGAATTGCGCCCTTTTGTCTCAGAGAGGACCATAGCTTAATTCTGTTGGGAGGGAGGTTGGTAGGGTAAAAAATTCCTTTTGGGACCTAGGACTGTAGTATTTGTTCTAAACCTTATCTTGGTTTACTTGGTTCTAAAACATATTGCATATTTAAAGTTTTAGGGGCCTGTATTTTCATGGGAGTTTTTTTAGTGTTCTAATATTTTGGGAAATGGAGAATATTATTAGTCAACAACAGGACCGTAGCTTATCTCTTATTGTGGATTGTTGGGAGGGGAGAGGAGTTTCTTTTTGCTGTTTCTAGGGAGCAAATGTGATGAACCTTATAATGGTTCAGTTGGTTTCCAGGTAA
Source organism: Ctena decussata (assembly GCA_963989385.1). NCBI lineage: Eukaryota > Metazoa > Mollusca > Bivalvia > Lucinida > Lucinidae > Ctena > Ctena decussata. Next base: position 39,398,076 of record OZ022515.1, read on the forward strand.
CTAAGCCTGGGTGTGAGATTAAGGAGGTTGGATACACATTATTTTTTGGAGGGGAAATGGGGAATATTATTAATAGACAAGGGGGCTGTAGCTTATTTCTTATTGCGGGTTGTTCGAAAAGGACGGCGGTTTCTTTTGGCTGGTTCTAGGGAGCAAATGAGTTGAAACTTATAATGGTTTATTTAGTTTCCAGGTAACTAAGCCTGGGTGTGAGATTAAGGAGGTTGGATACACATTAATTTGGGGGTGGGGAAAAATGGAGAATATTATTTATGGACCATAGGACTGTAGCTTATTTCTTATAGCGGATTGTTGGGAAAAGAGGGCAGTTTCTTTTTGCTGTTTCTAGGGAGCGAATGTGCTGAACCTTATAATGGTTTATTTAGTTTTCAGGTAACTTAACCTGGGTGTGAGGTTAAGGAGATTAGATACACATTTATTTTAGCCTTTATTGTCAATAGACAAAAGTTATTTATACGACCGTAGGGAAAGTCAGATTGTAGTCGTACAGATGGGTTCTGGGGCTTTTACTGGGTAATGGGAGTTTTTGTCACGAGCATTGCACTTAGTAGGGGGTAATGTGGATCCAGGGATTTTGGGAATGGGTTTGGTAGGTGGTTAGCAACAGGGGCTCGAATTAGAGAAAATTAGGGGGATTTTTTCCCCATTGTATTGGAATCTATCTATATCTTGGCAATGATATTGGTTTTGTCCAGGTATACAAAGACTACCTTCTGTATTGTACTTGCATGTTTCTTTGGGGGAGACAGGATCTTGTATGATAGCCTAACTTGAATATGGTGGATTCTATGGTCTCGCCTTTGATTGTTATGGGGCCACACAGTCAAAGAAGATATGGTTGAGATCTTCTGCATCATTGCAGTGGGGGCATAGGGAGGACTGGTTACCGTAGTGAAGGCAGCCCTGCACGCAGTGTCCTAGCCTTAGTCCGGAATAGGCTATGTCGAAACGTCTATTGAGACTATATACGTCACATTGAAGTTTAACCTTTGGTTTGACGAAATGGAAGGTGTGGCCCTTGTTGCTATTGGTCCATTGGGATTGCCATTTTTCGGTTACTGCTTCATTTCAGTTTTGAGGGTTTGGTATGGTTGTAAGTGCCGGTGGTCAATAATTGACAACTGCCTTTCTTGAATCAGCGGAAGGAGAAACGAAGTATGTGGCCAGACTGGGTTTTGAAACCAAGACCTCTGACATGAGTCAGGTGCCCTATTGATTGCGCTACGTGGCCCGGAGCCTTCAGCTGTAGGAGTTTAATTCCACATTCAACTTCTAAAGCATTAATAGGGGTCGAGTGGTATGCCCTCATAGCAATACGGAGTGCTAAGTTGTTTTGGATAAGGTCTTGAGCTTTGAGAGTAGATGTTTGGGTGCCGAGTTATAACCTTGCGCACCATAATCAATTTTACTGAGGATTAGGGCATTATACAATGTCAATAGGATTTTTTATCTGCTTCATAGGAGGTGCCTGAAACCATCCTCATGAGGTTTAGGTCTTTATTACATTTTTCAATCAGATTTTTAATATGCTGACCCCATGTTAGTTTGCTATCTAGGATCATACCCAGGAAGGTGATATGGTCACTAAATACTATTTCTGTCCCAAAAAGGGAGAGTTTTTGAAGTGATTCAATATTAAGTCTTTTTTTTAGTGAAAATTATAGCCTTTGTCTTAATAGTGGGGATTTTGAAGCCCCAGAGCTTGGATCATATCTCGATTGTCTGGAGGGCTGGTTGGAGTTTTACAAGAGCATGTTTGGGAGAGGAGTGCTAGGTCCAGATGGCACTGTCATCTGCATATTGAGAAAGAGAGAGGTTTGGGTCCCGCCCTCCCCCATATATTTATTATTACATTAAATAGGATAGGGCTGAGGACACTGCCCTGGAGACAGCCATTTCCAAGTTATGTTGATCAGAGGTTTTTCACCCCCACCCTGACTTGAATTATTTTGCCGTTTAAGAAGTTATGAAAGCAGCGGAACGTATTTCCATTGATGCCGAATTCGTTTAGCTTGATGAGGGTCCCTGGAGTCCATATAAGGTCAAATGCCTTTTTAAGATTCAGTGACTGCCGCCTGGCACTTATTTTCCATAAAGGTCATATTAATTTCAGATTCCACGATTTTAATTTCTGATACGAAAGGAATTTATGGCTGAAGAGTGTGATTTATTTCCACTTCAATGGCTAAATTGTCATGGGACTGTCCCAGTTTTGAGATGCCGGTCGAGTTTCTAGGCTTCTGTTTTTTTCTTTCTTTCCCGTTATTGTTCAAGTAAGACCAAATGAGCATTCGACATCAAGCTTGATGTAGACTTATACTGGCTCTTTCTTTCACATGAGTTACTTAAAGTTGACCTCACTAAAATGCGCATTCAATACGCGATTTTGATTGGTTCCCGTACACGCGCGTTGAGACGCAAAGGACTACGCCACTACCCATATCATGTGCGCAATTTTGATTGGGTGCATGGAATTTGCATAAAATGCGCGTTGCACGCGTCGCTTCGCGGTATACGCAAAATTGAGAACGGATTTTCATTGGCTACTAAAATATTCGCGTCCATAATTGCCGCGTATCCCGCGCGCATCAACTGCGTCTCCGACGCGTTTTGAATGTGTACAAATACGTGACCGCCAGTGTAGCTTTCCTCGGCGACTACTCTTGATTTTCTGTCTCAGTTGCTTCAGTAATTGACCTAGCATCCCCTGTCCCTAAACAGGTAGTTAACATGTAAACACTTTATGAACCCAGAATGATTGAAATGATTAATTTGCCAGCTGAAGGCATAGTCATTGCCTTCTTTGAGACAAGGTGGGATGTTCTGACATGTCTCCATTGTTTCGAGTGTTGGTTCGGTTCTGGCTGAGAGAGATAGACCAGTGCTCATCCATTGTCTCAAAGCTGCCACGAATCCTTCAGAGCTAGCCACAAAAAGATTAAAATCTCAACGGTTCTGAAATTTTCCACTCTTCTCGTTACTGTATCCCTATAAGAGGTTTCTAGGACAGACTATTCATGAATGGTCAAAAGGTATTGTATCTTATTTAGATGTTGAATTGTGCACATTACACCGCAACTAGCGATCGACATGACCTCTACAATGTATATGCACCATTTATACACCGGCTTATAAGTGTACATGTATAAACACGGCCATCTGTGCATATTAGCCACACACAGAGATATAGATCGGATACTTTATTTGGTAAGATATAATGAGTGATGAGGAAAAAATCAGAAGCGCCTGCTTGCTGAATTTAAACTATAAATTTTGACTGATTTTTTTTGCTTTGACAGATTTACAAATACATAAATCGGCCCACGGTTCGGCGCAGTCTGATCAATCTATCCTCAGTTAGCATAATATACTTCTGGATCTGCCGAAAAAGAAAGACCCTGGTCAGTCTGCACAGATGTTTTAGCTCGATTGTGGTGACTGCTCTAAGTATATATATTACACAGTACTCTAAGGCTCTTTTTTTCGCCAAAACGCCGCTGCGACATAAAGCTAACAAGCTTTTTGGAAAAGAAGCTAAAATATACTTGTGTGCTACGAGTCGTGGATACGGAAAGTGCCGACAGTTGGCGACAGTGCGACCAAAAATAGAATAAAATTCCGTCTGTTAATTTTTAGCAGATGCGATAGACCTGACATGGTTATAAATAGACAAAATCGGACGAGTTCTCTGGTTATTGCGATGAAACGCTCGTATAAGTGAAGAAAAACATGAACCAATACAGTCTCAAACCGGAACGAGCTTTCCAATCTATATGGCTTGCGGCCGCAAGCCAAAATAGATTAAGGCAAAACCTAAATCACGAAGCGTATAACAAAAGAATGAATGTCAGGTGTTTCGAGTTACAGTTTAATATAAAATGGGGAGCCCAACGGTTCATTCATTCAATTTGTCACGTACAGGGACGGTGATGTTCGAAAGAGACGAAAAGTCAATGGATATTAATTTAAAGAACGATGTTGGTATGTTTCTTCTCAGTATGCTTTAATTACCTACAGGCTATAGCTGATATAAAACTTTCAATTTCAGCAAGTTACCTGAATAACGATTAACTCATTGCATTCTGAGTATTTTTGTCGTCTGCTGAAATTGTCGTCTGCATCAAAAATCAAGAAAATTCTGACAATACTGGACTAACTAACTCTTGTTGAATTGATGTCTAAGCAACAAACAGTTTGAATCTCAGATCAGGCCCACCTTTGTGAAGCCTGATCTGTATCCAAACTGTTTGTCCAGATACCCCTTTTACCCCTGAAGGGGTATCCCGAATGGAATGGGTTAAGTTATAAACTTAACTAAGGTTTCGAAATCATTAAATGAGCCGCGACACGAGAAAATAAACAAAGTGGTTGTGCGCCCAGCGTAGACTCAGATCAGCCTGGGCATCCGCCCAGTCTGATCAGAGTCTTCACTGTCCGCATGGAGGTAGCTTAGACCCTTAGCTACCCTTTGAGCACTTAACAAAGGGTCTGATAAAACTGGGCGGCTGCACAGGCTGATCTGAGTGGTTGGCAGGGCGCACAATCGCATTGTTGGTTTTGTCGTGTCGCGGCTCAATTTTGTAAAAAATAATTCTATAACGAAGATAACCATAAAGTGGCACAATCGTCATACGAACAGATTTCATTTGGTAGCGTATGGACACATTTTAATGCTGATAACCTATTTGTAAAGAATAATACTCGCTCCATTGTAGTTTTAATATCAACATGTCGCTTTAGATATATTGCAGCTCAAGTCATATCAGAACTAGCAATGAGAATAAGTCAGCAATTATTATTGTAAGTAGAGCGTTTTTTCTGATCAGTTAGAAAAATTATCATACCAGGTTCTTTCAGCCGCGCCCTAAGTAAATCTTTCAGATCCATCTGCGAATTGTGCTTGCTTAATGAATTTCTGACGGTGATGCTGACAATATAAAAAACTTGTAGGTCATGTCTCCTACCCCTTATTAATATATTTAACAGTTTCAACGTTGGCTTTAAAGTTTTTTGTAGTTGTAGTTGATATTCTAGAGTGCGTCTTGACAAATTGTGCCCCTTGGGCGGGCAGCAGGTGACAGGATGAATGAGTCGTTTGTACGCACATTCCTATGCATAACAGAATAACATACAGATGTTGTAGCAGAAAAAATTAAGGCAAAGGTTGGTTTTGTAAAACATTATGTCCATGATCCTTAATTTCAATGTCGGCGTCACCATATAAAAAGCAGGTAATGCAATATTTAAGATTATTCTCTGAAAAGTTGTTAACTCAAACTTTACCAATGGAAATGAATTGGTATAACGTCAACAGGTACACACATGGATAATTTATTAAGGTAGTTGGATACTAAATAAGAATATTGGTGGGACATTCAAACCACTTTACCAGCCTAATTACCCACAGGGGTATAAAACATTTGAAAAACATATGAAAAAATTACCGTTACGTTTTCCTAAAAATCAAAATTTTGTATTTCTACACACTTTCTACACAGTTTCTATTCAAATTTATATTTCTAGCATATGAATGCACTCTCATTTCTGCAATTCATATAATCTATACTAAAGGATATTTAAAACAAACTGGTAAAAAAAGAATGCACTCTTCTTGATAATAAGTATTTCTTTCGTTATAACATCTTTTTAAAAATGCAAGAAAATTTAATTTCATGAAAAAGTCATGAAAAATATATTTGATCGATGGGGCATGCTCATGCATATTATTTCAGACAAACTACACATTAAGACAAAAATACAAAATTTTCAACGTTTCGTTTCCTTGCAAAACAATGTTAAAGTTAAAAATACCCCAAACTCTGAGAAACCCAAATAAACAGGAACCTGCTGCAACCAAAGCAGGCCATAGCCCTACTATTTATTCCCCGGTTATTTTGGTTCTACCATAACGTAATGCCACCAAAAATGTGCAGACGGAAGGGTAAATCTGAAACGTTCCTGAGGAGCAGTCTGATCTCAGTTTCTACTATTTGTACAAATCTGTTTGCTCAAAAACTTAGGATCTTTATGGTAGTTAGTGTCATTTGTATAGGTAGCTTACCACCAATTATTTTACATAGGCAACAGAAATAACGTTTAAGCTAGTCACTAGAAAACTCAAAGTTAATACCGCATTTTGAAGAACGACTCTAGCCGATGGTTTAAAGAAGACAACATGTTCCCTACTCTGGAGGCCGCTCTCCCGCCCCAGCGCGTGCAGTAGATTTGATGCGTAATTTTAGTACCGGGTAAAGTTATAAAACTATCTGATACTTCAGTGGTTACCATCTAATCTAATGATTTTTCATCTAGGTCTGTTATTTTACTTAACGATAATTACATTAGTTGAGCGAACAATAACCCTGTTTTGTTTGGACAAAAGCAATACAGAGTTCTCCAGTAATGGACTACTTTAATAAAGCATATGCAGTGTACGAAATACTATTGGTGACATGTAACTTCCCTATTCACACTTCGCACTCACAATTCATACTCCGTTCCATGAATTCTTCTTCTTTTTATTTTTTTTCATTTTTTGGATGATTTCACACTTCATTATTATCTTACTTTTGACCTTCAAGATTTCAAACTTGGAAAGATTTGTATTTTTCACTCTTTTCACTCGCACTTTATGTCTTTTTAATAGATGGCGGATAGTTTGAAACTTATTTGTATACGTCCAGTACTTTAGATAAAAATAAAATCGGGAACCCAATAACAAAAGAATGAATGACGGGTGTACCGAGATCACAATTTTAATATAAAATTGGGAACCCATCACTCAGTTTTGTCACGTTCATGGACGATGATTTTCAATAAAGATAAGATAAGATTTATTTTGAGTCGGCAAGTATCAAACAGAACAACTTAAGCTCTGGTGAGCTTTTGAACTGACTATTTTACAACAAGTGTATAAAATCAACATGTGTAAAGTAGCTGAAATACGAATGGCACATTTTAAATGATTAAATCATGCTAATAGATCACATATCATGATTAAAAAAGTAGAATGCTTATGAAAAATTGCAATAAATTATATTTCATTAATAAAAAGCTCCAGTCTCGCATATAGATTTAGAAATAATGCAATGCATACTTTAGATAAGGAAGCAAACTAAATAAACGAAACGTACGTGAAGATTAGATATCGAGATGTATCTGTATCACATAAGTGACCCGCCCATGGAAGAGATCCTGCGTGTCGTCGGATACTTACTCACCAGTGGACCTGGCATCGGAGTGTCACCGAAGCTTCTCCACGAGCCACCCCCGACTCTCCAGGAACGTGAGTGATACTGAGTGTGCCCGGAGCAGTCGGTGGACAGAGCTTATGAGAGGCCAGTTAAATCTCGAAAATGTCTCATGAATTACTCAATTCAAAGTTAGAAAATTAACAAATGGTTAAAACATTAAAACAAGTATTGAAAAAACTTTGAACAAACAACTAAAAGTGCAGTAAACACATGTAACAAGTTGAACACAAGACGACCTTGCGCTGTGACTTCTCAATAACCATTGCAGGCTATACATTTACAATCGAAAGGGACGGAAAGTCGATGAACATTTATTCAAAGAACGATTTTGGTATGTTCCTTCTCACTATGCTTTACTCGCCTAGAGGCTATAGCTGATATAAAAATTTCGATTTCATCAAATTACCTGAATAACGATTAAGTTGGAAACTTTACCAGAGTTTCGAAATCATTAATTTTGTATAAAAAAAATCTATAACGAATATAACCATAAAGTGGCACAATCGTCATACGAACAGATTTCATTTGATGGCGTATGGACACATTTTAATGCTGATAACCTATTTGTAAAGAATAATACTCGCTCCATTGTAGTTTTATTATCAACATGTCGCTTTAGAAATATTGTAGCTCAAATTATATCAGAACGAGCAATGAGAATAAGTCAGCAATTGTAAGTAGAGCGGATTTTCTGATCGGTTAGTAAACTTATCCTACCAGGTCCTTTCAGCCGCGCCCTAATTAAATCTTTCAGAAACCATATGCGGCTTGTGCTTTCTTACTGGATGAGCATACTTTCAGGGGAAGCTGTTCGTCGTTCAATTATCTTTCTTGCCTCTTTTCTCGATAGCAGTCAACTCTGAATAGAAAAAATGCCTTCTTTGGAGCAAAATCCTTCAATTGAAAGCTGGCCATTTTGGAAGGACTTAGTCGTTCAGGGAAGCAAACAAGAAGCCGCAGACTTTATTTAAGAAATAGATCTGCTCCTGCAGTGAATTGTTGCGTAATAATTCACTGTTTGGAGGTGAGTTGTAAAGTAGATCATATGACGAGCGTGGAGCACGAGTGAAATATCTTCATGCAACTGACCGACAAAAAGTAAATTATTACTTAACAATTCAATGCTAGAGCTCAACTTTTTCGATTCTAACACTCAAAAAACGCTGAAAAAATATTATTTTCATTCAAATTCTCCAAAATATTATTTTCATTCAAATTCTCCAAACCTCCCTGCCAACGCGTTAATGCTCCCGCTAAAATTCCTAACTGTGTCTGAGATAAATGTACGTTTTTGTGGCGATTTTAGAAAGAAAAAAGATATGTTACGACGTCTGACGTCTCAGAACGTCACAAAATTACGTCAGTGTTACCAGTGACTTTAGCAATTAGACTCACGCGCTGCGCTCCCTGTTATTACTTAACTGTTCAAATTTACGCTTTACTCCAATACAATAAATGTTTATTGAACAATATTTATAGGTTATTGAATTCATATTGGAAAGTATTCGGCACGAGTTCATATGGCGAAGGGCGCACGAGCTTGCGAGTGCGTCCCCGCCATATAAACGAGTGCCGAATATTTCACAATATAAATTAAATAACCTTTTTATTATATACCTTTTATTTAATCTGCTAGTTTCATCAGTACTCTCAACATTAGAAATTGGAATATAATGTCGGCATATCAACCCAGAATTGCTTTAAATTTGAAATTACATTATTCCCTGTGGTGTCTTCATACATCCTAAAACCACGCCAAACGGCGCAAAAGTGAAAATGACGTTTCGGTATCGGACATGACGTCAGTAACCAAACGCTGGCGTTAACAAGAACTCGCCGCCATTTTCCAGTTTTACTCTCTGCATATCTTACAAAAAGAAGCATTATTATCCGCAGAATTTTTTTCTGTAAAAGTGACAGATCGAAGGTAAATCATTTGATTATTTTTCATGCAATTTATAGGGCGTAACTAACGCTAGTTTCATCATTTTACTCGTTTATCAATTGCAAAATGGCTGCCAAACTTTAGTCTCCTTTCAAAGAGAAAGTAGTTCTGGTGAACGTGACTGCTTAACTCCGTGCAATATGCACTTGACTCCGTGCAGTATGCAGAAAATATTGCATGATTACTCCAGAGCAAAGTGAATGGGGGTCTTTTTCAGGTATATGATAAAAACAGAAATGCCCCATACCCTGACCAAACTGTGCAGGTATGCATGCTTACTAGCTTAAATTACTATAGCCTATTTACACAAACATAGGAGACCCAGACGTGCTTAGTAGCTTATTATAGCTTGTTTACACAAACATAGTAGACCCAGACATGCTTAGTAGCTTATTATAGCTTGTTTATACAAACACATTAGACCCAGACATGCTTAGTAGCTTATTATAGCTTGTTTACACAAACATAGTAGACCCAGACATGCTTAGTAGCTTATTATAGCTTGTTTATACAAACACAGTAGACCCAGACATGCTTAGTAGCTTATTATAGCTTGTTTATACAAACACAGTAGACCCAGACATGCTTAGTAGCTTATTATAGCTTGTTTATACAAACACAGTAGACCCAGACATGCTTAGTACCTTATTGTAGCTTGTTTGCACAAAGATAGTAGACCCGAAGTGCATTGTAGCTAACTATAGCTTGTTTACACAAGCAGAGTAGTCCCAACATGCTTAGTAGCTTATTATGGCATGTTTACACAAACATAGTAGACCCAGACATGCTCATTGGCCTACTATAGCTTGTTTACACAAACATAGTAGACCCAGACATGTTTAGTATTTTATTATAGCTTGTTTACACAAACAAATTAGACCCAACATGCTTAGTAGCTTATTACGGCATGTTTACACAAACATAGTAGAGCCAAGCGTGCTTACTATAGTTTGTTTGCACAAACATAGTAGACCCAGAACCCACTGCTCTTGTGGTGTATTTGAACACTGTACACAATATTCGCCGCTTTTTTGCAAAAATGGCTCTTCTTATTTGCTTCCCTGGAGGGGTAACCCCTTTAAAAGAGGGTCTACTCTAGAAGGAATGAGTTTGCTCACGGAAGAACAAATTCTTACAATTTATCCGACCCCTATAAAGAAACGAAGAAAATGAAAATGTCAAAAACACTTCAACCGATAGGGTCCTATTTCTCTTCACAAGCAATCTGATAAGGATTTGCATTGTTTTGCAAATAGTTTTGTAAACTAACACCAGCACATATGCTAACTAAGGCTGTCTTTGTGAAAATTGACTGTAGCGCATGAAAGAAAAGAAGATACTTGCTTATATTTGAGCCGTGACAAGACAATACCATCAAAGAGACATGAGCAGCCCATCTCAGCCTGGACGTCCATCCAATCTGATAAGAATCTTCGCATTGCGCTTACATGGTATCTTAGGGTCGAAGCTACCTCCATGCCGACTGCAAAGACTCTGATCAGACGGGGTGGCTGCCCAGGTTTATCGCTGGGTACACATGCCGTTTTGTTGGTTTTGTCTCGTCGCGGCCAATTTCATAAATCAGCTATTACATGTAACACTCGAAAAAACCCTGGAATGCCTCCAATCTTCCCCATAAACATTATACTGTGCATATTTAAGAACTCGTTTTACATCCGGCATTGTATTCCTGACTTCTTTAAAGGTATATTTGCTCAGTTTGATTAGTGACTTTTGTATACATACAAACTGACTACTCAGTTGTAGATCCAGTTTTAAATTGGTAAATGGTTTCAAGTGGAATTGTGCGAAACTGTTTTCTTTTAAAACCGCTTCATTCTTATATTTTTGGTTTACATGCTCGTAACTAAAACCTGACTTACAATAGCCTGCATATATTCTCTTGTGTCTTGTTGTCGTTTATTGTTTGGAGCTGGTTTTCCAATAGTAAAATAGTCCTTCAAATATCCAGCCTAAAATAAGGCACGGTTTAACTTTATATAAGTCGGGAACCGTCTATTATGATATTACAATTTTCTCTTATTTCTGTATTAGTCCAGTACTTCGATCGATCAAGATAAAAGTAAAAAGTATGCAAAGACCAGGAACTGTAACAATCAAAATCAAAATACAGCCCTCAAACCATAGTTGGAAACAACTAAGATTACAAATAATCAAGATACAGAGAACATATGGCCAACCGAGTGAGCAGCATGTTCCCAAAAGGTGGCCACTCAGCAACCCAAACCGAACTAAAAATAACAAGAACATACATCACAGAAACTAAATCGGGAACCCAATCACAAAAACTAGATCAAAGCAAAACTAACTCGGGAACCCAGTAACAAAAAATATAGATGACGGTAAAAACTAAATCGGGAATCCAATAACAAAAGAATGAATATCGGGTGTATCGAGATAACAGTTTGATATAAAGTCGGGAACCCAACAGCCAATACTTTCACTCTGTTTTGCCACATACATGGACGACGATGTTCGAAAGGGACAGAAGTCGATGAATATTAATTTAAAGAACGATTTTGGTATGTTTCTTCTCGCTATGCTTTACTTGCTTAGAGGCTATAGATTATATAAAACTTTCGATTTCATCAAATTACCGGAATATGGATTAAGCTGTAAACTTTACCAGAGATTCGAAATCATTTTTTTAAAAAAAAATGTATGATAATCATAAAGTAGCACAATCGTCATACGAACAGATTTCATTAGATTGCATATGGACACATTTTCATGCTGATGACCTATTAGTAAAGAACAACACGCACCCCGTTGAAGTTTTAATATCAACATGTCGCTTTAGATATATTGGAGCTCAAGTCATATCAGAAAGAACAATGATACTAAGTTAGCAATTGTAAGTAGAGCGTATTTTCTGATCAGTTAGAAAAATTATCATACGTTACAAACGTATTGGATAATATACATAATACATGTAATACATGTAAAACTGGAGTCTGCGTGTTTATTCGTAAACCCAATCATGGTTCATAACTTTGCTGCCCTCTTCAATTGTACGCCGGTTGGTCGGTATCAGACTCAGTGATGGGCCCGACATTAAACTATTTAGTATATTTTGTTGGGGCCGAGCTTGCCTTGTCTGTTGCTTGTATTTCGGGGTTCACCTGATAGTTTTCCTTTTCTCCGGTATTTCATTGTTTTTTGTTTTTTGTTTTTTTGTTTTGTTTTTTTGTTGTTGTTTTTTTTTGACACCAAAGGGATCTCAAGGTGTCGCAAGACGATAATTCTGTCGAGCCGTCATCCCTGATTCCTTATAGGTTTTATCCGTGTTTTGTTTGTTTCTACTGCTGATTCATTGATGGGTTGGGAAACCTTAATGCGGACCAAACAGCTATCTAACTGTTTTGAACCACAGAAGAAGCATAGGGCGAGGGTTTGAATCCAGTAAAACTAGTGTAAACTCCCAAATAATCTTTTACTGACCGTTTCAAGGCGGTTGTTTTGTAGTGGTTTCTTAAGGTTCTGGTGATCATCAAAGTTTTAACTAAATGTATATACATAGGATCGCGTGCAAAGTGAATGAACCCATAGAGTTTCATGTAAACTTTGCTAGTGACCAAATGGAGATCACACTTCTTAGTTCATTGCTTATATTTACATTCGTTTCAATCAAAACTTTTATGAAAATCTTCTATAAGCGCTAAAATAGAAGCAGTTAAACATTTATTCGCAGTTTATCTGCCAATAGCGGAACAGCGTCAATACTTCATGACGTGGCCGACGTCCAATCAGATTGTACAGATCCATGGTTTATTTTGACGTTATACAAAGTCACGTTACGTCTCGTGACCTGTAATAATTAGACTGTAAACTACATTACGTTCCAATAGTTTACTACAGGGCTTTTCAGTAAATACACCAAAAATATAAATATTCAATTTTATATGTTGTTATGTCCGCTTGCCTATGGTCTCTAGCAGTGTGGTCACTTGAATAGCTGCCGAATTCGTTCCCTGCTTTCCTTTGTATTGTAATTTAAAATTGAAGGAAGTAAAAATAGATGTTTCTACTTTTATGATTAGGGTAGCTAAATGACCACCTGTTTGGGAAAGATCTGCTCATCTGGTTTACCGTACGTGTCTTTCGTGAACTTTTGTCAATTTTTGTGTGTTTGATTCTTTCCCATCTAGTTCTAAGGGCGGGATGTTGTATTAAATTGTTTTAATTGCTGATCATTGCCTATCGTTTTCCTTTCAACAGATAACTTGTCTAAAATAGCAAACGACACAAGTCATTTGAAAACACAAATTTATGATGATAGCAGACCTCTTCAGTCTTTATCAGTAGGATACGTTTATATTAGAACCACTGAGCCGATATCATTGCTGGTGGACAATTTGACCGAGGATATCATCAGTCCATTTAGTCAATGTTGATTCTACTTAAATACTGATTTTAAGTCACCTTATTCCATTTGATTCTCTAAAACTAAGAATGACTTGTCATAGCGACATGATTCTTAACGGAGTTTGGGTTCCGTTGTTTTGAGTTGTTTTTACTTTTGGGTCGGACATCTCTTTCCTTATGCCTTTGTCTGTCGCTTTTCTCGAGACGCAGGGGTTTAGGTGGTTCAATGGGGGACGCCTGCGCTCGCAAGATAATACTTAGGCGTCTCTTGCCTGATGTCTGTAGCTGCTGTGTTAGCGGAATGCGCCAGTAATTGTGGCTCGGAGAGGGATGCTCGTTGCCTGCCTAGACCAGCCCGTCATCTCTTTTCTTTCAATTATTTGGGGTTTAGCTACAATGAAGAGGTTAAATATAAAAACGCGTGTCTGTCGCACTAAATTTAGCATGGATACGTTAAAATTAGAAAGAATTATCGTTCGGGAAGCATTTCTCTCTTTGCGTTGTTTTATTTTATTTTTTTTTCTCATTTTTACAGATAATTTATTGCATCAAGCTTTAGCACAATTCTGAAAATGAAAGTATGATTATTGTTTTTACCAGATCTCTGCAAACATTCAAGAGCTCGAAGATGAATACATAAGTTATTCAAAAACTTACCGTCCAGATTAAAAATATTCCCATATTTGATGTCGGTCAGTGATTCTCGATTGACTACTCGGAACAGTCAAGGATGAAAACAGAACAGTCAGAACCATTTGAGCAATACAGAACATGCACTTGTCATTTGTACCCACTGTATCACACTCGGGATGGAACGGAGACTATGGGAAGAAAGGTACGTGGCTATTACTATTCGATTGCACCATCAGTGCGGGGTATTTGATGTCTCCTTTAAAAGGGGGCGATTGCAGTTACATAAGGATACAGGAGACATTCGGCGGGACACTACCTTTCCGCTTATTTGGTCTGGCACTTGACCTATGCTTACTTATGCCAGCAGTATCAATGATTTTTAGAATCATATTTTCTCATGATGAACCTTTGGTCGTTGACCAGTCATGCACAAGACGTATAAATCTATGCTCTGGCACATTTCGAAGTGTACATCATAAACGGACAGTTCCAGCTTTTGTTTAACTTCACAGGAACGTCATCCTGAAACACCTCTTGAAGAAATATTTGAACAGTTTTTCGAAACACCTTGAAAATATCAACAAGATTTATTCAAAATAGTTTCTATCTCGTTAAAGACGGTACTTCTGTTATGGTTCTTTGATGTTACATTGTGGTATGTCCGCTTGTCTATGTTCTTTGGTGGTCTGGTCACCTGCTTTGCTACTTGATATGCCTTTTGTTTTGTTTTGTAAGTTAAACATAAATTTATAAAAATTGATGTTGATGCTGTTTGTGATTAGGGTAGCTGAATAACCACCTGTTTGGGAAAGAGTTGTTCATTTGGTTTACCATGCATGTCTTTCGTGAACTTGTGTCAATTTTTTCGTGTGTGTGCTTCTTTGCCTATTGGGCTTGAGAGCGGGATGTGGGATTTGATTGTATTAATTCCTGATCATTGCCTATATTTTTACTTTGGTATGGCGCTATATGCCAGAGCAATAAAACAATGCTAGTTCCAGTACAGATTCTATAAGTCTATTGTAAAAACTGAACGTCATTCACCCGGTGCTAACAAATTCTGAATAAATAGCACCAAGGGCTCTACTGGCCGACTTTGCCATTTCAATTAAAAGTTCATGCCTAAAAACTCATTTAACCATAGGCCATGATATTTGTGAAAAATTGTCGACTTGGATACGCAAGCCAACGCTTTGTTCTAAAATGTAAAACCTTTCTTTTTGTCTTATTCATATTAATACGCCACTTTCTACACCATTTGTCAAATTAATCTAACATTGTTTGTATACTTTTTATGTTTTCTGAAAACAAAAGCAAAAAACAATATCGTCCGCGTAGATTAAAACTGATACTCGGAGATCATTCTGAAGCGATACACCTCTATTCAAATCATTAATTTCACGCGCTATTCATATACAGGGTGTTAAGAAAGTTTGTAGACATTATCTAAACTTACACTGAAGCTAGATAATGTTATGATTTTCGCAAAACTTTGTAAGTGTGATATATGAAGCACTACCAAAGATATGCAGCATATAAATCCTTTTTTGCTTTCAAAATGACGAGAAAATCTGAATTGCCATGGACACATCCTGTACAGGGCTGACAATGGTGAAGGCAAAATTTTGATTTGCATTAGAGTTTGGCATCTTAAGAGCTTGTTTTTTATTTTCAAAACTAGTACATGTAGAAATATTTAAGATTTTAAAGTACTGGTATGGCAGGGAATATTTTCGTGATTTTTTATTATTTTTATTATTTTTCGACATATTACTACGGAATTTCTGACTAAACCAAAAGGGTACCCTCGTTGTGTTGTCAATTGAAACTTTAAATTTTAGGGGGTAGGGATAGCATCTCTATTAGTATTTGTAATCAGAGAGGCATTTTGCAGATTTCTTTTAGTCTCTCGATATTATTTTTGTACTCACATCGAGCATAAACATTTGATCTGATTTTTCTTTTCATTTGTTTTGCAAAATCAGTCTTAATAAATTAATCTTTAGATTTAATTTCAAATTCATTTTTTCATTGAATTTTACACTAAAATCTGGTTGTTTTGAAACAAATAAGGTAAGAATTTGAAATTGTTTAGGAAACTCTTGAAATATTTGTACTGGCCCAGGGGTAAAATCCCCTGAAATTAACAAATTTTCTTGTCATTTAGATTCTTTATTGTCATAGAAATGCTATTTTACCGACACATTTTCATAATTTGACTGTTTGGTGGTAAAATTTCAAATATATAATAATTTTCAGGTACACCACAATACTTCGAAATTTTATTCTTGTCTCCCGTATCTCTACGAGCCACTCCATGATATAAATGATTTCATGTCAACTTTTGATTTCAAGTTTCATTTCAGATGCTAATTTATTATCCCCACCCCCTTTTGCAAAAATAAATGCCTCATCTGCTTTTTCGTGTCAATGAATCATCTGTCAAAATGCGCATTTTGTCTACGATATCTTAAAAACTGTTACTGATAAAATACTGTTTGGCCTAGTCTCTATCATTTCAGTTAGTTTTAAAATGATGATTCACTGAGGGACAAGAATGAATAACAATTCATTATGTCTCATCCTTATTCGTAAAATCCATAATAAATAGCAGACTACTTTGACACGTTGGGTATGAACTGTTAATTTTGTAACGGAAAAGTATGGTTGTAAAAGTTTTTACATTGTTAATCCTTTAATACTGAATAGTTCTTGAAACCTGTAAAGTTTTAAGATTTAATGAATGTAACTTCTGAAGTTATAAGCAATTTTTTAATGTCTTCGAACTTTCTTAACACCCTGTATATGGAAAAATGTTGGTGAAATGAAACAGCCTTGTTTCTCCCCTTGCTTTACACCGAACACAAAATGGATAGAGTTTGAATCAGTAAATGTGGTTCCACGTTCGACAGCCGGTATTCATTCACGTATTTGCATACACTCTGAGGGCTTAGAGATGCCTGCTCAGACTTCGAAAAAACATATTGTACAAAAACAATTTTTTCGATGCTGAGCTGCAATCAGGAAAAATCGAAAAGGCGGTTGGTGGGGCGGGGGACAGAAAACAACAAAAAAAAATAAACGATAAAATACCACGACTACTACTACTGCTAATAGTAGTAGGGTAAAGGGCTACCATAGCCTAGTACCAATAGGGGCAGTGTTGATTAGAGGCCCAATATGTATCTAAGACACAGCATATTAAAAGGCGGAACCCAACCCTCTCTTTTCGCTGCCTTATCCTTCCCTGGTTCGAAACAGGTAATCCCCATTTACTGCGGGGTTGACAGAGAGGTTTTACCAGTCGCCGGATTATCAAGCCCGGGTTCGAACTCACGACCCTCCGGCATTTGCTACACCATAACAGAGTCGCTCTAACCACTCGATTACTGTGGCTTTTTTTCTTTTGCTTTGTTTCTTGCCTTCATACACCATTATACTCTCGATTAATATTTTCTGGTCACTTTGGGTCATTGGGTTATTATGAATCAGTTTGAAAATAGAGCCACGCTGAAGCGGAGGCAAGGATGTTGTCAGTGTCGCAACATTATATTACGATTAAACCGAGTCTGTTATTTTCTTTTCTTCAGTGTGCACCTTGTTCCCTGTAAAAATGAAAATGTCTGCTGGTAATTATTCTCTAGAGGCCGGTTACATTTCTTATTTCTTTCGAATTGGATTCTGTGTGCAAATCCAAAACATGATGATAACGATAGAATTATGTATGTTTTGATATGGTATCATTTGTTATAAAGTAACATACACTTGTTTAGCCTATTCCGACGCACTAACCTGTTTCGAAGTGTTTCGAGTTTATCTCTGGCGTTAAACAAAATTTAGGCCGGATACTTTTATGGACATTCTTATTAACACTTACTTGTCAAAGCCATATATTGTAATGGGTTCGTTTTTATATTAAAGGTACTGAAATCTGAGTATGAAACTGGCATACAATTCATATTTAGCTAGATAATTCGAACGTGTTTTCGGACCAATTCTGAAATAATGTAAGGATATTATCTGTTAAACAAATATGTAGTAAAAGTATAAATATATCGGATCCTCATTCTATAAGGAATCTCTGCTGATAAATGTCAAAGGCATATAAAATTGTTTACTTTGTTTATTTTAATTTTTGACTTGTTAGTCTATTTAGCCTATTCCGCGGATAAATATTTCGCTTGCACGGAATCTTATAGTCGAAAAAAGTAAGGGGTCAAGCTTTTACCCTGCGATTTCTGGAACATTTCAAACCTATGGTAAAATAAATCATTTCTACCTTCCATTTTATTCATTTTGCAAGTTTTATACACATGAAGTTTGAACCTATAGCCTTTGTCTTGACCAAGTCCAGGCTTAAAGTCGAATTACCCCTAAAATGAAAGCTGTTTGAATTCCCATAAAGAATTGATAGTGTGTCAGTTTGGTTGGACATAACGTCTAAAATTTCTATGAGTTTACAGCTTACTAACCTTAAAAATGATTAAATTTGACGGCCATCGAGCAAAGTTGCAAAATGTTCATGAATTGGCGAAATCGAAAATTTTGGTGAATTCTCTCCTTATGGACTTCTGACCAATTTGAGTTTGAGGGTAATGTCAATTGAAGTCTGGACTTGATCAAGTTAAAAGCTATAGTTTCACACTTTATATGTACAAAACTTGCAAAATAAATCAAATGGAAGTTAGAAATGATTTGTTGTACCTAATGTTTGAAATATTCTAGAAATCGCAGGGTAAAAGTTTGACCCCTTAATATTATTTTCCAGTATGTTTCCAAGGTACCCAGTGGCATTCTCGTCATGTCCATCACTGTATTCGAGGTGACTTTAAAGTAAAAGACCATTTGGTGGCATTATTTGGAAAAAATGGTATCCTTTGATCACTACATTCATTGCTACAACATTAAGCATCACGTTTTCGGACCACTGAATGGCTGAATTAATTTTTCGGAGTAGGGCCAAATTTAATGTGTTGTTTCGAATAATCGTGATATCAAACAGCCTCTTTTTGCATAAAATTATCTTTCACTGGGCTAGTTATAAGCAAACAGTTTACCGTTTCAGAGCCCGAGGCCTTACATTCACAGTATGGTAAATAATATGCTGGTGCGCCGAAACTGAAAAAGGCCGCCGGAATAGGCTAAATGACCACCTTACTTTATCGTAATATTTATCTAGGACTCCTGAATAATTTCTGCACGAAAACAACATGCCTTGGAGAAGAGGCTTTGAAACATTTTATGGTACAGAGAAATCAAAGCATAATTGGGAATTGAAAGCGTACCACAGAATCGATTAAAGTGCGTCAAAACCGGTCAAACGACTCTACCGGGAATTTTGGAATCCCAATTTGCTTTATGAAACCTTAGCTCTAAGTGGTAAAGATAATGAGTAATAAACATTACCTAACCCTTGCCGCAAATAAGATCAGCCTGTGCATTCTGGCCGTCCGATCATCCTCTGCATAATATCCATCATACATGCACAAGCACTGGAATGCTAGTAAAACAACAATGTTTCACCAGTATCTAAATGGCGTTAATAAGGCGCTATTTTATATGAGCAAGACATATTATACCTTTAAAATAAGAAAAATCTTCTTCTTTTTTTTAAATGATAATCGGCGCAGATGAAATGGAAGTGTTTTGTAATATGTCCCTAGGTGAAGAGTTGACAATAACTTTCATGAATATGTCTCAAGTCAGCTATGACGGTAGGCACCCGCAACCGTAATTTTGACACTGGGTAGCGACAATGACCTATCTCAAGATTGAGCTGTCCAATATGGAGTTCCAAAATGGACCGCAGTAAATCTTGAAATTGACCTGATTCCAAAACAGTTACCAACATGATACAATGTTTGTTTCTGTGTATTAAACCGATAGTAGAACTAGAATAAAGTAGATCTACAATGAAAAAAGAAGTTTAGGGTGAGGGTGAAGGTTTGGGCCCAGTAAAACCGGTTTATACCCCCCCCCCCCCAGTTGTTATTACTGACCGTCCCAAGGCGGTACTTTTGTTGCGGTTGCATTTGTTTTATGTTCGGTGTTGTTTAATTTATTGTGGTCTCAGTTTAACCCTTCTATCATAAAAATAGAAAATAGGTAAAAATAAATGCTTTTCATATAATTTGCTTAGTCTGATGTAACCCGTCTGTTGGTCTAAATTATTTAGTTCAATAAAGATAGCCGAGTTGCCATCTATTTGGGAAAGAGCTGCTGACTCGGCTTATCACTTGTAATTTATTGTTTGTTGGGACGTCTTTGTCAATCTTTCCCTTTGATGTTGGGGATCGGGTTTGGAATCTGATTCAGTCAGTTCCTGAAGTGTAGTTACTCTTTAAATTAAATATCTGTATCTGTTTTCGATTAAATTTCTATTGTAAACATGTTTAATTAACATCTGAGAGAGTGCTTGATTTCACACAGTGCAGTACAATGGGAAAAAGCGAAGATTAGATATTCATTGACCTTTGATATTATTGGCTAAATGTTTACATACGCGTTATTTGACCAATGAAATTTTGTGAAATGTGGAACAAAAACGAAATTATACTCGGCTGCGCCGAGAAGAAATAAAGGAGTCGTACCTATTTTCACATACTACATCTCGCTACATTTGCTTGATAGGCTCTTTCAGTTATCAGTTATTATTTATTGGTCGAAGGCATTTAACAGTTCAATGACAACGCTACCATATTTTGTACTTATATTTTATTTTATTTTATTTTTTTAATTATCGTTATTTAATTACGTACAACCTGTATATGTTTTCCTACTCATTTCACTGTGTCCATCGAGATCCGGATCATCCTTTTAATAACCTGGCGAACTGAATTGCACACGCTAAGTAGGTGCTTCATTTTTATCGAATTTTCTTACTATATATCGTATGCATTATTCAAACGAGATATATTGGCGAACGAATAATACATTTCTCCATACAAAACAGGCAGCGATGTGGAGAAAAATATACACATTCGCTTGTATCGGCATGTTTTTATGTCTGATATTGTGAAGTTTTATTTTTTAGTGGTGACCCAAACATTTTCTTGACTTTCTTATGAAACGCCATTCATATGTTCTTACAAAATACGATGCACAATCCAGTTCAATCTCAGAACTCGAAAATCGCGTTTTGTGTTGAACTATTGAGTATGATCCAGTGATAAGTGCAAATTACACAGCTTATAAAAACGAATATTTCTCAAAAACAAGCCAAGAGATTTAAACACGGTTTTCGGGCGTAGGGCTGACTTGAAATGGGCATTGATTTATTTAAAAATGATAAGAACATATAAATGACATCTCATGGGAAAGTCATGAAAATATTTTGGTCACACAAAAAATTGAACTGCACAATAACAGACTTGAAAATATGGCGGTACAAGCCAATGTGTATAGTTTTCGCCACATCACTGCCTGTTTTGTATGGACATATTCTACGTTCGATGATACGGCTTGTTTGACTGAAACGTAAGAAATATAGTCAAACAGATTGATAAAAAGAAGCATTTACCTAGCGTGTGTAAACCGGCCCGTCATCTCTCCGAAAAAGAATGATCTAGACAGTGATTTCGTGTCATATGTTTGTAAGCAAGTTTGCCCATATCAGTTTATCGTGTTTA
This sequence comes from Ctena decussata, assembly GCA_963989385.1. NCBI lineage: Eukaryota > Metazoa > Mollusca > Bivalvia > Lucinida > Lucinidae > Ctena > Ctena decussata. The sequence goes on from OZ022515.1 coordinate 39,419,942, forward strand.
ATGTTATTTTATGATACTTATCAAACTGTTGACTCATTATCAGCAAATATTTAGTTTAGATAAAAGTATACTTGGTATCAGGCTATGGGAAATCTTTACCTTTACCTATACTTGTTATCCCAACCAGCAAATGATTTTATGTTCAATATAATTTTAAAGAAAACGGATACATGAAAATTGAAAGCGGGAACGTTTTTGTTTGGGCTATGCTATTAAATTGTCATATGTTTGGTAGGACTTTACACTCTTTAATATCCAGGATAACCAGAAGATAACTTTCATATAAGCGTTTCGCTAATCCTCAGTTCTTGTACTAGCCTGGCTTCATCCCATGTATTGAGGTTCTGGCTTTATGCATGGAAAGGTACATAGCCGTACAATGCTATCACCAAGATGTTTTACTACTTGTCCATTCATACATTGAACTCCACATCTTTTGAAATGTACTGATAGATTATGATTATTATGTTCATTTTCATGTTTTCATTTATGATCTTGTTTTATTTAATTGACTGACTCCAGTGCACTCCTGGGTAAATAGGTACTTCAGATCTGATCAGTTCACTGCAGCATCTTAAAAAGCTATGAATAGATTTTATCCTGTGTCTTCGACTGATATTGTATACACTCCACAAGTTCTAACCGGCAACTTAGTTTTCTAAAATTTTCCTTAATTCTATCAGCAATCTCACAGTTCAGTTTGCAGCCTCAGATAGGCGAATATGTCGGTAAACCATACCACTAAAAGGTTCAGCACTATTCTGTACACTGACCCAGGAGGTTCAGATGAATACGGGTATTACCTTTTCCAAAATTAACAAGAATTTGCATTTAGGGGCGGGGTAAGTTTTAACAGTTTCACCCAAAGCGACCACTGTCATGCAGGAAGATAGTTCATTTGAGCCGCAACGTGAGAAAACCAACAATGTTGCATCCTCCCAGGCTGATCAGAGTCTTCGCTGTCCGCATGAAGGTAGCTTAGACTCTTAGCTACCCTTTAAGCGCTTAGCGAAGAGTTTGATCAGACTGGGCGGAAGCCCATGCTGATCTATTCCTGTGCAGATCGCGCAACCACACTGTTAGTTTTCTCGTGTCGCGGCTCATTCCTACATAAATCTGTTTCATCAGTCATTTGCTTTAGTCATGAAGTGGTTTTGCGCATGTAAACTGGATATTTCAAAACGTATTTTTTCACAAATTATAATGAAAGTAAAAAGTATGCAAAGACCAGGAACTGAAACAATCAAAATCCAAATCCAGCCCTCAAACCATAGTTGGAAACAACTAAGATTACAAATAATCAAGATACAGAGAACATATGCCCAACCGAGTGAGCAGCTTGTTCCCAAAAGGTGGCCACTCAGCAACCTAAACCGAACAAAATAATAAGAACATACATAAGGTAAAACATCACAGAAACTCTGACACCAAAAACAGGCAACAGAGAACCACAACAGAACTACCGCCTTGGAACGTTCAGTAATGAATTACTGGGGGGCTTAAATCGATTTTACAGGCCCAACCTCACCCTCAGTATCTGAAGTGGTACAAAACATTTAGTTGGTTGTTCGGTTCGCATGATAACCCTCTAACTCGTCAATGAATCATCACGGTAAACACATAAATCAAATTTCAACACCACGAAGAAGCAAAGACGAGGACTCAACAGATACAACGGGCCGTCTGACAGGTGGAGATCCCTGTCCTGCCAAACAACCCCACTGGAAATCTGAAGCAAAGGAATGTCACCAGTTGAGCCCCGGTGGACCAAGCAACAGACAAAAAGGCTCCGGTCCCAACCAACTAAAATATATAGCTTCAGATTGGGGCCATCATAGAGTCTGACGCCCGATCCCCCGGTGTGCAATTCAAGAGTGCAGCAAAGTTATGAACCGTGATTGGGTTAATCACTAAGCATGCAGACTGTCGCATAACATTTAAATTATAGCCAATACGTTTGTGACGTATTATTATTTTTCGGAATTGATCAGAAAAATCAGTCCTACCCTTAATCTTTTTGAATTTGTATACTAAGTCACCATAAAATTCTGGTTCCGATAGGCCTTGGTGTAAAAGAAATTTTAATCCGACATCAAATTTTGAAACCAATTCATGGTGTCTGCGATAGAATTTAGTAAAAGCCTTTCTAAGCTCATGATACCGATAGCCCTGTCGAAGAAGCTTAGCAGTTAAACATTTATTACGAGCATTAAAGTCATCTACATGACTACACACTCTAGCAAATCTTATAAGTTGAGAAATATACAATACTGAATTTTGTGAATTTTAAAAATGGGATTACTTGTGTTCATCGGCGCATCAGAATTTTGTCAATCCTTTTGATGGCTAAGTTGACTGACACATTTGGGAATGTTAATATAACTGTAAGATTGTTTGGGAGTTTGAAGAAATCGATAAAATGTAAGTGGTCGTTTAGAATTTTTGGCTAGTATATATAGTATTGTTTTGTAACCACGAATTTTGTATTGAATACAAAATATTGTTTAAACCAATCTATAGTTTCTGTAATCAAACGACTTCAAAATTATAGAATAAACAACCTAAATGATGCGAAAGTTTAAAAAGCTTGAGTCAATTATGCCGACATACCAATTCCTTAATTAAATAAGAGCAAAATCTGCCATTTCTTGACTGTTTTACTCGTGTGTTTTGGTTGTGATACCCTTCCAATGTTGCTTTGGTTAGGTTCATAACACCTTTGCAAAGCCGTTTCAGTTTGAGTCATAGTAACGGAAAAGGATAGTGATCTGATTTTTTAAGCGTTCTGTCATGGGCATAAACATTCTAAACATATTGAATTTACAGTATCATATATTGTTCTGCTACTGTAATATACATCTCTTCAAAATTTGTGGATATTGTGTAAATGAGGATAACCTACATAGAAAATCAATTATTATACGTGAAAGACAGTTCCTGATTTTTAATTTACTCAGTGTATCCTCTTACAACATATATATTCTTATTTGATTTCTCACATCAATAATATCCTATCATATGTGTGAACTGGGTATATCTCACAGTAACTTAATTTCTGACAGTTATTTAGTTAAGGTAGCTATATAAAGAATAACTGTGTTTGTACTTGTTAAAACAAGGGAGAGAGTTAATGTTCATGGTGAAATCGATCAACTGTGGAGTATATACACACACTAACAATGTCTATCGTAAAGATCTTAAGTTTTCAGGCAGACAGGTCTGTACAAACAGTGGAAACCGAGCTCAGACTGTTCCTTAGGAGCCAGGCTGATCAAGGTCTTCAAAGTTTCCATTCCATTTGCGCTTTTTTTGTTGGCATTACTCTATAGTCGAACCGGAATAACAACTAAATAAATAATAGGGCAAGGACCGGCTGTGCTTGCAGGTGCAGAATTTGGGCAGTCTGTTTTGGGGACATTTTTGGAATTATACATTGTTTATCTAGGAAACGAAGCGGTGAAATGTTTTTTTTCTGTTTGATTGTTTTTTCTTGTTTTGTTTTGTTTTATTTTATTCTGTAAAATACAATGTAAGTTTTTCTAAAATAATATGCATAAGCTTGTCCCATCGGTTAAATGTATTCTGATGACGTTTTTTTAATGAAATTCAGTTTTCTTGCCTTTTTTAAAGAAATGCAAAAATATACTTATTATCAAGATGAATTCAATTTTTTTTTCACCTGTTTGTTTCAGATATCCTATTTTATAGATTATATGATTTTGCAGAAATGAAAGTGCGTTCATGTGCTAGATAGAAAATGTGTAAAAAGGTATGTAGAAATACAATATATTGTTTTTTAGAAAAACAAAATGGTAAAAAAAATTTATCCAAACGTTTTATAGCTCTTTTTGTTATTTACCTGGTATAATGGTTTGAATGCCCCGCTAATATTTCTATTCAGTATCCGATTACCTTAACATATTACTTCAAAGCGGTCAGGCGAAATTGTTATGGGTATACATATAGAAACGCTCATACGATATGAATAATAAAGATTACGTTATTCTGCGGTCACAAATGATAAATTATTACAAAGTGAAAAATTCTGCGGTCACAAATGATAAATTATTACAAAGTGAAAAGCAGTATTTTGGAGCACTGCAAAAATGATTGCTGAGTAAGAGCTAACTATGAAAAAGCATGCATTTGCTGTAACTCTCCCGACTAAATATATGGACAAATAAAGCCTACTTAACTATCGATGTAAATATACATTTATATAAAACTGTTTTTTATTATGTTTGGAAGGTCACACGCCGGAAGAATGTATAGGTTGCTGTCTTCAAATTAGACTTAAATGGATGGAAGACTTGTGATATTACGTGTTTTAAAAGTATTTTAGTCATATGGTGATTATAAAAGGCTTTGGGGAATGGAAACCCGTTTACGACTAAAAAGATTTCGCCTCCAACGGGTCTCGAATCCGGGACCGCCAAATTTAACTTAGACGTAAAGAGTAGCTCACAACAGTATCGTGTGAAAAAGAGCTCCATTTTGAAGACGAAGGCGCTTCATATCGGGACTGGCTTGGAGTCCGACAGTATTATATTCCATTTAGTTTCACTGGATTTTGCCCAGAGATGTGCCAGTATGTACATTAGCAGGTGTTTATGTTCAATTTATAAATTATCATGCTTTTGCATTCATATAAGTGTATTGCGTTGCCTGTATTAATGTTTTCGCATGGTTATGATTGGTCTGCATCTTCTCCCTTGAACTAGCAGAAAGCAAACATATGTTATTGTTCTCGTTGTAGGTTTTTGTTAAGCTTTCTGGTTTAGCTCGGTTCGAGTCAATGAGCAGACAAGACATGGCTTTTGAGACTACTAGATACTAAGGTTAGTGATCGGCGTTGATACTATTATCATTTTTTTATTATTTGTACATTATGGACAGGGGCTTTGTATGTTCATTTTGGTATGGCATTTTCAGATTCCAGAACGTGTCAAATTACATAATTTTCTTCTAGGGTATGGTTCTGTTCTCGTTTGATAACTTCTGAATGTAACTCAAATCATCCAAAATAGTATCAATAATCAAGGAGTAAAATCAATTTATGCCGGTAAGTAAACTATTTTTCACCAATTCTTTTTATACATTATCTATCATCACAGTATAAGTAGAGAGAAAAATGTCAATTGCTTTCCAAACAACAGAAGCAACTCACTCATAAAATCCCATATACATGCAAGTTCAGTCATGAAGAATAATTTCTGACCGTTCCAAGCTGGTACGTTTGTTATGGCTCCTCAGTGTTATGTCCGTTTGTCTATGGTATCAACAGAGTCTGATCACTGAATAGCTGTCCATTCTGCTTTCTGTTTTGTTTTGTTTTGTAATTTAAAATACAAAGAAAGTAAAATAGATATTGCTGCTGCTTTTAATTAGGGAAGCTGAATGACCACTTTTTTTGTAAAAGTACCCATTTGGTTTACCGTTCGTGTCTGTAGTAAACTGTCAAATTTACACAAAATTTTGTGTTTTGTGTGTGTGTGCTTCTTTCCCTTTCGGTTTTGAGAGCGGGACGTGATATTTGTTTGTATTAATTCGTGATCATTGCCTATCCTTTTACTTAAAACTCTCATAAAAATGTAAGCATATATTTTAAATGTTTTATGTATATTTATGGCTTCTGATATTTTGTTGTATTTATGTAAAATGTCTCTGTGTTGGACTACGAAGTGTGTCTTTTATCGATACTGTACTGTTGCGTTTTTGTTTTTTTTGTTCTTTTTGTGTTTCTCCATGTTTTCTTCTTTCAATGTCTTGGCTGGGTTGTGCTTTGTTACTGTGGCCTTTCTTCATGTAAGAAATAGGTCTGGTTTATCAGTGGATTGTTGACTAAAAATTCACATTTTGGAGATCAGTTGTAAAGTAAATCATATCACGAGCGCGGAGCGCGACTCATATATCTACTTACAACTGACCGACAAACAGTGAATTATTACTCAACATTACACTGCTAGAGCTTAGTAATTTGATTCTAACACTGGAAAAGGCCCTGATAAGTATTATTTTCATTCAAATTCTATCAACCTTTCCACCACCGCGGTTTTGTTATCCCGCCAATATACTAAACTGTATCATACATAAATGAACGTTTTCATGGCAATTTTAAATAGAAAAAGAGACTGAACACCGTCAAACGTCAAGGAACGTCATTACAACGTCACACTATACCCCAATATTTGCCAGTGACGTCAACAAATAGATTCTCGCACTCCCGAAACAGTGCACTGTTGCAGAATGCAACACAGAGACTTTCCAGAGCTTCTATAGGTGCACTGTATTAGAATTTTATTTTTGCACATTATTTGTCCACCATAGCAGAGACTCGGTAAAACGGTGTCTCCCCTTTTCTTTTATCCATATGGTCCTTGTTTTCCAATAGCTATTTTTTCAGAACTCCTTTTTGATACAACGGTGCAAAACACTTATTATCGGGAAGGCAACAATAGGAACGAAGTGTTAGAATAAAATTCACATGAATAAAATTTCACCTCGAGCTTTATCCAGTTCTTCATGCAGCCAACAATTTTGTTTTGAAAAAACATTTACGGAACATAATACTGAATAACTAAGTCTTACCTTTAAGAGCATATTACATAATAGTTTAAAAGAGCGTAAGAACAGACGGAAAAGATAAAACAATGCAGTGGTTCATGTCAACTTACAACTGGAAAAGTATTATTTGTCTAGGCACATTCTGAAATATAGAATTAAGTAAAAACTGAACGGATCTATTTATATAACAATGTATCACAGTTATCTTTTATGTTGTAAAAGGGTACGCTTGAGCTTTCGTCAACACATGCATTGACAATGGCGTCAAAGATTGTCCTGGAGGAAATAGAAAACGATTTAAAAGCACTGGCTGAAAGACGAACCTCTAAAAGTAAGTCTGTCACATTAGACGGAGGGCTCATTCTAAGAACTCTGTTGGTAAGATTCTACAAACAACAAATGCTATATACCAAATGATTTGTCAGCTTGTCTTAAGCTTGTATGTTTGCTGATGAGATCACCACATTTTCATACCGGCATAGTTATAACCCAAAAACTAATGTATCAATTAAAAGCAAAGTTACGAAACTTTGATCAGCGTAAGTCGGAAATTTCTATTTATTCAAATAGAGACATGTCTTTGACATATATTTCCAACAGCATGCATGGAATACAAATGCAATGCCAGCTTTATGACCATTTTCGCGGGCGAGGGCTATTTATTTTGCTATCCGCTGGTCTAGGCTTACTACGCATCTTGTTGCTACGTATAACCATTTAAAGAGGCTGAGGTGAGGGATTTGGTTGTATCAGTTCCTGAGAAATGTCCACCAGAATCTACACTTCAAATAAAGTTGAAAATTGACTTTGTGTCCATTTTCGCAATGGTAGACCTAGATTATTAGGAGATTACCGCCAAGCTAACAGTTTCGCCTCCACATGCCATGGTGCTTATGCTTTTATGCAAAGTTTAAATTTTATAGCGGACGCAAGGGTCTAGCCAATATGAGGACTATTTATATATTCAGTCAACACGAAAACATCCGACTTGACTGGTATCCAAATTTTGTTATGCAATTGTTGAATTACACCATTTACTAAATATCCAAGCACCATATTCTTGGGAGATTTTCACCTCTTCTGTCATTTATATATTTCTCTTCAGGTGTGGACACAAAAGATTTCACTGATTATCAGAAACGATGGCTGATTGTCGGAGTTTGCCTTCATAGTATTATAGCTCCTTTGCTACGCTCTATCTTGGAACAAGTTATTAAACAGCTGTACACAGCATTGGTTACCTCGAGTCAAATTGACACACAAACGTATCCAAATATTGTCGGACGATATCCAATGCCAACTGGATATAGATTAAACTACGAGTCCATCAACAACAATGCGGCTCACGGCAGAAATATCAGAAACTATGACTATCGAGTTAAAGACTACGTAGACCTATCGAAATTGTTTTTATTGTCCCACTTGGCTCAGCATACTGGACTTGATGAATCATGTGACATTTCTGCGCTCTTGAGTCTCATGCTGAATATTGACAGCTTTCAGCCTGCCACCATCAATGTGGTCGAAAAGGTAAAGTCATGTGAACCGATATATATAATTAAACGCTAAATGCATTGTAGAGTTTCAAACATTTCATGACATTTTTTCTAATGATAAACAAGCTGAAATTATTGTTCAAGCATTCAAATCAGCATATAGATATCTAGATATCTAGACAATCTTTTAAATATAGGCAATTCTTACTTTGGAGGCACAGTGGATCGAATTTATCCTCCCCAAGATATTGTTGAACAAAGCTAATGCATCCGATATCGAAGCTGAATTTTGGAATTACATTTATTTATTTCGAACGCAATCCTTTTACTCAAAATTTATGATAATGCGATGACAGATTTTGACGTAGTAAATTTTCTTTTTTATAGATGGCCACGTTCTTCGTTCTACCTTCTACGGCATTTATATTTCTAAGCATATTCGGTTAACTAGAGATTCAGTGTCAGGTGACTGACTTAAATATCCGTAATAAAATTTGAACAGTCATACTTCTCCTGCAGGGTATCAGCACCATAAACTTTGCCAGTTTTTTTTTTTTACATCAAAACTATTGCATTCAAGCTATTTGCTTTTCGTTGATAAATTTTGATCTCCTTTGCACTTCTACATTGAATATGGTGTCTAAAACTGGAATTTGTGGAGGGATTGAAAATGTTTGTTTTTTCTTTTTTATGGTTTAAAGCAATTTTTATTATACAAAATCATACTGCACTCTCATTACTCGTCAGCATAGAAGTTTCTTTGGAAGACATTCTCGTGTGGCCAGGAAAATAAAGGCAGGATCGGAATCTATTGACCATGCGGAGTCGAGCGGCATTGTCGATAGGCTTAGATATTTTACGTAGCCAAATCCCAATTTCTAAATTAAACTCTGGAAAATAGTAAATGAAGTTTATTCGAAAGGTCAGTCGAAAGAATGAAACCTTGACCAATACAATTTACATTCGGTAAAGACTTCTTTTCATATTCAGTGCACATAGAAACTTCTTTGCATGATCTTGATCGGCCATATTGTTGCGCAATCAGTTCTTGTTATCTCCCTTGACAATTTATACATACTGCATGCGCATTGCATTTTGCAGCGATAATAATTTACTGACCTATGCGTAATAACCATATACTCATAGAGTATAAAATTTACCACTCTTTCAAAAAGGAAATTATAGCCATTACAAACGTTTTCTGAATAACGTGTGTTCGCAGCTGTCAGCTTTCTCAAGAAGAAATCACCCGTTGAACATTTACATCGAAAAGATTGTTTTCACCGAATATTTTCTTAACAAGAAATAATTTTCCCTATATCTTCGGTCAGTGTACAACACGATCATATCTGGTTGCCACGGTAAACATATTGATTTTAATTGAAATAGTGGAGGGTATAGTTCGCTACGATTCGTTTCTGGTGAAAAAGCAGCAAAAACGCTTGATCCATAATATGGAGCTTTTTATAATCCTTTTTCAAACAAAAAAACTATGTCCTGAAAGAAGTAAATCAAAGTCTTTTTATCCAAAAGTGACTCACATTTGATATAAATCCGTATAAATCACCATTGGCAATAGTGGCCGACGTATACTAGTTCTAGGAGTAGCTAATCCGGTAATATTGATACGCCAATTATCTCTGCTTTGAAACTCAAGATGCGAAACAAATAGAAGAAGAGAAGCCGTCCACGTGATACAACATAATCGCTCGTGTAAATACTAATGTTACAAGTGTTTTATAATCCTTTTTCACCCCACAAATAAAAATGCTATGTCCTGAAAGAAGAAAATCCAAACATTACTCACATTTGATATAAATCCGTATAAATCACCATTGGCAATAGTGTCCGACGTGTACTAGTTATAGGAGTAGCTAATCCGGTAATATTGATACGCCAATTATCTCTGCTTTGAAACCCGAGATGCATAACAAATGAAAGAAGAGAAGCCGTCCATGTGATACAACATAATTGCTCATGTAAATACTAATGTTACAAGTGTTGGTCAAATGCTACAAATAGCCCATTCACAAGATCTTACGCATTTTAGAGGCCCCCATATCTCCCGATTTCGCTGTAAGGTACACGTAACAGTAGTTCAACCTAGTCTCAACGCGGATAAAATTCAGATTCTAAGGTAAGGAACTAGGAATTTAAAGGCAGGAGTGGTCTGTATACGGATGATTATGTTCCATAGAACCACTACGAGAACTGAAACAGAACACAGTGTCATTTTGTCTCTTGATTACATAGTTTCAATACCTCCAATCAGCCAATGAAATTATGTTAACAAGTAATTCTGGTCCACGGATTGGTCGAATAAATTTTCAATCGTTTACCTGTACAGGTAAGATATGCTTTTGCTGGGAACATGACCCCCCTTTAAAGGAATTACTTGTTATGATATGTGAGCGTCTGTCATCTAGTTTTTCTTGTTCTTTTACATTATTAATATATCCTACATTGCGCAAGGGAATTAGTATACATGCACAATGCAAATATACTCAAATTTATCTGTTCATGTTATTTGAGAGGGTTATGAGGCTGTAAACATTTTGTGCAGTTTTGGCAAATCTTTTTTTTCAGTTTATAGCAAAATTGAATTCTTTGTTTATGGCATGCGAGGTAAAAACAATTTTGGCGTATAGAAAAAACGTTAACTTTCTATGTTTCTTTTCGCGTGAAAGTCTTTTCTGTCTATAGTGCAGGGTCCCACTTCTGGGCTGTGTTGATTTCACATATCAATTTTTAATATTCAGTTTGCTAAAATAGCTTAATAATTGATTTTAAATCAATAACTAATATATGAAGTGTCAAATTATCGAACAATGAAGACTGATAAGTTTACGCAAATACGCAGGCGGCTGTTTTAAGTATCTGCTTAGGGCCCATTTTTCATGGGACAATAGCTCTCCAAACGTTTGCAGCACTTATTTTAAGGTGAACATGAACACTTTCAAGGAAGCAACACTGCCTTTTTCTTTTTTTCCCTCCCTTCTCGAAAGGGGTCAAATCTTTAAGGAAAGAATTTGTCTTAGAAAAGGGCCAGCTCTTTAAGGGAAAAGGGGGGAAATACTCTTCTCTATTCTAGGAGCAAAATCTTTTTATTCTAGGACCTCATTTAAGTAGGATTTCTTTGTCCAGGGAAGTAAGCAGAAAGTCACAAAAGCCATTCCCGTTTGTAAAATAGCGGGTAAACATTGAGGTATATCCATACATCCAAAAGCAACATACCTTTGAATATAATGTCGCATTTTATAGACATACCATAGATCTCTTTGTAAACATAGCAACTAAAACATTTCGAATGTGTCAAACTCTAATGTTAGAACGGGTAACCAAGACTTTGAAAGCCAACCGGTTGGCAAGTGACACTTCCAAGATATAATGTCGGTTGTTAGTATCACTTTCGAATTCCTTGCGTATGTTTTGAAAGGTACAGATTTCATACCTCCGGCAGCAGCCATGCTGTTGCAATGAAATTCGCTAACCTAGACAAATATAATTTTCTGTTTGATGACCTTACAGTTATTAAGTCCTTTTCAATTTGCTTTAAATCCAATTAAAATCACGCTGAGAAATAAGATAGAAATTGTCTCGTTTGCGTTCTTAAAAAACAAAGCTCTAAACATCATTTTCCTTGTACAAACGGGGTATTCCTTTTTACTTTTGTCAGAACTGACAAGTTCAAGCACTTTATTGGAAATAATTAATTTTGATAACGGGCTGTCATGTTTTAACAGAATTTACAGATATAAGGCATCCAAACTCAAACATTTAGAATAATGATAGTTTATCTTCAGTTAGCTGATCAATGACAATAAGCGGTAATAGCTTAAAAATATGACTTACGCAAGTCGATCTTAAGAATATTTTTTTCTTAAACTTTATTTATTTTACATCGATTGCATTGAAAGCTCACGCGAACTTATTTAAATACTCTCGATGGCACGGACGTTGGCGCATTTTGGTCCTATATTGGTGGAGGAAACGGGAGTACCCGGAGAAAACCACCGACCTCGGACGGGCGACCACTACCCTCCCACATGCCGGGAATCGAACCCGGGCCGCAAATGGTGGAAAGCGAGTGCTCTATCCACTACGCTATCCGGGCACCAATAATTTTCTTAAATAGAGAAAAAAAACAGATATTTAAACGCAATAACCAGTAACAATGATTAGCATGAAATTTGAACTTCCCGTCTTTACTTTACGGCAATATGAAGGAAACCAGCGACACCGAACAGACACACACATCTCACATAAAATATGTATGATATTTCAAGATGTGCAACTTATTGGCAACATGTGGGTTTCTCTTTTCATAAGTATTTAATTAATATCTTGCTCAAAGGCTAGTCAGAAGTGTCAATCTGTTGGAGCATGTAATCATTCAGCAAAAATTAAAAATGAAACAAATTTTCCCAGGTTGAACTGTAATTTAAAGAAAATAAATTGATATTAAAATACAATAGTTATACATTTTTATCATTTTTGTCGCACCTGCTTTAGCAGGGTGCGATATAGGCGTCCGGTTTTCCGTCCGTCCGTCAGTCCGTTCACAATTTACGTCGACCCTAGCATTTAAGTCCATTCAAAAGACTTGTTCTCTTGAACCACTGTATCCATGGTTCTCAAATTTCACATGTAGCATGATCAGACTGCAGGGCTTTAGAATGGTAAAATTCAGGCTGATCAAAAATCCAAGATGGCCGCCGTTACTAAAAAAAAGCAAAAGTAATAAAATCAACTTTTTCTCCAGAACCACTTGGTATATTTGGCTTAAATTTTGCATGCAGCATTATGGGACCTTGGTGTTTAGAAGTATCAAACTGAAAAAAATCTGTAGCAGAATTAGCTCACCGAGACCATATGTCGACCCAGCATAATTTACGTCGACCCTGGCATTTAAGTCAATTGAAATGACTTACTCTCTGAAACCACTGCACCAATGGTTCTCAAATTTCACATGCAGCATGATCAGACTGCGGGACTTCAGAATGCTACAAGTCAGCTGGGTGGAGAATCCAAGATGGCCGCTGTTACTAAAAATAGCAAAACGAATAAAATCAACTTTTTCTCCAGAACCACTTGGTATATAAGGTTGAAATTTTGCATGGAGTATTAAAAGGACCATCGTTGTAAGAGTTTTTAAAATAGCAGGGTGCGATTTAGGCGTCCGGTTTTTCGTCCGTCCGTCCGTTCGTCCGTCCGTCCATCCGTCCGTCCTTTCACAATTTAGGTCGACCCTAGCATTTAAGTCCATTCAAAAGACTTGTTCTCTTGAACCACTGTATCCATGGTTCTCAAATTTCACATGTAGCATGATCAGACTGCAGGGCTTCAGGATGGTAAAATTCAGGCTGATCAAAAATCCAAGATGGCCGCCGTTACAAAAAACAGCAAAACCAATAAAATCAACTTTTTCTCCCTAACCACTTAGTATATTTGGCTGAAATTTTGCATGCAGCATTATTTGGACCTTGGTGTTCAGAAGTATTAAACTGAAAAAAATCTGTAGCAGAATTAGCTCACAGTGACCTTATGTCGACCCAGCATAATTTACGTCGACCTTGGCATTTAAGTCCATTGAAATGACTTACTCTCTGAAACAACTGCATCAATGGTTCTCAAATTTCACATGCAGCATGATCAGTCTGCAGGGCATCAGAATGCTAAAAGTCAGCTGAGTGGAGAATCCAAGATGGCCGCTGTTACTAAAAATAGCAAAACGAATAAAATCAACTTTTTCTCCAGAACCACTTGGTATATAAGGTTGAAATTTTGCATGGAGTATTAAAAGAACCATCGTTGTCAGAGTTTTCAAAATGAAAATAATCTGTAGTGGAATTAGGTCACAGTGATCTACTTTCTGTTTACGAGCCAAGTTTTGCCAAAATGCAAAAATATCTCATGAAACGCTGAGCAGATTTTAGTTGAATTCAATCAGAATGATCGGCAAATGGAGTTCTTTCAAATTTATGTGACTGGGCAATCCAAGATGGCCGTCAACTGTTGTTACTAAAAATAGTATTAACATGAAAATGAAAATTCTCAAGAACCTCTGAATGAATTTGAACCAACTTTGTATCAGAATGGTCCTTGCATGAAGCTATTTCAATATTTTGCGAATTGACCATGTACAATGGCTGCCTATCACTGTTTCTATATATAGAAGAAAGTATGGAACAGACAATATCTCATGACTACCAAATGGATTTTGACCAAGTATGTCAAACTGATGCTTTGATTGATTTCTTTATATGAAGGCACACAGCAGGTGCGACATGGTGTTCCGCGGAATCCTCGTATTGTTCTGTTGTTCTATCTGCCTAAATACCGGTAGTTTGTCTGCAAGTTTATCTATCTATCTATCTATCTATATATCTATCTATCTATCTATCTTTCTATCAAACGAATTCTCCTCTTATGCCCTGTACCAAATTACCGAGGAACAGAAAGTTTGTTCAAAAGTCCTAGATACAGGAGCAACATGGCTGTCACGCCCGTATATGATAACAACAATAGAAAATTACTTTTGGCTTAGTCCTGGAGCTTCAGCTCCACCTGACACAGACAGAACATTCATATATCTTATAACTCTCACATGCCATACACTCAAATCAGGATCTTTCAAGTTTCTTAGGAACTATTTTACACCGTACCAAAAGACTGTGACGTCAAAGGTAGTGCGCCACCTAGTTGATATGAAGATTTTAAAAATCAAAATGGCGGTCTCGGAGGCCGACATTTTGAAGTTGCTGTCACGTGATAAATACTTGAATCTAGAATAAGTGAATAAATTGCTTACTTTAACAGTATTATTTTTGTTTTAATCGTTTCTTTATGAATTAAAATAAAGATTTATGCAATTTATTCTCCTAAAACTTGCACAAACTAAATTATGTACGATTTTCATTTTTGACTTTGAGTATATGACGTTATTAACTCACATATTTGCTGGTTCCTAGCTTAACATTTTATATCCAAAATTGTCATATCTTTCTTCATTTAAGTCCTATTTCAATGAAATTTTCGGCAAATTCTTTGTTTTATAAATATCTTTAATTTACGTCCAACGTGAATTTTAGTGAGTGTTTTCCTTTAATTAGTTATTACTCCTTGATTGTTTCATATATGCAGTTTCATATGTCCGTTTTTTGTCTCGCCTGCGAAGCAGAGGCGAGACATATGTATTGCTTTTCCGGTGTCGTCGTCGGCGGCGACGGCGTCGGTGGCGTAAACTTTTGTCGAGTTTTTGCGTTTAGGTCATTTTCTCAGAAACTATAAGGGCTAGAGCCATGAAACTTGGGTCATGCATACATCTGGAAGAGTACAGCTTAAAACCTTCATCAATATTGAGTCTTGACCTAGATTTTACGGTTGACTGATTTCGCAATTTATTGTCGAGTTTTTGCGTTAAGGTCATTTTCTCAGAAACTATAAGGGCTAGAGCCATGAAACTTGGATCATGCATACATCTGGAAGAGTACAGCTGAAAGGCATCATCAATATTGAGACTTGACCTAGATTTTACGGTTGACTGACTTCGCAATTTTTTGTTGAGTTTTTGCGTTTAGGTCTTTTTCTCAGAAACTATAAGGGCTAGAGCCATGAAACTTGGGTCATGCATACATCTGGAAGAGGACAGCTGAAAACCTTCATCAATATTGAGTCTTGACCTAGATTTTACAGTTGACTGACTTCGCAATTTTTTGTCGAGGTCTTGCGTTTAGGTCATTTTCTCAGAAACTTTAAGGGCTAGAGCCATGAAACTTGGGTCATGCATACATCTTGAAGAGTACAGCTGAAAACCATCATCAATATTGAGTCTTGACCTAGATGTTACGGTTGACTGACTTCGCAATTTTTTGTCGAGTTTTTGCGTTTAGGTCATTTTCTCAGAAACTATAAGGGTTAGAACCATGAAACTTGGGTCATGCATACATCTGGAAGAGGTCAGCTGAAAGCCATCATCAATGTTGAGTCTTAACCTAGATTTTAAGGTTGACTGACTGTGCAATTTTTTGTCGAGTTTTCACGTTTATGTCATTTTCTCAGAAACTATAAGGGCTAAAGCCATAAAACTTGGTTCATGCTTACATCTGGAAGAGTAAATCTCAAAACCATCATCTGTACTGAGTTTTGACCTACATTTTACGGTTGGCTGACTTTGCAATTTTTTGTCAAGTTTTCGCGTTTAGGTCATTTTCTCAGAAACTGTAATGGCTAGAGCCATAAAACTTGGTTCATGCTTACATCTGGAAGAGTAAATCTCAAAACCATCATCTGTTTTGAGTCTTGACCTACATTTTACGGTTGGCTGACTTTGCAATTTTTTTGTCAAGTTTTCGCGTTTAGGTCTGTTTCTCAGACACTATAAGAGCTAGAGCTATGAAACTTGGTTCATGCATACAGCTGGAAGAGAAGAACTCGAAGTCATCATCTATACTGAGTCTTGACCTACATTTTGCGGTTGACTGACTTTGCAATTTTTTGTCAAGTTTTCGCATTTAGGTTTGTTACTCAGAAACTATAAAGGCTAGAGCTATGAAACTTGGGTCATGCATACATCTTTGCTGAGTGACAAAGCACCAGCAGGCGAGACGCCGCATTCCGCGGAATTCTTGTTATAGTTTTACATTCGCTTCATAACGTTAGTTCTCTTTTGAAACTCTTCCTGATGCATCAAAGCTATGTAGATTAGGTCAGGAATATGTCACAATCAAGAATGACAACTACCACTTTTAATATACTGTAAACACTTATATTTGGCGGCAGCAAATTTTGGCGGTTTACGTAAATGGACCTTTTGGCGGATTTTTATTTTGGCGGATTTGTGATTTCCAAACGACAAAAAAATGCTGATGCCATATGGGCCACATGAGTCCGAGTTCTACATTGTCATGCTGAATACAGTCATTACAATTCTTTTTATTGTTATCTAATAAACTGTTACGTGACTTAGGAACTAATTCACATTACATGTCATGAGATGACTTACATATAAGCGTTACGCTTACTGTCAGATCCTGTATTGCGTCACTGTGTATGTATAAAATCTTTGAATAAGATATTGTTTAAACCAATAAACAGTTTTACACCCTGTTCCCATTTGCTTCGAGCCTTTTTTTCGTACTAATATACGAGTATATGATCTGCATTGGCTGTGATATAATGGTAAATTATATGTTAAAACAAGGATTTCTTTTATTTGCTTTCATGATCTTGAAATGGCGGCATTTTAGTTTGGCGGTTTTCTTCTTTTCCGCCAATATCGCCAAAATATAGTGGCCGCCAAATATAAATGTTTTACAGTAGCTGAGTTGTTGTCCCTTGATATTTTTTGCAACGCTTTATGTCCGATTTTGTTTTGGATTCTTTGCCAAAATTAACTGACTAGAGAGCTCAAAATCATAGTTTAATGCCAGTACTTTAGCAGTTATTCACATTGTACCTATACATTGTGTAGATAGTTGGTGATTGGGCTGTTACCACATTTGGAAGTTTAGCATATTTTGGTCCGTGTTAGATGCACCTGTTAAACACACATTGTCAGTATGACGCATACAATAATGACAAATATTACATATTTAGAAATCGAGGGATTGGTAATTTATTCTGATGGATATTTTTGAAAATAAGGTTCTACTGAAGTTGGGGCTAGGGCCATGTTGCTATATTACACGTTACTACACTTTACAGACTCAAAAATATCGAGTCTGCTACATTCGTTTCTCTTTCTTCTTTCAAATTGAGAAGCTACTTTATCTTCACTACTGTTGGTGTTAAACCTCATCGTAATACAGATATATCTGTTCTGGTCCTTTACCCTCACTGTAATTCATTCTGAAGATAACGGTCTGCTGAAAGCGGTGCTGGAGGCCTATGCAGCATGCATTACATTACTGAACTTGAATAGACTCAATACTAATGCGTTCTTTGCTCTTAGGAAATCTTCTTAAGAATCTATTTTATTGCTAATGTACGGAAACCCAGAAGGGACATTTCCTTTCCGATATTTATCAGAAAAGAAATCGAAACAAGAAAATTAGAACAGAAATCTAAACAACAAATATCTCGTTTTAACGACTTATTATATCGTTTAAACTACATAATATGTCGTTCAAACGATATAAAATAGAATGGAAATTTAAACAAGAAAACCAGAAATAAGATTAACTCAAGAGAAACAGAAAGGAAATTGAAATAAAAATATGTCGTTAAAATGACTTATTATCTACTTTCCATTCTGATAAATATGAGAAAAAAATCGAAACAAGAAAATTAGAACGGAAATCAAGACAAAATGTATCTCGTTTAAACGACTTAATATTTTGTTTAAACGATATAATAAGTCGTTCAAACGAGATACCTGTTGTTATCCCCCGCCGAAGGCGGTGGGATATAGTTTTCTCCATGTCCGTCCGTCCGTCTGTCTGTCCGTCTGTCCTTCTGTCTGTCCGTCCTTCCATCCGTCCGTCCTTCCGTCCGTCCGTCCGGAGCCATAACTAAGTAACCACTTGACGGAATTTCATGAAACTTAAAATTAATATATATCACTATAACGCGCTAATGCACGTGAAGTTTCATCAGACCGGCTTCAGTAATGCATGAGTTATTGCCCTTTAATGGACTTTAAATTAATAAAATGAGTCATAACTAAGTAACCAATTATCAAAACTTCATGAAAGTTATACTGAATATGTATCAGCATAACACGGTTATGCACATACAGTTTCGTCAGAAGAGCAATATAATGCATGAGTTATTGCCCTTTAATGGATTTAAAATTAATAAAATGAGTCATAACTAAGTAACCAATTATCAAAACTTCATGAAACTGAAACTGAATATGTATCACTATAATGCGAATATATATAAAATACATAAAATTTCCAAGGGCATCAGTAGTGCGTGAGTTATTGCCCTTGAATCAATTTATGGTTGACAAATTCAGCCACAACTAAGTTATCAATGAATAGAATTCCATGAAACTTATACTAAATATGTATCACTATGTCACATTGGTGCCTCTTACGTTTTGTCGGAATTGCTTAAGTAAGCACTGAGTTATTGCCCTTTAATTGGTTTATAATCAACAAATTGAGTAATAACTAAGTTACCAATGGTTGGAATTTCATGAAATTTAAAACAATTATGTATTTTCATGACACTGCAGGGCACATTAAGTTTTGTCATAACCACTCCAGTAGAGCATAATTTAATGCCCTTGAAATGATTTAAAATCAACATATTAGCCATAACTAAGGCATCGGTGAACAAATTTCTTGAAACTGAATTAAAAATGTATCATCATAGTGCAGTGATGCTGAGACAAGTGTTTAAGAACAGCTTCAGCTTATGCCTCACTTATGTTAGAGTTATTGCCCTTGATTTTATTTACAATCCACAAATTCAGCCATAACTAAGTATCCAGTGAACAAACTGTATGTAACATAAAACAAACCATAACGAAATCAGGGCCACTTCGGCGCGGGATATAAATTCACCGAATTTGCTTGTTCTTATTTCCATTCTAATTTTTTTATTCATTTTCTATTCTTATGGATATAGGAAAGGAAATAAGATAATAAGTCGTTTAACCAACATATTTTTGTTTCAAATTCTATTCTGTTTTCTTGAAATAATTTCCAGTCTGTTTTTTTTTTCTGTTTTAATTTCTGTTCTACTTTATATCGTTCAAACGACATAATTAGTTGTTTAAACGATATAATAAGTCGTTTAAACGAGATATTTGCTGTTTTGATTTCCCCTCTAATTTTCTTGTTTCAATTTCTAATCTGATAAAATATGGGAAAGGAAATGTCCCTTCAGGGGTTCCGTACTAATGGGCTGTTTCGTTCAATTGTTTGCAAGTGTGATTGTGCAATTTACGGGATAGCGTAAGCTAGAATTTTATGTAAGAAAATTAAACTACAATGTTTGTGACTGTCTAGTCTTACGGTGTTTTGTCTCAGTAGTAGTTTGAAAATAAAAATGGCGTTTTGCAAATAGGATTAAAACGAATTAAAAAAATAAATATATATATATGTTCAGTATTCCAAACTAATGTAACAAAGAAATCTTGATCATACCAACTGATTGAAATTGACTGTTTTTTGACCAAATTTCAACGATCGACAGCTTACTTTCAGTTATCCAGTCAAAGTGGATGATAATATATATAATCAGATAATCCCTGTGTGTATGAAATTATTTAGCGCACATCAATTTAAGGCATTACGTTATTGATTGTGAGTCCTTCAGACTGCAGCAGAAACCTAAATGAAAAGCAAAGTCAAGGAATTAGCTGAAATATTTCTACCCAACTTTGCAGAATATCATTATTTATGAATAAGCCTAAGCTTTATAATTCGAAACCAGTCTTCCAAACACACGCAACACGCTGTGCGTCTCACCAACATTTGAAAACAAACTATGCAAATTGTACGCGTGTCTGATAGTCATATTAGGAAAGGAATAACTAAAAGAACATGAAGTACGTACATGTAAGTAGTATACGTAACACCAGAAAGAAATCATACTTTTATTATTAAAGGGTGATTTTGTTACATTACATGCTTTTATTGTGACCTTGAAGTTCTAAATAACGCCTAAGTTTGATTGCATTTAAAGTTGTTAAGACTTATTGCCTATCAGGCTTGCCATATTCAACGTGTTATTATTCTTAAAGCGGTTAGATGTGTTATACTAACAGGGCCTTACACTTCAGATACGGGAAGAAGTTCGAAATGCCTGGGCCCATTGTGACTTCCGGCAGTGGGATGAAACAAAGTTTCAGCGAGCCTTCCTACTGATGGAACAGCTAGTTCGACATTTACAGCTGAATCCAATAGAGAAAGAAACAGAAGCTTTAGATAAGTTGACGAAAATGCAAACAACAGGTAAGGGTAATTCTAATTATAATTTCTTTGAATTGTTTCACAAATAAATATTGTTATCTCGTTCTGAGACCAAAACAGATATCGCACAACAAGAAAACAACAAAAAAACATGAACATCATTCGCCGCATGTGTTTATCCGATTTCGCAAGCAAGGCCGTCAGCATTCTTCCTTCGTCCTCCAGTACAAAATGCTATATTCTGCAACTTTAAACCGGTTATTTTGGGATTAGTCTTGTTGAATTTCTAGAATTCAGTAATTACGCCCAGTTCCTGATGAAAACCTAGCAAGAATCATGCATCTTGCCTAATTATCTATATCTAGGAACAGATAGAAAATCAACCGGCCAGCATTGTGGTTGGTTGCAAACTTTCTAGGAATTAAAAAGAAATGTTTTTTTTTTTTGTTTTTTTTTTGCATTTTTTTTTGCATTTTTTTTATTTGAATAGATTTATAATGATAGCCGAACGAAAGTTTTAAAACTGACATAAAATGTTTAAAAAATTGCAGATTATGTCCCGGTAAAAATGGTAAAAAATGGGAATTTTCCAAAAATATATAATACTAGTAAGATATCTTATATTTGTTTTTATTCTTCAGAGCACTTGGATATATATAGTTCCCGTTTGCTAGAATGTGTCATGTAAGAAAATGACACGTCTACAATAAAATTACTTGTAAAAGGTACGAAAAAACATTAAACGACTCATTTTGATCCCAGATGCATAAACGCTTTGTTGCATCGGAAAAATAAATAGCTGCAAATGACCGCGATCATGTACAAAACGTGAAAGCCTAAAATCTCGTAGAAAGCCGACAAACGATGACAATAATAATCATCTTCAACAGAAGCAACGGCTTGGAAATCGGGATAAAATACTGAAGTGAAACAGTATGAGACCTCAACAGCAAGAACAACACTGAAAAACTGGAGCGAAAGACGGCCATCAAATGAACCGCTATTGACACGACCAATAATATTTCATCAAGCCCCATCATACTCCCCAGCGGACTTGATGGAAAGGTTTTAGATCGGAGCCATCATTAAGTCTGAGACCGGACCCGCCGACATGCAGTTACAGAGGGAAGGAAAAGTTGCCAATCGTGATGAGCTGTTCCGTATGCACGCATTCTACCTTTTTATGTGTTATCCTGTTTGTTTTTATAACGAGATATTAGTTTCGTAAACTGACCAGAAGAAGAATTTCTATTTACATATGTTTGAATTTATACACCAAGTCATCATACAATTCAGGTTCCGATAGGCCTTGTTTAAGAAGGGATTTCATTCCAGCAAAGTAGGACATTCTGGTTGTAGAATGGAACTGGAATGTTAAAGTTGGGAAGGATGCACAGTGACTGAGGAGACGTTTGTGGATCCTTCTGCAATGTCGACAAATAAGAGAGGTATTAGACTCCTTGCGTTTGCAACCTTTAACAACCTGGTACTGTTAAACACACATCCTTGGCCCATACAAACCATCAAATCGGACGTGGCACAGTCCAGATGGGAAACACCACAATCAGATTGATAACATCTTGGTGAGGAAGCGCTTCCGATCAGGGGATAGCATCCATAAGACAATAAGCTTTTCTGGAGCAGACACATGAATTGTCCATGACCTGCTGATGATGACCTTCCGAGTTCGTCTGAAGAAGGCGAGAAAGCCAACCCAGCCATGTTTGATCTTTAGGAGCTAAAGGACCAAGATGTGGCATGGACTTTACATTGGTCTGAGGGATGATGACATGGACATAGATACCATGATTACCACCTACAATACAACAGTGAATGAAGCAGCCAGTAAATTACTTTGGAAGGAACGTCGCAGGAAAAAGCCTTGGGTCACCAGAGAGGTTCTCGACCTCTGTGGTAAAAGGAGAGATTTGAAGAAGAGGCGGCATGAAACAGGAGGAGCAAAAGAATACGGGAAAGCTAATAAGAGGATTGAGAAGACAGTAAAGAAAGCTTCGGAGGGCTGGGTAGGAGTTCAGTGCGAGAGGATCGAAACTTGCCTGAACAAAAATAACAGCAAGAAAGCATACACTATCTCTTTCATAGGATATCCAGTCTGAAGTCATTGAAGCTTGCAATTCTACTTCTCGGTATCTGGATGATCTATTGAATATTGACAATAACTTAACTGCTTTGTTAGCATGGTCAATCAAAAATACCCTTCTGAACTCTTCTTAAATAAGACCAGCGACTCAGATATCGAAGCCTTATATTTGGATTTACATTTATCTATATCGGGTGGTTTTGTTACAACTAAAATTTACGATAAAAGAGATGATTTTGGTATTTTTAATTTTCCATTTTAGATGGTGAAGTTCTTCATTCTACACCCTGTGTTGTTTATATTTCTTAAATTATTCGTAATAAAGTTCTAGCAGCAAAACTTCTCAAACAAGGTAATAGATATCATAAACTTCGTAAAGCGTTTTCAATATTTTATCGACGGCATTTCGACTTAGTGTCTAACTATAATGTCGGATGGAAAACACTTCTTCTACAAGGCCTTTCGGATCATGAATGGTGTATAAATTCAGAAAAATAATTGGTAAAAATGATTTTCTTATCTTTTAAAGAAGACAATATTTCGATATAAAGAGATGTTAAGAGA
The DNA here is from genome assembly GCA_963989385.1 of Ctena decussata. Taxonomy (NCBI): domain Eukaryota; kingdom Metazoa; phylum Mollusca; class Bivalvia; order Lucinida; family Lucinidae; genus Ctena; species Ctena decussata. Next base: position 39,443,533 of record OZ022515.1, read on the forward strand.
TTGGTTATAATATAGACGTTCTGCGACAAACCGCATGCTTGGAGGTTAACCCAATCAAGGTTAACAGCTTTTTTACCTTTTCGATTGCAGGACCTTGGGTCGGACCACTTCATAAAGGCGCTAGCCTAAACCTACCATCATAGTAACACAGACGGTTGGCGCCTGACTCCCGTACTGGAACGTATTTGGTCGGGACCACCATGGTTTAACTTATAGGTTTCATCTGCTCCGGAATTTTAGTGTTGCTATTTCTCTGAGTCCTCATGACTTTTTCAGCTTAGTTTATTTTCGATTTCTGTTTTTGAAGTATTACACTTACACTTATGTGCTTGGAATCATCTTTGCAAACCGAACAACCAAGTGTCTGATAACCCAAACCAGAACCAAGAGTGAGGGTTGGTCGCGTCCGCAAACCGGTTTAGCTCCCCCCACCCCCCTCACCACGTCAGTTATTTCATTCCTGGCCGTCTCAATGCGGCACATGTTTTGTTTTTTCTTGGTTGGTTCATGTGTTGTTTGCTGCTATGTCTGTTATTGATATATTGTCTGTGATGTTTTGGCTGGCCCGCTGACTACCTACATGGGAAATGACTGCTCACATTGCTGTCGCTGTTGATGTCCTTGGTGGTGACTACATTTTTGATGTCCTTTTCCCACACGGTGTTTTGGGTTGGATCTGGGATTGAATTGTGTCAGTTCCTAAGAATTTGCTTTTTTCTACAAAATTGATATAAAAATGACCCTGGGATGACCTTGACTTATTTAATCCCATCCCCACCAGTAAATAGGTAAAAAAAGATATTTAATGTTTTACCTGTACGTATAGTTTGGTCTTATTGGCAGGGTTTGATGCTTTTTGTAGGACTGTTGTGTGGGCTTGATTGTTTTTGTTGGGTTGAACAACTAAGTATCTGATGAACCAGGACAGAACAAAGAGCGAGGGTTGGTCGATGAAAAACCGGTTAAGCCCCCAGTAATTTCATTTATGGCCGTTCCAAGGCGGCAGTTCTGGTTTAGTTCTATGTGTTGTTAGTTGCTATGCTGTTATTAATATATTTTTTGTGGTGTTCAGGCTTGCCTGTCGACCATCTACATAGGAAATGGCTGTTCAGTTGGGTGCCGATTGTGTTGTCTTTGGTGATGACTAGTTTTGTGTTGTCTCTTTCCCACATGGTGTCTTGGGTTGGATCTACAATTGACTTTTGTCAGTTCCTGAGAATTTTCATCCTTATTTTAGGTACTTACTTTGGGACTTATTGCCACAAATAATATATAAATGATGACCCTGGGTGACCTTGACCTATTTTACTGCAAGGTCAAATATGTTCCTTAGGCTTTTAAATGGTAAAATGTCAAGATTATAGTTTCCTGTTACTTTTGCACTAGGCTATATGGAAATACAGTTGACCTCAACCCCTATGCATTATAGAGGTCAAGATGATTATGTTACTTTGGCCAAATATCACTCTTGTTTAATATTTTAGGGTCCTTTTTTCTCAGAAACTACTAATGGTATCTTCATTTATACTTAAATGGTATCTTCATTTTGTGCATTTTTACACATCTTTACCACATAAGATTAAAATCTTAAAGAGTTCCTTCAAGAGCAGAGAGCTCGTTCATATATTCTCTGATTTCAGAGAATGAAAATAAAATATAATTTATACTATGGATGATGTACGGAGAGAAGTTTTACGGCCGCCACACGGCTAAACCACTAAAGATATATTGCTTAATTATTCCGCAATTTTCAAATTGTGTAGTGATGCCAAGCCACTTTTAAAGTCAGTCTCTTTCGTCATATACTTGCAGAGTTCTGATTTCCAGACAAACGAGTCTGATAAAGAAACAATGTGTTCCGAATGGTGACATGCCGTTTACTGATGAATGACGAATTGCTTGCAACGAATTGGTCGAGATCTAAATTTATCAACTTCAAATATTGATATACTTTTATTTCTATTGTCTCTTTTAAGAGCTCCAGACATTTGACAGCTCATCAACAATGGTGATGTTCAACGAGTGCCACCGCGAGGTGTCTTTCTTGGCAAAGTGTATTTTGCTCAAGTTTGAGTCAGCTGCAATGGATACTATCCCGCCAAACATCAGAGGTATATATTGTTAACCGAATCACTAGCGCAGCAGATTTTTTTTCTCGGGTTTAATGAGAAAAGGTCATTGCTTCTGAGTGACAGTTATAACGCAATTATAGCGAGAGCAGAGCCGCATGTGGAAGCACCATTTTAGTCTTTAAACCCGCGATAGTATTAAGGATTCAGATTCTCAACGGCGATGTAGATTCCAGATTATGTTCATATTTTCTATTTTGTAACACTTCAGTGTTCAGTTGGACTACATGACAAATAGTATAATTATACCTTATTTTTAGTTTTTACTTAGAAATGTAGTTTGGCTTTCCAACAGTTATCACTTTGTCACAATATCAAAATGCTGTGCTTATGCAGCATTGTCTAATTGACCGCACAAGATGCGTGGCTTAACGACTTGAGATTTTACGTCCTTTTCAACAGTATTTCAGTCGTATCGTATGAGTGGAGGGAGATAATGAAAGGCTGTGTGCGTGTGTGCGATGGAACCCCGTTTACGGTTGAAAAGTTTTCTACCTCAGAAATCGAAGTTAGAATCAATATATCAGCGACGAACGCTTAACCCACTGAACTATCAGGGCACCACAAACTCAGAGGAAAAGAAACTTCAACAATTATTTCGGACAGCGCTTGCCGTCTAGTCAAATTGATTTATGGACTAAATGTCCATATTCTACTGATATCCCTTAATTCGAGTTTCGGGCCCAAAGGAAGTAAACATAAATTATCGACAGGCAGTTTATTTTTCTTAACAAAAGTAGGGAAAGCATCCGCGAAAGTAAGTCCACCATACTGCAAAGCGTAGATTTTAATACGATGTTGCAAGCAAAATTAGAGCAAATATAATCTTTTTTTCAAATAGGAACCATTTTAAAGAATTAAGTTTTGCAAATACAAATCTTAAAGAGTTCCTTCAAGAGTAGAGAACATATTCACAAGAGAAACATGGGCCATACTCCGAAGTCTGTAAATTTACATACTTAAGTATCTAGTAACTAAACACAGTCTTTAGATGAATAGACTCTATGACAGTGTGACTTTCTTAGACTTTTCAATAGTGTGACGATGATTTGCCTTTTACTATCTAGGTATGTTATGGTTTTGATAATTCATTCTGTGACAGAGACAGCTTTTGACACAGGTATCTACAATAGCTTTATAGCAGAAGTCGAAGGGCCACACTGCTTATGGGTTGTTCGTCCGTATGTAAAGCTTTCAGATGCATTCCATATCTAATGAAACGCTCATGCTACGGCTTTGAAACTGCATAAATGTGTTCCTTATTGTGTGTGTGTGTGTGTGTGTGTTTGTGTGTGTGTGTGCGTGTGTGTCCCGACGGACTTGTATTGACGCAGTTCTGCCCCTTTTTTGAAAAAAAAAATCAACATTCAAGGCAAGATTGCGAAAACAAAATAACATAATGGTTTGGCATCAAAGCTTGTGCTTCAGGCTGAGGTGTAGATGGCCTAATTAAACTGTGGACAGCTATAATTATGAATGTTTGTTTGATTAAAACCCTTTGTTGACTTTGACATTTTACTATCTTTTGAGACCTTTAACCTTGACAGGCGATTTTTTGTATGCTATTAGTATTTTAAGGCACTCATTCTGGTGACGGTTTTGAATATGCTGTATCTAATATTTACAGAGGTGGTCGTCTTCTTTAATTTGATTAAATTATATTCCAATTTTGCAACAAATAAAATACTATTTTATCAGCAATATTGTGGGCTATGTGGTTAAAGTAAGGTTTGATATTTTATATACTGTTTTGGACTCATTACATTAGGGGCAACTTCTGTCAATATTTGACTAAATTATGACCTTCTGTTGGCCTTGGCATCTGCCCATGACATTTTTATGAATTTTAGTATACTTAAAGTTTTGAGAGTTATTATGTGACGTGACGATCAATGCGTGGAGGTTCTTTATGTCGTCGTCTTTAATATTAATGATTACAAGTTATTTCGCTTTTTCAGCAAAACAATCTCGCATTTCTTCATCATGTCAACATTTTAGCCAAATGCAAGCTAAAACATGAATTTCTCACCAAAATACCTTGAAAACTATCTGAGCAAAGATCCTGATATTTGGCGTATGGTTTGGATTTGAATTTTCAATAACCTGACTAACGTTTTGGACAGTTTTATAGAAAATTACAAAAAAAAAATGCTTCGTTAGAATTCGACATTTTCGAGTGTGTTGCCTTATATAACAAACATATGGTTGGGGATATAGTCTTGTATAAACACATATTCTAGTTAGATCCTTATTTTTTTGCTTCCCAATGCCTTTTCAGAACAACACTGCCGTATAACTGAAAACTGGAAGACGGAAGACGAGTTGGTTGTTGAAATAGAAGCATACCGCTATGCGTATAGTGAATGTTGTATGAATAACTACATCACAATATCTGGAAATTCGGGATCAGGCAAATCTGCCATAGCCTATCATATTGCTTTGAAATTAAATGCAGAAGGATACACCATAGTGCCCATAACTAGTTTTGATGATATACAAAAGTTCTGGAATTCTCAAAGTAAGCAAATCTTCGTGTACGACGATCCGGTAGGTACACAATCCCTTGATGTTGTCAGACTTTCTGATTTACAGCGGAAAAACATCTTTTTAGACCAATTGTTTCAGGAATCAAGCAACAAAATAATATTTACATGCCGTAAAATCATTATTAAAGATAGCGGCCTTAAAGCAGCCAAGAACATTTTGACGCAAAATATTGTCGATTTGCATACTGCGTCTCTTGCGCTTACACGGGCAGAAAAAATGGTTATATTTGAACAGCATACCAAACATATCAAGGAGAAAGAAATAGACTTTAACAAAGTGATTGAATCGGAGTGTTTTAACTTTCCCTTTCTGTGCAGTATGTTTGCAAAAAACGCAACGTTTCAAAAACAGGGAAACAAATTCTTTGAAAATATGTTTCCTGTAGTTATAGAAGAATTAGACCATATCAAAAACTCATCTCGAATTAAATATTTCGTTTTGGGGCTATATGTAGTTTTAGATGACGATTGCATCTTAGATAAATTATGTGATCCGAAATGTAATCCCGAAATTAAATCTTCTTTAGAAGGTTTATCACGGGCACTAGACATCGAGGTTTCACCAAAGCAGTTAGCAGAGGCTCACGAGAGCTTGGTCTCCATATACCTGATAAAAGAAGGTAAGGGATACAGGTTTTTACATGACACACTGTACGAAGCTGTGACCTACCATTTTGGAAATCATTATCCTAGTATTATCTTAAAATATTGCTCCTCTGCATTTATCCGAGAACACGTTCGCGTGGAAAATACACCAAATGAAAGTCGCTTTATTATACTGGAAGAAACATATTACGGCTCACTTGCAGAAAGGTACATTTCAGAGATCCAAAAACGACAATTCCACGATGTCTTTATGAGCAGACCTATGCGAAATGAGAAATTTATCAAATGTTTTACAGACACACTAGACCGAATGCCATTGAAACAAGTCAGTAAAATGTTTCTTGAAACGTTTGAAAAACCAAACACAAATCAAAATACAACAAAAGGTTTTTGGAGCAGAAGTGCCTCAGTTTACATGATACTTGCAGACGAACAAGTAAGGGCAATACACTGGATTTTGGCGTTTGACCTCCGTATACTATTTTGCTATCTCTGTTCAAAACTAGATTGTTTTAACATATGCAGTCAGTTTAAGTCTCAGAAAATTGAAGAGTTTAGGCTGATTCCGATAGCTTGCATGGGAGGCAACCTTAAAACAGTGAAAGATCTCTGTCGCAAGCGTAATATAGGTACAATAAAAGACGTTTGGATCAGTCGTAGAATGACCTCTTTGCACATGGCTGTTTTATCAGGAAATACAGAGATGGTTACTTTGGTTCTTAACGCAGGTGTAAGCGTAGATTCGCTAAACGAGCGGCAAGTTACACCACTCTTCCAAGCCGCTGCTGCTGGACTTATTGATATTTGTGATGTTTTGATTAAAAGAAAGGCGGACGTTAACCGATGTTCTTCGTTTGCTGCTACTCCACTGTTCATTGCAGCACAAGAAGGAAACACTGCAACTGTTCAGCTTTTACTTCAGCATGGTTCAAACATAAATATGTGTCGAGATGATGGGGCTTCACCCTTATATATTGCCGCATTTAATGGACATTCGGAGACAGTTAAACTACTGTTGCGCCAAGGATCTTATATAAACCATCTCATGGGCGACGGAACAACAGCACTGTATATAGCTGCTTATTATGGACACGTTAAAACAATTAGAACATTATTGCAACATAGTGCCCTTACGTTGCCCGCCAAAAATGGAGAAACGCCGCTCTTTGTGGCTGCACGAGGTGGTCATTATGAGACTATTCAAGTGCTACTGCAAGAAAAATTTAGTATAAATAATGCACGAATATGGGAGAATCGCCAATATATGTAGCTTTATTGAAAGAACACAAAAACGTTTTTTATCTTTTACTGGAAAATGGGGCAGATATTAATTTGCATCCAAAGGATGAGAAATCATTGTTATATGTCGCCGCTGAGAGAGGAAAGGTTGAAATAGTGCAGACTTTATTGCAACATAAAATTAAATCAAACGAGCCCACGAAAGACGGCAAAACACCACTTGATGTAGCGTGTGAGAAAGGGCATCTTAAAATCGTTGAGCTTCTAGTAGAAAACAACGCGATTCTAGATTTATGTACGACTTGCATGTTACCTCGGCAGGTCGCTGACATTCAGGGATATTCACAGATTTATCATACTTCTAATCCGGATATGCATACATGTGAAGATGATGGTGTATTACCCCTTTATACTGCCGCTGATGCGGGGCATAGTAAAATCGTCAAATACTTACTGCAGAAAAAAGCAAAAGTTGACATATGTCAGAAAAACGGTTGGACACCATTGCATGCTGCAGCTTATAATGGACATATAAAAGTCGTTCTCGTCTTACTTGAAAACGGAGCTGACATAAATTGTCGTACGGAGGATGGCTTCCCTCCAATTTATCTTGCAGCATGTTATGGTCATTTGGACGTTGTTCGAGTATTATTGCAGAAAGGGGCTGATATAGATTTGAGAAGTACTGATGGTAGGTCTCCTTTGTGGGTTGCTGCAAGAGAAGGATATACTGAAATTGTAAGGCTTCTCTTGACGAACAAGGCGAATGTTAATTCATGCACAAATCAGAACCTTTCACCTCTGATTGTTGCAGCGTTTAATGGACAAATTAAAACTGTTCAAGAATTACTGAATTATAAAGCTGACACCAACGTGATTAGCCTTGATGGTATAACAGCAACCGCCGCAGCGTCTGCTAATGCACATGACTTGATTATCAAGATCTTGCTGACCAACGGTGCAGATGTGAATCTTTGCGACCAGAGGGGACTTTCGCCGCTGGTATTGGCTACAAGCTGGGAAAATGTATCAACTGTCCAGCTCCTTCTTGAACATGGTGCCAACATGAACCAGCGAACATCGGAGAGGCTTACCCCGTTTGGTATAGCTTCTTGTACGCGACTGTTTAACATCTTGGCCATTTTCAATAAATGGACGAGACCCCTGTTTAAAAAATGACATTAGGTTTGATAGTATATGGTATAGAATACGCTATCCAATACCTGTTTAAGGCCGCAGGGGCACACAAATGAGACTATGACGATCTCCGATCGCCTGATACTGTTCTCAGCTGCCCTTTTTGTGCTTGCAAAGTTCATTCCTGTACACATTTAATGTTTGTCTTCCCATCACTTCTTCTTCCTCTTTTTCGGTCTCATTTCCCTGTCTTGTACCAAGTATGATCGTCTTTGCTAAATCGGAAGACCTTAAAAGATGTGGCAAAGTTAATTCTCAGACTATGGTCGAACGCTGACCATGATCAGCTAACCTTATTTGACCCTGTTTGACCATGGCTAGGATTGTGTTATGTTCCCCGTTATTGTCTGGAGTTTTTTTTTTTTTTGCAAACGTCCCTATAGCATGATGAGATTTGGAATCTATTTCCTACCTCGTTATTTATTCCAAAGTTTTGTCTTAAATACATACATTGGTAAAACCAAACATATATAGATGTTTAGGCATTGACTATATTTGAGCCGCGACACGAGAAAACCAAACAAGTGGTTGTGCGCCAAGCGCAGACTCAGATCAGCTTGGGCATCCGCCCAGTCGGAACAGAAACTTCGCTGTCCGTTTGGCGGTAGCTTAGACCATTAGCTACCCTTTCATCGCTTTGCAAACCGTCTGACCAGACTGGGTGGATGCCTAGCCTGATCTGAGTCTGCGCTAGGCGCACAATCATTTTGTTGGTTTCCTCATGTCGCGGCCCATTTATCTTCTCCTAGAGGCTTTCAACATCCCCTCCTGCTTCCAACATCTGTTTCACAAGCATACAGAAAAACGGATGTGACAAGGGAGAGCATCCATTTTTCATATCAACAGTCCATACATTCTGAGGAGCATTTTATGTTGAAAGGCGCTAGCTCGTATTTTCAAGCAATTGAGGAAGGCCAAGGCAATTTGTGAATGATGATTGATTCGATTTGTTGCATAATATCAATGTTACGACCTTTCTATTTATGTCCAGTCATAATTTTTCAACAATTGCTCAAAAGAATCAGCTTTACAGACAACTTTTCTATGTTAAAGTTTGTAAAATAAGTCTTCATAAGAAAATAAATCTGCTTTAATAAATCCCTTTGGAGGGATATAAGCAAGCCAAAGCTATATGAACCTCAACACTGAATGTTGATGATTAAATTTAGAAAATGTCGTAGTGTTGTCGATACATATAGAGTTTATTAATCGTCCCATTTAAGATATGAGAATTATAAACCGAGGGAGGTTGAAAGATGCAATTAAGAAACGAGTCCGAAGGGCGAGTTTCTTTAGCCGATCTTTAAACCTCCGGAGGTTTATAAATCTCATATTTTAAATGGGACGATTCAATAAACTGCATATTACGTTCGTATGCCAAACAATTAAAGAACATTTCCATCTATGAGAGCCTGTACACAACAGCGAGAAAGAATACACGAAAACTTATATGTTTTGACCACCATTGTTATTTCTGTAAGGGCCAAGGTTTCTCAAAATAAGAATAATTTACTTGCTTACTGAACTTGCATCGTGCCTTTACGAGCATTGTCTTTACGGCTACCGGTCCTAACGATCCAAGGCTCGAAGAAAGTCTCACGGCTATTTGTGGAATGATACGTTTCTATCGGAGCGTTTGTGATAAAAGGGTAATGCAATCTCACATAAAACTAACAAATCGGACCAGGTAGAATCATTCAGTTGAACACATAAGAAATACAGTTAAGAAATACACACCAACGTTTTAGGTTTGACATTTTGTAATTTGGCGTCTGTTTTTTTTTTTTTTTTTTTGTCTTTTTTTGCAACATCATGAAAGGCAATTCTGACGGTATTTTATAGCTACAACTGCAGTGGAGAGAGAAACTTTGGGAAAGTAGTTCTTAAAGCCGATATTCGGCCTTACATTAATAACCAATCTTCGAATATTGTTGGGAAGGATACCACTCTACAGGGACTTATTTCCCTTGAGGAAATAAATCCTGGTAGAGAACTGGGAAATAGCATATTTATATTGACAAGAAATCCTTGGATATTGTATATGTAGTTTATTTCCTTGTTCAAGCCTTTCGTGAAGGATTTAAGCAAAGTATCCGGCAATGTAAATGTAGATTTTTTTATTTCATCTTTATTTTGAAGCAGTTTTAATTTTTTACAGCGTTTATGCAAAAAGAAATGAATAGATAAAAACGAATTTTGAAAGTTTCATGTTAGTTCTGCCAGAGTTACAGGCTGTGATCTATCCAGAGACACAGTCATCATGGCCGGGATTCCTCCTTTAGTTCTTTTGCTGAGCTCTGTATTATTATCGCATCTCAGGTAAATTTATTCCATTGCAATGATCATTGCCACCGTGACTGTTACATCCCTTTGTCAGTCCAAAAACTCAAACATTGTACACGTAGGCTCGTAGCTGCAAAATTTTCAATTGATTTTCGCACGACTTTCAGGATATTGTCACCACTATCTGAAGTGGAATATTTTTATTACGAATAATCATATTTTCAAATTTACAAATACAGCTGAACATGCCTTAGACATCGCTATATTCAGAGGCCATCTGTCTCAAGCAGCCACCTTCTTGGAGTCCCTTAAAGGGATACTTAAAGTAAGCCAAAAAGTGGTACCATTCTATAATGTTTTATGACGCTGCTATGTCATTATGATGAATAGCCGCATCACTGGACTGTTGCATTATATGATTATGGTACCCAATAAACAGGAATTATGTCTTTGAACCAGAATACAGTGCAAATGAACATGTACTGAGGGATCACTAGTCCTAGGCAGCCAGTATTAAATGTTTTCCCAAAGGTGATCTTAAAACAGGGTTGTCTGCAAGTAAATCGGCAGTTTCTCTAGCGCTTCAGAGACATCGTTATAAACAAACAAATCAATCAGTCTGCAGTGAACCATATGGCTCCTTCGGCTCTGAACTCAGCCATTTCTTCGGTGATTATCTCAGATCTTCAGCTTTGGATTTAAGCCTGTTGCGGATGATTTTAAGCATGACTTTGCTCGGATTGCTGATGAGACTGGTGGTACAGTAGTTTTTACTGGGTTAAAGGTTGCCCTTATCAGACAGTTTAATAGTCAGCGACTGAATCCAGGGGCAGATCTCCTTTGCTCTAGATTTTATTGCACATTTTTGTTAAAACATAAATCATAGTCTCTCCACCTTCAGCTGGTATATTATCAAATCTGGCGGACTTCCCGGCTTTTCTTAATGCTCCGACTGCTACCGCGAAGATCGAAATTAGATCATCTGGGGGTTGAATGCAGTCTAGATCTGTAAGTTGTCACAACTCTCATTGTTGTAATGCTCTGACCAATATTTTGTCCATCTGCTGGAAATGTCTTGTTCTCCTGTTAGTCATTTCCCAGACTACGAATAATTTTAAAATTGCAAACACGCAATATTGTAAAAATATTTAAAGAACGCCATCAAATTCCTTATGAAAGGGTACATCGACTGTTGCCATCCGAATTAATCTAACATATGAGCCGCGACACGACAAAACCAACAAAGAGGCACGTGCGCCCAGCGAAGACTCAGGTCGGCCTGGGCATCCGCCCAGTCTGATCAGAGTCTTTGCTGTGCGCTTAAAGAGTAGCTAAAGGTCTATGCTACCTCCATGCCGAAAGCAAAGACTCTGATCAGAATGTGCGGCACCCCTTGCTAAGCTGAGTCTTCGCTGGATGCACATGCCACTGTGTTGGTTTTATCGCCTCGCGGCTCAATTATAATGAAAGTCAAAGTTCATGTTTGGTTTAAACATATTTATTTCAGTTTTTACAAAACATGTATATACAACACAACATGATTTTAGGATTAGAACGAAAGCACATTGCTTATTTAGTTCTTCTCCTGGGAAAGATTGTGTTTAAGGTGTATAGGTACACCACCACGTTTTCCCGCCATTTCACCAATGAAAAAAAAACTATAATTGTGACTTCCTGGTTGCTTCCCTGGATGAATTTTTCCAAAATGAAATCTACTCTTATAGGAAAGAAATTGCTTTTATTAGACCATTTGAAAATGGGCAGACTTGGTATTTCCAAATTTAGACACATATGCCTTAATACCTTTGTAGTAGGTTTGCCGGAAAAAAAATAAAGCTGTGCAAGAGACACGTCCGACCTTGGGGCGGATTGCTTCATTACTGTCGCTACAACCACGTGGTCCACGTCAACCGGTATGTGACAAATTGGTCAGAATACACTTTTAGAAAGTTGCCTAATCGGTATAGAGTGGAGTCGGGTAATTTCGGACAGCGGGTAAATTCGGACATACTATCGCAAACAGTGAAAATTCAGATGAGACGGCTTTTACTGAACCGTCTCATCAGGATTTCCACTGTTTGCCCAGATAATTTTGTTTAAATTCCAAAACAACTGACATATTAAGGAAATAATGTCACCGTCCGAGTTTACCCGCTGTCCGAAGTTACCTCACTCTCCTCTACCAAAGTACTCTCTACATGTAAATATACTACTCAAAAGAAGTTTTGCTTCACCGTACTTTTTCCATAGATCTTATGCAAAACAGTTATATATTACCAGCGTAAAAGAAAATATTACCTGCGTAAATGAAAGGTATAATTAACAGTCTTAAGTTTAGGTATTATAAATGTTGGTTCCGCCCGTCTTGGAAGACATAGGCTCTTAAAGAGTAAAAGCCTAATTCAAGACGGTTTTCCATACGGTTTGTTACATTAAGCGCTAATAATACAAGTCAGTCAGAAACTAATTTCTACCCCAGTGGGGGTTCGTTCTGTCCTCCATTTTGTCAGGTGTTTGCAGAGACATAAATGTATGAGTTACGAAATGGCTTATAGACTGCGTCAAGTATAGACTTTTGTCAGCCGAAGATGTTAGCTATTTTCTTTTTCTTTTTTTATTTCTTGTCCCTCTCTGATACTTTTGTACCTGACCCAACATCTTCTTGAAGATGTTGGAGCCAGGAGTATATTTTAGAGAGAAGTAAAATTTGTAAAATATGAATATAGGGTTAAAAGAATTTTTAACATCTTCGACTGAAATCAGTCTACGTCAAGTATAAAGGGTTTTGAGGGTTTCTAGCATAGAACTTCAAGCGCCTGTGATTAAACATTAATAAATGGTGATGCAAAACTTCTTTTGCGTAGTATAGACTTTTACGACATGCAACTTACTTCCCTGTATGACATATTCTTCCCAAATGCGGTTTACTCTCAAAAAGGAAAGACTTTGCTCCAAGGGGTGAAGGGGTGCGAATTCTTTCTTGTAAATTTTGACCACCATTGAAAAGAGCAGCAAGACTCAAAAAGTGGCAGAGTTGTTGCCCGTGAATGTGTATCTCTACACCTTGAATTTATTTGTGGTTTCTTATTACCATAAAAATTCTAGACATTGGGACAGGTTGTTTTGGCCGTAGAGGGGCAGTCTGATCACGGTCTACACTGTTTCTATTCCATCTGCATATTTTAGACGAATTGCGATATTTAAAAATAAAACTTACCACTTTAGGACAGTTACGGTAATTATTTTAGGTGTCCCATATTTTAGAATTTTTACCGTTTGTCATCCCCTCCACTGGGAGAAGAAGCATATTATTTTTTCCGTAGTTGTCTATCCGTCTGTAGCCTGAAAACAGAACGTTTCCGCTCCATAACTTTAAAGCAGCTGAAGTTTTTTTTTTTGTTTTTTGTTTTTTTCACGAAACTCATTACAAATATTGACCCCCATCAGATAATAAGCAAAGGACAAGGACCATAACTCCACTTTATTTTAAAAAAAACTTATGCACCTTAAGTTATTTAGTACATGAAAATAAATCCGCTGTAACTTTGAAAACTGCTGAAGGTATATTTCACCAAACGCGGTACAAATATAATGCAAAATCAGGGGAATCCTACTTTCTGACAGCTTCATCACGTCATCTTTCCTCAGATAGTACATTTAATACAGGATTCAAACTACCAAACTTTTGATTATCTTTCTTCAAGAATTATATGCAGTTAGTGCTTAACAAAATACATAATAAATACAAAACCAATAAAGTGGCATGTGCGCCAAGCTAAGATTCAGATCAGCCTGGGCAATCGCCTAGTCTGATCAGAGTGGGCCGGGGATATTGGGGGAGCATAGCGGGGCTTCAGTACCGTGTTTTTCACCTAAGAGGTGTCCCGGCAGTGCCATGGATATGCCGGGCTTTTGATTTCCACCAAAACAGCGGAGAAAATAGTTGAGTGTTTTTAGCGAAATGTACGAAAAATATGGATTTTTATATTTAAATGATCCCCTGGGGGCGGAGACCTTTACCAGAGATCTGACATAAAAAATGTCCCCATAATGCAGGGCATATACCATGGCTTTGCAGGGTCAAAATTCAGTATCTCCGCTATTCCCCGGCCCCAGGGGAGCCGTAGTTGCAAATGACTGGTGTATGAAGTTTCACAAAAGGCTTGGTCAACGAGGGTCATCCAAAAGTTCTGTCACTTCCTGATATCTCGAAAACGAAAGGTGATATTCACCTTAAATGAAAACCATTTAAAAACCCGGTTTTTATTTCATAGCTGTAAAAAAGCTGATCCTTTTACCAATGGCATAACATTCACAATCTGCTTTAAAAGAGGGGTACCCTCCCCATACTGGCAAATTAGCAGATGCAACCCCGCCAATGTCCAGTTAAGGGATGCCCATTATCGCTGCCTGGTGCCTACGATAACTCAGGTACTAATAAACACAACGAAACAATCTCCAAGTTTGCCGGACCGGGTAGCGCAATCGTTAGGGCACCTGACTCGTAAGTCAGAGGTCCTGGATTCGAATCCCGGTCTGGTCACATACTTTCGTTTCTCCTTCCGCTGATTCAAGAAGGGCAGTTGTCAGTTACTGGCGAAAGTATGTGCACTTAGTACTGGTTAACCGCTTAGGAGGTCTAAGCCTGCCCAGGAATAGTGAGGTTAGGTTAACTGACCGTCCCGACATGACCTTAGTTGTTTACCGTGGACGTTAAGCATCAAATCAACCAACCAACAATCTCCAAGTCATTCTGTCCATTTTAAAGAGTTTAAAGCATTTCCTAGTCTCAACATTATACAAGCAAGGCCATACGAAAGTCGACTAGGTCATGTTCTAAGTACTTAAACTGCATAGATAAATAATAGTTCAAATTCTGGAGCATATATTTACTGCAGTAGATCATGACAATGTGATCTCAATCAAAATTTTAAAAAAGATCCCTAAAATGAAGGCATAGTGTGTCCTTGAAAATCACGTGACTGTTTATTTCAACATATTTCTGTGACACCATAGATATCAATCGTTTGCATCGCGTACAATTGACAATAGTCACTGATTTTTATGCAGTGCACTACAGAATGCATAAGACTGCAACCCTGAAAATTTCAGAATTCTGCAATATTCAGTTGCCGAGATATGCAGCATGAATCACAAGCCAGTAGAAAAAAAAATATGAAAATAGGCCAGTGTCAAATATTAGGTCTGTATTTGAGCTTATAACTCAACCAAATGGAATATTCTTACCCCTTATTTGATATCAGTATAAAGGTAAAGGATTGTTCTTTTGATTGTTGCAAACCGTGGTCAGCTATCACGTCTGCGAGCAAAGTTATGAGTCCAGTGACAGAACTTTTTGGATGATCCTCGTACGCTTTGCAACAATTAATAGTTGACGCTTATCAAAAAAAAAAAACATTGCAACCCCAAAAATCTAAAATAATTCTTTTGTTTATATCTCAAAGGCCGACCTAAAATCTTCATTTCAAGCACGGATGCAAGTGATAGGAATTATACCATTCCATGGTTGAAAGACACTTTAAAAGGCCGTAAAATGGACGGACGCTCGGCGCCCCGTTACTGCGGCTATGGATTCGTCCCGCTGAGGTACGGGGAGAACGTCGATAGGAGAATTGAAATACTACTACAGCGCTCAGGCCACATATGCGAACAGTTACACAAAGGTTAAGCTGCATTGTGGGTAACTAATGGCTTTACTTCCCATGTCAAAAGTAATTACAGTAGACAGCCCATGGGCGTAGACAGTCACAGCATTATTAATGGCAATGGGTATAAATGGGTATACTTTCAAGGGTAGTAACTCTTCCAAATTATGTTTACCTTCCTTCGACTCTTCATGGAAAGAATTTGCTCCTAAGGGTCAAGTTTGAACGGAAGCTGTTCTCTTTGGAGCAAAGCCTTTCCTTTAAAAGTAGGTCTTACTGTGGAAGAGATTTGTCCCCCAGGGAAGCAAACAAGAAATTGCATCATTTGTTTCCCTTTTTTAAGATGAGGGCAAAGTATGATGAAATACTTTTATCATATGACGTCGCATCTGAGAGTGTAATAAAGCCATGCATTAAAAACGATAATCCACTAGTGGATTAAATATGCAAATTACGTCGTAGCGTTATACGTTGACGTCCATTAAAACGTCGCGTTTTCTAATGGCGAAATCGTGACGTTTTAGTTCAAATTTGCTAATAAAATGCGATTTTAGTGTCATATGATAAATAGAATCTTGCATTCGTGCTCCTGTATTATTGAATTTATTAAACGAGTTGGGGAAAAAAATAAGATGCGAGGCTATGCCGAGCATCTTATCGCTTTTCCCAACGAGTTTAATAAATTATTAAATTAAATTACATGAGCACTCATGTAAGATCCTCTATATTCGTCATAAAGATCGAAGACTCATATCAGCTGGTACCTCTATATTGTCTCACCACAGGATCTTTTTATCACATTAACCATGATACGAATCCTTATGAGTCTGCTCTTGTGGACATATTTGAGACTTACCAAGGGCATTCATAACGCTACGAATGTCAGCCATAACGCTTTTTACATTCCGGTTCGCCTCGTTAAACCACTGAATCAGATGTTGTTTTCCGTAAGAATTCTAAGTTTTGAGACGGGGAGGTCTGATCAAGCAGTGGAGAGTCTGACCCATGCAGATCAGACTGACCCTGATCAAGATCTAGACTGTTTGTCATTCCATCTGCATCTTTCGGACGCATTGCTGTATTGTAAAACCAAACATTTCAGTTTTCAGGACAATTATAGTTGACGACATACCTTTATTCATTTCAAATGAATGCTGAGCCGTCACACATAAGCATGATGGATAACCTTAAGTCTCCAGACGGTTCAGTGTTAGACACCGTTGTACTGACGGAACATGACAATCAATGGTATCTTTTATTTGCTTTCGTCATTGTTCTTTCACTGATTTTGCTTAAGGGGTGCGGGTACGCCACCATGTTTGCCATCCAATTTTTTAATGGAAGAAAACTTTTGACATTGTTTGCTTCCCTGGGCAAAGAGAGTCTACTCTTAAAGGAAAAAATATGCTTCTGAGGGAACAAATTATTTTCTTTTAGAGTTTACCCCACATTGAATAGGGAGCAAAATGAAGAACGACCGAGTTGCTTCCCTGGAAGTTCACGCATTCCCCTTAAGAACGTTGTATCATTTAGGGGATAACTGTACTAAAAATTGTCATTTGGGGAAGTGAATCGTCGTTCTATAGTCGCAAATTGCGTTTAACGGCTCCGCTGCCGGAGTAGTAAAATGCAATTACCGACCATACAACCGACGATTTACCTCCCCAAATGACAATTTTCAATACAGTTATCCCCATTCTAATGCATTTTTTCTCTCACATTTTCACCTTTAAAAGTATGCTATTTTGCACCCATAGTGAACGCTTTCATCGATGACAGCCAATGAGAAGCGACGTTAAGTAATAACGTCGGGTTTCTGACAGTGTATCGCAGATATACTGTCTTAAATTTTTAACGTTATCCAATCGGACTTCGCGTTACATACGTAAGTGCATTAGAATCAGTGTTGATGCAACCGAGGACATTAGAAAAACGTTGAAACAACGTTTTCCTTTTTATGTGAATGCTTAGTGGACGATTGCAAACTGCGCACACCTAGAATATTCTTTGACCATGCGAAGTTTTTAGTGCATGCGCATTTACCTTTGTATACTCCATCGCACATTTTGCAGGTTATTGTTCCAGCATTTGCCATCCATGTATGTCTGTCCATCTGTTCCGGATTTTGCCAGGGCTATAGAGTATTACCAATTTTTAATGTTTTGGTGAGCCATGGCGTTAGGGTATTTAACCCATTTATGTCCCATTTATGTCTGGCGTCCCATAGAAGGGACATTGGCAAACAGTGCAGACCCAGATCAGACCCCGCGGAACATGATGATAAAAATAAACTAAATTAGGAACCCCTTTATTGACAAATGGACTCATCCAACAGCTTAGGATAGAAATGTCCACAGGGCCTAAATTGGTTAAATCAGAGTGAAAGTAAATGTTCAATGTAAACATTTGCTTCTGCGCGTTCGTTAATTTAGGATAAGGCATATTAATCCATTATAGCCAAAAGTGTACACCCTGATCGGGCGCCGCGTTTTTCAGCGTCTGATCTAGGTCTGCACTTTTTGTTATGTTCCATGTTTTGGACGGTAGGAATTAATGAGTTAAGGTTAGAAAAGTAAGAAAACTCTGTTGTTGCAACCGTGTCATGACACGGTCCCATTCTATAATAATCAGGCAAAATCATGGTGTTAAAAGCCAAACGAGCACGCTGAAGCACTTCCGGACTGCGGTACCTGTAAATACCGGGACCAACGTAGTTTGGTCGGTTTGAATATGACTTCTAGTCATTTCTATTGTGCTATTTAGCTGTTTTAGCTATAATATTACTTGGATCTTATATAAATATTACATTTGATATTATAATGTTTTCTATGACAAAAACATCTTTTTAAAACATAACCACGCTGTCAGGTCATTGAAGAGTAGCCATGACGCGTCATGACGTAGATCCGATATAATTTTGATTGGACCAATCTAGCAAACCACATGGCCAGGTGACATAATGGCGAACTGTGTATTATCGGCTTGAGAAAACCCGAGAGGACTCGACTTTTTATACGACATATGATTGGCGGACCAATCACAGCCCACGATAGATTATATCTGACCAGATGTCACAAATATTGATGGAACAACCAGTTTAAGAAATGACTACAAGTCACATTCGAGCTTATTAATCAACATGATAATAGACAGCTTAAATTGAATACCATTTTAGATCATATTTGGTACAGTTTACAGAGTAAGGAAGAAAATGACTACGCTTCGTATGTGGCAGTATGACTACAAGTCACTGTCACGTTAATCATCGGCTCGATATAACTACATTACTAATAAATGTACTTTTAAACAACAAGTTATCCGCCAATCATGCTTATCATATTATAGACAACTTAATTAGAATATGACTGGAGATAATATTTGGTATATGACTTGAAATCATCGCCATGTTTGTTTGTATATAGCCAGATAAAGAAGAAAATGACAACAGGTCGTATGTGGAATATGACAACAAGTCACTGTCATGTTTATCATGCCATAGAGAACTTAATAACAATGACTATAGAGGTCTCATTTGGTATATGAATAGTAATCAGTCACGTTTGTAAGTATATAGACAAGTAGAATAGAATATGACTACAGGTCATGTAACAATATGACTGCAAGTAGCATTAATATTTGGAAGTTAAGCAGAATATGACTACATTGGTTAGTTGGTTGTTTTTGGAATTAACGACCCTTTGAGACAGTATTTCAGTCTATATCGGGCCGTCTCCTAGAGAGAGGGAGAAAGAAAAGAGAACTGATAGACGAGAGAAAAAAATCAATACACCCCCGCACGCACCTACTGCAAGCACAGTACGCTCTTGCCATACTTTTATCCAAATAGTAGAACCACCCGACCACCACCATTTCAGGAAGTAGTACATAGTCATCCGCCAAGGCTACCGAAACTAAAATAGAAATGACTAGAGGTCATATTCAAACTGACCAAACTACGTTGGTCCCGGTATTAACCGCGTTCCGGAAGTGCTTCAGCGTGCTCGTTTAGCTTTTAACACCATGATTTTGACTGATTATTATAGAATGGGACCGTGTCATGACACGGTCGCAACAACAGAGTTTTCTTACTTTTCTAACCTTAACTCATTAATTCCTACCGTCCAAAACATGGGACATAAGAAAACAGTGCAGACCTAGATCAGACGCTGCAAAACGCGGCGACTGATCAGGGTGTACACTTTTGGCTTAAGACAAATGGATGTTTCTCCTAATTCTAAAAATAAACTTAAACTGGCACACCTTAAATGACAAATGGACTCATCCAATATATACGGATAGAAGAGTTCACTGGACATTAATGGGTTAATATGCCTTATTCTAAAGAAGCAAATGTTTTCATTGAACATTTACATTCACTCTGATTTAACCAATTTAGGCCCTGTGGACATTTCTATCCTAAGCTGATGCATGAGTCCATTTGTCAATAAAGGGGTTCCTAATTTAGTTTATTTTTATCATTTTGTTTTATTTTAAGGAGAAAAGCCCGTTTGTCTTATGCAAATGAGCCGCAACACGACAAAACCAACAAAGTAGGTGTGATCAGTAGTCTGAACAGAGTCGTCGCTGTCCGTATGGAGGTAGCTTATCCACTTAGCTACCCTGTAAGCCCTTAGGGAAAGACTCTCATCAGATTGGGAAGATGCTTTGTTGGTTTTCTCGTGTCGCGGCTCAAATAATGCAGTCGCTGATCAGACGCCGTGTTCTGCGGCGTCTGATCTGGGTCTGCACCGTTTGCCAATGTCCCTTCTATGGGACCCCAGACGTAAATGGGACATAAATGGGTTAAATCGATCAAATACCCAGAAACATCAAATATACCTTAACGTCATGGCTCACCAAAACATTAAAAATAAAAGCATCGTAAACGACTGCGTAATACCCCGCCAAGGGCAACAACTCCATCAGAAGACATCGAAATCTGCCGATTAACAATCCCAGCCAAGATCTTCCCATGATCAATGCACATGCCAAGTTTGGAGAAAATCCGTTAATAAATACTCAAGTTATCGAACGGAAACGAAGTGCTCACGGACGGACGGATGGACGGACGGACAGACGTACGTACGACGGACGGACGGACAGACACACGGACAGCCAGCGGGAAAACACAATACCCCGCCACTAACGTGTGGCGGGGTATAATGAGTAATACTCTATAGCTCTGGCGAAATCCGGAACAGATGGACAGACATACACGGATGGCAAATGCTGGAACAATAACCTGCAAAATGTGCGATGGAGTATACAAAGGTAAATGCGCATGCACTAAAAAACTTCGCATGGTCTAAGAAAATTCTAGGTGTGCGCAGTTTGCAATCGTCCACTAAGCATTCACATAAAAAGGAAAACGTTGTTTCAACGTTTTTCTAATGTCCTCGGTTGCATCAACACTGATTCTAATGCACTTACGTATGTAACGCGACGTCCGATTGGATAACGTCAAAAATTTAAGACAGTATATCTGCGATACACTGTCAGAAACCCGACGTTATTACTTAACGTCGCGTCTCATTGGCTGTCGTCGATGAAAGCATTCCCTATGGGTGTAAAATAGCATACTTTTAAAGGTGAAAATGTGAGAAAAAATGCATTAGAATGGGGAAAACTGTATTGAAAATTGTCATTTGGGGAGGTAAATCGTCGGTTGTATGGTCGGAAATTGCGTTTTACTACTCAGGCAGCGGAGCCGTTAAACGCAATTTGCGCCCATAGAAACGACGATTCACTTCCCCAAATGACAATTTTGAGTAAAGTTATCCCCTAAATGATACAACGTTTCTTAAGGGGAATGCGTGAACTTTCAGGGAAGCAACTCTGTCGTTCTTCATTTTGCTCCCTATTCAATGTGGGGTAAACTCTCAAAGAAAATAATTTGTTCCCTCAGGAGCATATTTTTTCCTTTAAGAGTAGACTCTCTTTGCCCAGGGAAGCAAACAATGTCAAAAGTTTTCTTCCTTTAAAAAATTGTATTGCAAACATGGTGGCCTACCCGCACCCCTTAAGCAAAATCAGTGAAAGAACAGTGACGAAAGCAAATAAAAGATACCATTAATTGTCATGTTCCGTCAGTACAGCGGTGTCTAACACTGAACCGTCTGGAGACTTAAGGCTATCCATCATGCTTATGTGTGACGGCTCAGCATTCATTTTAAATGAATAAAGGTATGATCAACTATAATTGTCCTGAAAACTGAAATGTTTGGTTTTACAATGCAGCAATGCGTCCGAAAGATGCAGATGGAATGACAAACAGTGTAGATCTTGATCTGATCTGCATGGGTCAGACTCTCCACTGCTTGAGCACTCAGACCTTTCTGTCCAAAAACTTAAAAAAACAAGCGTTATGGCTGGCATTCGTAAATGAGTGTAATGACTGTTCATGGTAAGTCTCAAACATGTCCACAAGAGCAGGTCATAAGGATTGGTATCATGATCATGGTTAATATGATAATAAGATCCTGTGGTGAGACAATATGAGCCGCGACACGTGAAAACCAACAAACTGGTTGTGCGCCCAGTGCAGACTCAGATCAGCCTGGGCATCCGCCCTAGTCTGTTTAGAGTTTTCGCTGTCCGCATGGAGGTAGCTAAGACCCTTAGCTACCCATTAAGCGCACAGCAAAGACTCTGAACAGACTGGACGGATGCCCTGGCTGATCTGTGTCTGCGCTGGGCGCACAACCACCTTGTTGGTGTTCACGATTCGCGGCTCATATAGAGGTACCGGCTGATATGAGTCTTGGATCTTTTATAACGAATAAGTAATTCATCATACTTTCACTCCATTTTTACGAAGGGAAACAGCTGATGCAACTTCCTGTTTGCTTCCCTGGATAACAAATTTCTTATAGGTTATACACTAACAGGTACGACTTTGGTCTAAAGCGAGCACAGTTTCCATAGGAGCAAATTCTTTCAATTAAGAGTCGAAAGGAGGTAAAATATTTTGGCAGAGCTACTTGCCCCGAAAGTGTACCCATTCTCATTAATAATGCAGTTCTTTTATGGTAAACTTCATCCGAGCTCTTTTTAGCTGTCTCTGTTGACTAGGAGGGATGGGGTAATTAGAAGAGCCGTGACATGACAAAAACAACAAAGTGGCATGTGTGCCCAGCGAACTCAGATCAGACTGGGTATTCGCCCAATCTGATCAGAGTCTTCGCTGTCGGCATGGATGTAGCTTAGACCCTCAGCTGCTCTTATAGCGCACAGCGAAAACTCTGATCAGACTTAGCAGATGCCAAGGCTGATCTGAGTCCTAGCTGGGCGCACAAGCCAATTGTTAGTACACTGTAAAAAATTCGTGTTTAGCTACACCAAGCGCAGTCTTATGTTTTCTTTTAAATGGGTGTTATTTTCACCATTACACACTTTTGGGTGTAGTGTTACACAATAAAGAAATGATACCTTAAACCGTAATAGATATTCCACGAAGTTCGGTGTAAAATGCTTAAATCAGTGTCAGATGACACTCGGTGTTGAATTTCTAAAATCCGGGCGAAACGTTTCTGTGTTCGAGTGTAAGGTTTCCTTGACTATTTTTATAGAAACGTTACACTAGTTCCGTGCTTATAAGTAAAAATACACGTGTTTAGTTACGCCAAACGCAGCGTTATATTTTTTATTAAACAGGTGTTAATTTCACCATCAGACACTGTTTAGTGTGATGTTACACGATGAAGAAACGATACCTTTAACCGTAATGCACATTACCCAACGTACGGTGTAAAATGCGCATAACAGTGTTAGGTGACACTGGGGGCCGAATCGATAACATCCGAGCTTAACGTGTGTGTGTTCAGGTGTAACGTTTCCTGGACTATTTTTCATAGAAACGCTACACTAGTTCGGTGCTTACATCAAAAGTCTTCTGGTGTTAAAAGTGCACAATAAATAGTGTTAACACGGTGATGAACGATACTCATAATATTGAAACACGTTACCCCAGCTGTAGCGTAGCCTATCTAAAGTAGTATGAAATAATTATACTTTTTAGCGTGTATATCGTAGTGTTATTGTCAAAATGCCCCAAACGCTGTGTAGCAATTATGTTTAAAGTTTTATTTGGCTTTAATTTGCATGATGGAGGAACGAAACTCGTAATTTGGATACAAATTATTCAAAAGCATTTTAAGTATAACAAGTGACCCTGGGTATTAAAATGCTTAAGGCAGACCGTATTCTAATACTTCTATTATAGGTTATATTTCACGCAGATGTAGCAGTATTGCAACACGTTTGGGTGCTTACTAGTGCCGACTCGATGGAACATGTGGACATTATTGCACTGGTCACAGATCTGCCATAGTTTTTTATTTATACTATATTTAGTTCATCTCTCTTTCATTTTAGTTCAGGAGCGGCTGTAGCGTAGTGGATAACACTCCAGACTACCAATCCAGGGGTCGCAAGATCGATCCCCCGCTTCTCCGGTCTTTCGGATGAGACTTTAAACCGAGGTCCCGTCTCCATATGACCTCGTTGTTGGTGGGACGTTAAACCCGAGTTCACTCACTCATTTTAGTTCCCTTGGTCTTTTTACCTTTAAATCTATTTAGTTAATTTCTTTATTTTGCCTTCTTCCTGCTGCTAAACATGCAGTGGTATTATGTTTTAAAATATCTTCTCCATTAGTCTACCTTAATTTTATTGTCTCTAGTCATTACGCTGAGATAGTTGTAATGATTTTTATGTAACAAATCTTTTTCTTTTAATAATCTCAAACAAATATTGTACAGCTCGATAGACTTATCGATGTCCGTGTTGTAGACAAACGCACGATTCGTAGCCATATTCACAACCAAAACTTTCCGAGAGCAACTATCTCCACGATGTACCCCAAGCATAGGTCAGCCCAGAAAGGCGAAACGCGCAATCCGTTGCTGTTCATTCACTGGAATATCGACTCGAACATACCGGAAATAAATAAATGACGTAACCAGCGTTAAAAATTTATTGTCGCGGACGGCTTGTTCTGAATAAATAAACCGATATATTATCATTATTACACGGTAAGCTTCACATTTTGATCACAAAAAATAATGATCTATATGAGAGAATAACGAAGACAACCGCAAAACGGCCCTGCCAGCTTGTAATAAATGTATTAGACGCTTAGGGAGAGAAAAACGCCACCCACCGACTACACTGTGAGTTAAATGCAGAGTGTTTGGCTCTCTGATCGGATTATTTGTGAGGGTGTCTCTTCAGTGAGTAGATATATCGCATCATACAACATGATAAATATAAATTAAAGGGATTTATTTTAAAAAAAAATGGATTTTCAAAGGAATTCTATACACTTCAGATGCATTTTAGAGCTTCATTAACAGAAACCAAACCTTTGCATGTCCAAAAGAACTGTACAAAATGTTAAGGACAAAATATATCTGATTTAAATTTATTCAGATCGAGCATGCTCGCTATTGACGAAAATTTTAGAGCAAGAGTTCCTGTATATAGTCAACACCTGTATAGTCTAGCAGTCTGTTATATGTGACACGAACTTTGAGTATACTGATATTGCATTTGGGGAAGCCAAACATACATGCACAGTCCTAGTTCTATATACTTTGAGCAGTGCTTGCTCCACGCACCGTTTTTGTATCTTTTTTATTGCGAGTACGCGCATAATTCATCAGTATGTGGTTCCCCAGCTTGATATAGCAAAATACGCTCGGAGCACCCTGGAGCATGCTCTGGATGCCCAAAACTGGAATGTTAACGCATGCTCGGAGCAGACAGATATGGTGAAAAAAAAAACATATCAGCAGAGGGACAAATGTTGATTGATGTCATGAATGACCATGGTTTAGAACAACTGGAGAATTTCCCGACTCGGGAGAAAAACACATTGGATTTAATTCTCACTTCGCTTCCTGGCCAGTTTCAAGAACTACATTCCCCAGACAAACTTAATGATCATGATGTGATATCAGGAACATTGAAAATTTATGTCCCCCCAAAAAAGAAACCTCGGAGGAAATTGTTTTTGTACCAAAAGGGAGATTTTGAATCAATGAGGAAAGAAGTGTCAGATTTCGCAAAACATAGGTACTTCAATGGTTACTCGGACAATCGCTCAGTTCAGGAAAACTTTGACTTGATAACCTCCTTTATTCAGGAGACTGCTGATGAACATATCCACTCAAAAACCAGTCAACCTCTTCTGTTCCTTCGATAACCCCTGAGATAAGAAGAAGATTCGTAGAAGAAATAAGACACATGCGAAAGCCAAAAAGATTCGCAGTAGAAACTTAGGTCAAAATTTGAATCTTTGAGAAGGGAAATTAAAGCTGATGTGAAAAAGCAACATGATTTATATGTCAATAACTTGGTTGGTGACATAAAGACTAACCCCAGAGCCTTCTACAAGTACATTAATAGTCAAAAGAAAAATACTCAAGGTATCCTACCCCTAAAGACTTGAGAAATAGTGGTGGTGTTGCCGAATCAGAGTTGGACCAGGCTGATGAATTTAACGGTCGGTTTTTGGATGTGTTTCATAAAAGTGAGCCCACCCAAGTCCCCCTTCTTTTCATGGAGGACATTCATGTTTCGACAGAAGGTGTTACGAAACTTCTTAAGGGTTTGAACCCATCGAAAGCTTTAGGACCTGATGAATTGCATCCTAGAGTCTTAAAAGCACTAGCATCTGAATTAGGCCCAATAAAAACTCATCTCTTCCAACAATCTATTGACACGGGTGACCCGACCAGTTTCTCTAACTTGTGTACCATGCAAGTTACTCGAACACATTTTCTGCTCTAGTATTATGGCACATTTGGACCATAAACTTTTGTCAGACAGACAACATGCTTTCCGGAAGTAACATTGTTGTGAAACTCAATTGATCACGGTTATAAATGACTGTGCTAATATCTTGGATAAGGGCGGTCAAGTTGACACTTTTATCTTGGACTTCGAGAAAGTTTTTGACACTCTCCCTCATGAATTACTTAAATGTAAGCTATACGGCTATAGTATTCATTTGGTGGGAACACTCTGAAATGGAAGACTCTGAAATGGATAGATTCTTTTCTCTGTTACAGCCAGGGCACCGTGCTTGGACCATTGTTGTTTTCGTTGTATATTTACAATATAACAGAAAATATTGACTTGGAATTAAGACTTTTTGCTGAGGACTGTGTTTGCTATCGTGAAATCAGAGATATTGAAGACACGGTGAAACTTCAGGAGGATATAGATCATTTAGGTGGTTGGGCAAGGAGTTGGGGCATGAGATTTCAACCTGTTAAATGCAATATAATAATGCAAATTACAAGGAAACGGATCAAGAAGATCAATGCTTCCTATACCTTAGAGGGAACGGTCCTCAGTAATGTAGAAGCTATCAAGTATCTCGGCATAACCATTACCAATGATTTGGAAGGGAACACACATGTCAGCAATATTTGCATAAAAGCTAATAGGGCCCTCGGCTTCCTCAGACGTAACTTGGCAGCATGTCCACAAGATGTTAAAGAGTCAGCATACAAGGGACTGGTGCGTCCAGTCCTGGAGTATGGCAGTTCAGTTTGGGACCCGCAAAGTATACTTCATCAAGATGAACTTGAGAAGGTGCAGAAAAGGGCAGCTAGATTTGTAACGGGAAATTACACATATGAAACTGGGAGTATAACTGGCGTTCTGGAGAAACTTAGGTGGGAATCCCTGAAAAAGAGAAGGAAAGATAGTAGACTCATAATGCTTTACAAAGGTCTGAGGGGTGCAGCCAGTATACCCATAAATGACCTTTTCCCTCAAGTAGGCGTACCAGGAAGCATAATTCCCTGACATTCAAACCCCATTGGCTGGGACTGACATTTACAAGTCCAGTTACTTCCCCTAGACTATTAGAAATTGGAATTCCCTTGAAGATTCACTTGTTTCTGCTGCTGAGGGTGCAGGGGATTCAGTTACTTAGTTTACTTCTCTTAAAAAGGCTAGGGACTAGCTTCCCTGATTCACAGGTCCTGGTGAATGATTGTCCTTGGACGTAACACCAATAAACAATTCTGATTCTGATTATGATTATGATGGTTGGATAAAAATTGAAATAAACATTCAGAAGCCTAGGGAATACAATACGACGACTGTGGTGGACACATGTTTCGTAAAATAAAATGAAATGGAAAATATAATAAAAAGAAACAATTATATAATACTAACAAAGGGTCTATTTATAATATGCATGAAGTTTCAGTAAGGACTAGGCTGTTTACTTTTCTTCGTTCAAGTTGCCGGGCCGGGTAGCGCAATCGGTAGGGCACCTGACTCGTAAGTCAGAGGTCCTGGGTTCGAATCCCGGTCTGGCCATATACTTTCGTTTCTCCTTCCGCTGATTCAAGAAGGGCAATTGTCAGTTACTGGCGAAAGTATGTGCACTTAGTACTGGTTAACCGCGTAGGAGGTCTAAGCCTGCCCAGGAATAGTGTGCTTAGGTTAACTGACCGTCCCGACATGACCTCAGCTGTTTACCGTGGACGTTAAGCATCAAATCAACCAACCAACCATCTTCGTTTAAGTTGAAATTTTGTGTGTAGAACCGTAGATTCTAGTTTCGCAGATTTTCACCAAAATTGATTATAGACAAAATTTTCCTTTTTTTTCGTAACAGATCTGTGGATAAAAATGTTACCACCCTTATAAAACGATAGAGGATTGCCAGAAAACAGTTGTCACATGTAAAAATTGATGTACAAAATTTTTTTATTTTTTCATAACAGATCTACGGTAGAAGATGTTACCACCCTTATAATGATAGAGGATTACCAGAAAACAGTTATCACATGTAAAAATTGATGTACATATTGTGTAATACACTTCAAGGAATATATAATATTTGACATAGAAGTATAATAAAACAGTGTCTTACACTGAAGACTTACAAGACCTAAGGAAAACTTAGACATACTCAACAGTCAGATTGTGAAGGACGCTTTCTACTATTATCTATTAGATCCTTAAATTAAGAATTTCAGAAACGCTTTAATATTGGCTCTAGTGGTGGGATAGCCTGCAGTGCTGGAAACTGCGAGTGGCCGGGTGGTCAAATGCGCCTAATTTTTGTTTCAGGCCACCAGCAATCTCCAAAATATGACCTTTAGTGGCCCAAATTTATCTTGCTGGCAATACTAAATGAATGGGAACTTTAGGTAGTGGATAATTTGAGCCACTGAAAGTTAGGCCTGTTAAGCTTTTGGGCCACCACATTAATCTTGCGAGTTTCCAGCACTGATAGGGAACATGAAGCTGAATATATAATATTTAAATTCAAGTATAGCTACATGTAAATATATTCCAGTTCTCTAAGCAAGCAAGTAAATTTATGCTTGTAGAATGGTCCCGAGAAAATTCTTCCTGCAATTGGGAATGTTTCAGTTGGGAAAAAAGATACTATTTTGAATTCGGACTGGTGCCTTTTATAGGCACCACTTATATAGGGGAAACTCACTGCAAACAGAACATAATCTTTTAATTGAATGAATAGTGGGACCCAGAAATATAAGATAACAGAAATATGAAATAAGTGAGTGGATTAAATATAGTATATTGTGGGTTTGGGATGGAAGAAACCTGATTCCTCATACCTTTGATACAAGTAGATCAGTACTGATAAAATAAATATTTACATAACACATCCTTTAAAGAACGCAGGGTTATTAAATAGCTCCACTGTGATGACCAGAGGGTTGGGCGCCTGTAAGCCGGTTAAAGGTCATTGTTTTGACCGTGGACGGCTACTGACTGATTGTCTCTGGCCTGTCCAGGATTAACTCAACACGGTCCCAAGTCCGTTATCACGGTGTAGTAAAATAAACAAAAATAAACCGCTCAGCCGGCATGAGATGAAAAACATTTTAAGAAAAAACAATGTAAGTAAACCGATGAGTCGATGGCATGAGGTGGCTGGTTTTGCTATCTAGTAGTAATTAGATAATCAGCCATGGCTGATATATTATTGTGCACAAATCAGTCAGTTGTAGATTGCATGTTTATATTAATGCACATTTTCTTTATGTAGTAAATATATGTAGCCATGTCAAGTGACAATATTAAATATAGCATTGCGTTTGCTGTGTGATGATGTTGCTGTATGTGCCACACTACATCATAGCGTTGGGTTGTGGTGTGCCATATTCACGAAATGGCATCGCGGGATGGCATCTGCTGGTATATGTCATGATAGGACCTTAGAAAGTTTGAATTTGGCTGTGTTGCAACGTTGCATGTCAATTTGAATTTGCTGTTGCATGTGAATTAAGAATTGCCTGTATTACATTACTAAGTACATGATTTATATAGCCATGACAATTATCACAGCAGCACAGAAACTTGTTGTCATGGGTATGCCGGTTGCTATCGAATCTGCATGCAACACGCCGTTGCATGTGAATTAGAATTTGCCTGCTTTGAACTGCTGCATGTGGGCTTGGTGCTGGCATGCTGTTGGTGTGTATAGGTGTTTCATGCAGCAACTAGGTGCAGGCATATGGATGCACACATTATCGAATTTACATGCAACACGCCGTTGCATGTGAATTTGAATTTGCCTGTTTTTGCAATTTTGAATATGAGTCTGGTGCAAACATACTCCAGGCATGTAGGGGCTTAGGGGGACATTTGTATGCACTGTTAAAGGAGTATTACAAATATGTATCAATGAACTGTAAAACTATTTTTATCGGATTGATAGTCATTATTCGGTATAGCTGCGCTGTATATTGGGACGTAAAATTTAATAATCTCGACGCTCACTATATAGCATCAACCAATGCAGATGGAACCTAGACAAACGGCTAGATTGCAGTCTGCATGAAAGAAATAAGACCCCAACAGGCGGTGTGAATATGGGACAATGAATGAGAAATATATTAAAAAATATGTATTTGTATAAAAATGTATAAAAAATGTGTATTTGTATAAAAATAAAAAATAAAATGAAAATATTTCTTAGAATGTGTCCATCACGTATCGTGTTAGTATTTAGGTCATGTTGCTAATTGAATGCTACTGAATAGGAATATGGATGTGATAAATGGTTATGGATGTAATGTATACTTTTGGGTGTACAGGTGTGTTCATGTGGGTGGGCCAGATGGGTCATGTGCGTGGGCAGATGTGTATTTTGTTGGGAGGGTGAGACATCCATATTACGGTTGTAATCAAAAATCTGCTCTGGGCCTAATGGAATATAATTTGAGGATGAAAATGTGGATATGCAGATGTGTTCATGTGGGTGGGCTGATGGGTTCAATTACATGGACAGATGCTTAATTTATTGGGAGGACGGGTTGCATCCATATTGCTGTTTTCACATAAAAGCTACACTAGGTCGCAAGCAGATTGTGATAAGTCTGCTAGAAGCTGGTCAAACAAAGCACTCACCATGTCTTTATGCACTAGACAACCAACCCAGTACTCGCGTCTGTCCGCTTTCCCACTGAAGTAAACCTTTGTTACGCAGTAGGTTTTACACACGGTTGACACGGGTGTAGAGCCTTATGCGTCGCCAGGACGGCGGAGGGTGACTTCCGGTTAAAGGGGTATCGACCAGCGTATTACATTAACAAGAAAACTCTAACAACGTTAGAAGTTTTGAAGTTTATATATATGGTAATATAAATTCTATATACAGACAACACAATTTACAACTGTCACAACTACAATAATATACAACACATATCAGTTCATGTCGCTGGCCCAAGTAAGGTGTTTGTTTCAAACCAGTAATCGATCTGCGTACGATACGCAAATAGATTACCGTCTGACGTCAACACCGTACTCCGCTCAGTGCCATGAACTAAAGGAAAATACAAAGAACAAAAACGTTAATTGAGCTCACAAAAAATAACGCCTTATGCCGGCTAAGTTAAACTGGTCGCTCCCTGGATCCTACCATGGGCCAGTCCATATATTATGGGAAACACCCACTTATACCATATCGCGCACGTACTTATATACTGGTCGCTCCCTGGATCGTACCAGGGACCAGTTTATATATTATGGGAAACACCTTAGTGGTCGAACACTACTGGTTCACCCCGTCCCACACTTTCAACAGCCAATCACCTCGACAACATCGGCCGACTTCGCCTAGTATACGTGCATCCCGCCTTGGCTAGGACTCTTGAGCACGTGGCGTTGTGATTTTGCCTCTACCCGGGTTAGTATTAACCTGGAGATGTATATAGAATCTCCAGGTGAGACGTGGCTCTAAGCCCAACAGCTGACTGCCGGACTTGAAGTGCCTAAAAATAACGAACTTACACTTAATACATTATAACTACATAATAACAAAACGTAAGACTTATGTATTAATCCACTTCTTGAAACTAAGCGTATGACCATTTGCCATAGAATATATCCCTTGAATAGCTAAATAAGCTTTTCTAACACATTTGGGATCATAACGTTTGATCTGAGATAATGACGCCAATGATGTCATACCATATGACGTCATTTAGTGAAGGCAAATTAAACGCATGACAACCAAATGTTACCGTTATAACATATAAAAAATACTTCATGCGGTGCATGCTATGACGTCAGTTGACGTCACGAGTATGTAAATTAGTTCCATTACAAATTAATCTACTTCTATGGGCCATGTATACGTGAAGCTAATATAAAAAGTGCTGAGGTCGAATTAACATGATTGCACCTGACGTCACATAAATAACATGAATGCAACTGACGTCACTCGACGTCAAATAGACGCATACCATTGCAAGCTACATCAGTGTTATAAACTATTTCCGTAATTTACAAAACTTCCTAATATACAAATACCATGCGCAGCATGATCATTATCAACAAAATCAGTCGATACATTAAATCATACCATATCAATCAGAAGTCACATTTTTCATTCTTAGCCAAAATTATTTTGAATAAATATAATTAAATGTTACCCCTCAGGTCTTAAAACTGAATCCAGGCACTAATAATATCATAACATTCCACTTTGAATTTGAAGCCACATCTAAATTTTCAATAATAATTTACGATTATAAATACTATGAATCTCACCTTAAAATCATGCAACTCAATTTAAGCATGTAGGTATTCAGCTTAAAATCATGCGACTCGATTTAAGCATGTAGGTATTCACCGAGAATTCATGCATGACAAATAGCCACAATTTCCGTAAATGTTTTACTACCACAGTTACCCTAAAAACTGTAGCCCTACTGATTGAAAGGATCAAAAAGAATTTCAACGACATAGTCGACGATCTGATTCAATTTGTAACATAGGTTTCCCCTTAGGGAGAAAAAAAATAACAAAATGTTTTTTTTCTGAAATAGTACAAAATGCGACCGAATCGTAGGCTATGTCAAAACTGGAAAAGTAGCTATATACACAACAACGGTGCGATCCATAATGTGGCCAAACTATCTACTAAGGTAGTCCGCCCCCCAAATTATCTTGGCAACTGATTTACCTAATCCCAAAGTCAATCAATTCTCTGTGTCATACCTGTCGTGCCTCAAATGGAATGGGGAAGTATGGGTAAGTCTGATCGAAGACTAGGTGGAAATCGCCACCTTTAAGTGTGTCAGACGTAAAATTAACGCTGTCTTTGACGTAATACTCACTTACCTCGACAGATCCCACAGGATCCGTTGCCTCTAATCTACTATCGCCACCGTGAACTTCCATGTTCGCTTTCTGAGTCGACGTTACGTCGTCGGGTTTTTCAATTCAACATATGAAGTCATATTGGGATACGTCCTCTGACGTACAAATGTTAACCTTGTGATCCTCCGATCCAACTTTGTCACGTGCGTTTACAACCGCACACGTCACGTTCTTTTGACGTTGAACGTACTGCTTTATCATGTTAGCAGGATAAGTATTTACGACGCCCTTGACGTAAATCTTGTAGTTCATTACATTGACTACTTCGACAACTTCATATGGCCCGTCCCAATGAAGTAACAATTTATTGCACTCATTCGGGAGTAGCAAAAGTACTTTGTCTCCGACGTCAAACTAACGCGACCTCGTGCGTTTATCATGATAAGCATTCTGCTTTACGTCCATTTTCTGGATAATATCCAGTGCTAACTTACACGTTCTCTCTAAACGTTCTTTTAAATCAGTAACGTACTGATACGTCAATAACGCACGTTGGTCAGTTTCCTCTACAGACCACAACTCCTTTAATATTTGCATAGGACCCCTAACATTACGTCCATACAACAGTTCAAACGGGGAAAAACCTAACGACTCTTGCGGAACTTCCCTTACTCCGAATAATAATGCTGGGAGATACGTGTCCCAGTCACTCGGACGTTCTACGCACATTTCGCGTACTATCTGTTTCAATATATCATGGAATTTCTCCACGGGTCCTTTACCAGTAGATTGACAAGGAATAGTTGTCAGATCTTGAAGCGACAACCACCTACTAACCTCTCTCATGACGTCAATCGTGATCTTACTATCATGCTCGATTAGCATGTCACTCGGTATTCCTAATCTACTGAACATTTCAACTAATGCTTCGGCTACGCGTTCCGTTTCAATGCCGGGTAACGCTACCGCCACGGGATATCTCGTCGCATAGTCTATCAGTGTTAAAGTATAGCGGGATTTCCTGTCATAACGAGGTTCTTTCGTACCGACTATATCAACAGCGACTCGTTTAAATGGTGTGTCAATCTGTGGCAACTTTCCTAAAGGTACCTTAGTGACACGACCTTTTTGAATAGTCCTTTGGCAAATGTCACAAGATTTACAAATTCTTGCCACATCACCACAAACTCCAGGCCAAAAGAACTCAGTTAACACTCTATTCGTCGTTTTCTTTATGCCCAAATGTCCTGACATCAAGGTTTCGTGCGCCAATCTTAACACCTTTTCACGAAAACCTTCAGGGATAACAAGTTGCAAAGTGACCTTATTTCCCTGAGTAAGCTGCCTATACAATAAATCTTTCTTTCGGATAAACTTAGTTTCACCTCGGTTCAATCCACGACTAATAGTCACATTACCAGATTCGCCTCTTTGCCTTATGCCATTCAGTTTAGGGTCAACAACTTGGGCCTGCCTCAACGCCTCCTTATCACTAGCAATAATTTGATCAGGAACCTTAAGTTTCCTATAGACCTCTTCACCTAGCTTAGCTTGTGACGTAGTCACTGCCGCCAATGCAAAATGGGACATATCGGGAAGTTTTGATTCGTCAATATTTCCAATAAGCAGGTCATACAATGTATCTTCCATACACAATGCCTTAATTTCCTGTGAAAATTGGACAGTCTATGTCAACCATTGCTAAGAGATACCTTTGGGTAGATTCATCAATCAAGGGTACATCAGATTCTCTACCAAGTAACTGATCATTAGAAACCAAGTTTCTACGAACATCACACCCAGTACAATATGTGGCCCTTAGAACTACAACTGTCTTACCATTAACCGTACCCTGTGCTGTTGGTAATCGCGACCTTAAAAAGTAACAGACACCTTCTTTATCCACGTTATCATCGATTAATGGACGTTCTTCGTTACTATTATAGAGACCTTCAGTTTCATGAGATCTATTCATTGTAGTTTTACAAAGGCTCATTTGATGCTCGTCACCCCGACCACGTCCGCAGGAATAACCCCGACCACGGCCACGATCTGAATTACTACCCTTCGTCTGCACAGTATCGCTCTTACTCTGTGATTTTTGTGTCTCATCGTTTGGTGCATAATTACTCCCCTTATTTCCGCTATATCCGCTTGCACTTGCACCTACTTCTGCACTATATGCTTGCTTCCTATCGGGATTCTTATAACATTTATATGTTAAATGTCCCTTACCACAAATACTTCATTTTATCTCTGGTTTCGCACTCGGCTTATTATCAGATCTACTCTGAGTTACGCCCTTACTATCACGCTGCCCCTTATTAACACAAACGTAGACACCGCCACGTGCTTCTGCAAATAAATCTGTTTCCCTAGCCATCTCACCTAGATTCGTGAATGTTTTTGGTTTCAAATGAACGTATAGTTCTTTAATACTGGATTCTAAAAACTGATCTCTAGCGAAAAAATCGCAAACAGCTTCATAAGACTTGACTACCTTCGCCATTTTCAACCATTTATTAAGATACGACCTAAGTCTACTACTAAACTGAATAAATGTTTCGGACTCTTCAGGCCTATCATAGCGAAATTTCTTCCTAAATCCGCGTGCAGTCATATCAAAATTCTTTAACAACGGATTTTTCAACTTGTCATAATCTGCTGCATCATCTACAGACAATCTTTCATATACATCAAGCGCGCGACCTTTAAGTAATTCGCTTAAATATGCAGCCCAAACGTTTTTATCCCATTTATTCGCCGTCGTGTATTTCTCAAACATTGATAAGTAACTATCCATTTTGTCCTTACTTTTATCAAAATATGGTAACTTCGGATCTCGCGCAGGCGCTAGCTTTTCAGACTTCTGTTTTACTAATCAACTCTAAACGTTACCTTCTGCAACTCTATCTGATTTTTTAACTCGCGTTGCTGCAATTCAAAACTATACTTCAACTTTTCTAACTCACCTTCGCTCGATAACTTCGCTTCCTTGTCGCATTCGACTTGAGACAACTTAACATACTTTCTTTCTCGGCTTGCCGCTCTATACTTTCAATCCACGCCATCTCGATTTCCCTATCTGCCGCAATCTTAGCCAATTCAATTTGCCTATCTTTTTCGGCCTGCGCGATCCTCGCTCACAAAATTTCCCTGTCTTTATCGGCTTGCACAATTTTTTTTTATCAAGTTCCCTTACCGCGTGCCTTTCTGCCCTCTCAGTATCTTGCTGTTGCTTCACAAATTCTTGCAAAGCCTGTCCCTCATAACCTAACGCCTTTCCTGTCTTAACTAACTGATCCATTGTGCTTAACGTAATGCTCACGTTAACTTAACTGAAACCGACGATCACTTATAGTCACACACGTTAACTAAAACGTTAACAATAATAATAACGAACTAATCCAACTAAAACGTTGATTAATTAGTATACTGGCGATCTAGACGTAGCTATTAAAGTTACATTCATAACAGACCGGAAATGACGTCATAAACTGACGTTGACTTTGCCAAGAACTTCTTTTCCCTATCAAATGATGTAATTAAATGACGTAAATAACCCACATTACAATTACGCCCAACTTGATCTAGCGTATCGGATATACAAACGTAACGTATGTAACGCTACGTATTAACACTGACATGACAACTGTACGTCCTACATTAAAAAACCTTATAAGATACCAACCGTAAATCAAACTTAAGATTCTGCTATTAGGTTTAATTCATTGTAACGATATTATACAACGTTACGGGTGACATACGTTACTAAATCAGGACATAAAATGGACCTCAGTAACGGTTACGACACAACGTACAAAACCTTTAAATTTACTAACTAACAGATTGTCATGCAACAGCAGTGCATGATGAATGATCTAAACAATGACCTTTTTACATTAAATTGATTTACCAAAAATCTAACTCGCATGTGTATTAATTCACTTCTTTAAACTAAGCGTATGACCATATGCCATAGAATATATCCTTTGAATACTTAATAAGCGTTTCTAACACATTTGGGATCATAACTTTTGATCTGAAATCATGACGCCAAAGATGTTATACCATATGACGTCATTTAGTGAAGGCAAATCAAACGCATGACAACCAAATGTTACCGTTATAACATATGAAACAAGTAGCCCAAAGGGAAACAATTGCTCACCTGAGAGACATTGTAAACCTATAGGGATATTTAAGATGCTCAAGGGCAGCTAACTCCACAGTCAGCGGTCCAATCAGGCTGAAAATTAAACTCATCCAAAACATTATGTATGCCCTCATTTAATATATGCAAGTTTAAAAGGTATCCGATCAAGAGCACAATAGACAGAGCTGTCAAGGGCAGCTAACTTCGTAGCGGTTGGCCTGATCCGGCGAAAATTTGAACTTGTTTAAGATATTATGCATTTCCTCATTACCTGCAAGTTTGAAAAGGATCGGATAAGTAGAAACCAAGAAAAAGTGGCGACATTGATTTTTTGGATGCTCAGGGCAGGTACTCCATAGTCAGTGGTGGGATCTAGCCGAAGTGCTAACTAATCCAAGCTTTTATGCATATCCTCATTACCTGCAAGTATGAAGAGGATCCGATGAAAAATGAAAATGTGATGACGTTGTTTTCTCCATTATAAGACTATGGGATTTTTTTCAAACGCTCAAGGGCAGCTAACTCCGTAGTCTGTGCTCGAATCCGGCCAAATTTCGAACTCATCCAAGCTCTTATGTATGTCATCATTTCCTGCAAGTATGATAAGGATCTAATCAAAAACCTTGATTGCAGCACCCTGAAAGTCAAACTTGCTCGAGATATTGTCATGCCCTACATTTGTGTGAATTTATTTCAAAATCTGTTGAGAAATGTAGGTGCTAGAGCAATGACAAAGTTTTTCTAAAAATAGCCACAGTGACCTTGACCTTGGGCACAGCATCCTGAAAGTCGAACTTGCTCGAGATATTGTCATACCCTACATTTGTGTCAAGTTATTTCTAAATCCATGGAGAAATGAAGGTGCAAGGGCGATGACAAAGTTTTTCTAAAAATAGCCAGTGACCTTGACCTTGGGCACAGCACCCTGAAAGTCGAACTTGCTCGAGATATTGTCATGCCCTACATTTGTGTGAATTTGTTTTAAAATCCATTGAAAAATGTAGGATGTAGGTGCTAGAGTGCTGACAAAGTTTTTCTAAAAATAGCCACAGTGACCTTGACCTTGGGCGCAGCACCCTGGAAGTCAAACTTGTTCGAGATATTGTCATGCCCTACATTTGTGTGAAGTTGATTTAAAATCCGTTGAGAACTGTAGGCGCTAGAGCGATGACCAAGTTTTTCTAAAAATAGCCACAGTGACCTTGACCTTGGGTGCAGCACCCTGAAAGTCGAACTTGCTTGAGATATTGTCATGCCCTACATTTGTGTGAAGTCATTTTAAAATCTGCTGAGGAATGTAGGTGCTAGAGCGCTGACAAAGTTTTTCTAAAAATAGCCACAGTGACCTTGACCTTGGGCGCAGCATCCTAGAAGTTGAACTTGCTCGAGATATTGTCATGCCCTACATTTGTATGAAGTTATTTTAAAATCTGCTGAGAAATGTAGGTGCTAGAGCACTGACAAAGTTTTTCTAAAAATAGCCACAGTGACCTTGACCTTGGGCGCAGCATCCTAGAAGTTGAACTTGCTTGAGATATTGTCATGCCCTACATTTGTGTGAAGTTATTTTAAAATCTGCTGAGAAATGTAGGTGCTAGAGCGCTGACAAAGTTTTACTAAAAATAGCCACAGTGACCTTGACCTTGGGCGCAGCATCCTGAAAGTCGAACTTGCTCGAGATATTGTCATGCCCTACATCTGCGGAAGTTATTTCAAAATCCGTTGCGAAATGTAGGCAATAGAACGATGACAAAACTTTTCTAAAAATATGTGATGACGTTGTTTTCTCCATTATAACACTATGGAATTTTTTTTCAAACGCTCAAGGGCAGCTTACTCCGTAGTCTGTGCTCGAATCCGGCCAAATTTCGAACTCATCCAAGCTCTTATGTATGTCATCATTACCTGCAAGTATGATAAGGATCTAAGCCAAAACAGTCGAGAAAAACGTGATGACGCCATTTTCCCAATTATAACCCTATGGGATTTTTTTCAAACGCTCAAGGGCAGCTAACTCCGTAGTCTGTGCTCGAATCCGACCAAATTACGAACTCATCCAAGCTCTTGTGTATGTCATCATTACCTGCAAGTATGATAAGGATCTAATCAAAAACAGTCGAGAAAACATGATGACGCCGTTTTCCCCATTATAACCGTATGGGGGCTATCTGTTGCCATGGAAACCAGAGTTCTGAGCTGATTGGCACCAAAACCTAATGCAGCCTTTCCCCTACCCAAATGATGCTTCAGATAAAATTTGATTGCGATCGGCTCATTGGTCTCTGAGATATTTATGTTTGAAAGTGTTGACGCACCCACCCACGCACCCACTAACCCACGCCCGGACGGACGACGGCTCGACTCCCATCCTATAAGCTCACCTCTGAGCCTTCGGCTCAGGTGAGCTAAAAATCTTAATACGGTGCATGCTATGACGTCAATTGATGTCAAGAGTGTGTAAATTAGTTCCATTACAAATCAATCTACTTCTATAGGCCACGAATACGTGAAACTAATATAAAAAGTGCTGATGTCGCAATAACGAATGCAACTGACGTCACATGAATAACATGAATGCAACTGACGTCACTGGACGTCAAATAGATGCATACCATTGCAACCTACATCAGTGTTATAAACTATTTCCGTAATTTACAAAACTTCCTAACATATAAATACCATGCGCAGCATGATCATTATCAACAAAATCAGTCGATACATTTAATCATACCATATCAATCAGAAGTCACATTTTTCATTCTTAGCCAAAACTATTCTGAATAAATATAATTAAATCTTATCCCTCAGGTCTTAACACTGAATCC
Organism: Ctena decussata; assembly: GCA_963989385.1. Taxonomy (NCBI): domain Eukaryota; kingdom Metazoa; phylum Mollusca; class Bivalvia; order Lucinida; family Lucinidae; genus Ctena; species Ctena decussata. The sequence continues at coordinate 39,483,787 of OZ022515.1, forward strand.
AGGCACTAATAATATCATAACATTCCAGTTTGAATTTGAAGCCACGTCTAAATTTTCAATAATAATTTACGATTATAAATACTATGAATCTCACCTTAAAATCATGCGACTCAATTTAAGCATGTAGGTATTCAGCTTAAAATCATGCGACTCGATTTAAGCATATAGGTATTCACCGAGAATTCATGCATGACAAATAACCACAATTTCCGTAAATGTTTTACTACCACAGCTACCATAAAAACTGTAGCCCTACTGATAGAAAGGATTAAAAAGAATTTCAACGACATAGTCGACGATCTGATTCATTTCGTTACAACCTTGTGTCCCTCATCTGTTGCGATCGCACCAAAGTGTCATTGGGTCTGTTTTTGTGTTGCTTTGGCAAAATTCTCCCTGACGGAGCCAGTCCGTCACCAGACTGGTTATGTTGACCACAGCCGATTCTATGTTAACTCTATGGTTGGCCTTGCTCATTAACACATTGTTGTTTACCCGAAGAGCTATTCAGCCCTGGCCTCTTCTAGCAAGACTTCCGGGCTGTGATGTTGTATTCACACCACCCCAGACCTATAGAGTTGGGAGACTCATGGAGTTGGGAGCGTCTTATTTCCTCATTATTACAATCAGACCGTTATAAAATTCATCGCTTTTGAAGCAATTTGAGTTAATATGAGTTGTCAAGCAGTCAATACTTATATTGAATCGCTAGCCTATAAAATAACTGACCACGCAGCTGTGTTGCAGTTTTCTTGACTGTGTCTGTTTAGAAAGAAAAAAAAACATGTGACCAACATCATTTCACTTTTTTCCTATAGGATTCTGCCCTTCTTTTAACGGCTATATCGTGATTTTTCCCCATTCACGGAATAAACCGTTCGGGAAAGAATCACGATCAGTATATACACACTTTCTTCTCTACTGTATTACTGCCGAAGGCAGTTGCACTTTATTCCGTTTAATTACGGGGAAGAATAACGATATAGCCCTTTTAACCTTACTTTCAGCTTTAATTAGGGAAAATGGAAACAAATATAAACCCTGACACAGTCAGTTAAACAGTGAAACGTTAAATATTACCAGAAATCGAGTATGGTTGATAAAAGTAATGTATTTTTGTCTAACCAATATCATTATCCCCTCACACAATGCAGTTGTGGAGGGGATATAGGGACTGTTGTATTTATGTATTTATGTTTGTATGTATGTATGTTCACCTTTTGTCATCGCTCTAGCGACCTCATTTATTAACTGATTTTGCTATAACTTCACACAAGTATAAGGTATGATATGACCTCGAACAAGTTTGCGATTCAGGGTGATAAGGTCAAGGTCACGGTGGCCATTTTTAGATGATATTTTTTCATTGCTTTAGCGCCTTCATTTATGGACAGATTTTGAATTAAATTCACACAAATGTTTAGTATTTCAGCGTTCTAGGGCCAAGGTCAAGGTTACAGTGGCTGTTTTCAGAAAACCTTTTTCATCGCTCTAGCCCCTTCATTTATTGACCGATTTTAATTTAACTCCATAAAAATATTAGGTATAACAATACCTTAGACGAGTTTGCGTTTCAGTGTTCCAGTACAAAGGTCAAGGTCGAAGTAGTGGAGCAAACTTGATGGGCTATCTTTCAAGGGGGTGGTCTACGGAGTGTAACATTTGTTTTTATATATCAAAATGATTGTCTGGATCTCTAGTTATCAAATTCAGCGTTTGCCACCTTGGCAAACCTTGCATAACTCAGTAGTGGCCAGTTGTTTACGTTACCCCTTTAAATTTTGAATATCAAAAATATTTATTGAAGTCAATAAGAAAAGTGTTTAAACTATATAAATGTATCAAATCTAAATACTTTCTGTACAAACAGTTAATATGCTATAAATTAGGCTGCTCAAAAGACAGTTCTGAACTATGGTATTGTTACTTCGTTACAATATATTATGTACCCCTTGAAAATTTCAAATTGGACCTTAAGTTGTTGCATTTTACAAAGACTCTATTACAAAAAGGGCCAAAATGATCATTTTTACTCACTATTCAATTGGCCCTTTTCATTGCGTTTCTAGCAAAACAAATATGAGACCTGTAACTTTTATACTTTGCCAACTACGTCCTGTTGAACAGTTACACCTATTCCTTGTTTTTGGCTGAAAAGTCATTTTTCGTATATTTTTTCATACAAAAAATGGCTAATGACCAATTTAAACTTAACAAATTGGGGCCTTTTGCAAAAAGATCATATTAACCATGATATAACACCATAGCTTAAAATTATTTTTGACCTTACAACACAATTTAGCCAGAGTAACGTACTTAACAGATAAAAATGTTTGCATAAAACGTCTGTCATTCACAACAGGAAATCACTCTTTTCAAATTCTGATTTCGAAACAACGCAGTTGTGATAAATATGTTTATTGTTTATCGTAAAATGAAATTTTGCATAGTAGTCGCCTACATAGAAGGAAAACAGTGTTAATTACATGATCTCAAATGCTCAGATTGGACCGATGTTCAAATGAAGCCTTCATGAGTTAATCTGTACATGAAAAAAATTATAATTTTTTCATTAATATCCAAATAACTTTAAAAGATTAAACAAAACCACAAAATAACAAATAACTTACAATAACGCACAGTTTTGTATTCAGATAGGTAACGTTTGTAACATTTGAAAAAACTCCCCGAGCTTAAATATTGCTACTGCCAAATATGCGTAAGCTTTATTATTTTGAGTAAAAAAATTTTTAGAACGGCCGTTTTAAATCCACTCATGTAACTTATTATTGACAGCCCCAAGGTGGAGCATCAGTTCTGGTGTATCAATGTCATCGTATGTGTTGTCCACTTACCTGTCGTCTTCGAAAACTCGATTTGTTTCATATGTATATTTGCCATAATTCTGGTGTATAACTGGCATATATGGAAAAAGAAAGAAAATAGATGAAAATTTTGTATGCCTAATTTTGTTTGATTAAGGCTTGCTTTGTACCCATGAACTTGTAAGGGGCTGCATGTTTATCTGGCTAGCTGCTAGTATCGTCGTACTTCTTGTCTTATATCTTTATGCAGCTCTTTCCAGTTTGGTATCGTGGTAGGGTTGTTGCGCAGATAACATTTATTCCTGCTCATTGCCCTTTACTCTAATTTACCTTTTCCATAAAAACAATGTATAAACCCAAAGTTGCATGGTAGCATATATTTTCACCAAAGTAATGTACATAACAGGTTAAAAAGTATGTGTAATATTTTCCTACTGCAGCTACAGTAAAGCACCGTTGGGCTACTGTGGAAAGCTTATTCATACTTCAACATATTGAAAATTATGTTTGGAATCATCTGGGCTCAATTTGAGTCAGTTAAGCTGAAGCTGGTGCTAGGGACACCTTATTGCATTTTATCAAACAGAAGATATCATTAAAAATCGAGAATGTCATTAAAAATGATAAATCTAATCTGACAAATCGTCTACATTTGAATGTTGTATACGTTACCTTTTTAAATACCAAACCAAGAAGTTAAAGTAAGTGAACTATCATTGACTCAATTGAAAAGGCATTTTGATAATGATTTTAAAGTAATAACAATATGTCATAATCATCTTATCCGTGCCTCTAGGCAATATCATCCGATTTTGAAAGGAATCAGTTAAACTGAGTCTGCTATGTTTTTGCTCGTGTGTGTTCCTCGCCTCAACATGATCTTCTGGCAAGTCTATGCAATAATACTGTATTAACATTAAATGACATACCTCAGTATTTCACTGCAATTTATTAGAAAGAAGCACTATTTTTTTCCGTAGATGTTTCCCGTTCGCTTCTGAGAAAGCTATAACCTTTCCAAAAATGGTCTGCTCTTAAAGGAAACATTTTTTTTACAGCAGCAAATTATTTTTAAAAGTTTTCCCCATTAAGAAAGGAGACCAAAGTAAAATTGGCAGAATAACTTACTTGAAAGTGTATTCCTTCACCTTAAATTCCAAGACTGATAAAAACTTAATTAAATTCTGAAAGACGAGTCTCTGGAAGCAAGGGATAGCAGCAACTTCGGTTTAACGAAGGAATGTAAGGTTGCGACACTGCCAATGCCACCTAGCACCAGCTATTTCCTTTTTCAAACTGACTCAGAAAGAGCCCAGATGATTTCAAATGACCAGAACATGAAGTACAAGGAAGCATTTCACCTTAGCCACATGCCACTTTAAACTAGCAGCAGTGGGGTAAAAAAACTTTTTCTTTTTAAACTGTTATATTCGTTACTTCGTTTTAAATATATTCTATACGGCCAAAAGTAATTAAACTATGGTTTCATATATTGAGTTTATAGGAAAAGGCCATTACAGGTACAGTAGTGTAAAAGGGCAATGATCAGAAACTAATTCAACTACCGCCACAACCCTCCCACAACAGTAACATAACGCATACAACAAGTACTCAAATGATACTAGTGGGTAGCAAAATCTACGTGCGCCCATTCCATGCAGATGTCCACAAGTTAGCTTTTATCAAGCATACCCAGGCACACAAAATGTATATTTTTACCTTCTTTCTTTCTGTTTTATATACATCAGCAGGATGGCGAAAAAAAAACAGACAAAACAAATCAATTTTTCGAACACTACAGAGTTACTGTAAGTGGCCAACACAAACTATAACATCGTTACACAACAACAACAGATGCATCGCCGTGGAAATTTCACTGATAAATTACATAGGGTGGGTTTAAACCAGCCTAAAGTGCCGTTTTAAAAATATTTTAACAAAACTAATGAGCTTTAGGCATATTTTTCAGTAACAACACATAATCTCAGTGATTGTTTTCAGATAATGGTTACAAACGTTACCTTTCTGAGTATAAAACAGTAAGTTCTGATTATTAAATTTCTTATGGTGTGATATTTCTAATGTCATTTGGATATTAATGGGGAAAAAATAAAAGTGTTCTATGTATAGATTAATTTACGAAGGTTTTCTTTTCTAGTTTTAGGACACTCTCATCTTTGGGTGTCATGTAAATAACACTGTTTGCTGCCCGATTAGTTTATTAAACGATGCAAGAATTTCATTTTACGATAGATAATATACATATATATCACAACTGCGTTGTTTAAAAGTCAGAATTTGAAAAGAGTTTTATTTCTGGCGGGAATGATAAACGCTTTACGCAAACATTTTAATTTGTTAAGTACGTTACTCTGGCCAACATGTGTTGTAAGGTCAAAACAATTTTAAGCTATTGAGTTATATCATGCTTAACATGATCTGTTTGCAAAAGGCCCCTATTTGTCAAGTTTAAATTGGTTATTAGCCATTTTTTGTACGAACATTTATACGAAAAATGACTTTTCAGCCCAAAACAGGGAATAGGTGTAACTGTTCAACAGGACGTAGTTTGCAAAGTATAAAAGCTAGAGGGCTCATATTGGTTTTGCTAGAAACGCACTGAAAAGGGCCAATTGAATAATAGGTAAAAATGATAATTTTAGCCCTTTTTGTAATAGAGTCTCTGTAAAATACAACAACTTAAGTTCCAATTTGAAATTTTCAAGGGGTACATGATATATTGTAACGAAAGTAACAATACCCAAGCTCTGAACTGTTTTCTGAGCAGCCTAATTTATAGCATATTAACTGTTTGTACAGAAAATATTTAGATTTGATACATTTATATAGTTTAAACACATTTCTTATTGACGTCAAAAAATATTTTTGATATTCAAAATTTAAAGGGGTAACGTAAATAACTGGCCACTCCAGAGTTATGCAAGATTTGCCAAGGTGGCAAACGCTGAATTTGATAACTAGAGACCCAGACAATCATTTTGGTATATAAAAACAAATGTTACACTCCGTAGACCACTATCTTCCTTTTTTAGGCCACTTATGCAATCAAATTTGCTCCACTATAGTGGCCTTTTTCTTTTTTTCTTTTTTCTTTTTGAAAAAAAAAAAATCCGTGCTCTAACGTCTTCATTTATGGACCGAATTGAATATAACTTCAAACATATGTAAACTATTGCAATGTCTTTGATAAGTTTGCGTTTCCGTGTTCTATGGTCAAGGTCACGGTCACAGTGGTTTTTTATCGAAAATCATTGTCATGACTCTAGTGCCATCATTTATAGACCAGTTTTGATTTAACTTCGCACAAATTTTTAGTATGACAATATCTTGGACTGGAAATGTTTGATTTTCAGCATTATAGTGCCAAGGTCAAAGTGGCAAACTTTAGAAAAAATATCCCTCCAGCGCTTTTTTATATGGACAAATGTTGATTTGAGCTTACACAATGTTTAGTATGACAATATCTTGGACAAGTTTGCATTTCAGCTATCTAGGGCCAATGTCAAGGTTGCAGTTGCTATCTTTGGAAAAACTTTGTCATTGCTCTGGCCCCTCCATGTGAACACAATTTAAATGTAACTTAACACAAATGTTAAATAGGAAAATATCTTGGACAGGTTCGCGTTTCAATAGCCTGCGGTGAGGATCAAGGTCACAATTGCTAATTTTAAATTGTTAAATTGGACAATACCCTGAACATATATATCAGTAAATGAGTATGCATCCAGATATGAAATAAGTATGATGAATGATTCAGTCCGAGGGGATGGTATTGCTTGTAGTGTATTATCTAATATTCTATAAAGGATGCTTTTCAAATTTAAAAGTGTAGGTAGGTAATTCAATATGCAACATTGATTAATTTCTTAAATGCCTATCTATTCTATTCTATTCTATTCTATTCTATCCCATAACCTTACTAGGTCGTTGGGGCACCACAGATGGCTTCAAAACAATCCCTTTCCACCTTGTCCTGTCTTCAGCTGCCCTAGTTGCGCTGGCAAAATCCATTCCTGTCCACTCCTTGATATTGTCTTCCCACCTCTTCTTCTGTCTACCTCTTCTTCTTTTTCCTTTCACTGTGCCCTGAAGAATTGTCTTTGCTAAACCAGAAGACCTTGAAACGTGGCCAAACCACCTTAGTTTCCGTTTCTTGACCAGCGTAAGGAGTTCATTATATTCTCCAATGGCTGCTTGGATCTTCCTGAAAACCTCCTCATTGGTTATATGGTCCTTGTACGAAATGTTCAGTAACCTTTGGTAGCATCTCATCTCAAAGGCCTGCGTTCTTTTCTGTGACTCTGCTGTCAAGGTCCATGATTCACAGGCATACAGAAAAATGGAAATGACAAGGGAGCGCATAAGTTTCACCTTTGATCCAAGAGATATATTGTTATCTCTCCAAATTGGTTTCAGCTTAGTAAGAGCTGAAGTGGCTTGTGCAATCCTTGAGAGAACCTCCTGTTTGAGCCATCATCTGAGACAATTGCTCCAAGGTATTTGAAGCTGCTTACGGTACCCAGCTTCTGCCCTTTTACCTTGATCTCCCTCTGGATGCCGTCTGCGCTGTGTGTCATCAGTTTGGTCTTCTCAGCACTAATCTCCATCTTATACCTTGTGCAGGTTTGGTAGAGACTTTCAACTAGAGCTTCCAGTTCATGCTCTTCCTCAGCTAGAGCATCTATGTCATCGGCAGACCGCAGATTGGTAATGTTTCTGCCGCCTATGCTAACCTTTCCTTCATGTTCTTCCAGAGCATCAGACATGATCCGATCGAGAAAAATGCCAGCGGTTCCGTTCGGCTTGGTAGATATGGGATTTTAAAGTGTTAGAGCTTGCGTTAGGATGATGTGGTTTGTTTAGAGCCATAAGTCAGTCAGAAACTTTTTCTTACCTCGACGGGGGTCAGTTCTGTACTGAATTTGTCAAGTGTTAACAGAGACAGAAATGTGAGAGTAACGAAAACCATAAAGCAAAACAGAGGCATGCCTTTCTTGTAAACCTCTTGGAAAGAAGTTGATTTAGCATTATGTTAGTTGGAAAATATATGGTGATAGAATAGTATATATAGTAATTGTGTTCGTGCTGAATAAAACTAAATGCCCATTTGTATCGAGTTAATACACCCTGCTTCGTGTTGCTTACTGCATACCGTAAATATGTTCTGAAAAGTAAGATCTTTTGGAAGCAAGAACCACACCAAACGTGACCAAAGAATAGAAAATAGCAGACTCGGATTAATTGAGTCTGTTCATGACTAGTAATGAAATGTCCGACACCAGCCGCGGCGTAAGCGGAACTCTGTTTTCAAAATTACTCAAATGAACTCAATGATCCCAGAGGGCTAGAAAATATAATCTGCACTATGATGATGTATGGGGGGCATTTTACAGCCGCCACACGGCACAAACACCAGATACTTTGGAAGGAAGGAACACACCAAAGAATAGACAATAGCAGACTTGGTTTAATTGAGTCTGTTTATGACTAGTAATAAATGCGACACCAGCCACGCCCCCTAGCACTGGCTTAAGCGGAACTCTATTTTCAAAATTACTCAAATGAACTCAATGATCCCAAAGGACCAGAACGTCTAAATACTGGGATTGGTGGGTCTGAGCAAACGGTGCAGACCTAGATCAGACTTAAAGGAAGAAGCTAATCAGGATCTACACTGTTTGCATTCCATCTTCATATACTGCTCAAACAAGGTAGGGGATATTATGACATAGAAGCGTGTACAAAAATTAAAGGTAGGTTCCTGTACTTTGGAATGCATCATAAGTTTAATGATCTTTCATCCAAGTTGTTGGAAAGCACTTATAAAAGAGAATGAATAAGTTTCACTAAAAAGTGTAAATCAAAATAATATTAGAAAAGTTGTTTTGCAAGGGATTTCCTAACCCCGGTGCCGTGAGGTCGACTTCCGGTTTTCTCCGAGTCACCCTCACGGAGCGCTACATAGCAAAAACGTGAAATTTTAGGGAATCATTTCTGTTCCCTAATATGGGGCATTTATTAGGGGATACTTCTCAGAAAACGAGGTGTTTTTGACTGGAGACATCCTTTATCTTGAAGTATAGGTAAAGGATTCTAGACCGGGGACAATCTTGATAGAAATATCAGCTGTCAAAGACACCTACTATATTTTTCTTTTGCATTGGCCGCTGTTCGTTGCCGAACTGCGCACGAGTCACGTGACAAAAGCGATATCGCTTCTTGCCGGTGTAACCAGTAAATTTTAACACTACCACTTTTATCCGTCTGGACAACAAACTCGTCGATTCGATTGCGGCAAACCTTTTGAAACGGCTGTAAAGACATGTCATGCTCTTTTAAGGTTTTAATGAGGTGTATTCTAATAATACCTGACCAGTTAGTAGCTTCTCGTTTCAACAGATGCATGACTGGGTAAGTAAATATGTCCATTTATCGTGTCTGTGTTTGACGCATGAGTGGGTGGGGTGATGGTGCACATTAATTTTAGCAATTTTCAGCCATTGCACGAGTAAGATTACAACCGACAGTGAGCTCAGCACCCACTGCAGTATTGTGGCCAAGTCACGCTGTCGTTCAAATATGCACAATAGTCATTAATCATTAATCTGTATGGAGCCTTGGAGGTGTGACTCCTTTTGTGTCAGTGAGTGCACTTTTACCCTTTATCAGGTTGGCTTCAGAGATCAATCTAGGGACAAGTCATTTATTATCAGGTGGGGACCCGGTACATTCAGGGGATGGGGAGGAAAATTTTTGGTAATCGACTGGGGTGAGTGGGAGGCGGGGTCGAACTCAGGAGCAGGGGTGTCATAAGTGTAATTTGGCCCGGTGAATGGTTTTCCTTTAATCTCACCAGTAAACAATTCCGATTCACCAGTAAACAATTCCAATTCTGACATAGGTTGGGTCTGAATTCTTTCATCAGTCTTCATAAAAAAATGTCTCAGCTTCTGGGGTGCTAAACCCCCCCCCCCCCTACATACACACATCTAAAATAAAAATATGATGTTTGAATCCAAGACCACAATAGGGGCTACCCAGACCCCACATAAGGGGGTGGTCGGATGGCGCAATGTTGCTTTGTATAACTTCCAGTGCCGGGGCATCCTACTTATTTGGATCATTGTAGGGCAAGGGCTTACTGCGCTTGAAGTAGGTGCGGGTGGGGGGTGTTTGAACAATTTTTTTCTCTCGTCTATCATTTCTCTTCTTACTCCCTCTCTCTGGGAGATAGCCAGATATAGACTGAAATACTGTCTGAAAGGGCCGTTAAATCCAAAACAATCAATCAATTAAACCACATAATTTCTCTTAGACATCTTCGATTTATGTTCTTTTCTTTCGAGTCTTCAAAAACATAGATTTTAGTAAGAAAATAATGATATTATTAAAAAATTGTCTGCTTCATATCCAGAAAAACTTCTTTTCATTGATTTGCTAGTAGGGCAGTATAAAATAGTCAAAAATCAATAAATTTAATGCCTTTGCTGCATTAGTGGCATCAGATCCTTAGGTGCCTATCAGCAGCAAAACTGCTGTGACTTCTGGGGGCACAGCCCCCAAACCCCCTAGATATAATTAATAGCTTTATAATAGAGCATTCAGCATCAGATTCTTGGTGGGCATGTACAGAAAAAAAGCATTATAATTAACAGGTAGAAATGAGAGGATGTTCTTTGGGTTTCATATGTTCTTTGTGTTTCATACTAAGGTTTGTCTGACTTAAAATAGTGAAATACAGTAGATAGAAGGGGCTGTAAAATTTTTGGTAAACATATAAAAAAATGAGTAAGTAGACCCTCCCCTCCCCCCTGGTAATAAATGACTCATCCCTTAAGTACATACCTTGAACAAGGTATACACATCCATCTAAGTACAAAGTAGACATGCATGCAGAAATATGAAATATTGATATTTTCTGACGACCAAAGAATATTGCAAAGTACTTTGTATTATTGCTAATTTGAAACACCAGGAACACATGTAAAAAAAAAAGAAATAAGATGAAGAAAATACATAAAACACACACACACACTCAATTAAATTAATCCACCGTTACAAAACCTTAAAAGGTAAATTTATAAAAATATGTCCGATTCCCCACCATACAGGAACAAATCTATTAGAATATTATATATTGTACTTTTGACTGTTACATTGATTCATGTCTATACCTCATTCTAAGAATACAATTTGAATTGTTCTCCCAACCTGTTTTGGGGGCTCTTATTTGGAAATAAATGTAAAATTTGTTGTTTGTACCCTTATCTCTTACGAGACTGGGGACAAAGTGAGGCTTATGTGCCATACTTTTCTTCAGCATTGTCCTGGCAGTGGGATGGAGTTCACTTTTTACCCAGATCCATTCAGAGCATATATACCACTCAGATGGTGATTATGCATTTCTGTAATCTGGTATATTTAACTGAAAATTTTATTTGACCAGATTTCTGCAGTTGTAAATGGTCCTTTATGTTCACAGAAACAACAAAGCTTGAACTGTATTTTTCTCTTGTTTTTCACACATGCTGTGTGACAATATTATTTCAAAGGTCACTTCTTAGTGGGTCAAAGCACATGGAGTTTCATACAGCCTCAGTCAGGCCATTATCATATACCTATGTGAGAAAGCCAGGTTGTGCTTAAAGGGAGCCTAGGGAGTTCAGGTGTTCCTGGAACTCAATTTTAGTTCAGCTTTAATGAACCTCAGTAAAAATGGAATTCTTTTAACGGGCATAAAACCCTAAGCAGAAAAAGAAAATGTACAACCATGAAAAAAGTAACTGTCTTAATATCAGAGCCCAAGATAAAGATGGGTATTAAAAAATTCATTCTAAGATAATATTAGATATTCATCATATGCTTTGATTAGTCATCAGAACTGTCTTTATGAAAAGGCTCTGATTAGAATTCACAGCATATATTTGTATGTAAAAAGAAAAAGATATCCAAAATTATTATTCAGTATGCATATCAGGGACTCTGACTGGTATCAGATCTATCTGAGACACTTTGAAACTAATTCATTGCTGCTTTACAACATCACTAAAATTCAAATTTTATTTAGGTCTGCCTAACATTAAAAAATAAAATATAATAATAAATAAATTAAAAATACATGCAATAAGGGCCAAATTTCAGTTTTTTACACCCTTAAGATCAGAAAAAAATACTTTGGCTTGCCCTCTGACCCATGTTTGCCACTTTAGTACCTTTAAGCTTTCATCTGTAAACTTTTAGTTATATACCGCCAGACCTGTCTTAAGGGGTCACCCTGGGGAAGCCCAAAAACTGGCTGCTTAAGACAAGTAACCCCTTAATACAGGTTCATTTGCACTGTATTTTGGTTCAAGGGACCCAGAAAAAGTGGCTGCTAAAGGCAGGTGATCCTTAATAGAGGTGACCACATAAGCAGGTTTGACTGTACTAGCTAAGCTTGGTGTAAGGAGCAATGCAGAGCAGTTGGATTTTTTTTCTTTTTTTGTGAAAACTTTCATCAAGTACTTGTATTATGAATAGATTATCCCTACATACATGACATAAGGCTCATTTCAAAAGCACTAATGGCAGAAAAATACAAATCATGGAATAATATCCTTTCTGTGGCAACTGCCACCAGAAAGAAACTGAAAGGAGGAAAAACAAAGACAGATATTACTAGCAAGTATAAAATTTCATCTTATGTGGCTGTCACACAGTGACGTATAGCATCAGCGTATGCCGACGTATGAGAAATTTAGTAAACACGCTGGTGTACGTTGAATAAGTTAGGGGTACGTTATGAACAAGTTACGAGTACGCTCAAATACGTTGGTATAAGTTGTTGTACGTCGAATGCGGCCCAAAATTTTGTGCATGCATAAAATTTTCAACGTACGCCGACGTATTGTTTATAAGTTAGTCATAAGTTTGGTGTACGCAACAGGTAAGTTATGCGTACGTTCATGCACGTAACTTATAAGTTAATCATACGTTGACATACGTCGGCAGCCAGCAGGGTCATTGTGGAGCGTACGCGTAACTTATTTCTAACTTATAGGTAACGTACCTGTAACTTATACCGAGCGTATCCAGAACGTATCCAACCTATGCCTGACGACCTTAGAACGTATTCAACGTATCACGAACGCACTGAGCGTATTTAGGTAACATATCCGCCAGCGACCAGCGCTTCAGCTATATATATTGGATACAGATCAGCAATTCATCACTTTTAAATAAGGAATCTTCTTGGACCGCTTCTGCTTGTCGTTTTGGGGCTTGAGAGGGGGTTAATACTTCAGATGCCACCACAGCTGCTGCAGATGCCGCCACGGATACCACTAAAGAGGCATTGGAGTCTGCGCGAGAGGGAGGTTGGCTACCATCGTAGGCACGGCAGTCGGGTGATGATTGGGACGACGGTAGGCATGCAGGTGGTCAGCTACTACCTGCAAAGTTCTCTAATTTTCGTTCTTTACGCATGTCCATCGATCAACGTCCACTACAATAAAAAGAGTTGTAGAGAGCCGTCGCTTTACATCTGATCGTCGAAGCACGCTCCAACACGCTATACATAAGGTCGGCGTAAGTTAGACTAACGTTGTGCATGCGTTCGGCATAAGACGAGAACGCTAGAGATACGCTGGGAACACGCCGTTATACGCTTTTATACGTTATGTATACGCTAGGGATAAGTTGTGAATAAGTTATTTATACGTTTCAATACGCTATGTGTGCGTTCCAAAACCGGCTGCTGTTTGATGTTTTAATTTATCTCCAGCGTATGCCAGCGTATTGGATAAATTTTTCATACGTTGGCATACGTTGTCTGAAACGTTGTAGTGTGACAGGGCCTTTAACAGGCAAAGAGTCAGAAAGTTAGCATGTATTGTACTGTAATGTGCCAAAATATTGGGACACCTATAATAATTTTAAAATTTTCCATTAGGGACAATAGAAATTGATAATTTTTAGGATTACCAATATTTAAGCACATTATGGTAATTAAGGCTAGTAATATCATTTTTGTGAATAAGGATTTTTATCTGTGCAATTACCTCATTTCTTCAGTGTTTCCCTTCCAAAACAATTCCAACAATATATATATCAGTCGAAAGAGATGGATCTAGCTCAGTGGGATTGTTTTTGCATGAAATTTCATCTTGTAGCAGAATTCCATAAGACTGATTTAGATATTTGGGGTTATTCTGGAGAAAAATGGTAATAAGAAATGGAAGTCACTATTTTCCCTAAAAAAATTAAAAGTTTAGATAGTTTACCTAATTGAAAGTAATAAAATCAACATCATATAATAGGAAAAACTTAGCAGAGGTTCAAAAGTCTAAATAATGTTAATGCTTTCAGAGTCGAAAGTAATAGATACTAGCGCTGGATTATCTTCCAAAGAAATACAAAGTTCCCAAATATTGTCAGTCTCCAGAATCATACGTGTAACGGGTAACCAAGTTTGTTCCATTGGTGGCCCCAGAGTCCAAAATGGCTACACTTTAGGGTGTGTGTGTGGGGGGGGGGGGGGGGTTGGGTTCACTAGAAAAATACATGTGTATTATAATCAGGACACTGCTTCAGGCTGACATTGTGCTTGATAGCACACTAGTTGTTAGTCACTGTGTGTACATGTATACTGTATTAATCCTATTAAATGCCTTGTGGGTGTTGCATTTTACAAAAGGGGGCCTTATTTAGAGCCTAAAGTGTAGTTAACCAGTCACTGCCAAATACCTGTAACCTCTAATAAACAGTACATGTATTAAGGTGAGTGGGTATACTTGAGGAAGAAGCAACTCTACTATTTTGCCTCTCTTCCCAGTAGTGGTCAACTCTTAAAGGAAAGCAAATTCTTTCAATAGTAGACCCCATTAAGAGCTACTTCATCCAGAGAAGCAAACAGGAATTCAAATGTTGTTTAGTAATACATTATTTTTGGAAAAGATGCAGGGGGCGTTTATTAGATCAGGGGTGTTTATTAGGATTTATGTGGTATTTTATTGTCCAGCATGTTTTACTTGCTGTCTCCAATGATATGAATTGTCTAACCTTGCCAGTATTGTCTGCATTAAATATGCCCTTTGTAAGCTGCAAGTTGCTATAAGGTGCAATCCATTGTCTTCTAAAAATTCTTATTCTAATAATTTTTGAAAAATATTTGTATGCTTTTCCAGGTGATAAAGCAGGCCATGTTGTCATGAAGCAAGCACTGGAAGTGGTACTTATATTCTTTCACTACTATGCTCCTTGATATTTATAAAAGACTGAAGTGGCCAAGAGTCAGACAGTGTGATTGGGTAGGTAAACAGAATATCAACAGTTGTTAGCTTCCCTAAGGTAAAGGCTCTTGGGGAGGCGATAGTATACACATGTACAGCTATCTGGCATAACTTTACTAAACATAAATTTCAAATGAAATCTCTGAAATTGTATGACCCTTGGAAAAAATTCATTTGCAGCATTTAATTTATAGGATCAGTGGGGAACATTGTGTTTATAGTAGTGCAAATGAGGCAGGCATATTCACTAATGTCTATATACATGTATATATTTTACATTTATTACTAAAACCTATTCAGAAAATGCATTATCATTTGAGAAATTGAGATACTGAGATAATGAGAGTCAAAGAGTGCTTTGCAGAGATACAAACTTACCATTTTCAATCATATTTTATATTAGGTACAAGGCCCCTAGATTTTTTGGAAAAAATTGCCTATACAGTACATATTATGTACTGTATAGGCAATTTCTCCAAAAAATCTAGGGGCCTTGGATGACTCGACCTTGTTAGTCTCTATCCCTGCTCTGTAATAATAATTATATACCAACCCAAAATATTTGGACAACCTTTGTACAGTTAGCAACCCACATTAGAGTGTTTTAAAAGAACTGTCATATCATGCACTGTTTGTGCCATTTTCTAGATCATTTGATAGAACAAATAGACTTGCCATAGTTTGGAAGCTGGCAGAGTTTAATATAGAAATGAGCTGCCACACAAGAAAACCAACAATGTGGTTATGCGCTCAGCGCACTCAGATCAGCCTGGGCATCTGCCTAGTCTGATCAGAGTCTGCGCTGTCTGCATGGAGGTAGCTTAGAACTTGGCTACCCAGTGTAAGCACTTAGCGAAGAGTCTAATCAAACTGGGCAGATGCCCAGGCTGATCTGAGCCTGCACTGGTTGCACAACCACATTGTTGGTTTTCTCGTGTCACGGCTCAAATGGTTTGGGTGTCTAAATGTTATCAGTAAATAATTTTGGAAATGTAATTTCAAATTCCAGTATTATCAAATGTAATTGAACTGTATCACAGGAGCAGAGTACCTTCATGTGATTGAGGCAGACATGTTCTACAGATGAACAACTTGTTACTTGGGTTTGCCTCCTGGATCGAAAATCAGACTGGGAGTTCCAGAGGAAATGGGAAAAGAAAAATAGGGATAAAGTCGTCATTGACTGTTATTTTATCACTGAAACTGAAAACAGTGTTTAATCTACAATGAGGTTGAATTATTAAAGTGAGATCATTTTTTTTTTTTTTTCTTTTTATGATGAGGGACTGAACAGGAACTTGTGATGTGACTTTAGAAGAGTTTGCCAAAGGAATGAACAACGCTTTCTTTTAGAGGAAACTGGTCTGTCAATATTCAAAGTTTTGAAATGCAGTTTTGAGATGACTATTAGGGAAAAAGATACTGGGAAATCCAAAAACTGGCTATTGTAGGTCTAGGACTGGTAGTGATTATTCATTGTGTGAAGTTTCAAGCTTGTAATATTATGGGCAGAGAGCTGTCAGAAATGAGGAATAAATAAGCAAATCTAATGTGTACAATCATGTGCTTTCCTAAAGGTTACATAAAACTGATAATGAAAAGCTAGGTCTTGTGTTTCTTGCTCACTTTTGCTTGCAGCAGCAACACAGAAATCCCTCATTTCTGCAGTGACAGGGATGCTTTGCTGCAGATGTTATTACATAGTGGCCCCCTGACATGTATACATGTTCTTTTTAATTAATTAAAATAATCATCTTAATTGCCTTGATTGATAGTATGAAAGTGTACTCTTTTAAATAGTAGGTATAGGAACAGTTATAAGTTTGCATACTTTGATAAATACATGAGTTTATTATTGTTGGAGTCCATTCAAATCAATTGGACACCGTTCAAGTCAAAGTAAACATCAGGCCTTTGGAATTTGATGACAAATGTCATATGAGTTTTGGTTAACTTTTAAAGGTCAGATGATTCTGCGCTGTTCCACAGATGTTTGGCAGGTGTTAGGAATATTTTAAGTTCAATTTACATACTTGTCAATCATTAGGGTGTTTTGTTTAATATTTCATCAGAAACCCTAGTACATGTTATCATTATTGTCACTCACAGAGTGCTTCGACATTTTAAAAGAATGTTATTCTACCCTAATGATTGATTCTACCCTAATGATTGACTTGATATTTAAACAATATTAAATAATAGTAACATGATTGATGCTTTGTACAAACAACAGGTGGGGTGTTTTTGCGTTATGAAATGTATTGGAATGTTGTGGAATGTGAAAAAGCCTATATATACCCAGAGCTTTCCAGACTCATTAGTTCAGTTTTAGTCATGTAGTTCAGTATGGTTTCGGGTTATTAGTGTGTTCAGTAGTTTTAGTTCAGTCTTGCTTTATACTGAAACTCATTTTTGACATTTAAAAATAAAACATGAAATTGATAAATCTTTGTTAATTTAAAACTTTAAAAGACTTTAAAGAAACACAACGCGAAGTAACTTGACTTTAACCTTGCTACGCAACAAGGTTATTGATTTGGTGCCTGCGCCCAGGATTGTTGGACTGGCTGAATTCTTCAAGGACATCATGGAGAGAACCTCAACTAGAAAGGTAGGCGTTTTGTTCTGTTTTAACTTGTTTATGTAGATTGGCTAACTGTTTACAATTATTTAAATTAAATTATAACAGTAAATTAAAATGGCTGAACCGACTGTGGCTGAGGTATTTCAGGCTTTAAATCATGAACTTACAAATTTATCAAACGCCTTGACTGCGCTGGGAATCTCAAACATAGTTGCCAAACATGATGGTAATCCTAAAACTTACAAAGAGTGGATTAAAACAATAAAAAAATATAGAAACAAGTCCCACAAAACTATAGGTATTTGCATTAAATAATTATTTGAAATAAGTAGGTTAGGTCCTTCATGAGAATAAAAATATTGGTTTTATTAATGATAGTTTTCTGCTTAAAGTAATCTTGGTACAAAAGTATGTTCACATTCAGGTCAAAGTCTTAAGGTAATTTAGTAGTTATAGAATTGTCTTTGGGTGAAAATTAAACATGAAAAAGAATTTAATGATTTGATAATTTATTTAAGCAATCTATTCTGTAACCTTTCTGAGATAGGTCATATCATTGTGTCTAGCTTTGTAGTAGACATGTTGATGACAGTGTCTCATAAGGTCCATTTATGTGGGTTTTATAGGTCTCATTATGATGACCTATCTTTAGAATTGGATTTGACTATGAATTGGTCAAGTTTAATTAAAGGGGAACTTTAAGCATGACCGATTTGGTCACATGGATTTTATGCATATATTAATTATGCATATGAAGTTTCGTTTCGAATGTATGTTGCTAATTTAATGGGTTATGAAAGTTTGGTGATTCTCTTGCTTTCATGAATGCCCATTGAATAAATAGCATGTTTCTCTTTGTCAAGAGAATATCTCAGTGGTTTGTTCCAGACAGTCCAAATTCCAGTAATGATTTGTTAGTATATATGGAAGTGAAGGTTTAGATGCTTGTTGACATAAAAATATTTTAATCGGTGGAACCGAAATGTCTCAAGGCTTCTATGGGATAAGAGATTTGAACTTGAACTTGGTTTGTACTGGCTTGAACGAATCATGTATCAAAAGCCTACTGTTGAACTAGGTGTTATTTTGTTTGAAGTAAAATATTGAGGTAAATTTCAAATCGGTTGTAATTAGACCTCGTTTTGCTATGTAAATAATCAGTGAATTCGGTAAGAGTAACCGAACTTTATTTTTTTGTGTTTTTCAGCTGAATAAGTTGTACTGTGTATTCATCATAGGTCTTATGTTAATTAGCTATTCCTGTGGCATGTTCACTTCTGAAAACGTAGTTTTTCAAAAGACAAATGAAATATATATCAATGACGCTCACTGGTTTGTAACATTTGTCCATGATTTAAGACCATACAATAAGCTTATCAATCAAATAAAGACTGACCTTAATAATACAGATAATATTATTAAAACAATAACTAGCAGATATACTAAATGGAATTTAACGGGCTATGCAGAAACATTTAAAAGTTTGAGTATTGAGGTTGATTTACTATCTGACACATACAAATCTGTCTATGATACATTTGACGAGTATAAGATATTCTCACTAAATAATCAAAGAAGAAAGCGGTCAATCTTACCAATTGTAGGTCAATTAATGAGTACATTATTTGGCACAGTTTCAGAAGCTGACCTTGAAAAAATATAAATAGAAACATTAAAAACTTGGCAGAAAATCAAGAACAAATTATACATGATCTAGACATGAGTTTATCTATTTTAAATTGGACTACAATACAAGTAGCAGAAAATAGAAGATCTATTATGGATTTAATAATAGTTGTTCAAAAACTTGACGCAAAAGTTATACAGTTAGGAACATTGTTTGAACAAAAATTTATGAGGCTTGAACAATTTATTCATACATATTTACAGTTTAAGATGATTCTTGATGAAATAAGGCAAACTACTCAAAATGCTGTAATTTACCTAGAAAATATTAAGACTGAACTTAATATGCTCTCAATGTTACACTTATCAACAAGTACTATTTCTCCTAGAAATCTAAGATCATTACTTGTAGAGATAAAATCAAAATTACCAAATAACTTTGAGTTACCAAAAAGTCCTATAACTGATATTTGGTATTTTTATAAGACGCTTACATGTGTAACTTACATGGAAGATGATGAAATCAGAGTTGTACTGAAAATTCCCTTAATTAACACAAAAGAAAAATATGAAGTTTATAAAGTACATAACCTACCATTACCATTGTATAGTTCCTTCAAAAATGAAACTTCAACTCCCTATTTAGTTAAATATGAATTAGAAACTGAAACGCTTATGGTATCACAGGATAAAACAAAATTCTCATTGTTATCTGAAAATAGTTATCATGTTTGTAATAGTCATCATACACAATTTTGTGACCCTGAAACAGCACTTTACCAAACAAACTTACACAAATTATGTGTTATGGCTTTGTTTATGCAAGCTCGGGATGACATTAAACAACTATGTAAACAAACTGTCATTTTAAATGCAAAATTGCCAATGACAAAATATTTATCATTTGGTATTTGGATTATAACAACAAATTCACACTTGAAGTTTACAGTTAGTTGTCAGTCAAACATTGCTGAACCCTCAGATATTGAAGTCAAACCACCATTTGGGATTGTAACATTAAACAATACATGCAAGGCTTCCAATAAATATTTACAGTTATCTGAGTACTTTGACAAACGAAGCACTTTTGAAAGGTCAGATCCTTTACAATCTCTTTTGAAATTGCGCAATATTTCCCAATTTGAGATTTGGCAAGACTCCAAAACAAACTTTGAAAAATTGTCACCAATTAAACTCCCACCACGTTTGACAGAACTTAATGAGATTCCAATGCAAGGTTTTCTGCGCGAGATGCACGCTTATAAAAAGATTAATGTTGAAGATAAACCGACTTGGACATTTGCTACTACCATAATTGTTATTATTATAATTATTGTAGTCATCGTGACTATTATTTGCACTATAAAAAGATTCAGCCACATTAAATGTAAGGGGTTAGCTGATTTGCATGACCATGGGATCACAGTAATGAAACCAATACCTTCAAACGTTGCTGGTGAAGATATTGAGTTGATGTCTGTCGAACGACCAAGTGGAAATGTCAGTCACATTTCGGAGGGACAATCTAATCCCCTTAGACAGATGGATGCCACGATGGCATGGGTCAGAAGTGACCAAAAGAAAAGTTAATAGTGGTCCACGGCACCTTCATTTGTATATAATCATCATATATGTACTTTAATTTTAATTGCTTAATAATTAAGTCCTCCTGTATACCTTAAAGGTATGCAGAGGTGAAGATATTAGGGTTAAGGTTAATACAAAGTCCTCCTGTACACCCTAAAGGTGTGCAGAGGTGAAGATAAATATAATTTAAGGTAGAACGAAGTATTTGACATGCACGGTTGAAGATGATAAGAACTGATTTCTTAAATATCATCTACTATGTAGATAAAACATTCTATATACAGACAACTGTTAGTGACATTGAGATCATGAAAGAAGAATATGGACAGAATACAACAACAGTATATCCTGTTGTCATGGTTATCAACAAACACACCATCGAGCAGCAGAATGATGGCGTATTTCGACCAAGGAATCGGGTACCTATCATCCCGATTCCATCCAGGCCAACACAAGTGAGAAAAGAGTGACAGTGAGGTGACAGTTGAAAAGAAGGACATATTCTGACTTGAATTATAATTTATCAAAATTTTATATAATGTGTTAACTCCCTTTGTTTTAATTATGCTTTTATTTTCATTATTGAAGTGTCAACTATTGTTTACATTACAAGAGACTAGAAGTACTGTGAACAGTGAACAGTAAAAGTGTGACTTTAAATTGTGACTTTTAAAGTTGTTTCATTGATATGTTTTAATCAGTTTAGTAACATGTCTTTTCATATATTGAAATGTTGTCAATTGCATGATGTGTTTATTGTATTGTAATATATGTTGATTTAATGAGCTCTGGTCAGCTGGGTATTATGATTGTAAAGTACATGTATTCTGTTATTTATCAATTTATTAATTTGAGAAATTAATAAATTTCTTAAAAAGGGGAGGTATATTACATAGTGGCCCCCTGACGTGTATACATGTTCTTTTTAATTAATTAAAATAATCATCTTAATTGCCTTGATTGATAGTATGAAAGTGTACTCTTTTAAATAGTAGGTATAGGAACAGTTATAAGTTTGCATACTTTGATAAATACATGAGTTTATTATTGTTGGAGTCCATTCAAATCAATTGGACACCGTTCAAGTCAATGTAAACATCAGGCCTTTGGAATTTGATGACAAATGTCATATGAGTTTTGGTCAACTTTTAAAGGTCAGATGATTCTGCGCTGTTCCACAGATGTTTGGCAGGTGTTAGGAATATTTTAAGTTCAATTTACATACTTGTCAATCATTAGGGTGTTTTGTTTAATATTTCATCAGAAACCCTAGTACATGTTATCATTATTGTCACTCACAGAGTGCTTCGACATTTTAAAAGAATGTTATTCTACCCTAATGATTGACTTGATATTTAAACAATATTAAATAATAGTAACATGATTGATGCTTTGTACAAACAACAGGTGGGGTGTTTTTGCGTTATGAAATGTATTGGAATGTTGTGGAATGTGAAAAAGCCTATATATACCCAGAGCTTTCCAGACTCATTAGTTCAGTTTTAGTCATGTAGTTCAGTATGGTTTCGGGTTATTAGTGTGTTCAGTAGTTTTAGTTCAGTCTTGCTTTATACTGAAACTCATTTTTGACATTTAAAAATAAAACATGAAATTGATAAATCTTTGTTAATTTAAAACTTTAAAAGACTTTAAAGAAACACAACGCGAAGTAACTTGACTTTAACCTTGCTACGCAACAATGTGCTGGATTGTTATACTACTTTGTACCATCAAGGTATCAACCAATATTTCATGCTCTGTTGACTCAGAAATTTTACATCCAGAATCACATGAGCCTTTTTATACGCCCGTTTTGAAAAAAATGGACGTATTATGTCATGGCGCTGTCCATCTGTCCGTAAATATTCTTGTGCACACCTTTGGGATATCTTCATGAAATTTTGTAGGAAAATGTATTAGGTTGGGCAATGTGGTGCATACAAGAATGGTTGTTCCCCTTTCCTTAGTTTCCAAGTTATGCCCCTTTGATTATTTTTTTCCCTGCAAGTCTTGTGCATGCCATAACTAGATAACAGTTCGGGATATCTCGATGAAACTTCATAGCAGTGTCACGGTATGAAGTCCGAACGATATGTCGCATACAACAGTAGTTGCTCTCCCTTACTTTTAGAGTTATGTCCCTTTGATTAGTTTTTAAGGTTATTTTTGTGTATACTTATATTATGCATACAATAACTTGGTAATCATTTGGAATATCATGATGAAACTTTATAGCAATGTACATGATCACAAGACACTGTGTCACATATCCTTACTTAATTTTGGAGTATCTTCCCTTTGATTAGTATTTCTAGGCTTTTCCCCATTCTTTCCATATCTCCTTAACCTTTTGAAATATTATAGTAAATGAAACTTTGTAGCAATGTGTATAATAATGGGGCAATGTATCCTGAGCAAGAACCACAACTCCAGCTTACTTACTGAATTATCTGCCCTTGCATAAATTTCCTGTCTACTCTATATAACTCCTTAACCGTTTAAAATATTTTAACACAACTTAATGGTGATGTGTATATTGTCAAGCAAATGTGTTAGAACCAAGAATGGTATCTAGTATATTTAGTTTATGAATTACCTCCCGTGTTTGACTTTGGCATTACTCAACTTCTGAGCCACTTCACCATGGAAGCTGACTTTTGGTATAATAATAGTATTTGATATGTTAAATATTTTAATATAAATGTTGCCATCATTAATTATAGAGTGTTTTCCCCTGTTTGTCTGTCACTCTATCCTTTTGTTAACAATCGTGTTCATTCTATCACTCCTTTATGGAAAACGGGCGTATTATGCGCCACTTGTGAAGCCCTTGTTGTCTCTAACCATGACTCTGCTTCTGTGGAAGTAGGAGGCAGGTCTGACTCAGGGATCCATAGAAGTTATTTGTATTTAGCTACAATTTTCAGAAGTAGGACTTAATACAAAGTTTATTTAGAACAGTGTGATTCAAACGAGCTTCCAATCCCCGAAATTTTGTCTTACCTTGAGCCCTGTCATTGGAGTTTTTCAGCCCTATCAACACTATTTCAGTCATATCAGGCCAATAGGGAATGGGTGCCATGATAATCCGAATGATTCAATGAAATAAAACTGTGAATAGAGAAGACTCACCACCATGCCAGAATTAAGTTCGCACACAGCATTTAAACTACATTGATTCTCTGTCATGACATGGATCAATGTTGATTCGGTGTGTGAGCATGCCTTCTTAACTTTCAGTAGTCATGTTGGGTCAAAAACTAGGTCACTAGGTCTGCTCTTAGAATCAAAGGGCTCTGAAGCCCCAAAATGACAGATTCTATCAGAAATCTAGAAAAGTACCTCATAGGCCAGCATGAACGACCTTATTCTTATCTGCTGACTGTGCATCATGAAAACTATACCTCACCAGTTTCTGCTCTGTATCCTCTGCATTTAGAAACCTTGATTTTGGGTAGCCCATCAGTTAATTTAGAATGTTGATTTCTCTCTTATCAGTTAAGAAAGGAAGCAGACAGCATTGTGGGATTACAGGGTTTATGCTACAGTCCAAAACCCAACTGGTCCACAGGACCAGCATGGATGTGATTTGACTGGTACTTTCGGTGTTTCTGCTGGTTTTCATTATAACCTTTTTGCATTAAACATAAAAATTAGTTGGTCTGGAGGACCAGCTGATACAGAAATCAGCTGGTCCTGCCCCAAAATCACTGGTCCTTGACCAACAGACAAATGGTTAATAAAACCCCTGGGATGATATATATGGTTTTGCCAATATGTGTTGTTTGACTCTGTCAAATACCAATTAAGTAACTTACTCGGCCAAAGGTCAGATAATGGTGCCATTCTGATTCAGAAACTGTAAAGGTGTAGAACTTTGTAATTTCTGGTATATAGTGAGAATAGTTAAAATTAATGAATACAGTCAAACCTGCTCATGGGGTCACCTCTATTAAGGGGTCACCTGTCTTAAGCAGCCACATTATCTGGGTCCCTTGAACCAAAATACAGTGCAAATGAACCTGTATTAAGGGGTCACCTGTCTTAAGCAGCCAATTTTTGTCCTTCCCTTTGGTGACCCCTTAAAACAGGTTTGACTGTATCTGCAAAATAGATTCTTCTAGTTTCGATTTCCATTATAAGGGATATTTAATTTGATTTTTATTTTTCTTCAGAATTTCCTGTAATTTAAGGCCAACAGTGTATGCCCTGACTTGATGCTGTTTTCTGTGTCGGCTTTTGAATGGGGAAAAATGAAAAAAGTTTTCTGTTTCTATTGTGCTCTGTGAAATGGAAATGCATTCAGGTCAAATCCGATGAATTCTAGAGGTCAAGGTCATCTAGTGACCTTGGCCAAAGGTCACATATATCTGTCGTTTGTTGTCATTTTCAAAGGACCTCCTCTTAAATGTCTGGGCCAATTTCAATTAAATTTCATATGCAATCTTCAGGCAAAGGGGGGATTTTTTTATATATATTTTGTAGGTAACATGACCAAGATGGCCGCCATGCCCGTATATGGTTTAAATCATCATAACAATTTTCTTCTCCAGATCCACTGGGTTGATTGCCTTGAAACTTGGTGTGTAGCATCTGGGACTAAAGTACAACAAAGTTTATATAACTGATGATCCTGAGTTGACATTGACCATTTATATGGCAAGGTCTAATTTATCCCCTTAGACTTTTGAATGGGAAAAGCTGTAAAAGAGCATTTTTCTGTTGCTATTTAAGACTCTATGATATGGAAATGCAGTTGACCTCAATCCCTTGGAATTCAAGAGGTCGAGGTCATTACGTGACCTTGGCCAGTGGTCATGTAGTGACCTTGGCCAATGGTCACTTGGGTTAAATATTTAAAGTACTTTCTCTCAGAAATTGTTAGACCTGGTTGCTTTTCTTACCACCATTTTGGCACTGATCGTTAAATTCATAGCGAAAACGAATGTCCAAAAAGTTCATATCACATTAAAGTCTCAGGGCTCAAGGGAGCAATCAGGACCTAATGGTCCTCTTGTTTTTAGCTCGCCTGAACAAAAGTTCAGGAAGAGCTATTGTTGTCACCACGGCGTCGGCGTCAGCGTCCGGGTAGGCGTTCGGATTGGATGTTTTGGTTAAAGTTTTTTAAAGACCTATATCTCCTTAACCCATGGATGGATTCTTTTGATACTTGCATTGTAGTTAGATATTGGTTTAAGGTTTAACAGGGTACCACCCCTACCCCACTCCGTGACCTTGATATCAAGGTCATGGACTTAGAAAAATGGTAGATTTTTTGGACTGGATTTTTTGGACTGGATGTTTTGGTTAAAGTTTTACAAAGCCCAATATCTCCTTAACCCATGGATGGATTCCTTTGATACTTACACTAAAGTTAGATATTGGTCTAAAGTTTTCAAAGGTACTACCCCCACCCTCTCTGTGACCTTGATGTCAAAGGTCATGGACATAGAATATTGTCTTCTTATTGATTGGATGTTTTGGTTAAAGTTTTTAGCTCACCTGAGCACGAAGTGCTCAAGGTGAGGTATGGTGATCGGTCTTTGTCCGTCGTCCGGCGTCAACTTTTGCTTTAAACGACTTCTTCTCCAAAACTGCTGGACGGATTTCGAAATCATTTCACAGAAATGTTCCTTGGGGGACCCTCTCTACCAAAATTGCTCAAATGGTTCCGCTCCGCTGAACAATATGGCCGCCAGAGCTAAAAATAGAAAAACCTTTAAACGACTTCTCCTCCAAAACTGCTGGGCCGATTTTGAAATAATTTCACAGAAATGTTCCTTAGGAGACCCTCTACCAAAACTGCTCAAACAGTTCCGTTCCGCTGAACAATATGGCCGCCAGAGCTAAAAATAGAAAAACCTTTAAACGACTTCTCCTCCAAAACTGCTGGGCAGATTTTGATATAATTTCACAGAAATGTTCCTTAGGAGGCCCTCTACCAAAATTGTTAAAACGGTTCCGCTTCGCTGAACAATATGGCCGCCAGAGCTAAAAATATAAAAACCTTTAAACGACTTCTTATCCAAAACTTCTGGGCCGATTTTGAAATAATTTCACAGAAATGTTCCTTAGGAGACCCTCCACCAAAATTGCTCAAACGGTTCCGCTCCGCTGAACAATATGGCCACCAGAGCTAAAAATAGAAAAACCTTTAAACGACTTCTCCAAAACTGCTGGGCCGATTTTGAAATAATTTCACAGAAATGTTCCTTAGGACACCCTCTACCAAAATTGCTCAAACGGTTCTGCTCCGCTGAACAATATGGCCACCAGAGCTAAAAATAGAAAAAAGCTTTAAACACCATCGTCTCTGAAGCCAATGGCTCGATTTTAAAAAAAATTCACAGGACTGTTTTCCTCATGACTCTGAACAAAAATTGTTAAAACGGTTCCACTCCGCTGAACAAAATGGCCGCCAGAGCTAAAAATAGAAAAACCTTTAAACGACTTCTCCTCCAAAATTGCTGGGCCGATTTTGAAATAATTTCACAGAAATGTTCCTTAGGAGACCCTCTACCAAAACTGCTCAAACAGTTCCGTTCCGCTGAACAATATGGCCGCCAGAGCTAAAAATAGAAAAACCTTTAAACGACTTCTCCTCCAAAACTGCTGGGCCGATTTTGAAATAATTTCACAGAAATGTTCCTTAGGAGACCCTCTACCAAAACTGCTCAAACAGTTCCGTTCCGCTGAACAATATGGCCGCCAGAGCTAAAAATAGAAAAACCTTTAAACGACTTCTCCTCCAAAACTGCTGGGCAGATTTTGAAATAATTTCACAGAAATGTTCCTTAGGAGACCCTCTACCAAAACTGCTCAAACAGTACCGCTTCGCTGAACAATATGGCCCCCAGAGCTAAAAATATAAAAACCTTTAAACGACTTCTTATCCAAAACTGCTGGGCCGATTTTGAAATAATTCCATAGAAATGTTCCTTAGGAGACCCTCCACCAAAATTGCTCAAACGGTTCCGCTCCGCTGAACAATATGGCCACCAGAGCTAAAAATAGAAAAACCTTTAAACGACTTCTCCTCCAAAACTGCTGGGCCGATTTTGAAATAATTTCACAGAAATGTTCCTTAGGACACCCTCTACCAAAATTGCTCAAACGGTTCTGCTCCGCTGAACAATATGGCCACCAGAGCTAAAAATAGAAAAAAGCTTTAAACATCATCGTCTCTGAAGCCAATGGCTCGATTTTAAAAAAATTTCACAGAACTGTTTTACTCATGACTCTGAACAAAAATTGTTAAAACGGTTCCACTCCGCTGAACAAAATGGCCGCCAGAGCTAAAAATAGAAATTCCTTGAAACGACTTCTTCTCCAAAACTGCCGGGCCGATTTTGAAATAATTTCACAGAAATGTTCCTTAGGAGACCCTCTACCAAAATTGCTCAAACGGTTCCGCTCCGCTGAACAATATGGCCGCCAGAGCTAAAAATAGAAAAAACATTTTAACAACTTCTCCTCCAAAACTGCTTTGCCGATTTTAAAATAATTTCACAGAAATGTTCCTTAGGAGACCCTCTACCAAAATTGCTCAAACGGTTCCGCTCCGCTGAACAATATGGCCGCCAGAGCTAAAAATAGAAAAAACATTTAAACAACTTCTCCTCCAAAACTGCTGGGCCGATTTTGAAATAATTTCACAGAAATGTTCCTTAGGAGACCCTCTACCAAAATTGCTCAAACGGTTCTGCTGCGCTGAACAATATGGCCACCAGAGCTAAAAATAGAAAAAAGCTTTAAACATCATCGTCTCTGAAGCCAATGGCTCGATTTTAAAAAAAAATTCACAGAAATGTTTTACTCATGACTCTGAACAAAAATTGCTAAAACGGTTCCACTCCGCTGAACAAAATGGCCGCCAGAGCTAAAAATAGAAATAAATCTTAGAATGACACAGAGGGCACAGTTATGATCCAATCATCATGAAACTTTGTCAGAATGTTTATCTAAATGAAATCTAGACCAGCTTTGAAACTGGGTCATGTGGGGTTAAATACTAGGTCACTGGGTCAGATCTTAGAAAAACCTTGTGCACACTCTAGGGGGCACAATTATGATCCAATCTTCATGAAACTTTGTCAGAATGTTTATTTTTATAAAATCTAGGCCAAATTTGAATCTGAGTCTTGTGGGGTCAAAAACTAGGTCACTAGGTCAAATCTTAGAAAAACCTTTTGTACACTCTAGAGGGCACAGTTATGATCCAATCTACGTGAAACATTGTCAGAATGTTTATTTTCATAAAATCTATACCAGATTTGAAACTGGGCCATGTCAGGTCAAAAACTAGGTCACTAGGTCAGTTCTTAGAAAAACAGTGTGAACGCTTTAGCGGACACAGTTTTGTTCTAATCTTCATGAGACTTTGTCAGAATGTTTGTCTCCAACAAATCTGGACCAAGGGTGCAACTTGGTCATGTTGGGTCAAAAAGTAGTTCACTAGGTTAAACCTTAGAAAAACAATGTGTACACTCTAGAGGGCACAGTTTTGATAACTTTGTCAGAATGTTCATATCCACGAAATGTAGACCAGGTTTGAAACGGGGTCATGTGAGGTCAAAATCTAGGTCATTAGGTTAAATCTTATAAAAACCTTAGGTACACAATAAAGGGTTCATTTTCCATTTAATCTTTGTGAAACTCTGTCTGTCGGTCATATGGATGTCTCTGAGGTTAAGTTCACAGGATACTCAGGTGAGCGATCCAGGACCATCATGGCCCTCTTGTTTAAAGACACATATCTCCTGAACCCATAGATAAATTCTTTTTATATTTGCACTGTAGTTAGATCTACAGAGTACTCCCCCAACCCCGCTCAGTGATTTTGAGTCAAGGTCAGGGACTTAGGAAATTTTTGTCTTTTTTAAAGTTTTGTAATTGCAAACTGATTCATAATGCTTTGCAGAGATTTAGTTTATACTTGAACTGATGTTAGACTCTTTTTTGAGTTTTTACAAAACACCTTATACTTACCCCACTGGATGACCTTGAAGTCAAGGTCATCGACTTAGAATTTTGTCTTAAAGATTTTGGTTAAAGTTTTATATTTATGAAGACATAATTTCACAGTGCCACGATGATGGACTCAGTTGATACTAATACTTGGACTGATGTTTGATAATAGTTCAGGGTTTTGATACATCCTAGCCCCCCACCCCCCACCCCACCCGTCAGTTTTTTTACCTCAAGCTCATGGACTTTGAAATTTCATTTCATTTTTTTTATTTTAATTTCATTTTAAGACTTATTTCTGAGATAGCTTTTGTTTATAAATGTGTTTTCATTATGGACATGCAATGTTTATAAAATTTAATGTGTTTCCATTATGGACATGCTTGCATGAAGTTTTATGCATAGTAGTCCACATAGCCCCCCATCCCCCACCCCCTCCCCCTTCCCGTCAGTTTTTTTACCTCAAGCTCATGGACTTTAAAATTTTATTTCATTTTTTTTATTTTAATTTTATTTTAAGACATATTTCTGAGATAGCTTTTGTTTATAAATGTGTTTTCATTATGGACATGCTTGCATGAAGTTTTATGCATAGCATTCCACACCACCATAGCGGCTGTGTGATGAGCAAGCACCAATTCAGGCGAGCTATGCTGTCAGGCGACAGCTCTTGTTTATTTTTCACATATTTCAATTGTCCGAAAAAAAAAGAAAGAAAGAAACAAGAAATGTCACAAGTGCGAGGATTAAGTCACACGAGCTCCACTTGGTATTGAAAACTATATCATCCATGCTAACGCTGGTGTGACAAAAGCAGGTGTGACAAAAATGACAAAGTTAATATAGGAATTAGGGACAAGGGGGTCTCGGATTTCTAGCCCACCTTAGCCATAGGCTCAGGGTGAGCTATTGTGATTACCCAGTGTCCGTCGTGCGTCATCAACAATTTGCTTTAAATGACATCTTCTCTGAAACCGCTAGGTCTAGGGCTTTGATATTTAGTATATAGCATTGCCTAGTAGACCTCTACCAAGCTTGTTCAAATGGTGGCCCCAGGGTCCAAAATGGCCCTGGGACATGGGGTCTTGGGTTCGAAACTAAAATATACTTAAAAATCTCCTTCTCCAGAACTGCTTTGCTCAGATGCTTGGAATTCGGTATGTAGCATTGCCTAGTGGTCCTCTAATAAATTTGTTCAAATGGTTGCCCTAGGCTCTAAAATGGCCCTGGGGCAGGAAGTCCCAGGTTTGAACCATTGAAATACATAAAAAATATTCAAAAATCTTCTTCAGAACAGCAATGCTCAGATGCTTGAAATTTGGTATGTAGCATTGCTTAATAGTCCTTTACCAAGTTTGTTCAGATGGTGGCCCCAGGGTTCAAAATGGCCCCTTGGCATGGAGTCCAAGGTTTGAACCATAGAAATGCAAAGAAAAATTTCAAAAATCTTCTTCAGAACTGCAAGGCTTAGATGCTTGAAATCTGGTATGATGCATTGCCCAGGGTCCAAAATCGTTGAAGGGCAGGGAGTCCAAGGTTTGAGCCATAGAAATTCATAGAAAAATATTCTAAAATCTTCATCTTCAGAACCACTTGGCTCAGATTCTTGAAGTTTGGTATTTAGCACGGCCTAGTGGTCTTTTACCAAGTTTGTTCAAATGATGACCCTAGGGTCTAAAATGGCCCCACCCAGGGGGTCCTGGGTTTGAACCATTGAAATACATAGAAAAATATTCAAAGAATTTCTTCATCAGAACCACTTGCCTCAGATGCTTGAAATCAAGTTTGTTCAAATGATGGCCTCAGGGCCCAGAATGGCCCAGCGGCAGGCAGTCCTGAGTTTGAACTATAGAAATACATAGAAAAATATTCAAAAATCTTCTTCAGAACCACTTGGCTCAGATGCTTGAACTTTGTTATGATGCACTGCCTGGTGGACTCCTATAAAGTTTGTGTAAATGTTGGCTGGGATCCAAATCGGCCCTGGGGCGGGGAGTCTTGGGTTCAAAATTAAAATATACTTAAAATCTTCTTCTCTAGAACCCCTTAGTGCAGATGCTTAAAATTTGGTATGATGCATTGCCTAGTGGTCCTTTACCAAGTTTGTTCAAATGATGGCCCCAGAGTCCAAAATGGCCGGACCCCAGGGGTCCAGGGTTTGAACCATAGCAATACATAGAAAAATATTCAAAAGCCTTCTTCTTCAGAACCATTTGGAAATGGTTGCAAACTATCTGGTTTGTTCAAATGATGACCCTAGGTTGACCTTTAACCCTTTTGCTCAGGTGAGCGATTCATGGTCTCTTGGCCCTCTTGTTTTTTATTGATCTCCAAGGGGGGTGGTTGGCGGAGGGGGTCCAAATCATTTAGCCATGGAACGTGGCGGGGTCCTATATTTTGTGGCATTTTTTTGTGGGGGAGGGGGGGGGGGTGTTTGGTCAGAATTGTTCAATTAGTCTTCATTCTTTAAAAAAATGTCTAAGCTTGTGCCCCACCAACCCTTCCTCGCCCCCTACCCCACCCCACCCCTTACTCTTACATTTTTAGCTCACCTGGCCCGAAGGGCCATAGTGAGCTATTGTCATACCAATGCGTCCGGCGTGCGTCGTGCGTTGTGCGTCGTGCGTCGTCACGCAATGTGTCCGTCAACATCTAAAAACAAATATTCAAACATCTTCTTCTGTAAAACTACTGGTCCCATGGTTCTCAAATTTCACATGGAGCATGACCTGACTCCAGGGTCTCAGAATTGTAAAATTGGGTCAGGTTGAAAATCCAAGATGGCCGCCGTTACTAAAAATAGCAAAAACAACAAAATAAACTTTTTCTCCAGAACCACTGGGTATATTTGTCTGAATTTTGGCATGGAACATCAATAAAACCTTGGTATTCAAAATTGTAAAAATGAAAAAAATCTGTAGCGGAGTTTTGTCACAGTGACCTACTTTCTGTTTAAGAGTGTAATTTTGCTCAAATGCCAATGTCAAAAAAGGACCTATTTAAACAACTTAAAACAACTTCTTCTCTAAAACCACTGAACCCATGGATCTCAAATTTCACATGGAGCATGACCAGACTGCAGGGTTTCAAAATTGTAAAATTGGGTCAGGTCAAGAATCCAAGATGGCCGCCGTTACT
The DNA here is from genome assembly GCA_963989385.1 of Ctena decussata. NCBI lineage: Eukaryota > Metazoa > Mollusca > Bivalvia > Lucinida > Lucinidae > Ctena > Ctena decussata. The sequence continues at coordinate 39,516,804 of OZ022515.1, forward strand.
AAAAATAGCAAAAACAACAAAATCAACTTCTTCTCCAGAACCGTTTAGTATATTTGGTTGAAAGTTTGCATGGAACATTAATGGGGCCTTGGTATTAAAAATTGTAAAAATAAAAAAAATCTATAGCGGAATTAGGTCACAGTGACCTACTTAGTGTTTACAAGACCGATTTTGCTCAAATGTCAATATCTCAAGAAAATGCAACCAATTCTGACCAGATTTGGTCAAAAATGGTTCTTGAATGGAATTATTTCAATTTTGTGCCAGTTGACTATCCAAGATGGCCACCATGGGGGCCGTTACTAAAAATAGCACAAAGATAAAAATGACAATTACTCAAGAACCCTTGAATGGAATTGGACCAATTTTGTGTCAGAATGTTCCTTGCATGAAGCCGTTTCGATTAATTGCAATTCGGCATTCCAAGATGGCCGCCATCTGGTGTTACTAAAAATAGCACAAACATAAAAATGACAATTACTCAAGAACCCTTGAATGGAATTGGACCAATTTTGTGTCAGAACGTTCCTTGCATGAAGCCGTTTCGATTAATTGCAATCTGGCATTCCAAGATGGCCGCCATCTGGTGTTACTAAAAATAGCACAAACATAAAAATGACAATTACTCAAGAACCCTTGAATGGAATTGGACCAATTTTGTGTCAGAATGTTCCTTGCATGAAGTCGTTTTGATTAATTGCAATTTGACATTCCAAGATGGCCACCATCTGCCGTTACTAAAAATAGCACAAAACATGAAAATGACAATATCTCAGTAACCGCTGAATGGATTTTGACGAAATTTGTGTCAAAATGATTCTTGCATTGAGATGTTTCAAAAATATCTAACTGTAGACCATTCATATTGGCCTCTGTTACTGAAAATAGAAAAATGTGAAAATTAGAAAATCTCAATGGAGTTGGATTAATCTTGTGTCAGAATGGTCCTTTCATTAAGCTTTTTGGATTTTTTGCATTTTCGCATTCCAAGATGGCCGCCATTTGCCGTTACTAAAAATAGCACACAACATGAAAATGACAATATCTCAGTAACCGCTGAATGGATTTTGACGAAATTTGTGTCAAAATGATTCTTGCATTGAGATGTTTCAAAGATATCTTACTGTAAGACCAGTCGTATTGGCCTCTGTTACTAAAAATAGAAAAATGTGAAAATCAGAAAATCTCAATGGAATTGGACCAAATTTGTGTCAAAATGGTCCTTGCATGAAGGCTTTTCGATTTTTTTTGCATTTTAGCAATCCAAGATGGCCGCCATCTGCCATTACTAAAAATAGCACAAAACATGAAACTGGCAATATCTCAGTAACCCCGGAATGGATTTTGATGAAATTTGGGGAAAAATTATTCTTGCATTGAGGTGTTTCAAAAGTAAATATATAAAGACCAGGCAGGTTGGCCTCTGTTACTAAAAGTAGCAACATGTGAAAATGAGAAATTCTCAGTGGAATTGGACCAATTTTGTATCAGAATGGTTCCGTTGCACAATAGCCAGGTGAGCGATATCAGGCCCATTTGGGCCTCTTGTCAGATTAGTTCTAATCTTTCAAACTTGCATACAAAATATAAAAAGGTAAAGGTGAAGGTTTCCCATAGCCTAATAGCCATAGGGGCAGTGGGGTTAGAGACCCACTGTATCTTGAGCACAGCTGATGAAAGGCAGAGCTCATCTGTCCTTTCGCTGCCCAAACCTTCCCTGATTCGAAAAAGGTACCCATTTACTGCTGAGTTGACAGAGTTTTTCAGCTGTGCTCAAGATACAGTGGGTCTCTAACCCCACTGCCCCTATGGACCTTCCATTGACTTTCTGCACAATAACCGAGCCACTCTAACCACTCGACTACGGTGCCTCTCTTACAAACAAAAAAAAAACATCAAAGAGATACTTTTCCCAATTCATATTTTCATTGATTTGCTAATAGAACAGTAGAAATTCATCTATAAAATCATGCCAATCAGAAAATTTAATAATTTAATACCTGCGTTGATGACATCAAATCCAAATCTCCAGCTGCCTGTTATCAACAAAAATGCTTTTGCTTCTCAGTGGGGCTGCGCCACCAGACCCCCTTAATTTCATTTACAGCTTTATTGAGCGTTTAGCATCTGATTTCTGGGTGAGCATAAACAGAAAAAATGTAGAAAAAAACATATAATTGACCATTAATTAACCTGTAAAAATGAGAAAACGTTCATTGTCTTTCATAGGTTTGACTGAGATCAGTCTGACAAAATAGGTAATATGGTCATTATCATGTGAATGTAGGGTTATTGTCGGGTGGGGTGGGGGGGCATTTACTTTTTATGCCACCTATCTGTTGGGGGGGGGGGTCGAAAAAAATCTGGTGAGACTGGGATGAGGTCATAAAAATTTTCTGCATCATATGAAAATGTAACCCCCCACCCCCGCACAACCTGATAATAAATGGCTCGTCCCTCAGGCCATGACCAAAACATCTGGGAACGGTTTCAAAAGGATTGTCCAACACATGTAGAAGGAGTTGCTCTCACAAGACATCCACCATGGAAGGTCTTGTGTAAAAATGACTAACTTAAACATGTGAAAAAAGTGCCCAAGAAATCTGGGAATTTTATACAAACAATATGCACATCTACAGTCCATGGCCAAAACATTTTTGAAGTTTCAAAATAATTGGCCAAAAAGTGTAGGAGGAGTTGTGCTCACAAGACACTACTATGGAAGGTATTGTGTAAAAAGTCGCTAAGTTAAACGTGAAAAAAATTGATCGGAAAACTCTGGGAATTATCTACAAATAATATACACATCTACAGACCATGAGACCAAAATATCTGTGAAGCTTCAAAATGTTTGACCAAAGATTGGAGGAATTGCGCTCACAAGACACCTATTGTGAATAATTGTTGACGTATGGACAAACGGACGAAAACTTGCACGCCTATATTGTCCCCGCTAACGCAGGTGCGCCAAAAATAGGTCTGGTGATGCTCTAAGCATGCTATTCATGCAGTGTTCTCGTTTATGCACTGGACACAAGCATAAATGAATTTCGCATTGGAAGGTCCTCCCAATATATATATACAAGGTATATATATAAAAAAACAAGTGACCCATGGCTAAAAAACATACCACCACCCTCTAATTTCCAACTGTTTATTTATTTATTCATTTATTTTTGTTACTATTATTATCTCTGTTTATTATTGCATACAAAATCATAAGCACAAGGTCAACGTGCGGGTTCGGAGTCATGGCTATGGATTTTATGTTGAACGCCAGACAATTCATCGGGTAGTAAATTAATGTAACACCGACGTCAAATCTCGTCATGCGCAGTGGGATTTGTTTACCTAGCTGACAGTTTTTGGCACAAACACGGAGAAAAGGGGCTTTAGAAAAACCATATGCTGCGCGATTTTGTGACAGACTTGTAGAAAAATCATATCTTTAGTGAATACTAATTAAGATAGTTCTCAGACAAGCTGCTGTTGCGCGATATGGGCGGTTGCTAAGGAGCACTATCGCGATTTCAGTAAAAAGTCAATGTAGCTTATCCGGCCGTAGGTTCTGCTTGTCTGAATACCTACGGTCGGGTTGCAGGCCTAGGGATTTCCTAACTCTGCTTCGCACACCAGTTAGCGCTATTTTTAGTTCGCGCCAAAAATAGATAATGCAGCTGAGGTCATGCTGCATTGCATTTTGGGAAAGTTTTAACCCATCCACCATGCCAGGACCTCTAGGAGAGCTCACGACAAGGGAAAATTGACCTTTGGAGAATGGCATCAGAAATCGCGCACTTATAGACATAATAAACATAGTTATTTTTAGAACTGGAATTCCAACGAAAGAAAATAAACCAAAAGGGAAAACGACTATTTTCTTCAACATCTGACGAGTTTCTCAGTAGCAACAAATTCAGAAAAATAAGAGAATTCAATACTGCTCAGAAAAAGACGAAATTATTTTGTGGACATAATTGTTATTGCTAGTACAGGAACCTACCTTTAATAATAATGACAAGGTTAGTTTATTGTTGTATATTGACAGAACTCTATTCAAGTAACAATATTAAACTAAAACAGAAACAGTCAATGCAGGTCATGTGACCTAGAGCAGCACATATAGGACTATGGGGTCTACACCTCAATTTCACATCGGCGAAAAAAATTCTTTTGGACCCTCAGATTCTGTGAATAATAAAATTCTCCGTAATTTTCCAAACTGAAAACACCCACTTTGGTAGGTTTTATTGCGTTATTTAAGGTGTAGGGCTGTTACAAATGTCACCGTATGTGAGACAGTGCACCACACAATGATATCTTTTACGCCAATCATTTTCTCCTGTGAAAAAACAGCATGAAAAAAGTATCTGCATCTTGTTAATTGAGGCATTAGGCAGGCGTCCGTCTTAATGAAGTTTGCATAAAAATTATTAGTCATTGCTGCGCTGGATTCGTGTGAAATTTGGATGTCGACCCCTTGTCTACTTCCAATTTACTCTAGGTCACTTGACAAGCTTAATCCTTTTAATGTTCATATTGAGGGTCTCTATGAATATTTGTTGTATTAATTATAACAGTTTAATATTCATTTACTTATTTTCCTTACTTCTGCTGCCTTAAATGTCTTAATATCCCTTACTTATTTTGAGCAGTATATTTCAGACGCATAACTACATTTCAAAACTAAACTGATCCATTAAGGACTGTTACGGTAATTACATAAGGTGCCCCGATTTTTAGATTTTTGCTGTATTCTATTTGCATGTTCAGGATAGTCTTTATTCAAATTAGATGAAAACAATTGGTATCGAGCCCAAAGTATACGAATTGAATAATATATGAGCCACGATACGAGAAAACCAACAAAGTGGTTGTGCGCCCAGCGCAGACTCAGATCAGCCTGGGCATCCGCCCAGTCTGATCAGAGTTTTCGCTGTTCGCATGGAGGTAGCTTAGACCCTTAGCTACTATTTAAGTGCTTAGCAAAGAGTCTGATCACACTGGCCTGAAGGCAGGCTGGTCTGAGTCTGCCCTGGGCGCACAACCACTTTGTTGGTTTTGTCGTGTCGTGGCTCATATGGTATACAAATTAATAGTGATAAAGCCAAAATGAAGTTTGATTTATTATTTTATTCATATGTTGCTGTATTTTGTCATAGGTTTATAGGTCTAAATGGAGGTAAGTCTATCTATCTATCTATCTATCTATCTATCTATCTATCTATCTATCTATCTATCTGTCTATCAATCTGTCTATCAATCTGTCTGTCTGTCTGTCTGTCTGTCTGTCTGTCTGTCTGTCTGTCCGTCCGTCCGTCAGTCCGTCCATCCGTCCATCCATCCATCCATCCATCCATCTGCCGTCCATCCATCCATCCATCCATCCATCTGACGTCCAGCTTAGGGTTTAAGACGTAAAGGAAGATAGATAGATCCTTGTCTTTGAACTTGAAGCCCTCTAGCGGAAAGTAACTAGTCTAAACGAAACGGCGCACAATCGAGTACAACTTATTATTTAGTAACAACGCTTGGTAGCTGAACTGAACCCTCGAATGATTGCTTGTTTAGGGTCAGATAAAGTATTCAAGATACGCTATAAAGATCATGCATTAGCTATGCTGGTGAGAACCCTGCAGCAGGGTGCGCCAAATGTAGAAGTACCGGGAAATAGTGGGACCTGTATTAAATAAAAGGAAACGGCTTACAACAATCGAATACGAATTCCTAACTTAATATGGTTATTCCCGAGGGGATAACCAATAAATACTAGCCAAGCAGTTCTTTAAGATTCTTTGCATCCTCCTGTGAGGTCGAGAATTTTAGCGTAATTGTATGTAAGGTTCCTTTTTTTTCGTTCGGTGTATACATTTATGTCTTGCAGTTTGACCTCCTCTGTGTGGACAATTGCGTGCCTACCGTAAACATTTGATAGATGTGAGCAAACCTTGCAGATGCAGATCAGACTGCTCCTGATCAGGGTCTACACTACATGCAATTGGCATTCTATATGCATCTTTTAGATGTATCGCAGCATCTTAAAAGCCATGCTGTTCTATTTTAAGGACAATAACGATAATTGATCCGGGACATGAGAAAACCAACAAAGTGGTTGTGTGCTCAGCACAGACTCAGATCAGCCCAGTCTGATCAGACTCTTTCCTAAGCGCGTAAAGGGTAGTTAAAGTCTCCCTGCCCTTCATCATAGTGTAGATTTTATTTTCTAGTCCTTTGGGATCATTGATTCCATTGTAGAACTTTAAAATTTTTGAGGGTCACTGATGAGCCTAATTGGCCGAAACTAGCTAGTCTGGCCCAGAAAACTTGTACACTCGTTAGTTTATAGTTTTTTGGTGTGATCCTTGCTTCCAAAGGATAACCCTTTTATAGAACATATTGAGGATCTAAGCTATCTCCATGCGGACAGCGATGGCTCTGATCAGACTGGGCGGATGCCCAGGCTGATCTGAGTCTGCACTGGGCGAACAACCACTTTGTTGGTTTTCTTGTGTCGCGGCTCAATTATTGTACGTTTCCCGATTTTAAGAATGTTCACACTATGAATTAAATCCGGTTTTGTTATTTCAGAACCAAAGTTCTGCCCAGGCGAAGACTACATACAAGGCTTAGTTACCTATTGTGGTTCTGATAATCCTTGTACATACGGGTATTACTGTGACAAAAAAGATGGCGAGGGGCAAGTTGGCGTTTGCAGGAGGAGGAAATGCCATTTGCGGTTGTATTGTCCGGGCATAGACCTTTACTGCTTTAGACCACGTGGTGAAATATTTGGCATCTGTTGCGACCCGCTGTAGACACAATCTTCATAAACAAAAACATTTAATAGGTCCTGACAGAGGCTTATAACTACTGAGTAATTCATAAAAGTAAAAAGTATGCAAAGACCAGGAACTGAAACAATCAAAATCCAAATCCAGCCCTCAAACCATAGTTGGAAACAACTAAGATTACAAATAATCAAGATACAGAGAACATATGGCCAAATAAGCCTCTGGTCCTGAGAATATGTATGTTTTATGGTTCCGACGCGAGAATTCTTGAATTTTAATGAAGATTTTTAATCAAGAATTGAAATATCGTTTTTCAGTCTTTATGGTGTGACTGATGCAGTGGGCGGGACTAAGCTTTCATATAACGTTAAGCACTCTCGCGCTTTCTGGAATCTTTGTTCCACCTGCATACTCAATCATAGCAGAAAGATTCAATATAAGCTCATCATACTTGTTCAGATTATATTAGTTCTGGTCCTCCGGGATCGCTGGATTCGTTTAAACTGTTTATGAAAAGAGATGTGCTGAAACCGGTGTAGCCTAGCTCCAGTCGAATCTACATATTACCCTGGTGGTCAGAGTTGACTCTATGTTACTTTGCAGGGGATTTATTGAACATATGTCTGTAGCCAGACTAAAACCGGGCGTAACCAAGTTCCAAGTTTATTAATAACTCAATACATGGAAAAACATGTAATATGAGTCAATAAAGTCATATACAAAATCAGTTTTGTGGAACACAGGCTGTATGGTTCACATGTACATTCAGACACGCACACACACATACGTACAGAGAGAGAGAGAGAGAGAGAGAGAGAGAGAGAGAGAGAAAAATTCTATACCTGTACAACATAATGAAGTACATAATTACTAAGTATCAAAATGTTCAATGAACATTTGTTATTTTTCTTTTTCCTATCATTAATATAGATATGAGGCATCAAGTTAACCCAGCAGGAACACGACGCAAAACACAGCGCATCAACGTCGATGCAACGTCCGAACGTTGCACCGAGGGCGATACGAAGCTGCACACACGTCGTGCGCCTGCTGGGAACTTATTACATGTAATGACTAACCATAATCTAAATTGGTCTGTTAACACATAATTTTAAGCCTTTAGTCACATGAAACCTGCTTTACTCTTGCCCAAGAATATACATAGTTTTATTAACTTTGCAGAATTTGTTTCGTTAGATATGTTTGAAAACGTTATACAGTTAAGGTTTCTGAGTGTAATACGGGGACAGAATAATTTCCTTTCATTATCAAAGAAAGGGCATTGCATAACGTAATGGAACTCGTCGCCAATAACATTTAAATTGCATAGCGTACAATTTCTATGGTTCCTTTCTATTCCCCACCCCCCAGTACTTGTTTCTATAGGTAACTTGTTGTTCAGTTCAGTTCAGTTCAATTCTCCTATTGACGTTCCCCAAGTGGCTCAACGGTACGTAACCATAGTTGCACACACTTGGCGCCGTGTGTCCGTCCAAAACTTGTTGTTACAAAGCCTGTATTTTATAAACGTTTGTATCATTTTAGGTGGCAGGTTTAAATGTTACTTTTCAAATTTTTCAAACGTTGCACATTACATGACATGGTCATCCGCGACTCAATCAAATAAACTTTCTTCAATATTTCTTCATAAGGGAAGTTATTCATGAGAATATTATTCTAAATCACTGTTTACTTCAAATTTTCGGCATCCTGACCATTGTTAAAAAGAATCAATGGGAAATAGCAGCCAGTTATTGCCCTTGTGTACTCTCTAGTAATTGCTAGGTCCTACTAATTGGTTTCCTCTGCCATTACCGCTGTTTTCTTTGTACTACATGCTATACTCAGTAAGTATTCAGGGATAAGAGCCGAGTATTTCAATTTGAAGGCCCTCCTGAGGATTTGTTTTACCTCTGACTTTATCTGATAAGGGAGATAATAGAAAAACTGCTACTGTCCCTCAATCTAAATCAAACTATATACATGTCTCACAACTGCACCTCCATTACACTTTGAACACATTGTCATGGAGGTGCAACTGTTTAACATGTAGGTCAATTGAGTATTACTTATTCTTGTTAAAGGCCAGCAGTATGGCAAGCCAAGTGCACAATAAGTCTACAAACATAGGTTTGAAAATTACAAACCTATGTTTGAACTCTTAACCCAGGTTCGAAATTCTCAAACTTTGGTTTTTAAAGTTCTAACATAGGTTTTTAAAGTTCTATCATAGGTTTTAAAAAAAAACATTCTAAAACATATGATTTAACCGTCTAACCTATGTTCGAAACAAATTATGCTTGCTAAGTGCACAATAAGTCTACAAACATAGGTTTGTAAATTACAAATACGGGTTTTTACTCAAACATATGTTTGAAAATCACTATCATAGGTTTATGTTTGTCTATCATGGGTTTTAAAGTCTCTATTATAGGTTTCAGAAAACCTGTGATTGTAAATTTAAAACTTATGTTTGAACTCAAAACCCATGACTGAGATTTATTAACCTGTGTTTGCAGATTTATTCTGCACCTGGCATTCATAATTTTGTCCAAACTTATGTTTGTAAGTTAACCCACAAGCTTAAAAATATCAGAAATTGAAACATATCCACTTTTCCTATAAGATGACGTTACGTAAACTGTTGGGAGAGTGACAAACAGTCTATATGCAGATCTGACTGCTCCTTTAGTCGCAGACTGATCTGGGTCTAAACTGTTTGCTCAGGTATGCTTGTCCTAATACATCAAGTTCTAAGATATGAGGTTTTTCGTGTCTGTGCTGCTGAGTTGTGAGCTTGTCTTGGAAAGAACGTGGTCATAGACTCATAGTATGTCTCAAAGGTCCGGATGAGGATGGGTTTTGAAGATAATTTCTCTGCATATTGCATGAGAACATACGATATACCAAGTGTTGCAGATAAGAGGTGACAGGGATAATTTCCCGTTATTCTTCATAAAATATACGTTGTGGCCCCTCGTTAGAACCGTCTCATACAGACGGTTCAAATGAGAGATCACAACATATGTTTTCGTTGGGAAATAAGAAAATAGGAAAAACAAATTCAGAATTATCCTTAGAACCCCTCTGTTAACCCTCTTTAGAATTTGCTGGACATGAAAGGAGGTAAATATTTGCATGTCAGAGTTATCTGCCTTGGAGGTGTGTATTCATACACGGAACTTTCTTTTGTTATGACGGATAGGTACACTTTCAGGGGAAGCAATTCTAGCTCGCCTGGATGACGCCCGGGAAGAGCTTTTGCTCTGTTCCCGGCGTCAGCGTCGGAGTCGGCATCCACATTTACGTTAAAGTTTTAAAGAGCTCATATTTTCCAAACCATGTTATGGATTTGGTTCATATTAAGTAGTATGATGATAGAAAAAGGTCCAAAGTTTCTTTCAGTAATACCCCCGCCCACGCCCTTGATCTTAAGGTCACTTTTAAACGTACATTTTGCATTTTATTAGTCGGATACTTTAAACCCCATTCATTCTCTTTTTCTAAAACCGAACCAAAAGGAAGAAAACTGCCTTACAAACACACAGTATATTAAAAAATAATGAAACTGTTTCCGCTCTGACAAATCAACCCGATTTGTCCAGAACGAAAACAGACTGCGCGGGCCGTGCATAGCTGGTTGAGGGACGGAGTTTTGTTTATATGAACTTGTTCAATCCATTTACCGTAAAAAATCAGAAAATTGGGACAATTTTAAATAAATACCGTAATTGTCCTAAATTAGAACAGTTTGGTTTTATAATGCAAAAATGTGCCCAACATACCAGTTTAACGATGAAATGGTAAACAGTGTGATTGATAATAAGTGTCCAACTTATATAAAAGTGTATTATAAGGATGCAGGATGCTACTCAAATTTTAGGGAGTAAATCAGTAATTCAATATGCAAACATTAATTTACCCATGAATGCCTACCGTCCAATAAAAAAGGACATAGGCAAACAGTGCAGACTCAGATCACACGCCGCAACATGCGGCGTCTGATCAGAGTCTACACTATTTTTCATAAAATTTACAGCAGTTTCTATAAAAATGATGAAAAATTAAATATATATGTACTAGACATCACTAAAATGATTAGTAGACTTTTCAAATATATAAGAATCGAGGAGCACAACAGCCATTGATGGGTTAAAATATTTTGCACAAGGAAGTTGTGGGCTCGGATTTTAATGCAATTTATTTGGTTGTTTTTTACAGATAAAATTGAAATAAGCCACGACACGAGAAAAAGAACAATGTGGTTGTGCGATAAGTGCAGACCCAGATCTGATCAGGATCTACACAGTTTGCATAAAATTTAATACAGTAACAATATCTGTCAACATAATAACAGATAAATAAACCAGATACCCCGAAAATGACAAATGGACTCAGCTAATATATAAGGGTAGGCGAGCCCACTAGGCAAAAATGGCTTAAGGTATAATGGTTTATGCACATTGTACACAATGATATTTTGGTATGTTTAATATATTTATCATGTTTATTGGCAAAATTTCTTCTTCCTTGCTTCTCTGGAGTACGAATCTCTCCAAAAGAGTTGGGGGAGGGGGTGGTAGTATTCTTTAAAGAATAAATATATGAATTTGTTCCCAGAGGAGCAAATTCTTTTCATTAAGATTCAATCCCAACATAGAAGGGAAGAAAAATGAAAATGTCAAGGTCGCTACCCCTGAAAGTGTCCCCATTTACCTTTTGCAGCAGTCTGCAACTAGCCACTAGTTTTATGAACCAATGTCAGCACACGTATGCAAAATAAAGTTGTTTTTTTTTTCTTTTGTGAGAGTACACAGTACGGCATGAAAGAAAGAAAAGAAAGAAATACTTTTTATACATATGTCATAAATCAGCTACTAACATTTAAAATAAGTGGCATGCCTTTTATTCTTCCTGATAAACATATCACATTGCACAATTCAGAACCCGTTTTACATCCGGTAACAACTTATGTATCATATTCCAGGATCATTTAAAAGCGTCTTTACATTCTCTAGATGTTAAAATTGAATACTTATAAACGTATTTAACGCCAGTACTCATATTTTGCTAAGCGCAGTGTCATCATGGATTCGCTTGGTGTGATAAGTTTGTTCCTTCTGACTGTGGGTTGGGTTAAATGTCATGCTGATACACAGCTACAGGCGCAGTCAGGCTATTCGGGGTAAGTAATATCAGGGATAAAGACTAACAATTTTGACTTAGGAGCCCACACTGCCCAAATTCAGAATTTAACATAAGGGATATGGGCATTTTCACCAAAATTTCAGGGGCCCGGCCCAAAATTTTGGGGTTGTTGGCTACTGGGCCCCTGTTAGTCTTTATCCATGAATAGAAAGAATATGTAAACTGGGACCATGCTCACAATTATTCCTTACATTTCAAACCCGAAACAAATAGAACCATTATAAATAAAAGATTTTCAGTCGACATGTGCCTGAGTTTACATATTTTAAGTAGCAACATTAACAAATCACAATGAAATGTACACTTAGTTTCGTTTTGTTTCGTTCAATTTCTCTTTGAAGTCTTTTCAGTTATAACCCTATACTGAATAAAATTTTGACTTGACTTGACTTTACACCTAACTCAGCAGTCATATTTTTTATATATATTGTATATAGAATAAAGATGTTTTCATTTATAAGATAATTCATTTTTACAGCTACAGCGGTTCATTCGCCATTGTTTACATATTTACAAGGAAATCCTTAAAAAGTCAAAGTATCTACGGACCAACGTTAAAATTTTAAGTTATTCTTTTTATACCCTAGAGCTAAGGTGTTGTCAAGATTCAATTTTTCCTATTTAAGGTAAAAGTCCTGGGTTCGAAACCCGGTCTGGCCACATACTTTCGTTTCTCCTTCCGCTGATTCAAGAAGGGCTGTTATCAGTTACTGGCGAAAGTATGTGCACTTAGTACTGGTTAAGCGCTTAGGAGGTCTAAGCCTGCCCAGGAATAGTGTGGTTATGTTAACTGACCGTCCCGATATGACCATGGCTGTTTACCGTGGACGTTAAGCATCAAAATCAATCAATCTCTTAAACAGTGTTTGCCTAGTAGTGAGAGTGTCACCACAAACTGATTGCTTTGTATAAACAGTATTTGTGGTCATAGCTAACATCAAAGGCTTATCATATCTAAGTGATTATGAGGAGATTATGCCAGTGACAAACACCTAAGAGGGGCCTAATATGGGGAAACTGCTGTTAATCCTGTATATGCATCTTCTTTAAACAAAAAATGTAACTAATAAGGTAAAATATATATTTCATAACAAACAAATCGTGTATGCTCGTTTAATTTTTTTCTGATCTGATATAAACTAATGAATGCACAATTTTTTATTATTATTTGACTTACATGTATTTGTATTTTTTTATTTTTTAAGTAAATACATGTACAAACAAAATCATGTTTTATTATCTAAAAGCTAAATATTTTATAGTATCTGGCATTATACGTGTGGTGGTCATTAAATAATGTAAACACCTTTGTAGGTGGTTAGTCAACTTTATTTATCAATAAGTATACTTCATGTAACACCAAAGAGTCTCTTTTAAGCTTTCAAAGTCAGGTCTGAAATTGGAATTTCAGCGTGTTGCCATAGCAACATATGACGTCACGTTCATGCTTGATACGGCGTGTGTATTTATTGACGTCATTTTGGTAAAGCGAGGTTCGTATTATGCTTGTAATGTAGGATATTTAAAGAGAAATTGAAAATTTAGAAACAGCTTCCGTTAAAGTTAGGCCTTGGCTTTACAAACACGCACATAATGATTCCTTATGAAAATGTGCTTAAATCTGGTATGAATGAAATCAAGATCAGTGGTTAAATTACTTTCTATTATTAATATTTTTTTTTGGAGGGGGGGGGGGCGGTGGGGGGGGGGGGCTTTGAGATTTTAATCCGTAGTGTTCAGCATTGTACTGAAATCATTTGACCGGTTGCCATTGCAAGTACAGGATAAATTTGGTTCTTTCTGCTATAGAATTATCCCAAGACTTTCCCTGTTAAAATGCAAAGACGTCACCATTGTGGTCTCTCGGGCTTAAAATCAGCAAAAACGTCAAATTTTGCTCGACCGAAAGTCAAGGTCTGTATTTCTGCCGGGTTTGAGAGCAAGTCATTAATAACTTTATATTTATTTAAGTATCTGAGACGTGCATCAAGCCACCACACCACCACAAACTTTTATCCATTGTTTGTTGCTTATGAGCAGCATATATACATGGAAATTTGTGAAAATTTAGAGACTAAACCTCTCTAAGTTTAAGGCATCATTGCCATGGCGATGGTATTCTTTAATAGTACTTTGGAACTTAATTATTTTGCATAAGCTTGCCTCTTGGGTATTGCACATCTAAAATACTGTTCTAACACATAGCTAATGAGATAAATGCGCTTTTTTATTATTTAATGATCACCCGTCGTAAAAAAGTAAAATGTTACAAGCCCTTTTGTTAGACATATGTAAAAATATTTTATACATAGTTTGTAAACACAAACAAACAAATAATAATTTCATTTTTATTTTCTAATAATATAATATAATATCCTGTGAAAATAAATAATCACATATTTGCCTATAACGTTTTCCTTGACAGTTGACGTAACTTTATCTAGCCACATACCTGTATTTCAGTCACAGGCCTTTGAGAATATCATATATCTAAGCACACGTTTCAATAAACAGGCATAGGGGCATATTGTAATCAAAACATGAATTGTCAGAGGACTTACGGCAACTTGACTTTAGCAATGGCAAGTTAAATATTTACAATACCGGCCAAGTGAAATGAGATCACTGCAGTGTAAACATAACAGCTCTCCTAAAATAATTCAGACCTCTAAAATATTGTCAGAGATAAGACATTTTCAATGAAATGTAAAATACAGGTCATTGTGACCTAGAAGTAACATGAGGTCAATCATTGTATCTGAATGTACCATTACACCAAGTCTAATGCAAGCCAATGGTTTAGTTTAAGACATATTGGTTTATACAACTAATCCATGAAGTAATGTCATACTGACCTACAATAAGTATGAGGTCACGCATAGTATCAGCTCAATGCAATATCCCAAGTGTGATGCAAATCCATAAAACAGTGTTAGAGATATTGACTTAAATCACTAGACCATGACAAGAATTCCGCGGAATGCTATGTCGCACCTGCCTTGCGTTTCCACAGTAGTAAAGACTATAGAAAAAAAGAAAGTGTATGAGAAATGGACTAAAATGCCAGGGTCAGCACAATTTTGGATGTAAAATTTACTAAGTCAGAAGAGCGTGACATATATGTTAAGGGTAAGACTAGCAGCAACATCCCTCATGAACATTCTATGAAAAAACTTAAAGCCCTTGTGATGACTGTAGGTATCATACTTAGAGACAAAACTAAACCGCTAGGGTTAATACAATTTTGGATGTAAAATTCTACTAAGTTAACAGAGCATGAAACATATGTCAAGGGCAAAAACTATATTTCAACATCCTTAAGGAACAGTCTATGAAAAAACTTCATGCCAGGTTTGAGGATTTTAGGTATTATAGTTTATGAGAGATGGACTGAAACGCTAGGGTTGACGTAATTGTAAATATGAAATTTTACGAAGTCAGTAGAGCATAAAAATGGGTCAAGGGTAATAATAAAGCAACATCCCTTAAAAACATTCTAAGAAGAAGCTTTATGCCAGGTTTGATGATTGTAGGCATCATAGTTTGCATGAAATGGACTTAAGTGCTAGGGTCTGCGCTCGGGTCGATGTAATCGTTGACGAAGTCAGCAGAGCATGTTATATATGTCAAGGGTAAAATATATTTCAACATCCGTAAAGAACTTTTTATGAAGAAATTTCATGCTAGGTTTGATAATTCTGGGTATCTTAAGTTGTTAGAAATGAACTGAAATGCTAGAGTCGACATAATTGCGAATATAAAATTTTATGAAGTCAGTAGAGCATAAAAATGGGTCAGTGGTAATTATAAAGCGACAGCCCTTGCAAACATTCTAAGAAGAAGCTTTATGCCAGGTTGGATAATTGTAGATATCATAGTTTGCGAGAAATGGACTTAAATGCTAGGGTCGACGCTAGGGTCGACGTAATTGTTGACGAAGTCAGTAGAGAATGAAATATAGGTCAAGGTTAAAATATATTTCAACTTCCCTGAAGAACTTATAATGAAGAAACTTCATGACCGGTTTGATGAGTCTACGTATCACAGTTGGTGAGAAATATATTGAAACGCTGGGGTCGACGTAATTTTTAACATAAAGTTTTATTAAGTCACTAGAGCATAACATGGGTCAAGGATTATAATAAGGCAACTGCCCTTGCAGGCATTCTAAGAAGAAGCTTTATGCCAGGTTTGATGACTGTAGGTAATATTGTTTGCGAGAAATGGGCTTAAAAACTAGGGTCGAAGCTAGAGCCGAGGTAATTGTTGACGATGTCAGCAGAGCATGAAATATATATCAATGGTAAAATATATTTCAACATTCCTAAAAACATTCTATGAACATGCCAGCTTTGAGGATTCTAGGCATATAGTTTGTGAGGAATGAACTGAAATGCTAAGGTCGACGTAATTTTGAATATAAAAATTTCATAGATTTAGTAGAGCATAGGAAATGGGTCAAGGGTAATAAGAAAGCAACAGCCCTTGAAAGCATCCTAAGAAGAATGATTATAGACGGACAGATGTATGAACGAACGGACTGACTAACGGAGGGACAGACGGAAAAGAGAACTCCTATATCGCACATAGCTAAAGTAGGTGTGCGAAAAATGTGTCATTCTGACCTAAAATAAATATATTGTCTCTCACAGTGACAGCATAAACGATGAACCAAAATCTAATGCAAATCCATAAAAAGTGTCAGAAATATGAGACAAAATCATTGGACCATTAAATATATGTCACTGCAACCTTTTGTTGGTAAGATCAAACAGCGGGTCATACTGAGTCATTATCCCAAACCATCATGGCCGTATATCATATAGTCTTACAGATATAAGGCAAAATCACTGGACTATATATTAAAGGTCGCTTTGACAGCTGACAGTCATCTACTGTTAGTTTGAGGTCAAATATCGGGTCATACAGAATCATTCCAAGCAATCATGTTCGTACATTAAAAGTCTTCAAGTTAAAAGGCAAACTCATTGGATCATGACATATTGATCACTGCGACCTACAGCTAGTTAGAGGTCAAACATCGGGTCGTACTGAATCATTATTCCTAGCAATCATGGCCATACATCAAACAGACTTCAAGATGTGAGGAAAGTCACTGGACCAAGAAATATAGGTCACTATGACCTTCTGTTACTTTGAGGTCAAACATCGGGTCATACTAAGTCATTTTACGAAGCAATCATGGTCGTTCATCAATCAGTCTTCAAGATATAAGCCCAAATCACTGGACCATTAAATAAAGCTGACAATCATCTACTGTTATTTTTGAGGTAAAATATCGGGTCATACTAAGTCATTATCCAAAATTATAATGTACATACATCAAATAGTTTTCAAACTGTAAGGCAAAATCACTGGACCATGAAATAAAATACACCGTGACCTACTGTTAGTTTAGGGTGAACATTCTGGCCATCTTGGGTTATATCCCAAGAATCATGTTCGTACATCGAATAGTCTGAAAGGTATAAGGAAAAATCACTGGACCATAAAATAATGTTCACTGTGACCTACTGTCAGTTTGAGTTCAAACATCCGGTCATACTGAGTCATTATCCAAAACAATTATGTTCGCGGTTCATCAAAAAGTCTTCAAGGTATAGGGTAAAATAACTGGGCCATAAAATATAGGTCACTCTGACCTACTTATAGCTTGAGGTAAAACATCTTGGCCCACCGGGGTTCAACTGGTGGTCTTCTTTTGCTCCAGTGTACCAGTGGTGCTTTTGACGCCCAAGGGGTTCAGGTGTCTCAACACGTTTTGGCTGTCGAGTCCTCATTCTTGCTTCATCATAGTCTTTTCTTGATTTTGATTGTTACCCGTGATGACTCTCTGATGAGTTAGGGGACCTCTATGCGAACCGAACTACCAACTAATTGTGTGCACCGCGGCGGAGGGTGAGGGTGAAGGTTTGGGCTCGGTTAACCCCCCCCCCCCCCCCCCAAGTA
This sequence comes from Ctena decussata, assembly GCA_963989385.1. Lineage (NCBI taxonomy): Eukaryota > Metazoa > Mollusca > Bivalvia > Lucinida > Lucinidae > Ctena > Ctena decussata. Next base: position 39,534,773 of record OZ022515.1, read on the forward strand.
GTTATTACTGACCTTCACTTTCGTTGCGGTTGCATTTGTTTTATGTTCGTCGGTGCTGTATTATTTATTGTGTTTTCATTTTAACACCCCCCCCCCCCCAAGTAGTTATTACTGACCGTCACTTTCGTTGCGGTTGCATTTGTTTTATGTTCGGTGCTGTTTAATTTATTGTGTTTTCATTTTAACCCTTCTATAATAAAAATAGAAAATAGGTAAAAATAAGTGTTAAATGTATTTCGTATAATTTGCTGAGACTGTTGTAATCCTTCTGTTGGTCTAAGTTATTTAGTTCAGTAAAGATAGCTGAGTTGCCACCTATTTGGGAAAGAGCTGCTGACTCGGCTTATCACTTGTAATTTATTGTTTGTTGGGATGTTTTTTTCAATCTGTCCCTTTGATGTTGGGAATAGGGTTTGGGATCTGATTCAGTCAGTTCCTGAAGTGTAGTTACTCTTTAAATTTATATTGAGTCATCATCCCAAGCAATCATGTTCGTTCAGCAAATATTCAAGATATAAAGCAGAATCACTCGACCATGAAATGTAGGTAATGTGACCTATTGTTAGTTGAGACCAAAACACTGAATCCTTCTGAGACATTATCCCACGATCCCACACAACCATGTTCATACATCAAAGTGTCTTCAAGAAATGAGGCATAGCCACTAGACCATGAAACATATGTCACTGTGACCTACTAACAGTTTGAGGTCAAACATCGGGTCATTCTGAGTCGTTATCCGGAGCAATCAAGTTCGTACATAAAACTGGTTTCTAGAAATAAGGCAAAAACAATGTACCATCAAATATAGCTCATGGCCCAATATGCATCACTGCCTTCAGTAGATTTTCCCCAGATGTATCCATGGAGCAATTTTTTAGACTCTATCACTTGTGGTTACTTAGAAACTGAGCTAAACACAACAGGTGAATATGTTTTTTCTATGTCAATCAACCGTGAAATATAGGTCATGGCCCGGTATGAATCACCTCTTTCAGAAGATCTGTCACAGACGTACGTATGAAGCAAGTTTTGAAGATTCTAGCCTTGGTGGTTACTGAGAAACTAAGCTAAATCCTACAGACAAACACGTGCACGCACAAAACGGCATTGCGTAAGCACGTCTTTGCTTCGCATAGTCGGGCTAAATGTGTCTTTAAGGTCTGATTGTGAACCTTATCCCTGGTCTTATTTTTTCTGTTGGATTATCTTTATAAGAAGACTGCCTACTTTTGCCATAGTGTCAACTTAACTGAGAACAACTAAATGGCGTTGTGTTAAAAAGGACCTTAAGCCACATGCATATCGAAATTAGGTGTTATTGTTTTAAAATATGGCGTTAAGTAGTCAAATGTAAATGCCTAATGTTTGTCTGAATCAAAGCTGCTGACAGGCTATTTCAAAGCTGAATCCATTCCTTGAGCAGCTACAGTTTCAACTGTTGATAGAATAACTTACTTCAACAGACATGTTCTAAATGACGTCAAAATGGTGTAAAAAATAGAAACTCACACCGGAAGTAAAGCCTAAAATTCCAGATCTGCAAACTTTTCTGAGAGATAGCATTTTATGACGGCATCATGCAGCCTCTTCTATCGCAGACACCATGAATTGGTTTCAAAATTTGATGTCGGATTAAAATTTCTTTTACACCAAGGCCTATCGGAACCAGAATTTTATGGTGACTTAGTATACAAATTCAAAAAAATTAAGGGTAGGACTGATTTTTCTGATCAATTCCGAAAAATAATAATACGTCACAAACGTATTGGCTATAATTTAAATGTTATGCGACAGTCTGCATGCTTAGTGATTAACCCAATCACGGTTGACAGCTTTGCTGCACTCTTTAATTGCACACCGGGGGATCGGTCGTCAGACTCTATGATGGCCCCGACCTAAAGCTATATATTTTAGTTGGTTGGGACCGGAGCCTTTTTGTCTGTTGCTTGGTCCACCGGGGCTCAACTGGTGACCTTCTTTTGCTTCAGATTTCCAGTGGGGTTGTTTGGCAGGACAGGGATCTCCACCTGTCAGACGGCCCGTTGTATCTGTTGAGTTCTCGTCTTTGCTTCTTCATGGTGTTGAAATTTGATTTATGTGTTTACAGTGATGATTCATTGACGAGTTAGAGGGTTATCATGCGAACCGAACAACCAACTAAATGTTTTGTACCACTTCAGAAACTGAGGGTGAGGTTGGGCCTGTAAAATCGATTTAAGCCCCCCAGTAATTCATTACTGACCGTTCCAAGGCGGTAGTTCTGTTGTGGTTCTTTGTTGCCTGTTTTTGGTGTCAGAGTTTCTGTGATGTTTTACCTTATGTATGTTATTATTATTTTTGGTTCGGTTTGGGTTGCTGAGTGGCCACCTTTTGGGAACAAGCTGCTCACTCGGTTGGCCATATGTTCTCTGTATCTTGATTATTTGTAATCTTAGTTGTTTCCAACTATGGTATGAGGGCTGGAATTGGATTTTGATTGTTTCAGTTCCTGGTCTTTGCATACTTTTTACTTCTGTTCTACGAAATTACAGGTAATGAGGTCAGACAATGCTCTTGCATAACTTACATAATATTCTTCTTTTTAAGGCAAGGGTCCTCTTTCTTTCTGATGCAGCATGTTTTCAAGCTTGAAGGAAAAGTAGAGACTCAACTTAAACACGTGGAAGAAGACATCGAAGAATTAAAAGCCAAAGTCGACAATCTCAATGGGCCAACAAATGGCAAAGACGTGACGGAGGAAATTAAAACAATGAAATCCGAATTTGAAAGCCTGTCGGAAGAATTCAAAAGTGTTAAAAGAGACGTAAGTAATCTAAAAAAAAAGGAAATTCATATTTCACAGTAGTATTAACATTATATTCATTTGTAATCTCTTTTAATTCCTATTTCTTTTTCTCATTTTAATAAATTCATAGTTTGCCATATTTTGCATTCGTTTCAACGATCCACTCTTCTATATACTCAAAGACTTCAGAAACGCAACACTTTTGTTCCTTCATCTCTTCCAGACGCTGATGAAAAATAAGATGTTTTGGCTGTAATGAAGTTTTGCTGAGTGAACGTCCTAGAACGATTAATAAGCTTTTGTTGCACAACTGTTCATAACAAAGTTACATGGCAAAGTGTAAAACAAACCATTTAAACTTTTTAAACACGTTGCGATATTTTACTAAATGGACAATGGGTACCTATAAAAAAATCAAATAAACGAACGCACTTTAGGACAGACTTGCACACCAAAGTGGGATTGGTTACCTGATAGCTACTGAAGCACATTAAATATTATGCTTCTCTCGTTTCTCAATTTAAAGAAACAAGAATGTTTTTACTATTAAAAATTTGTCCAAAATTTTGTTTTGAGGGGGGGGGCGGGGGCGTGGGGAGAGGGGTGTGGGGTGGAAATGAGATGCTAGCATCTGTACTGGACATAAAAAAAAAGAATCTTCACTTAGAAAGTAAAATTTATTGGTCAAGCATTTATTTTTTATTGTCCTTTTGAATATACTTTATTTACTATTTTCTTGTTTTCATATTTAAAGAAATTGACCTTTTGCTACGTGAATTATTTGAGTCAATTCACAATTTCGCTAGACTCACATGTTCGGAAATAAAACAGAAAATAAATTCCCGTTTACTTCCCCACGACAACACGTGAATGCCTTCTGAAAAAACCTCCTACGAATAACGAATGCTTTAAAACCTTAAAAAAAAACTTGTCAATCTCGCCAGTCGTCCACGAGTAATTTCAATGATACAATCTTATCGAAATAACTCGCCTTGTAAGTGCAAATTTATCAAAACTAAAAGCTCGTAAACTAAGAGCCGTAACTATTCCTCTGCCATTCGACTGTTAATGATTGTCGAAATGTCGGAGTATTTTTTTCTGACATTAACACTATTTGACATTGTATAAATACTGAAACAGCTGGGGTAAACATTGTTTTGAAATCTGTGTCACGATATGTCATGATGACGTTCTGATCTGTTCTGGCGTCTTGAAGGGTCAAAGCGGGTACCGTCGGATGGTGCGGTATTCTCGGACACTTTTGGTAGCTGATGAGGATGTTAAGAAATAAGACATACGGAAAATATCCATTCAAGGCTTTTTTGTCGTTGGACTCAAAATAAAAAAAGATGGACCCCACCATATGATACTCTTTGTCGTTTTTGATTTTTTCTCTTTTTTATCAAAATGGGATGGTGATAATAATATTAATACCAAAAATGATAGTGTGCCCTTGATTTGTCAGGGAAAAAAATGCGCAAAAGGAAAGAAAATAATTTGGCCTGAAAAGAAGAATAAAAATAAATCTTCTTTATCTATTCTACCTACTACTGCGTATCCAAGAGCATGCACATATACTGACTTTTTACTCTCTACAATTCCATGTTTATTGCTTATTGTGCACTTGGAGTGGTCATGGTCGGGCGATGATGCTGGGATATTGATCAATCATCATGCGTCCTATGTATTTGGATAATAGTAGGACAAGGGCCTACTGTGCATGTAGTAGGTGCGGGTGTTAGTCTGACGTTTGTTTGGCCTATATCTCCCTGTCTCTGGGAGAAGGCCCCACAGAGGCTGAAAAACTGTCCAAAAGAACTGCTAAACCAAAACCAACCAACCAACTATTGTGCACTGTGTCCTGTTTAATGGCTAATGGAGTATTGTAACGACGACACTTCCTATGCGATGCACAGTATTTATGGTGCCGTCCTTTAGGTAATCCCACCTTAAAAGCATTTTCTCGAATGTTTTGACAGAATCTGAATCTTGAAGCAGAGGTATCGCAGCTACAGAAAAGCAATTCTGCTTTGAAGGAAGGATTTACCGCTCTACAGGGGAGTTATTCTGAACTACAAGAAAGCAATGCTGGACTGCTTGAAAGTAGTTCTGCACTGCAGGAAAGCAATTCTGAACTTCAGAAGGTAGTTTCTCGCCTGCAGTCTAAAGGTAATATACTATTCAAAGATGTTTTGCATCAGTCAACTATTCATCTGAAAGTAACATAAGAAATATATTTAGGACTTTTTCTTTAATATAATAATATCTTTGTTTAAATATTGTGCTTTTGTAAGTAAAGGTATAGATCTGACTCTAATTGTCAGATCGAATCAAAAAGTTGCTGATAAGGTTTAACTGTTCTACATTGTATAAGGCATTCAGCGGTGTTAAATTTTGACAGGTTTCATTAATTTCGAGGTTTTACTACTGCATAATTTATAAATCACTTTTGCTGGGTGGATGATAACGTGTCTTCTATTACATCATTTTGAATGAGGAATTCCCGGAAAATCTTTGAATTTTACTTAATGTTTTCATTGTTTCTAAAACACTTGATATGCATCTTTATGAAATGGAGGGCGCAGAGTGCGTAACAATGAATATTTTGATGGATGAGTTAATGCCTTTTGATTTTAAATCCTTTTCAACGGTATTTCAGGCAATGAAAGGCTGTGTGCAGTGGAACCCCGTTTAAGGTTGAAAGATTTCTGTTTCCAATGGGACTAGAACATGGACCGCTAGCTCAGCAGACCAGCGCATAGCCACTGAGCTACCGGGGCTCAAAGAATATTGTTGGACGATATTCTACATTTAATCGTAGGTCTTATATTCTTCCCCGATATCCGAAACCGAAAGTAGAACTTACTGTTCCTGCTCTCCATGAATATTGTTGGGGCTTCGAAACTCGGGGACGATTAAACGCTGATGGCTGAAGGAACATTTTTGTTTCTTTAATACCGGTAGCTGAACCCTTTTGGGAGGGAAGCAAAAACGAAATGACAGAGTTGTTTCTCCTGAAAGTATATTCATTAATACCCTAAACCCACCTTTTCTGCTTTAAAAATTTCTACATGCTGATAGAATAAATTCGTAAACTTATGAAACAGAATATGTAATCTGTCTTTTTTCTAAATAATTTTAGGGGATGGCGTTACATATGTCAGATGGGGCCGAACGGTGTGCCCGCAAGGATCGGAAACGGTTTACAAAGGTAAGATGTAGTACAGAGGTAAAATGAGCCACGACACGACAAAACCAACAAAGTGGTTTTGCGCCCAGCGCAGACTCAGATCAGCCTGGGCATCCGCCCAGTCTGATCAGAGCCTTCGCTGTCCGCAGTGAGGTAGCTTGGACCCTTTGCTACCCTTTAAGCGCTTAGCGAAGAGTCTGATGAAACCGAGCGGATGTCCAGGCTGATTTGAGTCTGCGCTGGGCGCACAACCACGTTGTTGGTTTTCTGAATTCTGATTTCTAATGTAAAACAGAACCAGATTTTCTTATCTTTCTTTTTATTTTTACATACATGTTCATCTTAGCGCAAAATGCTAAATTACCTAGAGAAACAAGGCGGGAGAAAATGGATGGATGGATGGATGGATGGATGGATTGTGATTTTACGTCCTTTTCACTAGTATTTCAGTTCTTTACGGACGGAAGATAGGGGGGGGGGATAACGGATGGCTGTGTGCAATATAACCCCGTCTACGATTGAAAAGAGGTCTGTCTTGGCAGGAATCGAAACTGGACCGTTAGTTTAGCAAGATAGCGCTTAACTCTCTGAGATATAGGGTCGGGAGACAAGACAGAGATTGTAATACTTATTCCTATAGGAAATTCTCTGTCTTTGACCTGCGAAAAGAAAAACACCGCCAACATCAGCAGAATCTGTACCATGTCTTCATAGATTAAACAGAAAATCTGACAGGTAACGGTACAGCTCTTTGCTCAGAATAGACAGGACACTGCAAAAAGAAATTCTCAATATTTTCAAAATTCTACAATTACACGGTGGTGAGTCAGTAATATTTTACAGAAATAAGTCATTTATTTAGTGAGCTGCAATTTGAGCAAAGACAAGTATGCAAGATTTGAGATTGTCTAGAATCAGTGTAATAATATTTTGGGGCAGGTGCTCTGTTTCTATTAAGATGATTTTAAAAGTTGTTAGAGAGTCAGACTGAGCCACCTCTTCAGGAAGCCAGTCTATGGCAGTTGATGGAAGTAGTGAGGTAGCATATTGAGATGTCCTTGCATTTATATTCTTTGTCTGAATTTCTGAGTTTATACTGCGAAATGTGTCTAATCGTTAGAGGTATTATGTTAGATAAATAAGAAGGTGTCATCTTAGTTTGGTAACCAGTTTGTTAACCTGTGTGTGTTTGTGATCTTTCCGTCTTATTTTGAGTGAATCTCAGTTGATTTTCCTGTGAACATTGTCCTAAGAAATACGTTGAGTGGTTTCTGTTGCTATTCACGCAGTTTCATTTTGCATTTCTTTTTTTTTTCTAATTCTTACTTTTCATATTGAGTACAATTGACCCAAATTACGTCGGCGTATTCCAAAAATGGTCTTATAAATGATGTTTATAATTTCTAAGGATTTCCAGTCAATTATGAATTTTCATTTTTTCACAATATGTATCCTATTCCAAGCTTTAATCTTAATGTAATCAATTTTTGTGTACAAAGTACAGTCATTTGAAATATATATGCCTAAATGTTTATAGGTTTCAACTTCAGAATTTTGCTGAATTAACATATAGATTGGAGGATGAACGGGTCGGATAAGTTTACAGGAAAGAGGAAGCGATTGGGTCTTAGTCGGGTTGAAAGACTCTAGCCAAGTATCAGCCCAGTTACACATTCGATTAAGATCTGAATGAATACATTGATTCCGCTCTCAGTCTATATTTAATTGATTAAACGAAAGTAATACAGAATGACAAGTAGTGCATGTCAGACTGTTCGACAGTCGAATGTGGGTCAACATTGATTGCCCATTTATTATAGTCATGATGATCGGTCACCATTCATTGCGTAATGTTTTCAAGTGCGGATTCGATATTTGTTTATCAACGTTAAACATTGAAAGAAAAAAAATATCCATTTTAAATATCAGACATTCTTCATCAGATATTTCTGCCACGTGTTGTGTCTGACAGACACTCTAACACGGAAGACCGCAGGTCTTGAGTAAAACTACGTTAAGGAGAAGTATAGGCAGTATCTATTGATATTGTTTGTCGATGTATCCAGAACTTGCCACTCGCATCCAAAGTTCAAGTGGAGGTGCACAGTTTGAAAAACACTTACATCAAACTTACGGGCTTTTCAACATACTTATCCTTCAAATTTGAAAAGAGATCACTTCTCATGCAACCCTTAAAAATCAGTTACTGTCGTGATTCGTGAATCGGACAAGCTATCAAAATACAAATGTACACTGAAATGTATAGAACAGTAGCTTTTTGCTGTTGTTGTAGTTTTTATTTTCTTTTTTCTTTCTTCTCACTTTCATTTTTCCCTGTTTCATTTCGAATACCTCGTTTAATTTCAAACAGCCTGAAGTATTTTAGAACAGGTCGCAAACGAAATATCACGGTTAATTTAAAGTTAACTAACCTAAAATAAAGAATATATAGTAAATCATGGCTTTTTTACCACGTTAATTATGTTTTTTCCCAAAGATTTTTCTTTTGATTTTAAAAAATGTCCACTTTCCGTGTTTATTCCGAAAAGTATCTATAATTATTCAGAAATAAGATAATATAAGTTTTATTTTAAAAGGACAAAATAATGCGGTTAATTTTACATTTAAAATAAGCACCATTATTATTCATGCTGGCTGCATATGGACTATCTAATAGCCCCCTCTTTCTTCAATGCACACGTCGTTCAAAGTGAAACAAGGCGCTATTGGATATACATATGCCACCAGTATATAAACGATAACGGTGTTCAAAGAAAACAGAAAAACTGACCACGCTGCTTATCGTTCTATCTGAATAAGAATTATGTCATCGAAAATCTAAGTAATTTTGTTTTCCATAATGAAAACAAAAAACTGTCATTTTAGAAATAAAGAAAAGGCAAAAACTTTGTTTAACATAGTAAAAAGCGAAGATTCGTTATATTTTCTATCTATTTTGGGGGTAGCCAAATTAAACTCAAAAAATTACCTCGGTATTTTATTTCAGACACCTATAATAAAATGCATTTTTGGAAATGAACACGACATAAAATTTCCTTTTAAAAGGAAGGCTTGCGAAGCTAAGGCAGTGAGATTTTCATGAGTTGTTATTTAAATGGACCCAATTGTTAGTGCACTTTCTGTTGCTAACTTTTATTTGGCAAAGTATTTAAATTTTTAACAAGTTGAATGGTGGCATTATCCACAGATGTGAGGTAAAAACAAGTGTAGAATTTATTTGAAAAACAAAACTGAGGAAATATTTTAACACACACACACAAAAAAAGTTTTCCAACGTTTTGGCCGTTAGGCATGTTTCAAGAAAAATTACTATAATATGCACCTATTGCAAGTCTTTTCATTAGGCTGCTGAGTCACATTTAGTTTGAATCAAAATTTTAGGAAAGACTGTTTTAAACTCGTGCCTATGGAATCTTGACACCTCTGAATTTGGCATCAAACGTAGACGACAAATGTATATTTACTGAAGTATGATTTTGGTTTTAGTAGCATCAGTGGCAGTGACTGGAACAAAATTTTGACACTCTGAGAAGTAAATGCATGCTGCTATTGTTTGAGATAATAACTTGCTTACACCATTTTGGAAACAACAAAGCACGGAACCCATTGCGTTCATGCTTCCATGAACTTCCAAAAATAAATTTTATCTTTTATATTAATTCTATGTTATGTTTTCACATCAATTTTGTTACTTATTCGTGAAGTTCTGACTATTTTAACACCAAGGAAATGGCTAAGAGTAGTTATTAACCAACGTGTTTAGTAATGACGTTCAACAGCCGTCACAATGATATGACGTTTATCAAACGTTAAGTCGGCCAATCAACTATTTGAATTAAGCGCGACGTCGCTTACGCGTAACATTGCATGAATGAGTGTTGTTCATGGATGTTTGAACATCGTCAGCCCAGTATATGTTCATCTAGGGAAATCGTCGACGATTGTAAATATTTCTCTGTACATTTGTAAAGGTGAAGTAAAAAGGCAACATTGGAGAGTGTTATAAATGCAAGTACAGGGAGTTGATGCTACAAAGTGCTACTATTTCAAAAAATAATAAAATCTGAACAAAAACTTAACTACTGTTTACTACAAGTATGTGATAAATTCTGAACAAACTTAAATACTGTTTACTATAAGTACGTTATACACTGACAAAAGAAACGTGCAAAATTGTGAAAATGCAAGATCAATATTAGCTTCAAAAGCATGCTAGACAAAGCATAGACAAATATGCCAAACCTGTCACGCGTGTTAGACTGTCTTGTCAGTTGCTTTATGCCTGTTTTCATCAAAATGATGACCTAAGTTTTACTAGCCTGGTATACAGAGCTTCAACACTGTAGGCATGTCAGGTCATAGGAGAATCCTGGTTTATGTCATATGCGACCAACAAAGGTACCAATCAGACTGCATTTTCGCGCAGTCTGATCAGTATCTTGTTTTTTGTTGATAACATGTTTTAAGCCACTTGCTAGTTTGCGAAGCATGCAGGTTAGTCGGAGTGTTACCCGGTAACACATTCTGAAGACAGGTTTTCATTTGATGTGGTTTAGATATGTCTAAATAGTTTAAGTTTGACTTAAGGATAGAAATCATGTTTGTGACTGTGCATGACACTTAAACTTGTCAGAGTCTTTGCTGAGTTTACTGTAAGACCTAATTAATTGCATCGAGGCAAAATTGCAGGCGAAATTGTATGTATTTTATGACGTAAGCGAAGGTACACAAAAGTTTAGAACGACTCGTTGCAGTACGAACTCTCCTGTTTTTCCCGAATGAGCGTGACGTATCGTTTCTTCCGAAAATAACTAGATATCACTAAACCACATGAATACTGCCTTGCGGCGCAAGCCAAAAAATGAATGTGAATGATAATAAACAAATAATACTGAAAGAAAAGGATGACTCTCTCATACCTTTCAGCGCATTTCCCTACATGTCCAATACACGAATATCATTTATGGACTTTTAAAGGTTGGCGTAAAAAGTTATTTATGGAGTGCTCAAACTTTTGGAAAATGTTATTTTACATGTACTTTTCTCTATTCAATATGATGTAAATTTTGCAATAACATTTGAATTGTGGCTTTTTCCCCCAAACCACTCTGTAACTCTGCCTAGTGGACTCTTCTATCCTAATAAATTAGGTGAGTCCATTCATCATTTTAGAGACTTCTGGGGCCGTATTCATAAAGCCACTTAAGTCGTTGCTATGCGGTTGCTAAGGCTAAATATCTATAAAGGAGATTCCCCACAACTATGAAATTTGGTCTGGAGGAACAGTCTTTGTAAGACTGTTCCTCCAGAGCAAATTTCATAGTTGTAGGGAATCTCCTTCAAAGAAATTTAGCCTTAGCAACCGCATAGCAGCCACTTAAGTCGTTTTATGAATACGGCCCCTGGAGTATTTATCTTTTTATTTTTTATTTACTCATTATTTTTGTATATCTTTTATTTTTGTTTTATTTATCTTTTTTATTATTTTCATGGAAAATGTTGTAAATCTTATCCAATTAGTGGAGACCCTTATTAGGCACTGGGGGTTGCGGCGCCTGATCTAGATCTGCACTGTTTGCCTAAACATGTCATTTTTATGGGACGCTAGGCATTTGTAGGTTAATTGAACATTGCATCGAAACCTTTCACTTGTATTGTGTCACAACAAACAGATTATTGTTTACACCCCAGGGTATGTGGGCGGTGGATTCTGGGGCCATACAGGTGCCGCAGCAAACTGGCTTTGTCTGACACGTGAGCCCGAGTGGGGTACCTATGACAGTCGAGGTGCTGGTGCACAGGTCTACGGGGGAGAATATGAATTCGGTGACCATCATTCTAATGGTGGCAGTGGATTTTTCGGTCAAAACCTGAACGACCAGGACGCCCCTTGCGTGGTTTGCCGTCCTCCAAGACCCAGTTTGGTTATGATACCTGGCAGAAAGACATGTTATGCTGGATGGACTGTAGAGTACAGGTAAATAAAACTGTTCCTTTTTTCGACAGGTAGGGTCAAGTCAGGTAAATTCGGACAGCAGGTAAATTCGGACAGTGACATTGTTTCCTTTATATGCCAGTTGTTTGGAATTAAAACAAAATTAACCGGGCCAAACACTGACAATCGTGGTGAGATCTGGATTTTACCGGTTTGCAGTGCTATGTCCGAAGTACCCAGCTGTCCGAAGTTACCAGACTCGACCACAATGACCTCATTATGACATGTTGCTTTTGGTAGTACCCATGTGGCTACTATCCAGATTTGAATAAAGATGGCGGACATAGCTTGGACGAATAGCTGCTCGACCTCTATCAGGGCACATACTCTTTTATTATTTTTAATCCAATAAACCAGAACATCCGCACCAAGTGTGTACTGATCAGGAAATCCACGCCAAGTGTGAGTCCTCAGCTGAAATAAGTATTTTCATGGTTGTGGTCGGTAATATCTGTGTCGCTGACGGTTGGTATTATCTGTGTCGCTGACGGTTGGTATTATCTGTGTCGCTGACGGTCGGTAATATCTGTGTCGCTGACGGTCGTTAATATCTGAGTCGCTGACGGTTGGCGATAACGCCAGGCATATCAAACCAGTAAAACTGTGCATGTACAAACAAAAACAGAACCTACATATGTGTCTGTTATCGTGATCCCGCTAAAACAGTCACCTGCACACTCGTACATATTCCGGTAAGCCTCAATGATCAAACCTTTCTTGAACCAAAACAACAGCAAGATAGCATACCAGCTAGTAAAGGATCTAACTTCAGACAATCAGGGTACATCCACAACTATCTAGGACATTTCTGGGAAATTTCTAACAGAAGAACAAGAGAGTCTAAACAGGGGCCATGATATTGCTCAGAGCAACACAGCCATGAGGTATAGCGACAATGCAATTCTGGACTGCAACCAACAACCAGATGAAGATCTAAAACCGATTCTCCGTGATAAAAAGTTGCGATTGCAGTAGCAGCACTAAATCGGGAAAAGTCTAGGGCATGTGAGAATAGTTCTAAACAAAAGTCTGAGCTAGGCAATAACGCCTCCTCTCACCCAAGCTCTTCAACATTTTTCTCAAAAGGATTATGTCTGATGCTCTGGTAGAAATTGATGGAAAGGTTAGCATTGGTGGAAAAACTAATACCTATCTGTGGTTTTCTTATGGCATTAACGCTCTTTCTGGGAGTGAGTAGGAAACAGAGCCCCTAGCTGAAAGTCCCGACAAACCCTACACAAAGTATAAAATGGAGATGTACTGAGAAGACCAAAGTGATAACAAACATAGTAAATGACCTCCAGAGGGAGATAAAGGTACAACTGGAAACTGTAATAAGCTTCAAATATCTTGGAGGAACTGTCTCAGACGGGTGGACTTTTAGTCATCAAGCAACGAAAAGGCGGTAATGGATGACTGTGTCAAATGGAACACCTCAAAGGGTCGAAAAGAATTTCACCTTCAGCAATATTAAAACCCAGTACATCAGCTTAGAAGCCCTGTGCTTAACGAACTGAGCTAGTGGGGTTCCAAAAGATAAAGAAAATAACTAAAACCGGTTTGAACCCCCCAGTAGTTATAACTGACCGTCCCAAGGCGGTACTTTCGTTGCGGTTGCATTTGTTTTATGTTCGGTGCTGTTTAATTTATTTGTGTTCTCATATTAACCCTTCTATAATAAAAATAGAAAATAAGTAAAAATAGTTGTTAAATGTTTTTCGTATAATTTGCTTAGTCTGTTGTAACCCTCCTGTTGTTCTAAATTATTTATTTCAATAGAGATAGCTGAGTTGCCACCTATTTGGGAAAGAGCTGCTGACTCGGCTTATCACTTGCAATTTATTGTTTGTTGGGGTGTCTTTGTCAATCTTTCCCTTTGATGTTGGGGATAGGGTTTGGGATCTGATTCAGTCAGTTCCTGAAGTTTAGTTACTCTTTAAATTTATTAAGACAGACGCCTAATGCCTCAGTTAACAAGATACAGATACTTACAGTATTCCTCAAAATTATTGAGAATTGCATTTTTGCACACAGTTGCTGGACATACATGTTCAACAATATTTTAAACACGGTAAATACAATAACAGAACCTCTGTTTCAAGTTGGATATACAAAAATGACAATATGATGCATTTTCTTTCGTCAGTGGTAGGTAAGGATGGGCTAGGGTACACCCCTGTAAAAATTGTCCCTTGATTTCGACTATATTTTTCTATATCACCTTTGCTAGAAATAAATTATCTCAGGTGAAATAATTTATTTTCTTCATTGGACAACATCATATACATTAGTAATGTTGCCTTTAATATTTTGCATGATTCAAAGTTACTAATTCCAGTTTCTGAGTCAGCAACTGGCTGTTATGTTATAGGAAGAATATTGAAAGCATCAGACAGAAACAGCAAAAAATCTGATCTGTTAGTGATCTGAACAGAATATTTTTGGCAATGTAAAGATAATCATTACAAAACTCATATCCCTTATAGCACGTTTACTAAGCCTTACAAAAAATATGGTTTTGTGCCGTTTCCATCGAGATGTATAGAATACGAATGAATCAGAGCAACATACCCTCTGTCAAATTTGCAATTTTCCCCAATTTTGGGCACTTTTTCGAAATGAAGTCACGTGTTTGAACGCCAGCAGCATCTACAGCTGACAAGCTCGCACAAATTTCTGTTTTCAGTTTGCCAACACCTTATCTCTAGATGAGAAAAACATTCAGAAATCAACTGATTTGTCATTACATTTTCCACAAATATCGATTTTATTTGGTAAGGGTACATAATTTTCCAGTCGGACAAAAAATCTCTGTGGGGCACAATTCAAGGGGAGATAACATTTGTGACTCAAACATATGAGTAATACTGGTACGCTTAAAAGTTCACAGAGGGATGTTGTTAACTAAGTAAACAAAGATATTAAGTATATACATGATCTGTCAACTACCAGTGCTTAATTTTCACTTTGCAAAAAATTCTCAATAATTTTGAGGAATACTATATTTCATGCGGTTTTATCACAGGAGAAAAGGATAGGCGTAAAAGATACCATTGTGTGGTGAATTGTCTCACATATGGTGACATTTGTAACAGTCCTACACCTTTAATATCGCAATAAAGCCCACCAAAGTGGGTGTTTTCAGTTTGGAAAATTATGGAAAATTTTATTATCCACAGAATTTGAGGGTCCAAAAGAATTTTTTCGCCGATGTGTAATTGAGGTGTACATCCCATAGTCCTTTATGTGCTGCTCTAGGTCACATGACCTGCATTGACTGTTTCTGTTTTAGTTGAATATTGTCACTTGAATAGTGTTCTGTCAATATACAACAATAAACTAACCCAGCCATTATTATTAATTTTTGTGCATGCTTCTGTGTCATAATATCCCCTACTTTTTGTGAGCAGTATATTCCAGGTAAATCCAACATACTTATAAACTTGTTTTACTAGCTGGTAAGAAAACAAAAAATAAAACTTTCAGAAGTAAGATGCATGCTTCACATGCTAAGACATTGATCGATCGGAGAATACATTACTGACACTTTATAAAAGCTGATAACAGTTAATAGCTTTTCATTGTTAATCAATAGGTTTCTGCAATACAATATAACCTCTTGCAGTGCCAGACGCCTTATTAGGTTAACTTAACACGCAAAAAGATGATTTGTTAGCCTATTATCTTTCGGCTTCTCAATTTACGTTCGGTGCTGTTTAATTTATTGTGTTCTTATTTTAACCCTTCTATAATAAAAATAGAAAATAGGTAAAAATAATTGTTAAATGTTTTTGTATAATTTGCATAGTCTGTTGTAACCCTTCTGTTGGTCTAAATTATTTAGTTCAATAAAGATAGCTGAGTTGCCATCTATTTGGGAAAGAGCTGCTGACTTGGCTTATCACTTGTAATTTATTGTTTGTTGGGATGTCTTTGTTAATCTTTCCCTTTGATGTTGGGGATAGGGTTTGGGATCTGATTCAGTCAGTTCCTGAGGTGTAGTTACTCTTTACATTTAATTTAAAAAATGAGAAAACAAAAAAACGCCAAAGACCCTGAAAATGAAGCACAGAGAAACAAAAGCGACACAACGGACAACACATTCTCGAAAACTAGCACACTTTGCCTAAAAATAAGCACCGCAAAAGAAATAAGCCTTGGAACGGTCAATAATAATAAGGAAAGAGTTTGCTCTCGGTATCTCAAACAGTGAAAAGTAATTTCCTGGGACCAAAACTTTTACTTTGAGATGTCAGTAGTTTGAAGTGAACTTCAGCTTTGAGATACCGAGAGTTGGCTGTAATTGTTAATAGTTAAAATACTTAGAGAAACTCATTAATACTATGAAAGCAAAGAAACTTTGAAAATGTACTTGTTTGTTAAAGACTACGCTACAGGTTTATTCTTGACCCTAATAATATGACTGTAGGGAAAGGTCAGCACTGACAGAAGAATTTCACTGATAAATAGTTTAATAACTGCATTAGTAACATATACACTATCTGATTTGTTCCTATTCATTTTATACACAAATACTTTTAAGACTGTTCTCACGCATGCATTAAATAGCAGCAACCTATGTGGGAATCTAATAAACTAAGTGACCTTTTACATATATAATGACAGGTATCTATAAACGCATATTTGACTATGGATCATAAACGGTCTTTCGACATATTAGTTCGGGATCCAACTTCGCTAGCTAGCTCAAATAATGAGCACGTAGTACTCAGCGAATAACAGTAATGTTTTGACTGATTTTTGCTATGTTGCCAAGCCTTAAAATGGGCAATATATGTGTGACGCTGATATAAAGTATGACATCATATTTTGTTTTGACCCACAATTTTTAATGAATAGTAGACATTTCTGTGCTTCGGAAAAATAACTGTAACAGGAAGGGCAATGTTTTTGACTGCATTGAGATAATTGATATCATTTTTTTTCTCTTCTGTGTTGTTATATGGTGGATTTATTGTGCCATAACTAACAAGCTATATTAAGATATGTTTGAAATTTTTCAAAGAGGGCTGTGTCAAAAGCTATATCATTTTTAAATCTCATCGGAAATATATAAAACTTGGTATGAAGTAACAGTAGTATTCGGCTCATTGGTCCCACTTGTGGGTTACATTGCCCACAGGGGTCATGAGCGGTCACAGTAGTGAATACATGAAGTTTGATGGATAATCTTGGTTTTGAGTGAACTTTAGACTAACTTCAGCTTTATTATACCCTGACATATGAAGTATGTCAGGGGTCATATAGTTTTTGTCATTCCGTCTGCTTGTTCTTTCGTTCATCCGTCAGTCCTTCCGTCTGTCAGTTCGTGTACTTTACGTCAAAGTATTGCGTTAAACCTTTTTGATTGTTATATCTCTGTAACCACATGACAGATTCTTATAATGTATGGTTCAGTTGATCTCTATAGCATTTTCTATGATATGAAGTACCTAAACCCTTGAATAAGGGCCCTTGTTCGGGCCAGGAGTCAATAGTTAGGACTTGGTTTTCGTCAAAGTTTTGCGTTAAACCATTTGATTGCTCATATCTCTGTAACCACATGTTGGCTTGTTTTCATATTTGATACAGGATATATCTGTAGCATTTCCTTGGATATTGAATGTCTAAGTGCTGTGGCTGGGTCTCTGGGTGGGGCAAGGGGTCACAAATTAAGACTTAATCTAGGTCAGAGTTTTGCTTTCAGTTTAAAGTTTTGTGTTAAACCTTTCTGATTACTTATATCTCTGTTACAAAATGCCAGCTTCTTATCATAAAAGGGTTTTGATAGTTTTAAAGTATTTCGTATGAGATTGAATATCTAAAGACTGGAATCAGGCTCTTGTGTAGGGCCAGGGTCAATAATTTGGGCTTAGTTTATGCCAAAGTTTTGCGTTTACCCTTTTTGATTTTCAATATGTCTGTAACGACACAATGGATTGCTTACCTATTTAGTGCATGATATACCGGTATCTGTAGCATACCATTTGATATGGAATATCTTAGTTGGTTGGGTTCCTGGGTGGGACCGGTGGCCAATAATTGTGACATAGTTTTCGTCAGCGTTTGTATTTCATTGCTATGTCTCTGTGATCACATGTTGGTTTCTGGTCATATTTGATTCCTGATATATATGTTGCATTTCCTTTGATATTATAACAGTACGGTCGAGTCCATGTATGAGGCCAGGGTCAATAAGTAGGTCTTAGTTAGGCGGTGGCGCTGATACGGGGTATACCTCAGCTCACATGCTTTTGTTTCTGAGTAACAATTTCTTTAGAACTTAACATGTACCAGAGTCTCTTGAATATCCAATATTCCAGGTATTGGAATATAACAGTCAGTGTCAAATTAATGTCCTCAGTGTCACATTAACCATCAACATGTACTTTGCTTGTACATTAAAAGTCATGTTACATTTTCTGTCAGACCAGCTGACAGACTTAAGTGTTTTTACCATCATCAGCATTTTCATTATTTTAGTCGTTTTTTTAAATCGATTTGAAAGCAACGCTTTTAACAAGTGTTGCTTTTAAGCCTTTTGTTATCAAGAGATCACTGCCTTTCGTCATTTTCTAGATGTGATTTCTCTTCTTATTAATTAGTTTTATCTACTGTTGATATCATTTTGTTTGACAGGTTCTTACATGGTAGTTCTAGGAATTTGAATGTACAACACCCTTAAAATCATAAAACAGAACAGTAGCGGCTATGTTGAAAGTATGGACTCAAGGTACCATCAGTACCTTTTTCCAAGTCACAACTTTTTGCATTTTTGGGGTGAAGGGTAAGCATTTGTAAAACTCTTTTCTCTGGTTTTTAACCGTCTGATGAGTCATCATTACCCTGATGTGTCAATCGTATTAGAATTGCAATGTTTCCAAAACTTCTGTTTTACAAAACAAAAACACAAATGATTAACAGAGTGTTCCTTATATTTAAGCATAATCAACCATGATGATATTGAAAACTGTGTCAGGATGCAGAAAACATGGTCATAATAAATCGTCATTCAGGCAGAATGGCTATCTTTGTACTACCAGAAGACGATTAAAATTGTACTTACGAGGGATGATCAAAAAGTTCCCGGAAAAGTGCTGTATTCTCTTTACTATTTTACTTTCTGCAACAATATTTCATCCTAGGCAACCTTAATGTAATTGTGACTCATATCATACAAAATTATTAACTTATGTCCAACCAGTTTACTGCACGCGTCACCAACGTAACGACCGGTAACGTGACCCGGCCCAGCTAACGTTACGTTGCTTTTTATCGTTTCTAATAGCAAAAATTGAACGTTGCTTAGTCACAAATTATTCACATAAACATAAAATACTTTAAATAAACTTCAAAATATGTATCTTATCTTGATGTTCTTTACAAACTTTGTAGGTTGTTTTGATTCCTTCTACGAAATGATGGCTAAGTTTAACATGGCCTTTAATCAGTAGATATATGGGGTGGGGTAATTCAAGGGCAGATAACTTACTTTGCCTTACACAACGGAAGTGTTTTGATAAGGTTCCATAAACTAGATATAATGGCTACTCTTTAGATATATGATTTATGCATTTCAGTCCAACCATTTCACCAATACGACAACACAACCTGAAATCGGCTGCATAATAAGCTTCCAGCAAATGTCCAACTAAGCAAGCAGCCATGATATATCGGCCATCTTTGTCGTAATTAAGATCATATTATTTCATTACTATGTGTAGCATTTAGAAGAGTGTGGTACATGAAACTAATTATACAAAATGACTCATCCTAAGACTATGGCTGAATTTTGATAAAGCTTGCCGATCTGGCCTTGCTGCTAGTTGATTAAGACTTTTGATAGGCAGCTTATGCTGCAGATAGCAGAGGACGTGTTGTCGTATTGCTAGAATAGTTTGATAGAAGCGTACATCAACTATCTAACGAATTGCCATTATCTAAAGTTTGTGACACTTGAACACAACAATTCCATTGTATATCGTTAAGCAAATTATCTACCCTTGAATTACCCCACCCTCACACATTTAATAATTAAAGGACACGTTGGACTTAGAGACCATTTTCGTGGAAAATATCAAAACAGCTTACAAAATTTGTAATGAACATCAAGATAAGATATATATTTCTAAGGTCAAGCGAGTTAATTAACATTTCTGTACACAATTCATAGCTAAACAACGTTCATAAATTGCTATTAGAAACGATAAAAATGCAACGTGACGTTAGCTGGGCCGGGTCACGTTACCGGCCGTTACGTTGGTGACGCGTGCATGAAACTGGTTAGATATACGTCAATTCTTTTGTATGATATGTATCACAAATACATTAAGGTCGGTTAGCGTGAACTTTCATTGAAGAAAGTAAAATAGTAAAGAGAATACAGCACTTTTCCGGGAACGTTTTGATCATCCCTCGTATATTGAATACAACGAGGTAAAAACCAAGCCTGATAGTTATCTGGGATTATCATTGGACCATTTAGCGATCTGTACACCTTCCTGTGTACAAGTGCCATGTCCTCCTCTGCTAATTTATTTGTCTATTCGGATGAACGCCATGACTGAGCACTAGCTTATCAAGTATCGTTTTGAAGAATGTCATATATTTTTCTACAACAACTGACGCTGAACCCCATTCAGAATTTTACAGAAGTGGCTCTAACCAGTGTTCCCTATTGCACGAAAAACATTTATGAAACATAAATGCTCGAAACAACTATTTAATTACAGTATTCTATATCTAATTAAGCTAAGAAACAACATTAGCTGATGTTAACGTATGATTTCAGAAAGTTTGGGGTCTGCAGGGAGAAAGTTTCAGCCATTTATTATTTAGATCAAGTAACGTTAAATCTTTTCATCATTTTTTAACATAAATGTATCACATATTTAAATACTTAAAAGCAATGCATATCTATATCAAAACGACATTTTTGCGCCGGTTTTAAGCTACTGTAATTTTACCCTGTTTCCATAGAGAATGTCCACTAAGTTTAAGTATTTGAAAATGGCACATGAATTATGTACGTGCCCAAAATAATCACTTAAAATGTTTTCATATACATTATATTCACGTTTTAAAATCCCATTTTTGGAACAGAAGCCTATATGATATATGGGCCCATTACGGAAAATGTTATTACAAAACATAGGTTACAACGACCTCACATTATTATCCACTGCACCCTTATGTAACTAAATCTGAATTTCAAAGTATTATTAGTGTAGAACAAAAAAAGTGTCCTTGTACAAGTGGTTATTACATATTAGCGGCAGAAACAAAATACCTTCAAATACCAAGCGATTTTGGGGTATTAACAAATTATCTCCCTTGTGAAATAATGCCGCATTTTCCTACTTGGCAACAAAGCAAATTGTGTACCCCAAGGATAACCATTAATGATAAAACAAAGAAATTGCTGTTATACGCTGAGTACTACGTTGCTAAATTTTTAACCGCTTGGACCCCGGACTATATCATTTGAATCTTCAGTGAGGAGGGATTATTTGCGTAATATCGAATATGAATTCAGCTAAGATTGGGAAAAAGTGTCTGTATTTTCACTCACTGTACATGCTGTAACTCACCTATTATTTATTTCACAGTGGTTATCTAGTAGCCGGTGCTGAGTCTCACGCGTCTGCATCAGAATTCATATGCCTGGATAGAAGACCTGAAGCAGAAGCCGGAGGCCACAAAGACCTTAACGGAAAGACTTTCTACATGGCAGAAGCGATATGTGGATCATTAAATTGTCCACCATATATCAGTGGAAGAGAGCTTACCTGTGTTGTGTGTAGCAAATAAATTTGTTCTCAACAAGGAAAGGCAGCTGGCCGTTTTAGCAGCAGGAATTTTTCGTATGATTTGTTGGAGGGTCAGATAACAAGTTCCAACTTCTTTTTAGGAAAATACAGTGCTGATTCTCCGTCTTTACAATAACATTTAAAAACCGGTAAGCTCATTAAAAGCCCCAGCGAGCCAAATGCGCGTAATTTGGTTTGCAAAGCAACGTAAGATGCGCCGAAGTAGGTTGATCAACCATTTTAAAGGAAATTCGTTTGGACATTTTATTATTCCTTAAAATCTTTAAATACCGCAATCACGTCTGTCTCTCTGTACGCACGCATACAAGGTAATATTTCATAATTTCTAAAAGACTGTTCCTCCAGAGCAAATTTCATAGTTGTAGGGAATCTCCTTCATAGAAATGTAGCCTTAGCAACAGCATAGCACCCACTTTAATATGTCGTTTTATAAATATGGCCCCAGGACGAGGCATACTATTTAAGTTCCCCCTGCCACCCCTAAATAGACCAACCCACATAGTAATGATCCTATACGGTAGTGCACATTCCTCAAATACTTGATCTAAGTAAGTTTTTATTTCCATTGCACTGAATTCAAATTTTTGCGAATCTGACAATATGCCCTTAACTCAGCTTGGTTAGTATTACAATGTTGTGTGCTCAAAAAGGTGGTTTGTCAAAACACCGAATATGTAATATGTAAATCAAAACAAATAAATGTTAATAAAATCAATTCATGAAAAATGTCTATTGTAACATTTATTGAAGTTGTATATATTACACGAATGGTCTCGAGCGTCTGTATGTATGGCTAAAGCTCATTTGTTTGGCTGTTTTTAGTCTGCTTTGTGTAGCTGTAAGTTAAGATAATAAAAAGGGCGATGTTGCTCAAATATATTACCACACTGTGCGTCGGTAGTGACCGACCCAGCCACCTGCAGTCGGTATCATCATTTATCATGCATTTGCTGCAAATTCCCCCTTATAACAGGGGTATGATAACAAAATGTGATATCATGTCACTATAGAACTGCGCTTGCGCGAAAGTTATCAGGCGATGCCTTCAGAAGCGATCTCAGAAGACGATTGGCTACATACTGACGTTGGTAGTGATTACACTGTCCGATTGGTTAAAAGACGTCACCGACTAACGTCATAATGCTTTCGCGACGTCAGCAAGTTCGGACAAGACCGCGTTTGTTTTTCATTTCTATGATGCTCATGGCGCTTCAAAAGCTGCTATTGATGCATGATAAATAGAAAACCACGCCAGTGTCTTTTGATATCAAGTTTATCAGGCTCGACCAGAAACACGTCGGACTGGCTCGGCAAGCCTCGCCATTCCTACGCTGTTTCTGGTCTCGCCTGATAAACTTGATATCAAAAGACACTAACATGGTATTCTCTATGTATAATAGTCAGGAAACAATATAATCGAATCAGTATATAATCTATTCAACAACTATTGTAACTCAAGGAAGCAATATTATTTTTCACTGAAACACTGTATTATTTTCACTCTCAAACAGTGTAAGAAAGTTACGTATTCATAGAGTCTGATTGTAAATATACATTGTATTGCTCGTCCATATCTCATGTACTTGTATTTGTATTTTGTATATATATATGTGCGTTACTAGACGGTTAGCTGTATTATGCTTAAGTCTTAATAAATGTCTGTTCGGTTCCATAACAGTTGGTAGCGATTTGGGCCACTTTGATTAACAACGTTGTTTTGAAACGGTTCATCGTTTTTCACTTGATTTCATTTAAGGTGTACGGGGACACCACCATGTTTGTCCTCTAATTATTCAAAGGGAGACTACTTTAGTCAGAGCTCTAGATAAGAGGGAGTATTTGATGATAATTAAGGATAATTTTTTTATTTCTCATCGAAACCATATGTTGTGACCCCTCATCTGAACCGTCTCGTCGAGACGGTTCAGATGAGGGGTCACAACATATGTTTTTATGCAGACTTAAGAGAAATTATCCCTAATTATCATCAAATACTCCCTCTTATCTAGAGCTCTGTTTAGTGATTCCTATTTGCTTCAATGAGCGACGACAGCTTTCCAAAAAGGGTCTACTCTTAATGGAAAGAATTTGCTCCTGAGGGAGCAAGTTCTTTTGTTTAAAGACACAATTATCTCGCATTGGGTGTCATTATCCTATTATGCAACAGTCTATTGACACTGCCTTTTTCATCAAAGGAAATATTTCACCCCCATTTCAGACAGGTACTGACATAATGGGGTCATAAAACCATAATAGAGTGATACCACATTTTTTCTTACTTTACGCATCCCTTTAAGAGTTACCTTCATTGAATAGGGAGCAAAAGGAAAAATGGTAGAGTTGCTTCCCTTAAAATGCACCCATTCCCTTTAAGAAAAGTTATATCATTATAGGGATCAAGCATGAGTTTTCATGCATTCATGTTTGCAAGGTCCCTCTGGAGATGTCGAAAGCCTCGGCCATCGGTCTCGGTTCGGCCTCTTTTTTCTATATCTCCCAAGGGATCTTGCATATGTTAATGGATTGCAAAAGAAAATGCTCGATCGAAATTATTGCATTAATTCAACTACAGCGCCACAAAAAAAAACGAAAATGTTTGAGCACTATTTTTCGACCTCATCGCCTTTACCTTACTGATTCCTACACGCACCACAGAGTTCTAAAAAGATCCTCGTTTCAGGCCATGGTCAGCTATCGTGAATGTTTGTCCAACCTTTAGCAGCAGTTCACAAGTCATTATCATGTTCATCAACATTTTCCCTTAATAGGGAGGTTAAGATTTAGAACGTGTACGCGTACGGCTACTGGTAGCTACACGTACACGTACAGGTTCTAATTATAGTTATTAAAGGTTAAGATAAATGTATTTTATACGTGTACGTGTAAACAAAATAAATGCGGCGAATTATTTTAGATGGTGGAAGTAATTATAGAAAAAGCTATCTGCATGACTTTTCGTCCGTGTGTACGTTTGTGGGTTAATAAGATCTCCTCTGTACCGATTGTTTCGGTCGATTTTTTGTTGAAACTTAACGTACTAATTATTTTGGTGTCAAAATGAAAGCGTACAGGCCAATATCGCACCCGGCGACCGTCTTATATACACCACATTTTTTTTCTTATAATTGCACTGTTACAAAATCCCACAGGTTTTACGGGAAAAGACCTGGCATCTGGCTGCTAGACCTTTCACCATAAAAACTATGGTTTTGGTATGGAACGCGACTGCATTGTCTAAAACCTTGCTTTAAAACCGCATTTAATTTCTTATAATCAATATACAACCAAACGCGGAATTAAAACAGCTTTTTACACAGTGCAGTCAGTTTCGATCTTAAAAAGTTATGGTACTATCCTGTACTTTTTACAGTAAAGGACATCCCTTACTATTGTCAATTCAGTACCTGCGTAGACTCACTTCTCCACCGTCCACGTCTTTTTTCGAAAGCTTTCATTGATTACAACGACCAACAGAATCCCCTCTGTCGCATCCATTTTTATCGTTTATTGGTAATGTAGCCCGTACCCACCCATCTTACAGTCTGATTAGCCCATTTGATTGGGATACAACTTATCCCGACCAGCTTTCCCGCCTCAAATGGACGGACGCACGGCGCCACATGTCTGTGGCCATGCTTTCGTACCGCTGAGGTGCGTGGGAGGGGGGTAAAACGTCGGGGGTGGGGTTGGGGGGGGGGGGGGGGGGGTTGGCGGACGTTTTTTACGAGAATTGAATTATACACACTTCCGAACTCAATCCCATTTATGATGCTGACATTTGACCACATGATTCTTGTAGCTGCTGGCTGGAAAGTTGATGCTCTAGACTCATGATAACGAGGGTCGCGGGTTTGATTCCAGTTAAGGGTTCGTTTCTTTTTTCTGAATTTGTTTATTTCAGCGTCATTCATATCTCATATATATCCTTATATGCCCCACATAACTAAAATACTGTTGAAAAGGTCGTATAACCCGAAATCATTCATCCATCTATCTTTACAACTGTGGAGATATATACAACATATTTTGCCTATGCCTCGCATGTACCACCCTTGCTGTAAACATTGGTGTATCTTATTTAAGCTTCACTGATTTTCGAGTGAGCACTTTAAATTATTTCTCAGATATATGCTATCAACTTTGATACCATAAAATATAATGTACATTTACGAATTCAATCCGAAAAATGAATTCAAAGTACACGTTTATTAAGCTACGTGTAAACGCCCCCCTAGAGGTAGTCAACGTCTAGAATCTACTTCTAACTGGTAGAGAGTATGCAATTTTTAATGACGTATGCACAGAAATCATCGCTAGACGTACACGTACACGTACAAGTTAAAAATCTTAACCTCCCTAATATAAACAAGTAGCCCAAAGGGCAACAATTGCTCACCTGAGAGACATTGTAAACCTATAGGGATATTTAAGATGCTCAAGGGCAGCTAACTCCACAGTCAGTGGTCCAATCAGGCTGAAAATTATCTCATCCAAAACATTATGTATGCCCTCATTTAATATATGCAAGTTTACAAAGTATCCGATCAAGAGCACAATAGACAGAGCTGTCAAGGGCAGCTAACTTCGTAGTGGTTGGCCTGATCTGGCCAAAATTTGAACTTCTTTATGATATTATGCATTTCCTCATTACCTGCAAGTTTGAAAAGGATCGGATCAGTAGAAACCAAGAAAAAGTGGCGACATTGATTTTTTGGATGCTCAGGGCAGGTACTCCATAGTCAGTGGTGGGATCTAGCCAAAATGCCAACTAATCCAAGCTTTTATGCATATCCTCATTACCTGCAAGTATGAAGAGGATCCGATGAAAAATGAAAATGTGATGACGTTGTTTTCTCCATTATAAGACTATGGGATTTTTTCAAACGCTCAAGGGCAGCTAACTCCGTAGTCTGTGCTCGAATCCGGCCAAATTTCGAACTCATCCAAGCTCTTATGTATGTCATCATTACCTACAAGTATGATAAGGATCTAATCAAAAACCTTGACTGCAGCACCCTGAAAGTCAAACTTGCTCGAGATATTGTCATGCCCTACATTTGTGTGAATTTATTTCAAAATCCGTTGAGAAATGTAGGTGCTAGAGCAATGACAAAGTTTTTCTAAAAATAGCCACAGTGACCTTGACCTTGGGCAAAGCACCCTGAAAGTCGAACTTGCTCGAGATATTGTCATGCCCTACATTTGTGTGAAGTTATTTTAAAATCCATTGAGAAAAGTAGGTGCTAGAGCGCTGACAAAGTTTTTCTAAAAATAGGCACAGTGACCTTGACCTTGGGCACAGCACCCTGGAAGTCAAACTTGTTCGAGATATTGTCATGCCCTACATTTGTGTGAAGTTGATTTAAAATCCGTTGAGAAATGTAGGCGCTAGAGCGATGACGAAGTTTTTCTAATATAGCCACAGTGACCTTGACCTTGGGTGCAGCACTCTGAAAGTCAAACTTGCTCGAGATATTGTCATGCCCTACACTTGTGTGAAGTTATTTTAAAATCTGCTGAGAAATGTAGGTGCTAGAGCGCTGACAATGTTTTTCTAAAAATAGCCACAGTGACCTTGACCTTGAGCGCAGCATCCTGAAATTCAAACTTGTTCGAGATATTGTCATGCCCTACAATTGTGTGAAGTTATTTTAAAATCTGCTGAGAAATGTAGGTGCTAGAGCGCTGACAAAGTTTTTTCTAAAAATAGCCACTTTCGCCATTATAACCCTATGGGATTTTTTTCAAACGCTCAAGGGCAGCTAACTCCATAGTCTGTGCTCGAATCCGGCCAATTTTCGAACTCATCCAAGCTCTTATGCATGTCATCATTACCTGCAAGTATGATAAGGATCTAAGCAAAAACAGTTGAGAAAACGTGATGACGCCATTTTCGCCATTATAACCCTATGGGATTTTTTTCAAACGCTCAAGGGCAGCTAACTCCGTAGTCTGTGCTCGAATCCGGCCAAATTTCGAACTCATCCAAGCTCTTGTGTATGTCATCAGTACCTGCAAGTATGATAAGGATCTAATCAAAAACAGTTGAGAAAACGTGATGACGCCATTTTCCCCATTATAACCCTATGGGGGATATCTGTTGCCATGGAAACCAGAGTTCTGAGCTGATCGGCACCAAAACCTAATGCAGCCTTTCCCCCACCCAAGTGATGCTTCAGATAAAATTTGATTGCGATCGGCCCACTGGTCTCTGAGATATTTATGTTTGAAAGTGTTGACGCACCCACGCACCCACCCACCCACGCACGGACGGACGACGGCTCGACTCCCATCCTATAAGCTCACCTCTGAGCCTTCGGCTCAGGTGAGCTAAAAATAGCCACAGTGACATTGACCATGGGCGCAGCACCCTGAAAGTCAAACTTGTTCAAGATATTGTTATGCCCTACATTTGTGTGAAGTTAATTTAAAATCTGTTGACAAATGTAGGCACTAGAGAGATGACAAAGTTTTTCTAAAAATAGCCACAGTGACCTTGACCTTGGGTGCAGCACCCTGAGAGTCAAACTTGCTCAAGATATTGTCATGCCCTACATTTGTGTGAAGTTATTTTAAAATCCGCTGAGAAATGTAGGTGCTAGAGCGATGACAAAGTTTTTCTAAAAAAAGCCACAGTGACCTTGACCTAGGGCGCAGCACCCTGAAAGTCAAACTTGCTCGAGATATTGTCATACCCTACATTTGTGTGAAGCTATTTCAAAATCCGTTGAGAAATGTAGGCGCTAGAGCGATGACAAAGTTTTTCTAAAATTAGCCACAGAGACCTTGACCTTGGGCGCAGCACCCTGAAAGTCAAACTTGCTCGAGATATTGTCATGCCCTACATTTGTGTGAAGCTATTTTAAAATCCATTGAGAAATGTAGGTGCTAGAGCGCTGACAAAGTTTTTCTAAAATTAGCCACAGTGACCTTGACCTTGGGCGCAGCATCCTGAAAGTCGAACTTGCTCGAGATATTGTCACGCCCTACATTTGTGTGAAGTTATTTTAAAATCCGTTGAGAAATTTAGGCAATAGAGCGATGACAAAGTTTTTCTAAAAATATGTGATGACGTTGTTTTCTCCATTATAACACTATTGGATTTTTTTCAAACGCTCAAGGGCAGCTAACTCCGTAGTCTGTGCTCGAATCCGGCCAATTTTCGAACTCATCCAAGCTCTTATGTATGTCATCATTACCTGCAAGTATGATAAGGATCTAAGCAAAAACAATTGAGAAAGGTGATGACGCCATTTTCCCCATTATAACCCTATGGGATTTTTTTCAAACGCTCAAGGGCAACTAACTCCGTAGTCTGTGCTCGAATCCGACCAAATTTCGAACTCATCCAAGCTCTTGTGTATGTCATCATTACCTGCAAGTATGATAAGGATCTAATCAAAAACAGTTGAGAAAACGTGATGACGCCGTTTTCCCCATTATAACCCTATGGGGGCTATCTGTTGCCATGGAAACCAGAGTTCTGAGCTGATCGGCATTAAAACCTAATGCAGCCTTTCCCCCACCCAAATGATGCTTCAGATAAAATTTGATTGCGATCGGCCCACTGGTCTCTGAGATATTTATGTTTGAAAGTGTTGACGCACCCACGCACCCACGGACGGACGGACGACGGCTCGACTCCCATCCTATAAGCTCACCTCTGAGCCTTCGGCTCAGGTGAGCTAAAAATGGAAGTGTAGACGACATCGAGTGAAACCTTTAGAGAACAGAATTGTGCAGTGTGAAGCAGCTGTTCAGAACAGCTGCTAATGTTTGTTGTTGTTTTTTTGTTGTTGTTTTTTTGTTGTTGTAAAGAAAATAACGATAGCTGACCATGGCCTGAAAGGAGGAATTTGATAGAAATACATCGTGCGTGCACATGTAGGTATTGGCGATGAGGTCAAAAGATAGTGCCTAAACATTTTCTTTAATTTAGTAGCTTTTTGGTTGAATTTATGAAATAACAGTTATCAAACATTGCTTTTCATTGCATAAACATTAGCCAAATCCCTCCGGAGCTGTTGGAAACCACGGCCTTCGGCCTCGGTTTTCAACATCTCCCTCCGGACCTGGCAAACGTTCATGCAGGAGAAACCATGTTTGATCCCTGTATTGATGCTCCCGAGGACGTTAAAAAAATATATGAGCCGGTCTCTGTGAAAACCGGGCTTAATGACATAAAAGTAAAATATTAACTAACTGCATCACTGAAAAGTATTAGCTTTTCTGAACATTTCCTGAAATTTTTAGATGTTTACCATCATTTGTTACTGAGATATAGACTTTAGAAGAACACAGGTAGAGCAGTTTCTTTATATGACGTTATTAACGTCATGCAAGTATGTTTTGACGTCACGTCATTACGTTTATTTGAACGCGCTTTCTGTGCTTCTTACACAAAATAACTTCGACAAAAAGTGTGTTTGCTCATTTTCAATGTGTATTTCATAGCACACACATGACAATTTGCATGATTTTAATAACATTCTTTCTCAAATGATAGGTATTTGTGATGGTATACCATCTGTTTTCAAGGCTTTGGGGTTACCTTGGAATAAG
Source organism: Ctena decussata (assembly GCA_963989385.1). Taxonomy (NCBI): domain Eukaryota; kingdom Metazoa; phylum Mollusca; class Bivalvia; order Lucinida; family Lucinidae; genus Ctena; species Ctena decussata. Next base: position 39,565,159 of record OZ022515.1, read on the forward strand.
CGTTGCCATGGCAACATATGTCATATTTATGACTGGATTTTGTCTGAATTCATAGGCTTTCTGCTATATCTCAATGCCTAAGGTATTTTCATGGAAATAAAGAGAGGTCCGAAAAATCATTGATTTTGGTGTTATTCATCCGTTCACAACGTAATAATAACGTAATGTCATTAAGCCCGGTTTTCACAGAGAACGGCTCATATATATTTTATTTTTTTTTTTATTATTTTTTTTTTTTTTTTTTTTTGTTTTTTTTTTTTTTTTTGTTTTGTTTTTTTTTTTGTATGCTTAGTGGATACTCAGTATGACCGGAAATTATTGAGAATTGAATTTTTCATAATATGTCAATCTTAGTTGTTTAAGTACATCTTTTGCATATAGGAATAGTAAGAAAGGAATGTAACAAATAATTTCTTGCTCCAAAATTTCGTTTTACTAGTATTTTCAGCATGTTCAGTGATTTATGTCTTGTTGTTGGACCTAGGGGTCTAAATTTGCAAACTAAGATGGATATTCGAGAGCTTTTCAGAAGCATTTGTCTTATACTAGACAACACTGCTGCAAGCTAACACGTTCTGGGTTGTGTTAAATATTATTGAACAATATCAAGTTTATCAATGTTGTTATGTGTTATAAATTATTCAGATCTTAATGTTGGTAACTAAGATTTTTAAGCAACTGAAAATTGGGTTTAGACATTAACGGTAAAATCTCACTAATTTTGGGCTCTGCAATATTCAAGACATGGTAAAATGAATATTCAAGAAGAGTGATCTTATTTTCTGATATCATGTAAGAGATAACTTAGGGGATAACTGTACTCAAAATTGTCATTTGGGGAGGTAAATCGTTGGTTTTATGGTTGGAAATTTCGTTTTGCGGCGACGCGCCAGCGGAGCCGTAAAACGCAATTTGCGACCATAAAACCGACGATTTACATCCCCAAATGACAATTTTTAACACAGTTATCCCAATTCTAATGCACTTGTCACATTTTTACCTTTAATAGTGTGTTAATTTCCACCCATAGCCAACGCTTTCAGCGACGTAAAACCAGACGTAAGCCAATGAGAAGCGACATTACGTATTAACGTCGGTTTATCGACAGTATATCGCAGGATTTACTGCCGCAAATTTTAACGTTATCCAATCAGACGTCGCGTTACATACGTAAGTGCATTAGAATTAGGGGATAACTGTATTCAAAATTGTCATTTGGGGAGTTAAATCGTCGGTTTAATGGTCGGAAATTTCTTTTTTGCGGCGACGCGCCAGCGGAGCCGTAAAACGGAATTTGCGACCATAAAACTCCCGAAATGACAATTTTCAATATAGATCTAGTTATCCCCATTCTAATGCACTTTTTCACATTTTCACCTTTCAAAGTGTACTTCTTTGCTCCCATTGCAAGCGATTTCAACAGCGTAAAACCAAACGTCAGCCAATGAGAAGCGACGTTTTATAATGACGTCGGGTTTGCGACAGTATATCGCAGACGTTATCCAATCAGACGTCGCGTTATATTTGTAAGGGCATTAGAATTATTTGTATATGCAGCTATAAAGTTATGCTTGTCTGTCATTATTACTTTTTATTCAGTTATTTCATCTAGTAGTCCACCCTGCTGAAAATTTACTATTTTCTTAGAATTTGGTGAAAACCTGAAAATATCGCTGTTCCTCAGAGCCAAATAGTTTCTTATACGATAAAGGTTACATCACATATAGTAGCTGATTGTACAGTAGTGTTGTATTTGTGTCTGAAAAAGTAATTTTAAATATATAGTCTCTTTTTAGCGTTTTCTTGTAGACTTTTTATTTCGAATTTCATCTTTTTTTGTGGTTTTGCTCAAATTTTGTGCTTGGTTGTTTGAAGGGGAGATAAACCACGTCATGCACATGACTAACAATTATCAAAGCCATTAAACTGTAGCACTGTGATGAATTTACCAACAACATATCAAATCAGTTTCAATCATTTCAAATGAAGCTAGAAAAAATTGCCTGAAATCTGGTAAAATTCCCAATAATTATGCAAACCGCGCACACCTGGACCATGATATGAACATGCAAAGTTTTTGTGTATACTTTTTTACCTTCGTATACTCCATCGCACATTTTGCTGGCTATTGTTCTGGCGTTTGCCGTCCGTGTTTCTGTCCGCCTGTTCCAGATTTTGCCAGAGTTATAGAGTATTACCCTTTTTTAGAGGCGCGGTAGTCGAGTGGTTAGAGTGGCTCGGCTATTGTGCAGAAAGTCACCGTAAGGTCGTGAGTTCGCGGCTCACTATCGCCATACGATGACTGGAAAACTCTGTCAACCCAGCAGTAAATGGGTACCTTTTTCGAATCAGGGAAGGATAAGGCAGCGAAAGGAGAGGGATGGGCTCCGCCTTTCATCAGCTGTGCCCAAGATACAGTGGGTCTCTAACCCCCACTGCCCCTACGGCTATTAGGCTATGGGAAACCTTTACCTTTACCTACCCTTTTTTAATGTTTTGGTGAGCCTTTAAGTTTAGGTATACTTGATGTTTCTGGATATTTGAACGATTAAACCCATTTATGTTTGGCGTCCCATAGAAGGGACATTGGCAAACAGCGCAGACCCAGATCAGACGCCGCAGAACGCGGGATCTGATCAACGTCTGCATCATTTTAGCCGCGACACGAGAAAACCAACAAAGCATCTTCCCAATCTGATGAGAGCCTCCCTAAGCGCTTACAGGGTAGCTAAGTGTCTAAGCTATCTCCATGCGGACAGCGAAGACTCTGATCAGACTGGGAGGATGCCCGGGCTGATCTGAGTCTGCGCTGGGCGCACACCCACTTTGTTGGTTTTGTCGTGTTGCGGCTCATTTGCAAAGGACAAATGGGGTTTTCTCCTTAAAATAAAACAAAATGATAAAAATAAAACAAACTACAAACCCCTAAATTGACAAATGGACTCATCCTTTAGATAAGGATAGAATAGACCACTGGGCATAATTGGGTTAGATCGGAGTAAACGTAAAAGTTCAGTGTAAACCAAAACATTTGCATCTGTGTGTTCGTTAATTTAGAATAAGGCATATTGACCTATTAATGCCCAGTGGACTCTTCTATTTGTATATATTGGATGAGTCAATTTGTCATTTAAGGGGTGCCAGTTCACGCTATTTTTTTAATTTTTAATTGAAGGAGAAATATCCATTTGTCTTAAGCAAAAAGTGTAGTCCCTGATCAGGCGCCGGGTTTTGCGGCGTCTGATCTAGGTCTGCACTGTTTTCTTATGTCCCATTTTGGAACGGTAGACATTAATGGGTTAATGTTGTAAAGAGTGTCAAGCTTGTGTTTTTCAACATTTTTACACCTAAAAATATACTTGCTTATTCAAATGTATTATTGACATTAAGTTTTAAGTATCGTTTTCAGTTTTTTGTTGAGCCCGCTTGTGGTGAGCGAGACATAGTTGTTACAATGTCAGTTCGGTGTATGTCTGTGCGTGCGTAAGTCCGTGCGTGCGTGCGTGCGTGCGTGCGTCGTCCGGATTTGTCCGGGCCATAACTTCTACATTTATGGGTGGATTTCAAAATAATTTGGCACAGTTGTTCCCCTTGATGAGTAGAAGTGCCTTTTGAAACATTTGTTCATGTAGGTCCAAGGTCAAGGTCACACTTGAAGGTCAAATGATAAAATGGCCTTAAATTTAGCTTGTCCGAGGCATAACTTCTACATTTACGGATGGATTTCAAAATAATTCGGCACAGTTGTTCTCCTTGATGAGTAAAAGTGCCATTTGAAATATCTGTTCATGTAGGTCCAAGGTCAAGGTCACACTTGAAGGTCAAATGATAAAATGGCCATAAATTGAGCTTGTCCGAGCCATTACTTCTCTATTTACGGATGGATTTCAAAATAATTTGGCCCAATTGTTCTCTTTGATAAGTAGACGTGCCATTTGAAACATTTGTTCAGGTAGGTCAAGGGTCAAAGTCACACTTAAAGGTCAAATGATAAAATGACCATAAATTGAGCTTGTCCGAGCCAATACTTCTACATTTATGGATGGATTTCAAAATAATTAGGCGTAATTGTTCTCCTTGATGTTTAAAAGTTCCATTTGGAAAAAAATTCAGGTAGGTCCAAGGTCAAGGTCACACTTGAAGGTCAAATGATAAAATGGCCATAATTTGAGCTTGTCTGAGCCATAACTTCGACATTTACGAATGGATTTCAAAATAATTTGGCCCAATTGTTCTCTTTGATGAGTAGAAGTGCCATTTGGAACGTTTGTTCAAGTAGGTCCAAAGTCAAGGTCACACTTGAAGGTCAAATGATAAAATGGTCATAAATTGAGCTTGTCCGAGCCATTACTTCTACATTTACGGATGGATTTCAAAAGAATTTGGCACAATTGTTCTTCTTGATGAGTGATAAGTGTCAAGTGACATACGTGTTTGGGTAGGTACAAGGTCAAGGTCACACTTGTAGGTCAGATATTGTAATTGTCATAAATTGAGCTTGTCTGGGTCATCACTTCTACTTATTTTCCTTTGTGAAAATTTGAAAAAAAAATGCTTGCTAAGCATGATGTTGTTTGGCTTCTTTCTAGAGTGAAGCAGTTACTTAGTCTTGACATACTTATAGGCCACTTTAGCAAACAGCGGGCTCGACCAGTTGTCCCTGGACAACCTTCTAGTTCTAAATAGCTATGAACAGAACAACATCAAATTGGTAGGTCAAAGGTGTTATGGAACTGCCAAGGGAGATAAGTCTGATCCAAAAGTATAACCTTAATCCTCATAGACAGCGCTACTCTAAATGGAAAGAAATTGCTATCTGTACAGGGGTCAAATTCTTTCTTTTAAGAGTAATCCCCTATGGAAACCAACCAACAAAAGATCTGCTAAAATTGTTTCCCTTATAGAATGGTGACTACACGACGGATGTGTAGTCATGATTAAGATGCGTTTCGTGAGGCTGAGGTGTCTGATTAGTTAGGGGATAACTGTATTCAAAATTGTCTTTTGGGGAGGTAAATCGTCGGCTTTATGGTCGGATTTTTGTTTTAAGGTGACGCGTCAGCGGAGCCGCAATAGACAGTTTGCGACCATAAAACCGACGAATATATTAGTTGTCTAATTCTAATGCAGTTTTCACTTTCACCTTTCAAAGTGTAATTCTTTGCAACCATTGCAAGCGCTTTCAGCAGCGTATACCAAACGTCTGCCAATGAGAAGCTATGTTTTATAATGACGTTTTGTTTGTGACAGTATATCGCAGAATATACTGTCGCAAATGTTTGACGTTTTCCAATCAGACATCGTGTTATATTTGTAAGTGCATTAGAATCATCCTTATTCGAAAGTAACCATGAAACGAATAAAATAAATGTAAGATTTTTGTTTGTTTTGTTTATTTAGTTTGTCCATCGGAGTAAAACATCGTCTTGAAGTAGAACAGTAATATTTAATATTCTATATAAAGCAAACATATATTCAAATCGAATCTTCTCTGTAAACTTAGGCGCGAGAGCAGACTCCAAGTCACTGAATTCTTCACAACAATACCGAGACAGAATGGTCCTCCCTCTCTTGCTCCATCTCTCTCTTTCGCTCTCGCTCTCTCTCTCTCTCTCTCTCTCATAATAACTAAGATATCTGGGTTCGAGGTTATAAAACTTGAGAATACTCTCAAACTCAAAATAATGCACACTGATTGGCTGCTTCCGAGCATGTGCTCGGAAGCAGCCAATCAGACAGTGTGCTTTATTTTGAGTTTGAGTATGTACTCAAGTTTTATAACCTTTAGGCTTTTTTCTTCTTTATCATATTGTCTTTAAGACTCATTTTATACATAAAATCAATTCAAAAAAATTTTCAACGCAAACATTATAAGCTGAATATTACATGTCATAAGACCCAACCTCTTGGCGGATCGACACATCTCTTGCGTTCTCTATTGAATCACTTCTTTACAGCAGATAAACCTTATGTTACAGCTCCAGAACAGAAAGTGTATTGAGGATTTATTCGAAGATTTTTTTATTATTCAAACAAATACTTATTATGTGACCCTCTCACTAGAAGCGTCTCCGCGAAAAATTCTCTCTTCTGGCGCACTGTAAACATATATCTTATTACTATTTATATATTGACTGGGCGTGGCAAAATGCCAATCACTGTCAAAAAGTGGCTCATTGGTAGATCAGATTTTGCAGAGTCTAACGGTATTCAAATTTAACAAAATTGTATCATTCTCAAACTATATCAATGACCAATGTATTTTGTGTGCGGTGAAGGATTAGCCATTCAAACCGTGAATACCTGTTTCAAAAATAAATGCGCCGTGGCCGTTAACGAATTAAGGCTGTACCCTGTCAAACTTCAGGTAAATGGGTACCCTGTCAGGGCAAGTAATTCTGCCATTTTTTTTCTTAGCATATCCGCTCAGTGGGGCCATCTTGTAAAGGAAAAAATGCTACTGGTTGAGCAAATTCTTTCCTCTAAGAGGAAAGAATTTGCTCCTCCAGTTGCATTTGTGAAGGTCTCTATCTTCCAGCGAAAGCAAACAGGAAGTCAGGAAGTTGCCCCCATTTGTAAAAATGGCAGAAAAAATGGAGGTGTGCCCTTTTACCTTAAAAATGCACGGAAAATAACACCATTCAGTATTCGTCAGTTCATCTTGACTGCGTCAAAAAGAAGAAAGGCATTTCTTTTCATGAGAGCAACTAAGGCTCAGGTCAGCCTTCACATTTGCACAGTCTTATTAAAAACTTCGCTGTTTGTTTATAAGGTATCCTAAAGATCCATAAATTGTTAATGCGAACAGAGAAGACTCTGATCAGACTGCGCATATGTGCAGTCTTATCAGTGACTTCCCTGTTGGCTTATTCAACAAGATTCTTTTTTTATATGCCATGACTGATTGTGTTAAAGTCTTTCTAAGACCAACAAGTGCATACGAATTCTGGACAGGTGGCTTGCCTACACATCGTGGTACACCAGTCCACTATTCCCGCAATGTTTTCGAATTTCCCAATCCCACGACATACTAATCGATTATCGATTATCATTAATCGCGATTGTCGCTGATTTCTCTCCCCGCCAGTAAACGTATCTTTGCTTGGCTGTGGCGTAGTATTAGATGCAAAAATGTCATTTGCCATACCCCCACTACGCGATGTATCCATCCTAGAACCAGATTTCTCTGCAATTCTTAAGGCAGTGTCATCAGCTGGATGAGGTTCCATGACTGTCGCTGCTACGTTTGTTCCTTCCTCTGAATTGCTAATGATTTTAGGCGCTAGGCTAACCATAAATTCTGGACCTTTATCATTTACTTGTACAGCATTTTCTTTACTGCCATTTAATGTTAGTGTTATGACTTTTTTAAAGATTTTCTTCCTTTCTTCTTTTACACTTTCATTATCCGAAGCGTTCAATTTCATTTTGGAGTTTTCTATGGGCATTGGCATCTGTTGTGAACTTTTCTTTGATCCCATGGTCAAGCTTTCGATGTTTAGTGCCATTTCGTCAGTCAGGGGGTTACATGTACACTGACATTTTGTTTTTGGACAAGGACCATTCCTACAGTGATTAAAGCACCACCACTCCATACCAGGAATACTTTCATAAACGCCGACTGCACTGCACGAAAATCTCTCTCCATTTGGACATAAATAAACTGGCACGTCTATACCTGAGGTACGTTGAGCCTGCGGTTCAGTATTAGGCACTGCATACTCGGTGAAAGCATTAGACAAACCTCTAGTTATCTGATTCTTCTGCGCTTCCGTAAGACCAGAGAAATCATAAACTTGGTCCTGTCGATCATTGTGGTTATTTTGCAAACTGGAAGGTTCTGTAAGGTATGCGTTACTGACTTTATTATTATTATAGAAATCGGTCAATGTCGCAAGCAATAATTTCTTCCGCATATCCACTTGCGCTGATCTTTGCGGTGACATGTTTTTAACTCCAAGCTCGCTAATTGTAGTGTCATTGTGCGTGACGTTTTCTGTGGTACTGTAAATATCTAACTGCGGTCGCAACGAAACAGTGTTAATGTTTGATTGAAAAGCTTCATCTTGCAGAGACGTTGCAAGCTGATCACCTACTAGAGCACTTTGTCTTGTCGAAGTATCTAAAACCGAAGGAAAAGACCCAGTATCCAAGGCTATCGGTATTCCCTTACGGACTATTCCCATACGAACTAGAGGCATTGAATTTGAAAATTCTGACAAAGGTCGGTGTTGTTCAGACCCTACTAGAGATTTAGCAACAGCCTGCATATCATTTGAGAGGAAATCAGTACTCGCCTGGTCAGTTTTACTATCAGGTATTGGCAGGCTAATCAGATCATTAACAGTAGAATTTTTCCTGACATCAATCTTAGATTGTTTTTCCTTGGCAAGCCCCTGTAATCCTCCTAGTAAAGTATTATCTTCTTGGTTTGATAACCAAGGTCTTACATCAGCCATAGACACAAGGTTGCCTGTCCTGAGCCAGTCTTGTCGTCGCGCTTGAGCATTAGTCGCTACCCCTCGTTGGCTGCTTCCTGGGAAAATAGATAACATATCTGAATGAACTTGAAGCAGGGTATTAGTGTCGTCCCGCATTCCTTGCCCGGACAAACGTTTATTAACCAAATCAAGATTGGTTGCCAATGTGTTGACGTTTCCAATTTTTCTCTCTACTCCTGGCACATCCTGTGCTAAATCGAAGCTATTTCCTCTAATTTCGTTCTTTGAAACAACATTATTAGCGGCCAGGCTATCTCTAATAGTTTGGTCATTGGTACTTGCCTGCTTTGACTGTAACAAATTTTGTCTACTCATTACTAAGTCACGGTTCAGCTGAAGCTCTTGTACGATTGTTTGTAACGTTTGTAAGATTTGTAAGCTTATATCATCAAACTGTGCACTGTTTAAACCGGAAACACGTGGCTTTACACTATCTGTGATTGCCTCATTTGATTGGTTCTTTGTACTGTTTAAGATCGTTATACTAGCCTTTGTAGTATCGTTGAATAACAATTGTGATTTGTTCTGTAGTTCCGATGTAGTTTCTTTACTTGTGGCTGTAGTCTTAGAAGTCAAGACATTGATTTCTTCAGCTGGCAATACCTTAGCTTCAGAACTGTTTATTTCACCGCTAGTGACTGAAGTCGAATCAGTTTTTGAAGCGCCTTTGTTGCTAGATAAAACAGTTATATTTTCAGCTAAAGTACTTGAGTTTTGTCTTTCTTTTATGCTGATATCTGTGCCAGGATTCTCAGTCATTGCACTTGATGTTTGTCCCTGAGTAATACTTATTTCAGCAGCAGGAGCTGATTTTATTTGACCATTTAACTTAATAGAGTTCATTAATTCGTCGTTTATAAGCTGAATGTTACTGTTAATGTAAGCAATATATTCAGGTGTTATTTCTGGAAGAATACTACTTGTTTCACGAACTTTACTAGAAGAACTGTCTACTATCGCATTAGAATTCACTCCGGATGTTTTCATTGCGCTAGAAATCGAATTTATGAGACGCATATTATTCATATTTGCCACTCGTTCATCAAGATTTAGTATGTTCTGATTATCAAGTGTCTGTATAGCATCTTTAGGTCTGATACTTGGAGGACGTAATCTTCTAAAGCTGATTCTTGATGTCGGGCTGGTTACTGTACGTCTTGCATTACCTTGTAATGAAGCAGCACCTATTGTTATTCCCGGACCTTTCCATATAGTTTTAACTCCAGACCCTGACTTAGCTCTATTTGCAACAGTATACTCTGGTTTGATAGTTTCAATTGGGTACAAAATACTACCTAATCCGACAGACACGTCATTCTTCATTAGAATATCAGTTTTTGGTATATTGGTAGTTTGCTTAGACTTTTCAATGTTGTTTGCATCAAAAAAGTCATATGATGCCTTTATTGCTTTATCATTATTCACCATATTAATGAGATTATAACCAGGATAGCTATTTTGAGTTCGTGGCCTTGACGTAGGCATAAATATAGGAGGCATTGTGACGGAGGCGATTTCTTCACTGAACACGTTTGTTTCACTTTCTGAAGTGCCGACAACATCTTGTACTGGTTTGACGCTCAAAACACTACGATCCATATCTGTCGGCCTCAAAACTGCTTCGTTAGTGAGTAATACATTCGGTGGTACAATTATGGGCGGAGGATCTATTCCACCTGTCTGTAAAATTTCAGCGTCCATCCGATCTTTTAAACTGGGGCCTGGAGTTTCGTCAGATTTAACAGCAACTCCAGTAAGATCAGTTTCTAACCTAACCGGTTTCCGTATGAGTTTTATATTTTTATCTTCTAGTTCTTTGCTTACACCCATTCCTATGGCAACTGACGGTGAATCTCTGGGGTAGCTGATAACAATCGGTGGCATGTTCACATCATTTGATTTACCAGAGTTTGCATTTATGAGACTGGTGTCGGGAAGCTTTACAGAGGTAAGATCCAACAGTTTAACATTGTCGTCGGGAAGTTTTTCTTCGGATATACTTCTTGAGACTATATTAAGTTCCCTGATTATGTCACGTACGAGCGAATTACTATGCGTGTCACTTACAGCTATTGAGCCTTCCATTCCCGCTGTTTCAAAATTTACAGAGGAGCCTGCCATTGTATTGGCTTTATTGTCCCACTGTCCGATTGCAACAGAATTTGAATCTATTGTATCTACTGGGTATGCTATAAGTACTTTGGGAGTACGAACTATACTGTCATCTACCATCGTTCTAGACGGCGTATTTATCAGAACTTTATTTTGTGTACCGATGTCCGTCAAAACATCCTTTTCGTTGGAATTAATAGGACTTTCGTCAATTGTGTTTATATCACGATTCCTCTCAAGCACAGTTGTTTCTACATTTGTTTCAATACTTTTAACGACGCTTCCTGTTCCAACTGTTTCACCTTCGTTACCTTCAATCATAATAGGTACGCCTCCATGGTCGTCAATATAATTTTTATAATCGGGTAGGTAAGAAACTCTTCCTGGTCTTATATTTTCAAAATTTATATTGGAATATTTATCTGTTGCTGTCTTGGCAATTGAGGTTATAAGAGTGGGCACTGTTGGATCTGTTGCTGGTGTTACAAATGCATCAACTCTGGGCGTTGGTGTACCTAGTTTGGGCACAATATCTGCAGAAATGCTGGCTACATCTGATAATATACCTTCTGTTAGCACTGGTTCCTCACTAACGTTGGTAACACTGTCTGTCAGTGTTGCATTTTGCTGGGGAATAACAGACACAGTTAAATCTGAATCCATCCTAGTGAGGGTAGTTGCACTATCATACGCTGTAGGAACTAGGCCTTTAGAAATTATTGTGTCGAGTCCTGGAGAGTCTGTACGAGTTTCCTGGTTTCCTACAGGTTCTTGGATGACTAGGGTTTCATTCCTTATTGGAACAAGGTTTATATCGATCGTTGTTATATCTGTTGCATTAACTTTAGTTTCTTGTACAATCGTTACATTTGCATTCGTCATATTCGAAGAATATCCTGTTTCAGTTTCAAACACTGTGCCATTGTCTGAATAAAGTGTTTCATTCGGATAGTAAGAGTAGTTTCCATAAATAGTTTCATTTTCATACATTGAAGCGTAGTCTGGGTAGAGTGTTTCGTTTGAATAGTATGAATAGTTACCATACTCAGTGTAGTTTGTGTAATAAGTACCATTTTCAAAATAGGTTCCATTCTCAGCCCATTCTAAAGGAATTGATGTTGTCATGATGCCTGAAAAGTTAGAAAATTCTGAGAAATTCCCAGTACCTGCGAGATCAGCTGAAGAGACTGTTATGTTTGTGGAATCGGACACTAAAGCCTTGTTGTATATGAGCCTAGTTCTATTGTACGGGCGTCTTATATCAGTAATAATATTTGAGGTTAATACACGTGTTTTCTCATCCGTCTTTGGAGTAACGTCACCAATTAAATCCACCTGATTCCGTTCTCGCGAAGCAGTTACAACTTCAGGGCTGACTGAATGTGCATTGCTCTTTTTCAATGCATTAACAACTAGTGTATTATTAGCATTGTCTTGTGCATACTCGGTTAGTACATTTAAATTAAAACGGTCAACCGGCTTCGCCACTTTGCTTGCCACTCTCACCACGTTTGAACGTTCTGATAAAAGGGATGGAGTTTTATTAATTGTATTCAGTTTATTTACATCGCCCCTTCTTATCGCAACAATCGTTTTTGATTTAACTAAAGCTGGTTCTTTTCTGTCGTCTCCTGTTACTTCTTTGATACCACCTCTTGAAGTCATAAACATATTAGAACGAATTGCAGGGGGTTCCTGTTTAACGTTATCAGTTATAATGTTTATGTTTAAATTTCTTCGACTTGCATCTAAAATATCTGAACTAACTGAGGGTGACCTTAGCCTAACAGTGCGTAAAAGAGATTCAGTACTCGCCCGAGGGTCTTCCTTAGCTCCCAAATTTGATTTATCAGCGGGCTTTGCTTGGTTTGCGTCGACTAAAATTGCATTTGAATCTTCTATACTTCTATTTCTCTGCGAGGTAATAATGGAATTTGAACTCGCTGAATTTGGTTGATTTGCGGCAGTTAACAGATTTGAACTGACTGACGGTGACTGCAGTCTAACAGTTCGCACCACGGTTCCAGCATTCGACTGTCTGCCACCTTCTATTGTAGTCCCCAAAACTGAGCTATCGGCGGACTGTTCCTGATAACCTTCAACTAAACTTGCATCGGCCCTTCCAATGGCGTTTTCGCGTGAGGTAACAATAGAATTTAAGTTAAGTGAATTTTGAGTGTCTGAATAAATATCCATATTTGGTTGATTGATTGTTATGTCTAACGTAGTGCTTGCTGAAGGAAATCGCTGGAGACCGTTATCAGAAACAGAATTCATATTTGCTACATTTTGTTTCGCAGATCGGGACACTGTAAGTATATCAGAGCGAATAGCAGGACTCTCCTGCCTCACTGTATTCGCCATAATATTTGAGTTTTCTAGGTTTTGTCGTCCAGAAAGTAACAGATTTGAACTAACAGAAGGCAACTGTACTCTATCATTGCGAAAAACAGTTCTTGTATTTACCAAGTTTCCTTGTTGTGTTTTAATTCCGGAAACTGTGTTGGTGGTGGGAAGTGCCTGGTTACCACGAACTAAAATTACTTTTCTAGTGGAATTGCCGGGGGAGGTAAATTTAAAATTTGAACTCGCTGTATTTGGGGTTTCTAAATAAGTATTAATGCTTGGTCGGTTGACTGTTATGTCTATCGTAGTGCCAGCTGAAGGAGATTGCTGGACACCAATACCTGAAACAGCATTCACGTTTGCTACATTTTGTTTCGCAGATCTCGACTCTGCAAGTATATCAGACCTTACAGCGGGGGTCTCTAGTCTCGCTGTATCGGTTATAAGATTTGTGTTTTCCATGTTTCCTTGTCTAGAAATTAACATATTCGTATCAACTGAAGGCGAATGCAGCCTAACAGTTCCTACCACAGTCCTGACACTTGCCTGGCTGCTTTCTCCTAGTCTAGCCCCTGAAACTGAGTTATCGGCAGTATCTTGTCTCCCGTCTACTCTAACAGAACCTACAGTTCCAACAGTATTTTCGCCTGCAGTAACAACTGAATTTGAATTGACTGAGTTTTGAGATTCTGTGTTGATATTCAGTCTTGGTCGGTTCGCTGTTATTTCAAACATAGAATTTACCGACTGAGGTGTATTCAGGCTAATTTTAGAAACACTGTTCAGATTTGTTAAATTTTGATTTATGGAATTTGTTACCATATTTGGAGTTTTCACGGCTTGTTGCATGCGATCGGTTCTAACATTAGTGCTCATAGTTGCCTGTGTTCCCGTCCTTGCTGTTATAAGTAATTCAGGATTTCCTACTGATTCTCGCATTTCTGGTAACCCCGACATAACTTTTCTATTTGACTGCTGGGTATTTCCTGAATAAATATACAATTTTGTGTTGGTAGACGGGGTAAGCGCCGAAACAGAACGTGAGCTAGTGTCACCCCTTGGGGTCATAGCTATTAGTCGTGAGTCGCTTGAGGGCAAAACACCAGACATAGAGTTGTATTCTCCTTGATTTATTCCTGTAGCAGTAACTAGCACATTAGAATCCCCTGGAGAACCAGATGGTACTTTAATACCTATGGACGCATCATCTATTTTGGCCTGGTTTTCTTTGCTAGATATTGTCAATACATTGACATTCGTCGGAGCAATTTTTATTTTTGGATCATCTAGTTTCGCTAAGTTTTCTCTTCCAGATGATATCAATACATTTGCATTCGTTGGGGCAAGTTGAAGAGATAAATCATCCGTTTTGACTAGATTCTCATTTCTTGATGCAATCAACACATTTGTATTTGTCGGAGCAGTTTCCCGATTTATGTTGAGAACGACAGTTCTACCCACTGTTGGCTGTCCTTTTTGAACGAGTATTTTATTTGATCTAATACCGGATGCTACTTGATTCTCTGTACTCTCTGACGTGATCGAACGTCTTTCAGAAGACGCCACATTACCTGTTCGGGATATAGTGAGCAGCTTTACAGATGCTTCATTGCCACTTTCTGACCTAGTTTCAGAAGTTTGGTTTGTCCCTGACGCCATTACGATGTGGTGAACCGTGACTGGTCTTGTACCCTGTACTTGCCTTGTGGTTATTACATTTGTTGCCCGGCTTAACGGCACGTCAGAAAATCGAAATCGAGTATTTGGTCTGTTAGGACCAAAGATAACTCCAGCCATGGAATTGCCGGTCACCTGGCGCCTGGCTCTGATTTTTGTTTTGACAAAATTGATACGTGCACAGTCGTAGATAGTTTTTACACTTGTCGATCCACTGTTCATATCCATACCTGAAACAATAGATACATACAGGTATACTGTAAAACACTTAATATCTGCGGTAACAAAAGTTCGCGGTTTAATGACACTGATATAGTTGCGCTTATTAATTTTGGCAGTCATGATATTCTATGGCTCCAGATAATGACTGAAATTTGATGAAAATTTATAGCAATTTTTCTTAATTTTCTAATTAACTATACATTGTGGCATCTGTTAGAATCTCCTCATCGAGGCGATTCTAATGGAATGCTACAAAATATAGTTTAATGGAAAGGTACAGAAAAAAAATCTAAAATACTCATCAAATACTCATTTTTACCCGAACCTCCGTTATGCTCTATGTATTTTATGTATGTAATATTGGCGGACTTATGTTTTAGCGCTCTTTGTCCTAACCGCCAATACCGCCAAAATTAAGCAGCCGCCAAAAATAAGCGTTTTACAGTATATCAACTATTTTATCGCATATTCTAATGCAAGTTCATTTTTTATCCATTTAAGCACTGAAATCACATTTTTGGATTTCATGGGGTCATAATACTGTATCTTCTTACCAACGAGGTAGAGTTTGTTCTATTTTTGGCGGTGCTGGAAAATTCTTTCCCATGGGCTGGGACAGCTCTCACGAGCTTGAATTCTGTAAAACACTACGTCACAATTAAGGTCATGCACGCGCTTACTTTAGTCGTCTCGATACAATTTTTGTTCTTTAACATGAATTTCACATAGAGATTCCATAAATACAGATTTGTCAATGACTTTGTTTTTACATGTTTGTTCACTTCAGAAGCCACGTGGCTGACGCGGTTGTACTACTATATTTGTACACGTTCGCATAAAATAATAGTTCCCTGTACATTTCAAAAAATATTATCCTAGGTAAGAAAAGTAATCAATCATTAGTCTCCGATGCTAACAGGAAAATCCCAACCCTCGGGCACAAGGGGTGTGTCGAAAACTCGGCAAGCCTCCTTTCCGACACATCCCTTATGCCCTCGGGTTCGGATTTCCCTGTCCGCATCGGAAAACAATGATAGATTCTATTTGTCTCCATCAGGTCGTGTAATTTTCGGTGCCCAAGCGTCCTTCAAATCTTCATTCTAATGCACTTACGTATGTAACGCAACGTCTGATTGGATGACGTCAAAAATTTGCGACAGTTTATCCTGCGATGTACTGTCGGAAATCCGGCGTCATTACATAACGTCGCTTCTCATTAGTTGTCAACTAGTTTTACGTCGCTGAAAGCGTTTGCTATGGTGCAAGTAGCACGCTTTTAAAGGTGAAAATGTGAAAAATACATTAGAATGAGGATAACTGTATTCAAAATTGTCATTTGGTTTTATGGTCAATTTATGGTCGCCGTAAAACGAAATTTCAGACCATAAAATGGCGATTTACCATCCCAAATGACAATTTTCAATACAGTTATACCGTTTGGGATGAACTTGCAGGCACCGCGTGAGTGCATATTTTTCATTAAAGGAAAGCACTCATTTAAATATGAGCAGACTTCAAATTATAGATCTTAATTAGCAATTAAATTTGGTGAAAATTTCATGAAAATCGGACTTAAACTAAGAAAGATATGAAGATTTTAAAAAATAAAAATGGCGGTCTAGGAGGCCGCCATTTTGGAAGTTCCTGTCAAGTGATAAATATTTCAATCAAGAATAAGAGCATAAGTTGCTTTCTTTTACAGTATTATTTGGTTTTGATTGTTTCCTTATGAAGTAAAATATAGATTTATGCATTTTATTTATCTACAGTTTGTTTCAAACTAAAGTTACTTAGGATTTTCATTTTTGACTGTGAACTTATGACACCATTAACTCACAGATTTGCTGGTTCCCAGCTCAACATTGTAATATTTTTAAACTGTCATATCTTTCTTATTTTAAGTCCGATTTTCATGAAATTTTCAGCAAATTTCATGTTTAATTAGAATCCTTAATTTGAGTCCAACGTGCATTTTACTGAGTGTTTTCTTTTAATATCCACGTTTCGGGCCAAGCGATATATTAGAGCGATTGACGGCTCAGCTGTGCGTAGCGGAATAATTTTAGTGTCGTAACGAGTATATTGAAAGTCATAAAGCAGCTTATTACTCGTAACAGATGTGAAATGAGCCGCGACACGAGAAATCCAACAATGTGGTTGTGCGCCCAGCGCATACTCAGATCAGTCTGGGCATCTGCCCACTTTCATCAGACTCTGTGTAAAGTGCTGAAAGGGTAACTAAGGTCTAAGCTACCTCCATGCGGACAGCGAAGACTCTGATCAGACTTGGCGGATGCCCAGGCTGATCTGAGTCTGCGCTGGGCGCACAACCACATTGTTGGTTTTGTCGTGTCGCGGCTCAAATGCCTTGTTAAAACATGGTTTGGTGTCCGTTAAAACATGAAATAAACAGGAGAAAATTTTACTCCTTATTTTAGCAATGAAACTTTTTCTGCATGGCAATACACTTTCGGAGAAAAGAAAACGTTGTGTTATGGCTACGTTTAGCGTTAAAAGGATGAGTAATTCAGCATGCTCGTATCACTCACCAATTTTGAGAAAAAAATGGAAGACATATCAGAGCAGACATAAATAATAAAGTTTCATGCAGACGGATGTAAGGTCCCTAAGATAATCTGTAATCTATATAGGTGACAATAATGTGGTCAATGTAACAGCGAGAGAAATAATTGTGATAAATGTCTGAGTATTAGTAACTCGTCTCGCGCAGGAAAATATGATATATCAATCATAAAACGATACATATGTCAACCTATAATGATTTGACGTCATTTTTATTGATATGTTTATGTTATTCTCAACATGAACGCTAGACAAATGGTTATTGAAATAGCAGTTATGCACCAGTCATTTGCAACCACGGCCCCCATGGGGCCTGGGATAGCGGGGGCATAGCGGGGCTTAAGTACAGTGTTTTTACCTAAGAGGTGTCCCGGCAGTGCCGTGGATACGCCGGGCTTTTGATTCCCGCCAAAACGGCGAGAAAAATGGTGGAGTGTTTTTAATGAAATTGTCAGAATATTGAATTTTAGCGCGCCTTTGCGAAGCAAAGGAGAGCTTATGCTATACCCCCAGCGTCGTAGTCCGAGTATGCGTTAGCGTTAGCGTCAGCGTCCTCGTCGGCGTCCGTGATCAGGTTAACCAATGTTAACAATTGCGCTTTACTCGATGTTCAACACTGTATTTTACAAACTACAGCAGCTACAATCATCATACTTGGTACATATATACATCCATATGACTGCAGCAGCTGCATGACACAATTGTATGTCCTTGACCTATATATTACGGTTGACTGACTTTGCTGTTTGGCACTGTTTTTTAGGCAAATTTTTTTAGTTTTGATGAAACCTTTGACAGATGAGACTTGATACTTGGTCAAATAGCATATCCCTATAATTGCAGCAGCTGCAAAGCTACCATGCAGACTCCTGTGCCCTTGACCTTTGTTCATGGTCCAGTGATTTTGTCTTATATTTCAAGCACTGTTTGATGGATTAACATCATATCTGGCATAGTGGATCTATCTGACATGGAGAATAACCTTATATTATCTATTGATCACTGTGACCTATATTTCATGGTTCATTGATTTTGCCTTGTGTCTCCAAAACTATTTATAGATTAACATCTTCTTTGGGAATTTGAGGTCAATCAGACATAAATTTAATCATTCAGTGCTTTTGCTTCTTATTTTGAGTTGTATTTAGTATGTATTCATCATATACCTGGGATAATGGCTCAGTCTGACACTGCAGATGACCTGATATATTTGTAGGTCTTTGTTAAGGCGCGCTTTGTTGTCTTCTGACAACTCTTGTTAAACTTATATGATCCCCTTGGGGGCGGAGACCTTTACCAGGGATTTGACATAAATAATGTCCCCACAGTGCAGGGCATATACCAGGGCTTTGCAGAGTGAAAAGTCAATATCTCCGCTATTCCCCGGCCCCAGGGGGGCCGTGGTTGCAAATGACTGGTGCATTACTTCAGCGTTTGAAAGCATATACATGTGCAAAAGTTGTAATATAATTTTGCGTGTTCGGACATCTTAAGCGTTACCTTTTCTTTAATTTTATAATGTACATGTACTTCAGTATACATTTGAACCTTAACAAGCCCTCTTCTCGTATCGGAGCAATTAACTCTATGATGGGATTGAGGCCGAGACAAGAAATTCTCAGGTAGTTTTCAGTGTTTAGGTTTCTGCGAGGCTTGCTGAGCATGAAACTTAATCTTTTTTGGTTCGATGGGTAAGACTCATAGAATTTATGCTGGGCCCAAGCCTGGGATAAGGAAATCCCAAGCTTTGTTCCTGATTGTTAAGGCTAATGCTTCAAGTTTGCTTGCCGAGTATCACAGGGTATAATCGATTCCGCTAATTTTCGCTTCCTGCAGAGACTGTACATCATATTTGGCTTCCGCCGAGACTGTCCGCGAACTTTTGCTTCCTGCCGAGACTTCTGTACATGATAAATGGCTTCCTGCAGAGACTGTCCGCGTGATTCTGCTTCCTGCCGAGAGGAAGCAGAATCACGCGGACAGTCTCGGCAGGAAGCCATTTTTCGAGGACAGTAGTCTCTGCAGAAAGCTAGATTTCGCTGACAGTCTCGGCGGAAGCCAAATATGACGGACAGTCTCTGCAGGAAGCGAAAATTGGCGGAATCGATTATACCCTGTGGTATTGGGTTTGGATAATTTGGAAACAAACCTGAGATTTCCTGTCTCAAAGCCATTGTTGATTATTTTTGTCACCATTTAATAAAATGAAATAGAATATCTACTGAATTCACATTTGTTTTTATTCAGGCCATTACAACCATTACAATATTCTTTCAGCTAACTGTCTACTTAAAGTTAATCAGACGATACATGTACATATACTTAATCATCCATGGTTAACTTTGTATATAAAAGGGCTGTTACGAAACAAAAAAGAGCTGCTACGAAACGCAAAAGAGTCATAGTTACCAAACGATCTGATGACCAGGTCGTTTGGTAACTATGACTCTGTTTCGTTTCGTAACATCCTTCAAAGCATAGTTAACCAGGTATGTTTAATGCAAAGTACTACTGACTGTCAGCTTCACTTAGGTAGGGACCGGGATGTTTTAGTTTGTTGTATAACTTGAGTGGGGTGTACCAAGCGACGGATGACAGAATGAGGGAGCTTTTTAATTAGGATAGAAAATGTTACTGGGCATAAATCGGTTAAGGACGGGTATTAAATAACATTTAAAAAAAACAAGAAAAATAAGAAGGAAGGAAGAAAGAAGATAAGGTAAAGAAGTAAGTATGCTTACCAGCAAAATATTTCAGTTGCAGCACACATGTTGAACAGTTTACACTCTTTGGCACCTTCAGTCGAAGATCTGTAGAAACTGTGTTCGGCTCGAAGTGGAACATGGTCCTACTTCCGGTTTCATCAGAAAGCGGTTCCTGTCTTGCGCAGTTGATAGTATTTACTGTCGTACTTCCACGTTTAAACTCGCAGATTCGAAATTCTGCGCATCCTCTTGGGTTCGATTTCAATGAAAGTGACACGCTGATTACTCCTGAGTTTATCGATAGTCCTGTATTTTCCACAACAGTTTTTGTCCCATGATATATATTTTGCTCTTCAGTGCAAAGTCCGCACATGCCCCGTTTTGACTGGAAAGAAGAAGGAAAAAACAAGATGAAGATACAAATGCCCCCGCAGGCACACAGCTTTGAATCAACATTGATTCAAACTTGAGTCAACGTCATGACGTTGCAAATGTTGATTCAATCAACATTGAATCAAACTTATTGCATAAAAAGCAGGCCCCGTATGGTATTAACAGCCGTGCATCAACCGGCGAAAAGCCGTGTATCAACAATGGATTTCACGCGCTGTTGATGCACAGGTACACAACTTTCAATATGCTCGTGTCTGGGCCATTAGAATAATTCTGCCATGCACTCTTGTCTCTCCCCTTTCGGTTAATTTACAACAATTCGTCGCGTGCTACCTATGAATTCTTATGACGTCATCCATGAATTGTAACCTTATTACGTCATAAAGTACGAGGGTCATCCAAAAAGTTCTGTCACTGGCTTATATCTCAAAAACGAAAAGTGCTATTCACCAAAGATAAAAACCATTCCGAAACCCTGTTTTTTATCACATAGCTGTAAAAAACTGATTCTTATATCAATGACATAACATTCACAATCTGCATCAAAAGAAGGGTACCCTCACCCTACTAGCAAATTTGTAGATGCAACTCCGGCAATAATCAATGAAGGGGTGTCTATTATCTCTGACCGGTGCCTTAGATATCTCAGGTGCTTATAAACACAACGTAAAAATCTCCAAGTGCTTCTGTCCATTTTAAAGAGTTTACAGCATTTCGTAACCTCAACTTTATGCAAACAACGCCATAGGAAAATCGACTAGGTCATGTTATAAGTTCAAAAGCTTCATAAACGTATAATATTTCAAATTCTGAAGCATATCTTTACTGCTGTAGATCATGACAATGTGTTCTCAATAAAAAATTCAGAAAAGATCCCTAAAATGAAGGCACTGCGGGTCCGTGAAAATCACGTGTCTGTGAATTTCACCATATTTCATATATCAATATTTTGCATCGCATATAATTGACAAAAGTCGCTGATTTTTATGTAGTGTCCCACAAAATGCAATAGACAGCAACCCTGAAAATTTCAGAATCCTGCGATATGTAATTGACGAGATATGCAGCATGAAGCAAGCCAGCAGAAAAACAAAAATCGTGAAAATAGGCCAGTGTCAAATATAAGGTCTGTATCTGAACTTATAACTAAACCAGATGGCATGTTTTCACCATTTACCTGATATCAGTATGAAGATAAAAGATTGTTCTTTTGATTGTTGCAAACCGTGGTAAGCTACCACGTCTGTGAGCAAAGTTATGAGTCCAGTGACAGAACTTTTTTGACGATCCTCGTACTGACACAGATTTCAAAGCCATGTTGTCTTCATTCTAACGATGCCAAATGGAGAGTAAATAAGTGTTATAGAAATCATGTATCCTGAGCTTTCAGCAGTCAAGAACTGCAGGATGGTGCATGAATGGATCAGGCCTGTTCTGTATGGAAATGATTGCTTTGATCAAGGTATCTGCTTTTTGTTGATTCATTTGCAACGACCATTTTGGACATTTTTCATAAATATTGAGGTTAAAAAGGATGATGACAGCCATTTTGAACAGCTTGATGCTCTCGGGCCAGGAAGCCGGATATTAATAAAAAGATGCACTGGCGCGTTGGCTGTCAAACGGTGGCAAAATATGGTTCCGTATTTTTCGCAAATTTTAGCGAATATTTCGTTGAATTTATGCAATAACAGCGATCAAACATTGTTTCCGATGCATTAACGTTTGCCAGGTCCCTTGGGAGATGTTGAAAACCTCGGCCTTCGACCTCGGTTGTCGGGACCTGGCAAACGTTAATGCATGAAAAACCATGTTTGATCCCTAAATTGATTCAACGTCGTGACGTTGAATCAATGTTGATTCAATGATGCAACGTTGTGTGCGCAGTGGGGTGAACTTGTCATTGTCGCAAATAGCAGTCACTTTTCACACCGATCATTTAAGCATTTCTTGCGCAGACAGATTGGATATTTTCATCCGGATTTGTTCAGCAACCATCGTCCAAGCTTTGTCAGCATTATTATCCAAACCGGATTAGTATCCATAAGTCCCATGCGCCAGATATGAGAGGACATTACAAGCAATCGGTTTTTTGTTGTTGTTGTTGTTGTTTTTGTTGTTGTTTTGTTTTGTTTTTTCCTCGCACTAAGAGGAATGGTACACCAAGAAGAGGAAGGCAAAATGCAAGCGACATGCCTTGATGGTCTGGGGGGGTCAGGAAACAGGAGGTCGATCTCGTTGTTTACCTTTGTAAAGGTGATGGAAAGGCATTTAACCATTACACCTTATTGTATTTGCCTCGGGCCTTTCTTGAAGCGCAGAATTTGTTTCTACTTTTAGCTCTGCTTCCCGGCCAGAGAGACAATAAATAAGCGGCGACACGATAAAACCAACAAAGTGGTTGTTCGCACAGCGCAGACTCAGATCAGACTGGACATCTACCTAGTCTAATCAGAAGGGTAACTAAGGGTCTAACTACTTCAATGCGGACAGCGAAGACTCTGAGCAGACTGGACGGATGCCCGGGCTGATCTGAGTCTGCGCTGGGCGCACATCCACTTTGTTGGTTTTGTCGTGTCGCAGCTCAATTTTTTGGAGTCAGCGTTGATTTGTAAAAGTGCAGGGTACACCAAGTGTTTTCGCCATTTTTATACCCCGCCACACGTTAGTGGCGGGGTATTATGTTTTCACGTTGGCTGTCCGTGTGTCTGTCCGTTCGTCCGTAGTATGTACGTCTGTCCGTCCGTCCGCACTTCGTTTCCGTTCGATAACTTAAGTATTTATCAACCGATTTCCTTCAGATTTTGCATATGCATTTGTACTAAGAATGTCTCGCTTGGGATTGTTAATGGGCAAATTTCGTTAAATTCTGACAGAGTTATGGCACTTGTCAATGTACAAAAAATGGTTTCTGGCCTCTAGTTCCTTTACTACTTAGAGTATCATGATGAAACTTCACAAACATGATCGAAGTAACGAAAGCTTTTTATGAGCACAGAAATTTTATCATTGGGGGTTATGTGCCCCTGCCTGGGACTATATACATGTATAAAATCATGAAAAATTCCTTACAAAATCAGAGTTTCAAGCGATTTTTCTGAAACTTTCAGCAAATGATGAGAGTGATGAAAGCCTCCAGTGATGCTCAAATTTATCCCATCGGAGTTATCTCCTCCTGCCCCCGGGCTATATACATACATCAATCTGGAAAAATCGGTGTGTGAAATAGGTTTGCAGTGGCGGGGTATCACGCAGTCGTTCGCGATGCTTTTATTACAAAAGGGAACAATTTCTGTAACTTTCTGTTTGCTTTTTGGACAACAAACCTGATCTGGTGTCAACTCTGAAAGAAAAGAATTCAGAATTTGCACACAGAGAAGCATGAGAGTTGACCCCAACTCGCAGATACCAACCGTTCGCAGAACATTAGCCTCTCTTCTGTCTAGTACTCTGCTGGTCAGACTCGCCTCTCTTCCTTTGCAGGGGATGCGCTTATAAATCCCAGTCTTTATTTTTCGCATTTAGTTTGATAGTATGATAGTGAGGCGCGACACGAGAAAACCAACAAAGTTGATGTACGCCCAGCGCAGACTCAGATTAACCTGGGCATCTGCCTAGTCTGATCAGACTCTCCGCTAAGCGCTCAAAGGATAGCTAACAGTTTAAGCTACCTCCATGCGGACAGCGAAGACTATCAGACTGGGTGGATGCCCAGGCTGATCTGAGTCTGTGCTTGGCGCACAATTATTTTGTTTTGTTTTCTCGTGACAAGGCTCATATAAGTCCCAATTTATGATGACAAGCCAACGTATAATCAGATAATACAAATGAAACATTACCTGTTCTTTGCATATTTGAGTTCCAACTTGACTAAGTCCTTGAACCGTGTTTCGGATCGATGCTGGTTGGGTAAGAGCTACCCAAGATGCAACAGCACTTTCGAAAGTTAAATAAATCACTACCAATTCGAAAACCTTGAAAAACATTTTCTTCTAGAACACGTGTCGCAAAGTAATTTCAATGAATAGATAATAAAACTATGTTTTTCTCTTTTTTCCTGTA